>JAOTQQ010000005.1:17980640-18028600 GCA_026546715.1 Gallinago undulata
GGACAGTCCTGGGGTGGTTTATACTGGTATTGGGATCAATACTGGCTCTTTAGTGTTATTGATGTTAATTATCTAGTATGATTCTATTAAATCGGTTTATATGTCAGCCCTTGGGTTTCCTTGTTTTTTCCCAATTCCCCTTCCTGGGTGGGGAGGGGTCATCAGGTGAAAGAATAATTGTCTAAATGACAATAAATGGTTGCAGGTTCCTCCAACCATAATTGGGGTTATGAGACAGAGGTGAACCCCAGAGGATGCTCGGCAGGGGCTGTGGGGAAACGCATGGGTGAGGAAAGGCCCCACATTTGGGGGTACAAGAGCTGCAGGGGCTTCAGGGGCCAGTGCAGGGTCCTGTACCTTGATAGAAACCCAGTATAGGTTGGGGCTGGCCTCCTGGAGAGCAGCTCTGAGGAGAAAGACCTGGGAGTCCTGGTAGACAAGTTGCCCATGAGCCAGCAATGTGCCCTTGTGGCCAAGATGGCCAATGGTCTCCTGCGGGGCATTAAAAAGAGCATGGCCAGCAGATGGACAGATGTCATCCTCTCCCTCTACTCTGCCCTGAGGAGGCCCCATCTGGAGCACTGGGTCCAGTGCTGGTCTCCCCAGTTCAAGAAGTACAGGGAATTGTTGGAGAGGGGACAGCGGAGGGCTACAAACATGATGAGGGGCCTGGAGCATCTCTCTGCTGAGGAGAGGCTGAGGGACCTGGGGCTGTTCAGCTGGAGAAGAGCAGCCTGAGAGGGGATCTCATCGATGCTGAGCAAGAGCTAAAGGGTGGGTGTCAGGAGGATGGGGCCAGACTCTTCTCAGTGGTGCCCAGCGACAGGACAAGGGGCAACAGGCACAAACTGGAACACGGGAAATTCCACCTCAACATGAGGAGGAACTTCTTTCCTGTGAGGTTGGCAGACCCCTGGAAGAGGCTGCCCAGAGAGGTGGTGGAGTCTCCTTCTCTGGAGATGTTCATACCCACCCTGGACACGTTCCTGTGCAACCTGCTCTGGGTGACTGTGCTCTGGCAGGGGTTGGACTGGGTGATCTCCAGGTGGTTCCTCTGCAGAGCACCACCTTCCCTGCCAGCTTCTTGTAAGGATTCCTCTCCTTTAGAGTCACCCCACTGGGTGATCTCCAGAGGTCCCTGCCAGCCCCTGCCAGTCTGGGATTCTGTCATTCGTGGCCCTTAGCCCAGGGTGACAGTCCACCTCAGTACCCTCACCGTGCTGAGACCAGGCCCGAGGAGCCATGGGCAAGGGGAACCAGAGCCCAGCAGGGACGGGGAAGCCACCGCCTTCCAGGAGGCTGAGCCGTGGGGATACACATCCCCATGCAAGGGCTGTCCCCATCCTCCAGCACTCCTGCTGGGGCTTCTCCCACCCCATGCCATGGGGTCTGCTCTCCAGAAAGGTCTCTGCCGTGGAGCAGAGGTGTCCCAGTCTGTTCCCCACCCACCAGTGGATGCCGGTCCCTCTCCCGGCTTATCCGGAGCGGTGCCAGACCCGGCACAGGAGCAGCTGCCCTCGTGCCCGTGGGAAACACGATCCTTTGGAGGGATGGCTGGAGCAGAGGGATGCCACCGGCCTGAGATCAGGGCCTGAAATACCTGGAGGGAGGGCCAGCCTGCCCACTGCTGCCAAAACCCCCAGCCCCAGCAGCAAGGCTGCCCACGGGACCCCCCGCACCAGCCCGGCTCCGGCCGGCAGCCTGCCTGGGGACACGGGGCCAGCACCACAAAGCCCTGAAACCAGGCAAAATGGCGGATGCAGGCGGGATCCGGGGAGATCCCGGTGCCAGCAAATGAGTCCGGGGGCTGGGAGGGGTGGGTGCTCCCTGGGGAAGGGCTCCTCGTCCTGGCAATGCCCCGGGGCAGGCTGGTTTGCAGGTCCCTCTCCCGTCCCCTGGCAGGGGACAGCACAGGTGGGGGGTCCCAGGAACGCCTGGGAGGGGATTTTTATTTCCCAGCCCCGTCCCTGGAGCCGCCGACAGACTCGGATTGGAAAGGAACGGGAAAAGCAAAACCACTTTCAACCCCCCCCCTTACAGAAAAGCCTCTGAAACGTGAGCCCCGAGAGCAAACAGGTGCCCGGCGGCCGCTTTTTGAGTCCTTTGTGTCCCCAGCCGTGGCCCCGGAGCACCCGGCAGAGGTGACAGCGGCGATGGCCACGCTGGGACACAAGCCCTGCCTTGGCTGCGTGCTGGGGACAGAGCCGTTCCCGGGACACTTTGGGAAGTGCCTTCAAAACCGGCCGTCCTGAGTGGAAGAAAATCACTGTTTGGGAAGGAGGGCGGGAACGAGAGGGACATTCCCGGGGGGAGCGGGTTGTGCTGGTGGGGTGACCTGAATCACCGGGCTGGAGAGGGGCCGGATGGGTGACGCCAGGGGACAGGATGCTTCCCGGTGTCACGCTGCCCCAGGGCAGGGCAAAGCCACGCAGCTGTGGGTGACCAGTGCTGGCTCCCAGCAGGACTGGTCCTTCCCTGGACGCGTGGCCGGTGACTCCTCTCGCCATCACCGCGTCCCTCCCGTGTCCTGTGCGGAGTCCCAGTGCCAGCCCCGGGGCTGTCCCTGCATGGGGACACCAGCCATGGTGGGCACGGCAACCTCACCCAGGGGCTTCCCGAGGCATTTCTGTGCCTCAGTTTCCCTTCCCGTTGGCAGGTGGTTCCTCCCGTCCTGCTTCGGGGGGGACATCACCCAGGAGCCGAGGGTGGAGTACGGCAAAAATAGAGCTTTATTTTGGGACAAGTGCAATCAGATCTGGGTCCTTCGACCCCGGTGCCCAGCAGCAGCCAGCACGGACACTGCGTGCGGTGGTGCCGGTGTGCCCATCGGGGCGTACACACACACACACCGGGATGTCCCTTTGCCAAGGTGAGCGTGTGTCCTGCCGTAGCCCGGCACCCAACCCGGAGCGATGGCGGGTGGCTCTGAGCTCTTGCTGTCCCCTTAGTGCGGGAGCCCTGGGGACCGGGCTCCAGCCATGGCAGGGTGAGAGGGAGGGGACCGGGGCCGCAGTGGCCGGGATGGCACAGTGGGGTCGGTGACAACGTTGGGAGAACCACCGGCAGCCCCGGGGGATCGGCACAACTCGGTGGGGTTGGCGAGAGGAGAGGGGACACTCACCCGCCCTGACCCCAGACGGCTTGTTCGACCACGAGAACCGTGTGTGCACGCAGCCCCGGGCTCACTCCAGCCAGCAGGGCTCAGTAGTGACACACACGCGTGTGCACACACACACACACACAGAGGTACCTGCTCGCCTGCACGGAGCCTGCGTGCACAGCGGGCCCATCAGCCTGCACACACACACACACACATGGAGCTGTGCATGCTCAGACGTGCGTTTGCACAGGCAGAATCTGTGCACACCAACACACGTGTGCACACCTCCCATCAGGCTGTGCACACACAGCAGCACACTCAGCACACTTGCACACACAGAAGCTGTGTGCACCAGCACACACGTGTCCACGCACACACGTGTCCACACACACACTCATACGTACAGGGCCTATACCACTGCGCATGTGCTCACATGCATGAGACCTGCTTGCACATGTGGAGCCCTCACACGCCCGCACGCTCATGCCCCACACACGCAGAGCCACACACAGGGACCCACTCACGCTTGCAGAGCCTGAGCACACAAAGGTGTGCCCTCGTGCACGCAGAGCTGTGCCCAGACCCTCTTTCACACACAGAGCCTGTGCACGTCAACACCTGTGCACAGAGCTGTGCACACCACAACACACTTGTACACACCAGCACGTATACACAGAGTGCCATGCACATCAGCAGACGTGCACACACAGCTCTGCACGCCGACACGTGTGTACAGAGCTCCACACATAACACACGTGTGCACAGAGCCATGTACACCAGCACACGTGTGCAAACCACCCCACGAACACACGGATTCGTACACACCAGCAAACATGTATGCACACAGAGCTGTGCACACCAGCACACCCGTGTCCACACAGTGCCATGCACACCGGCACACGTGCACATACAGCTGTGCACACCAGCACACGTGTGTGCACACAGCTGTGCAAACCAGCACACATGCACACAGCTGTGCACACCAGCACACTTCTGTATGCACAGCAGCACACGTGTGCACAGAGCCGTGCACACCGGCACACATGTGCAAACCAGCCCACATACGCACAGATTTGTACACACCAGCTCGTGTGTGCACAGAGTTGTGCAAATCAGCACACTCCCATGTGCACAGTGTCATGCACACGAGCACACACATGCACACATAGAGTCATGCACACCAGCACACGCGTGTGGACACAGGACCATGAACATCAGCACGCCCATGTGCACAGGGCCGTGCACACCAGCACATGTGCACACCAGCACACCTGTGTGTACACAGGACCATGAACACCAGCACACGTGTGTGCACAGGGCCATGCACACCAGCACATGTGCACACAGGACCATGAATACCAGCACACGTGTGTGCACAGTGCCATGCACACCAGCACATGTGCACACACGCAGCCGTGCACACAGGACCATGCACACCAGCACACGTGTGTGCACAGGGCCATGCACACCAGGACACGTGCATACACGCAGCCATGCACACAGGACCGTGAACACCAGCACACATGTGTGCACAGTGCCATGCACACCAGGACACGTGCACACACGCAGCCGTGCACAAAGGACCATGAATACCAGCACACGTGTGTGCACAGTGCCATGCACACCAGCACACGTGCACACATGCAGCCATGCACACAGGACCGTGAACACTAGCACATGTGTGTGCCCAGTGCCGTGCCCACCAGCTTGCCTATGCATGATGCCGTGCACACCAGCACACCTCTGCTCGCCCCAGCTCCCCGTCCGCCCCGTCCCCGGTGGTCCCTACTCCCCCCGGGGGGGTCCCTGTCGCGGCCGTGCCGCCCAGCGCGTGGCGATAAGGTCCGGCTGCTGGTACATGAACATGCCGGCCAGCGTCAGCCCGATGCCCAGGTAGCTGAGCCCGCTCAGGTGGCTGCCGAAGAGCAGGCGGGAGAGGAGCAGGTTGCCCACCACGGTGATGTTGCCCAGGACGTGGACGGTGAGGGCGGAGGTGAGGGAGAGGACGCAGAAGGTGGCCAGGTTGTAGAGGACGGAGCCCAGGCAGCTGAGCAGGACGCAGGCCCAGAGGGTGCCGTCGTAGCGCAGGACGCCCTCCCAGGAGGGACCCAGCTCCAGCGCCACGGCCGCCCCGAAGAGCAGGCAGAAGCTGGGCAGGGAGGTCAGGCAGAGCAGGGACAGGGCGTCCAGACGGTCCTCCTGCAGCAGCACACCTGGGGACAGTCCAGGGGGGACAGTCGGCAGGACGGCCAGACCGTCCTCCACGGGGACACACACCCACACGAGCCTCCGAGCAGCGCCCGGGGGTTTAAGAAATCCCAAATGTCACTGGGAAGGGGGGGAATGGGGAGGCAGCCCCTTCCATGGGGCCGGGGGGTGCCCTGATTCAGAGGAGCCCCGGTTTGGGGGTGCCCCGGTTTGGGGTTGCACAGGGTCGGAGGGAGCAGTTTCCCCACCCCGTTTTGGAGCAAATGTGGCTTACACACACACACACACACACCATTTCCTCTTTTTCAGCAGATTTTGCAGCTGGCAGCAGCGTTTCTGGGCATGTGGCCTGTCCCCTCTGTGTCCCTGTGTCCCATCACCACCCCCCCTTCCCGGGTCATCTGGGGACAGCGGGCACAGCCGGGCTGGCTGCCACGCACAGGTGACACAGAGGGACACGTGCTGTGTGCCGGTAGACAGAGCAGCCCCTAGCCTCCCCAGCACCACTCTCTGTGTCCCACGGGTGACAAGGGGCACTTGGGTCCCTCAGGTGGCCACAGCACCCCTGGTACAGCTGCCGGCGGTGCCTTGGGACACCTTGGGGACAGCACGGGGCTTGTGCCTGACGCTCAGCCCCACGCCATAGCCCGTCCCCTGTGGTGTCCTCCCCAGGTCACCGGCCCCAGAGGAAATGCTCCCTTCCCAGCCAAAAGCCACCCCGAGCTGCTCCTCTCCGCCACCAGCTGAGGACACAGTGGCCCAAGTCCCCAGGCATGGGGACAATGCCACCTGGCACGGGGAATCACAGGGGACCTGGCAGCCCACAGCCTGGGTGTCCCTGTGCCAGGCTAAGGCACATGGCCCCAGGACGTGGGACAGTGTCACTGGGAACCAGTGGTGCCCATGGGCCACCACAGGGACACCAAGGTGTTGGCTTGTCACCGACAAACGGCGGTCACCCTAAGGCCATGACCTTGGCACAGCCCCAAGAGGGGAACCCAGGTGGGCAAGGTGGCACTGGGGTGGCACCAGGAACAGGGTGGGTAAGGGGGGCACTGTGGTGACCCTGAGGTGGCACTGAGGACAGGGTGAGGAGGGGGTGGTGCTGAGACTGGGGTGACACCAGAGCCAGCAGTGGGGAGTGACACCAGGGCTAGGGTAGCAATGGGGTGGCCTTGAAATTGGGGTGGCACTGGGGCTAAAGGGGCACTTGGGGTGGCACCAGGGCCAGGGGTGAAAATGGGTGGCACCAGGACTGTGGTGGCCTAGGGTTGGCACTGGGGCCAGGGTGGCACTAGGGACCAGAGTGCCACGAGGGTTGGGGGGGCACTGGGATGGCACTGGGGACCAGAGTGCCACGAGGGTTGGGGTGGCACTGGGTTGGCACTAGGGACCACAGTGCCATGAGGGTTGGGGTGGCACTGGGGTGGGCAGTGGGTGACACCAGTGCCAGGGTGAGCAGGAGTGTCACCAGCCCCGGGGCGTCACTGGGGTGACAGCATCCCACCCCGTGTCCCAGGGGCCGTGCCAGGGGAGGGCAGGGGAGCGGGACAGGGACAGGCGGGTGGCACTTACTCTGCTGTATGGACTTGAGGGCGCGGAGGACGGTGGCGGCCAGGAGGAAACCGCAGCCGGGCTGGTAGAAGCGGAGGCCGCCGGCGATGCTGCAGGCGGCCCCGGCACAGACGGGCCCCATGGCAGCGTATTGCAGGGGGTGATGGCGCCGGACCCCCAGCAGCCCCGACAGCAGCAGGGTGACCAGCGGGGTGGTGGTAGCCACCGCCTGCGCCACGTCCAGCTGCACGTAGCTCAAGCCCAGGTTGCCCAAGGCCACACTGGTGCAGAAGGTGAGGCTGAGCAGGTAGATCCTGGCGCGGGGCCGGGGGGCCGGGGGCGAGGGTCCCCGTGCCCAGTCCAGGGGATAGCCCACAGCCACCCCCGACAGCATGTGCAGGGATGAGAGCAGCAGCGGGTAGCGGAAGCCGTGGGCGGCGAAGATCCATTTGTTGAGGCCGGCCATGGTGGTGCCGGTGCCCAGCCAGGCCAGGACGGTGAGGGTCAAGGGCAGCGACGGCCCCGGGGGGGGCGGCCGACCTCCTTCTGCTTGCCCCGGGTCCGGTTTCCAGGGCCGGAGGGTCCCCTCGCCGGCCGCCATCGTCATCGCTGTTTCATCGCCCCGCCGGGACCGCAGACACATGGGCACCGGCACCGCTCCCCCCCGCTGCCACCCTCCGCTCTGCCTCGTCCTCCCGGGCGGCGGCGGCGATGGCGGTGGTGATGGCGGTAGCAGGTCCCCGTCTCCTGCCGGCGGTGGTGGCGGTGGCGTCAGCCGCCCCGGGGGTGGTGGCTGGGCTCAGTCCCCGGGCACTGGTGCCATGTGCCAGGGAGGCAGCGCTGGCGGCGGCCGGGAGCCAGCGGAAAGTTTGGCGATGGCGGGGAGCGGCGGGAGGCAGGCTCCTCCCCACGGGGTCACCGCAGCGTCACGGCCGCTGTGCGGGGACCGGGGACTCTGGAGGTGCGGGGAAAGGAACGGGGAGGGGGGTGGGCACGGCCGGGGATGCCACCCGGTGCAGCGGGGCCTGGCAGGAAGCAGAGGCCGTGTGTCACCGGCCCAGCGGCTGGGCCACTGGTAGCCGGAGCACGGGTGGCCTCCATGGTGACGGCAGCGGTGGGACTGCGTCAGAGCCCCCGGCTGACTCACGCAGGGCAGGCGCCATCGCTCCCCACCGCCAACCCAGGAGCATCACCCGCCATGGCGCCGGCACCCACGCCCCAAACCACAGCGGCACCCCCCGCCCCGGGCACCCCCCGCCCCGGCTGCTGTCACTGCCGCTGCCCCTGGGTGGATTTTGGAGTCAGATTAAATCCTGGGGGGGGGGGGGGGGAACCCCTCGGTTTGGGACACAGCTTGCAGGGCACCGGGGACACCATGATTCCCTAGCCCTCAGGGTGGGGGGGGGCTTAATGGGGAGGGGAGGACACAGGGACCCCCCCCAGAGGGTTTGTGGAGGAAGACAGCACTGGTGTCTTGCTGGGGATGAGCAGCGCTGGCTCAGGCTCCCCAAAACCGCCAGCTTTGGGCACCCCAAAACTGGCTGCCCCATCCCTGGCTGGGGTCGGGACCGGAGGAGGTCTGGGTGGTCCTGTCCCACTGTCCCACACTGTGTGTGTATGTGTGTCCCCCACCTCCTCCCCAGATGGGTTTGGGGTGCTGGCACGCGGGGCGCAGGGAAAGGAGGAGGCAGGGAGCCGGCAGGTCCTGCCCCACAGCGGGTCTTTTATTGCCATCGTGCCCCCCACCCTCTACCACTGGCTGAGGCGCAGGATGAGGGTCTCCCCAGCCTTGGGTTTGTAGTCGGCGACACCTGCGGAGAGAACGGGGGAGAGCGGTGGCGGGGGCTGCCCGGGACCCGCCGGGGGATGACGATGGCAGCTGGCGAGGGGACCCCACTGCCTCCCCTGGGACCCCCACCCGTCACTCACCCATCTGCAGGCTGGTGTCGGGGGCGGTGAGGAGCTGCCAGTAGCTCCACTGCTGCTGCCGGGCCTCCAGCCCCAGCACCCTGCTCAGAAAGGGACCCTGGGGGGTGTCCTGGGTGACAAACCTGGGGGGTGGAAAAGTGGGGTGAGGGTCCAGCCCCACTGCCAGCGGTGGGGCAGTTCTGCTGCCAAGGGAGCCGGGCAGTGGGTGCCAGGCATGTGGCCACCCCAGGTGTGACACGCAGGGACCCCAGAGGGTCCCCTCACTCCAGCACGTAGAACCACCTACGTGAAGTTGGGGGGTCCCTGGGTGGTGGCCGCCCTGAGCACGTCCAGGAGGGAGGCGCTGGCGGGCGCAGACACCGGCTGGTCGTAGAGCCAGCGCTGGGGACACCACAGCTGGGGACACTCCACCACCAGCCGCACCGTCATGTTCCCCAGCATCTCAGGCGGCGGCTCGGCGCTGACAGGCACCAGCGTGTCTGCGAGAAGGAAGCCACCGCGGTACTGATGGCACCAAGCCACCATCGTGGTGGGTGCCAACCCCTTCCCAGCTCCCCCCACCCCCCCCATCTCCCCACGCCGTCCCAGCTCCTACCTGGCTCCTCCTGGCAGTGCATAGAGGTGATGTCCAGGTAAGAGCGGCCATGCAGCGCTGGCAGCGCCTGCGCCATGGTGGCGGCAGTGGTGAAGGCATCCAGGTTCTCCAGCAGCGCAGCCATGGCCCGGCCGTAGGCTGGGTGAGTCTGGCACGTGTTGGTGGCGATGAAGATCTGGGAGCGGGAGGGAGGAAAGCAGCAGGGCAGTGCCACAGGTGGGAGGCGAGTCGGGTCCCTGGGCCACGGCCACCAGACATGGTGGTGGTGACCATCAACTGCCTGCCCAGCCCCTGCCCCACAGCAGCTGCCTCTGCCCTGGCACCCACATCCGCACCCACACGCCACCCTGGAGGCCCCCCCATCCACAACACCCACCTGCATGGCCCAGGGGGTGCTGTAGACATTGCCGAAGAAGCCATCTGAGCCCTGTGCCTCCACCATCCTCCTCCTCGCCTCACGCGTGGCCACCAGCAGCTCCGCTGCCAGCCGGGACCCCACCAGCCGCTCCCGCTCCAGGCAGGTGAAGGCCAGCGCCGCCACCGCCTCCGTGTCTGCGGGGCCGCAGTGTCACCCTGGCTGCCACGCACTCCCGCCCTGGGGTGCCACCACCCCCCTGACTGTCCCCACGGTCCCTTACCCACGGCGCTCCCGCCGGCATGCCCAAACCTGCCGTGGTGCTCGGCTGCCAGCAGCCGGTGGATCACCTCTTCCCGCACCCGCTTGCGGTGGACGCACAGTGCCAGCACACCCAGGCTGTACTGGTAGTAACTGGTGAGGGGATGGCCGTGCCGGCGGGAGCCTGGGGACAAGGTGTCGTGTCACTCGGGTGGCCCAGCGGCCGGACACGCCAGCACACGGGTGGGTGCTCACCATGGTGGCCCCGCGGGGATGCTCTCACCTGCCCAGTCCTCCTCCAGGTAGTACTTCAGCCATGTCACCAGTGAACGCTGGGGACCGGGGTCTGGTGGGGGACAGGTGGCTCGTAGCCCCAGCAGGTACAGTGCCAGCCGCCCTGTCTCCGGCCACTCTGCCTCGACACTCCTGCAAGCCACCGCGTCAGCTCTCACCAGCAGCCAGAGCCCCCACACCGTGCCAGGGGGCTGTCACCCCACCGGTGGAGGGGACCATCCCAATGGGACACACACGTACGATTTGTGCTCGGTGGCCGCAGCGTCCCACTGGGGGTGGCCGTGGAGCCGGTCGGCTGCCTGCAGGCTCCTGCGGGGGCTCGGTGTCAGCGGTGGCCGGGGTAGCTTGGGGGAACACGGGACGACCCCAGAGGCACTGGGGTGGCGGGGGGGGACACCTGCTGTCCCTGCTGGGGACCTACCGGCCGTAGCGGTGCTGGAAGGTGTCCCGCAGCCGTGCCAGGTACCGCTCCTCCCCGTGCAGGTCATGGTCACCGGCCAGGCGAAGGGCCAGATAAACGCTGGGGTCGGGGTCCCGCGCCGGGTCCCCCGCCAGCCCCAGAAGCCGGGCGCTGAGTTCCCGCACCGCCACCACCTCCCCCGGGGCTTCTGCCCCACACGGCCCCGGGGAGGGAGTGGAGGGTAAGGAGGGGGGCATGAGGGGGCCGAGCCTACCCCCAGGCACTGGCCCCTGAGGTGGCATCAGGGACAGGGTGGGCAAAGGTAGGCACTGAGGTGACATTGGGGACAGGCGGGTGGCACTTACTCTGCTGTATGGCTGAGTCCCTGCACCGCCACCACCTCCCCTGGGGCTTCTGCCCCACACGGCCCCGGAGAAGGAGCAGAGGGTGAGAGGGGTGGGGGGCAGAAGGGGGTGCCCACCCCAAGCACTGGCCCCCGTGGTACCTGCAGCCCTGGCACTGGTGGTGATGGAGAGCCAGCGCCCCAACCCTGCCGTGCCCCCCAGCCCTGCCATGTGACCCATGCCCTCCCTCAAGCCCCAAAACCTCAAGCCTTGCCACCCAAAAATGGGGAAGAAACAAAATAAAGAGATGTGACATGAAACAGAAGGGAGAGCCCACAGCCGGGGGACTGGCCCCTCCCGTGGGGCTGGCAGGGTGCTGGGGTGGCACCTCTGTCCCCAGGGGACCGGTGTCACAGGGAGGGTGTGGGCACAGGAGCGGGGCTGGCTCCAGGCTTTGGTGGGGCACAGGAATAAGGCTTAATCCCAGCAGGTGCTGGGAGGAGAGCTCAGCCCTGGGAAACTCATCACTGCAGTGGTTTCACACTGCCAGCGTCCTCCCCTAGGGACAGGGCACGGGGCTGGAGTACGGGATGGTGCCCGTCCCCCAGAGCCCTGCTCCCCGGGGATGACACCGCTGCTGCAGCCAGCTCGGGGACCCGCTGTGGGGCACCGTCCTGCACAGGCGAGACCCTCGGCGGGACCGTACTCACCACAGGGCTGGGCAGGCAGGAGCGCAGCCTGCAGCAGGACGAGGAGCAGCCACATGCCGGAGCGGGGCGGTGCGTGCTGCGGCACGGCAGGGCAGGGCAGAGGCAGGCAGAGCGCGGCCGGGCCGAGCTGGGACACTGCCAAGGACGGGAAGGCGCCGCAAGAGGCCGTTTCCGCACAGCGGAGCCAAGTCAGCAGAAACGGGGAAGGACTTTGGCTGGAGGGGAAGCAGAGGGGCCACCCCAGGCCGGGACAGAGATAAGGCGCTCCCGGCCGCTCTCCTCCCTTCCCGGCTCCCGCCGGCACCGACCCCGAGGTCTCCCTGCCCTCCCAGACCCAAACGGCCAGCATTCAGGTCAAAATCACCTGTTAAAGTCAGCCCCAAACAGGGATGAAACCTCCTAAAATCCCCACTGGCGTTGAAAGAGAGAACTCTACTTCTCCCGTGGAACTGTATTTTTATTTGGATTTAAAAAAGGATTAATCAGCCCAACTCAACAGAGCAGGGGCGGGAGCCCCAAAAGGAAAATCCCGGTAGCCGAGGTGATGGGGGGTCCTAGGTCTCCATCTGGTGGGGGACACCTGGGCTGGGAAGGAGGTGACGGGCCAGGGGGGGAGGTCCCTCCTCCATTCCAGGCCAGGCTGGAGAGGGCTCTGAGCAGCGCGGTTTTGCTGCAGGTGTCCCTGCAAACGGCCGGGGGGTACATGGCACACTGGGTGGCATTTAAATGTCGCTTCCACTGCCAACTACGCTGTGATTCTATTTTCTACTTTGCTAAGAATTCCACTTCCAGCCCAATAAAACATTTACAAGTGGAGCAAAGGGGCTGTGTTACTCCTTTTACAGTTTTGTGGCTTCGCACTTTGTTTTTCTTTTCCTGTACAGGGCACAGGAAACTTGTCAAAAAACTACTGCTTGTGCAAAAAAAAAAAAACCGTGGTTTTTTTTTTTCTCCACGTTCAAACCATGAAACACAAAAGCATCCACATTTCAGAGTTGCTGTTTTAGAGTCTGCTTCTGACTCCGAATGGAATCTTTAGCCTTTTAGAATAGGGAATGCCACCTTTTTTTAGTTTTTATTTCTGTTATGTGTGTGGCACAGTCATGTCTTAATCTGTGCTTCATCTCCAAGGAGTTACCCCCGAAAACAAGGCTCCCTCCGAGTTAAGACCCTCCTTTTGAGGAGAGCTGAACCATTCCAACCTCATCTTCTACAACAGGAGGAAATCAACTTGTGCTAAGTCCTAGGAAGGAGGCTCCAAACAAGGACAGGATGAAATTCCTCTCTCAAACCCACCTGAGACACCTCAGGAAACAGCCGTGGGAGCTCAAGGACCGCCTGGACAATGCTCTGAGCCACCTGGGTTGGTTCCAGGGAGTCCTGCGAGGAGCAAGGGGTGGGACTCTGTGTCCCTTAAGGGTCCCTTCCAACCTCTGACTCTCCTGCCCGCACTGATCCCCTGCAGCCGGGGAGAGCTGAGGAGTCCCCGACCTCCACCACCCCCCGGGCACGGCGGGGACCCTCAGCTCGGCCGGGGGGCACCCCTGGGGTCCCTGCGATGATGCTCGGCGGGGAGGTAACAACGAACCCCGGTGGCCGGACACCCCACGGACACTCACTGAGCCTGGGGGCCTTGTCACCCGCAGGGCCACCCCAACATCGCGTCGCGACCCTGCGAATGACAAAACCCCCAAACCGCCACGTCCCCGCCAGGCCGCTTCCCTACCACATCCCAACATGCCCCGCGATATCCCAGCGTGCCCCGCGCCGAAGGACCCCCTCCCGCCAGGCCCCGAGGGCTGCCCGCGGCGCGCCGGACCGGCCGGTATCCCGTCGCCTGCTCGCCCTGCCCGCGCTGCCCGCCCTGCCCGCGCTGCCCGCCCTGCCCTGCCGGTCCCGCTCGCTTTTCCTCCATGAGCGTTTCGAGGCGGCTCCGGCCCCGTCGGGCCGCGGGCCCCGGTCGCAGGCAGGCCGGGGGCAGGCCGGGGTCCTGCGGCGGGCCGGGAGCACGCGGGTGGCGGCGGCGGAGCCATGGGCGGGTTGGAAAAGAAGAAGGTATCGTGAGCCCGTCCCCCCCCCCCCTCCCTCAACCCCCTTCCTCCCCTCGCCCTCCCCTAACCCCCCACCTTCCCCGACCCTGGAGCACCCCTTTCCCCCGGCCCCCCGACCGGTGTCGTCGATCACAGTCCTCGGTGCCCGCCTTCCCGTCCCCCGCTCTGGTGTGTGTCCCCCCTTGCAGCCTCCGGTGCCCCCTCCCCACCCGATACCCGTGCCCGCCCGTGCCGTGCCTTTCCCCCCGCTTCCACCTCTGGTACCGGTGCCCATCCGTCTCTGCTACCCCCGCCTCCGGTCCCTCGTCTCCCTCCTCCGGTGCCCGTGCCCCCTCCCCCGGTGCCCATCCATGTGATGCCGGTGCCCGGTTTCCCCGCCCGGTGTCCCTATTCCGAAGACGCACATACATCCCGCCGGTTCCAGTTTCTCCTCCAACCCCAGGAGCCCCGATGGCTCCGGGGCTGTCCCTCCCGGTGGCGGGGCCCCCCTTCCCGTGCCGAGGCCCCCTGACGCCCCCCCCATCTCTCCCCAGTATGAGCGAGGATCCGCCACCAACTACATCACCCGCAACCGGGCGCGGAAGAAGCTGCAGCTGAGTCTGCCCGACTTCAGGTGTGCAGGGGACCCCACCAGGACCACACGAATGTCCCCTGAAGCCCTCTGGGACTCCCCCAGACTCCCTTAATTGCCCCCCGGGACCCCCTGGACACTCTACGGGACCCCCCTGCACCTTCTGACATTCCCCTGGGGACTATGATTCCCCCCAGATGCTCCTGGACCCCCTAAAATCCACCCTGGGACCCCCCTGGATTCCCTGACCCTCTTCCAGGGACCCTGATTCCCCCCCGGATGCCCCTGAACCTCTTAAAATCCACTCCAGGACCCCCCTGATCCCTCTATGGACCTCCCCTCAAAATCCCCCCAGACTCCTTGAACCCCTTCCTAAACTCCTCCTGGAAGCAGCAATCAAACCCGGGGTGGGCACAGGGGGTGTCCCTTTCCCCGGGGACCACAGTGGTGTGTCCTGCTTATTCCAGGGCTTCAGGCTGCCGAGTTTTGGGGGATTCCCTTTCCCTGACGGGTGGCAGCCCTGGAGGGAACGGGGGCCTGGAATGTCCCGCTTTGGGGTACACGGGTGTTGTGACCCCTCCTGTCTCCCTCTCCTCGCCGTCACCAGGCGCCTCTGCATCCTGAAGGGGATTTACCCCCATGAGCCCAAGCACAAGAAGAAGGTGAACAAAGGCTCCACCGCACCCAGGACCTTCTACCTCCTCAAGGATATTAAATTCCTCCTTCACGAGCCCATTGTCAACAAGTTTCGGGAGTATAAAGTAATTATCCTGCCGGAGACCCCTGGGGGGGGGTGCCCAAGGGGCTGTTTGGGGCTCGGCCTCCCCCACAGAGCCCCCGGCCTCCCCCTCTCCCCACAGGTGTTTGTGCGGAAGCTCCGGAAGGCATACGGGAAGAGTGAGTGGAGCACCGTCGACCGGCTGAAGGACAACAAGCCCAGCTACAAGCTCGACCACATCGTGAAGGAGAGGTGAGCCACCAGCCAGGTCCCCACCTCTTCTGGGAGGAGCTTTCCCTGCAGCCACCTGGACCTGTGGAGCCTTCACCATGTCAATATATGAATCCATATATATATTCTGGGGGGGTTGATGGAAATCAGTGTTTCTGGGCAGGAGAAGAAGGCCATAGTGTGGTTGCTGTAGCAGAGCAGGGAGTGCATGACTATCCTAGATGGCTCCAGGATCTCCAGGAAGATGATGAGAGCTCTCCTCCTCTCTCTGAGTGGTGTTTTCCTTGGAGGGAGGGCTGGTGGAGGGTGAATCGTGCCAAGGGAGTCGGTGAATTTGATGGCAATGCCAGAGGAGGAGACGCAGGAGGGAGAGAACCTGCTCTGGGAAGTCTCTCCGTTGTCCCGGAGGTGTCTGGGACCTGGCTGTGCTGGTGCAGGGAGAGGAGAGAGAAACGGCACTGAGAGATGGGGGCTGCCCCCACAAGCTCTGTGCTCAGAAGGGGACATGGCAGCTGCACCACTGGTCGAGCTGTGGGGCCATGTGGTCTCTCTCCGACCACAGCGTTTGAGTTCTCCAGCTTTTGTCTGGGCCTCATCCATCTGGCCAAGGAGTGCCATGTGCTACTCCATGTGTAGTGAGGAGACCACAGCCACACTTGTCCTCAATGGCTCCAGGCAGGGATTCCCCAACATTTGGTTCTTTCGGGTGCCCTAAAACCTGTTTACACTTGGCCTGCGACTGGGGTGCTGCCATCCCTTCACCCAGGAACCTTCATAAACTCAGAATGGTTTGGGTTCAGCATGATCACAAGATCCCATCTGCCAACTCAGAGCATGAGGTGGTGTTTCTGGACAGCTCTGTGGTTTCTCCAGAGGCTGAGGGATGGCCTGTCCCAGCCCTGCAGACACAGCAAGCTGGGTATCTGCCAGCTTCGTGTTTGTGCCAGCGGCTGCAGTGATTTTGACCCAAACCCAGACTTATCCTGATCAAATCTTGGTGTTACCTTTGAATTGGTCCTTTGGATGGGTCACTTGAGGGTGGGAGGTGGCCTGTATGTAAGGTACTGCTTCCCCAGCCAGGTAATCATAGAGTCACAGACTGGATTGGGTTGGAAAGGACCTTAAAGACCACCCAGCCCCACCCCCTCCCCTGGGCAGGGACACCTCCCACCACACCAGGTTGCTCCAAGCCCCCTCCAACCTGACCTTGAACCCCTCCAGGGATGGGGCAGCCACAGCTTCTCTGGGCAACCTGGACCAGGCTCTCACCATCCTCACAACAAAGAATTTCTTGGTTGTATCTAATCTCAATCTCCCATCTTCCAGTGTCAAACCCTTCCCCCTCCTCCTATGGCTCCCCTCCCTGATTCAGAGTCCCTCCCCACCTTTCCTGGAACCCCTCGAGGGACTAGAAGGGGCTCAAAGGTCTCCCTGGAGCCTTCTCTTCTCCAGGCTGAAACCCCCTACCTCTCTCAGCCTGTCTTCATAGGAGAAGGGCTTCCTGGCTCCCCAAAGAGCCCTGAACCCCAGGGAACTGCCTAGAAGTCCGTGTGTGCCCACAGATTCCCGAGTGCCCAGGAGGGACACCCTGTCCCTGTGAGTCACCAGCTTTGTGGGGGAATGTGCGGGAGATGGGTGCCTGGTCTTTCTTCACATGAGGTCTCCAGCAGCCCCAGCAGCTTTCAGTGGTCACTGGGTGTGATTCCCCGTTCTCCTCCCACCCGGACACAGGTACCCAACCTTCATAGACGCGCTGCGGGACCTGGACGATGCCCTCTCCATGTGCTTCCTCTTCTCTACCTTCCCGCGGTCAGGCAAGTGCCACGTCCAGACCATCCAGCTCTGCCGGCGCCTGGCTGTGGAGTTCCTCAACTACGTCATCGCCTCCCGCTCCCTGCGCAAGGTGGGTGCTGCAAGCAGGGTGGGGGGACAGGGCCAAGACCTTCCCTGCCCCAGGGGGTGGCTGTGGAGGCGGGGGACTTGTGTCCCAAGAGGGCACAGGACGGCTTCAGGTGGGGAACGAGTCCCGCCAGACTGTCTGTGACACTCCCATGATGAACCTGATGACAGGGGAAGGGTTAGTGAGGACCAGGGCAAGGAAGCACCCGGGACATTCCTCACCCTGAGTCCTTGCACTGTTTTCTGCCAGGTCTTCCTCTCCATCAAGGGCATCTACTACCAGGCTGAGGTGCTGGGGCAGCCCATCACCTGGATCACCCCTTACACCTTTGCCCACGATGTGAGTACCTGGGAAGGCATGTGGGGACACAGCCCTCTTGTACCCCCTGGGATGGCTGTACCTGTGTCCCCTGTACCTGGCTGTACCAGTCTCCCCAGTTCCTTGTTTCCTCTTGTCAATTATTAAAATGGGCTTTAATCAGCAATTAAAGATTAACCTGCAGGAGTGAAGCTTCTGGCACTTAAGGAAGAGCCAAGTCAGACCCCACACCCTCTGCCAGGGTGGTTCTGCCGTGTCCCCTGAATGGTCTGGGCAGGTGACGGGGTGAGGGGAGAGCTGTGGGTGTCACCGTGCCTGGAGAGCTGTGCTGCACCTTGCCAAGGTGCTTGGCACGCAAGAGTTGACCGTAATAGCAGTGTCCTCTCATTTCACTCCCAGACTTTCCAGGGCTTGGCACAGTTGGGTTTGAGGCTTTGTGGCCAACTCTCCCCTGCAGCATCTCCTCGACCAACCCATGTCCTTCCCAGCCAGCATTTCCTCTCATTCCCTTCAGCTCTGGTTGTCGTGAGGCTGGCTGGGTCCCTGCCAGGTTTTGACTCTTTGCCCTTCTCTTCTCTGGCTTTTCCATGGCCTTCATATCTCACCTGGAGGAGCAGAGTCCCTGAACCAAGCCAGCAAGGTCCCCTTTTGTGATGGGATGGGCTGCTTCATCTGCCTAAGCACCTTCACAGAGAGGTGGCAGCCTGGAGAGCTCTCCCTGCCCAGAGTCTGGTAGTGGCCATGGATCTCCGGACCTTGCTGTGAAGGGGGCAGCATCCTACCCCCTGTGTAGGTGGGACAGAACCATGTCCCTGCAGAGGGAACTCTGATGATCTTGTTCTTGTGTCCTCACCCTTCCCGTGTGCCTGCAGCACCCCACAGACGTGGATTACCGTGTGATGGCCACCTTCACCGAGTTCTACACCACTCTCCTGGGCTTCGTCAACTTTCGCCTCTATCAGTCCCTCAACCTGCTCTACCCCCCCAAGGTGAGGCCACTACTTGCCCCGGGGATGTGCCATGCTGGCCCAAGCCTGGTTGCACCCCCTGGGGTGGGTGGTGGGAAGCAAGGACTTGGAGCGGGGAAGTGGGGGGGATACTTGGGCTCTCTGGGTTTGGGAGCTACCTACTTACCGTTCAGTTTCTCCCCAGATCGATGGCCAGGCTGATGTTGAGGTGAAGCCTGTGGAGGGCAAGGACTATGCCATGGATTCAGAAAGCTACCTGGAGGTGAGGGGCACTGCCACCACCATGGCCCATGGGAGGACCCTGTGTGGTCGTGATGTCCTGCCTGCAGACTACCTCCTGGCACAGGGCACTTGTGTGGGGGCTGAGGAGCAGAGCATCATCCCTGCATGGTGGAGGGCCTGATCTCTTTGCCCCCCCATGCTGACCAAGGAATGAACCTTGGGGGTTCAAGGAGGGGAGGGGACCCTCTGAAGCCCCATGCTGGGGGTGACAGACATTCAGCCTCCTCCATGTACTTTCTGATTCTGGGAAAAGGTCTTTTGACCTCTTGCTCTGAGAAACCACCTCTCCCTCCTCCATGAGGCTGCCCCTTTTCCCATCCCCAAAGCATGGGCTGGGCATGATGCCTTCTTGGTCTCCTCCTGCTGCAGAAACTGTCAGCTCTGAGCGCCAGCCTGGCCCGTGTGGTAGCACCAGCCCATGAGGATGAGGTGGAGATGGACGAGTTCCCAGTGGAGGGGGTAAGAGCCTGGCAGTGGGTCTCAGATCTGGCTCTTTGCGTGATCCTGTCTGCGTTACGTCTTGTAGCCGGGCAGAGGCTGGCAAGAGCTGGTGTGGTGCTGGGAGGGACTGGTGGGAGGATGATAGCATCTGAGATCCCCTCTCGCAGAGCTGGGCTTGGAAGGGGCCGTTGGTGCGGAGGAGACTGAATGCTTTGCTCTAAGCAGGAGACTGCAGAACAGATGGACGCGAGGAAGAAGGAGCAGGAGGCCCTGGAGAAGCACAAAAAGCTGTTTGAAGGGCTGCGCTTCTTCCTCAACAGGGAGGTGCCTCGAGAGCCACTGGCCTTCATCATCCGGTACATGGTGGGCAGGCTGTCCCTCAGCAGCCCTGCTATCCCCTCCTGGCCTCTCCTAGCTTCTCTCTTGAGACTGTTGAGGCCCATCTGCCTGATGTCCCGCGGGCGAGATGGTCCTTCGAGGGCCCCTCCTGCCTGCCTGACTCCTCAGTGGGTTTTGCTGGCAGGTGCTTCGGTGGCCAGGTCTCCTGGGACAAGTCCTTGTGCATTGGTGCCACCTACGATGTAAGCGACCCCTCCATCACCCACCAGATCGTTGACCGACCCCAGGTGGAGAAGCAGGTTGTTGGCAGGTGGGTGAGGCAGGGTGGCCTGTCCCCAGAATGGCCACCTGGGCTAGCGGGTATCTCTGGCTGTCCCAGAGCTGTCCCACACGCTCTCTGTTCCCAGGGCAGGCTGTGGGGCAGCCTGTCCCAGCCTGCTCTGCTGCCACCTTGCAGCTCCATGGGCTCCAGAGCCTGGGGGGGGAGGAAAGAGCGTGAGCCTATGTCCCTCTGCCCCACAGGTATTACCTGCAACCTCAGTGGGTCTTTGACTCCGTCAACGCCAAGCTGTGCCTCCCTGTAGCCGACTATTTCCCTGGCATGCTGCTGCCCCCACACCTCTCGCCCTTCGTGACGGAGCAGGAAGGGGACTACATTCCTCCGGAGAAGCTGAAGCTGCTGGCCATGCAGAGGGGCGAGAACCCAGGTGACACCGGGCTCCGAGGTTGGAGTGGTCAAGGAGCAGGGCTGTACCTGCTCTGGGGGGCAGGGACTGCCCTCCTGTTGGTAACAGACATCTCTCTGCAGATGAAGAGAGTGAGGTGGAGGAAGAAGAGGAGGAAGAGGATGACAATGACAAAGAAGAGGAGGAGGAAGAGGAAGATGAGTCTGAAAAGGAAGAGGAGATGAAGTTAAAGAAGACGGAAGAGCAGAAGACTCAGAGCAACAAGGTACAGTTCCTGGCAGCGGAGTGGGAGCCCCAGGAGGCGGCAGCTCTGGTGAGCTTTGTCCCTGTTGGGGCTCTGCTCGCTGTGGGGTGTCCTGGCTGCATCCCTGCTGTGGCCACCATGCTTCTGGGTCCTGGACTGCAGCTCCCATTCACGCTCAGGACCTGTCGCCTGGTCTGGAAAATGCTGCAGCTCTTCCGTGGCCCCCAGTCAATGGCATGGAAACATCTGTCCCTGGGGAAGGGTGGTGGGCTGCTGTGGTCCTGAACTCTGGCTCCCCGCAGGCGCTTGCCGTGAAGGTGACTGCTGGCAAGCTGCGGCTGGAGGACAAGCAGCGCCTGGAGCAGGAGCAGCAAAGCGAGGAGAAGCGTCTGGCCATCATGATGATGAAGAAAAGGGAGAAATACCTCTACAAGAAGATCATGTTTGGCAAGAAGCGCAAAGTCCGAGAGGTATGAGCATAGAGCTGCTATGGGCTGAGGACCCTTGCCTGGATCCTCGTGCCAGCTCTTCCCAAATGGGCTTGCAGTGGTGGGTCACTAAAGCCAGGTCTGTCCCCACCTTGGGGGAGAGAGGGAGCAGCCTCTGCTGATACTGTGCTAGCTCTGGGCTGCTCTTCTGCTCCTCCCTGTGCCTGGGGAGGGCACTGAGCAAAGGTGGGCAAGGGTGAGGCTCTACAAGCCTCTTCACCAGTATCACCAGGCTATGGTGTCCACCCTGGCAGGGCAGAGCAGAGCTCCTCCTGCTCCCTCAGGGCCCTGGCTTGTGCTCAGTGAGTGAAGCTGCCACCCCTTTCTGTGCCCCAGGCAGCAGCAGATGGGTCCATTTCCCCATGTACAGCTGGAGGTTTGGTGGGACTGAGGGTAGAGCAGCCCCTGGTGTCTGCAGACTTGTCTGACTGTGGGTCCCGGGGTTTTTTCTACAGGCGAACAAACTCGCTGCAAAGAGGAAAGCCCACGACACCGCCGTCAAAGAGGAGAAAAAGAAAAGCAAGAAAGCACGACGAGCATGAGGGGGCTCCCTGTGGAACCTGGCTGGCTGGCCCGCTGCACCCTGTGGGCACCATCGCGTTTGGGTGAAAACCCCTCAGCTTTGCTCTTGGGACAGAAATGCTAAATTAAAACATTTTCCATCTGTAGATACACTTCCCGCTGTGCCTTTACCGGCGCTCCCTCAGCTCTCCTCCCCCAGTGCTGCTGCCTGTCCTGGGCTGGGCTGCAGGATGGGTGTCGGGAGGACTGTCCTTTTCGTGCTGGTGCTACCTCTGCTTCCTGAGCTGCAGGGGTGGCAAGCAAGAAAGAGGAGGCTAAGGAGAGCTCTGGCCTCTTGCAGGTCCCTCTGGGATTGTTCTTTTTGAATTTGCACAGCCCTGGGCTGAGGAGCCAAGCCCTGGTGGTGGAGCAGGAGCTCCTCGGTGGCTTCCCAGCTCAGCAGGGCATTGCAGCGTGTTTTGGAGTCTTGGCACAATGTGGGGCTTTGCCCCAGCCTCAGTGGAGAGGAGACCATGGCAGAGGGGAGTCCATCCTCTGCCTAGCCCAGAGCTGCCCCCCAGTATCCATGTGGCAGGTCATATTTCTTGTTATTTTATTTTTAATAAAGAAGGTGATGCTTCCCAGTGCTGTGTGTTGTCTGTTCCCTCTCAGCCCTGTCTTGGTGCTTGGCACAATGGAGGAGGCAGAGATCAGTTCATCCAAGATATGTGTGGGGCTGGAGATGGCTCCTCATCCTGCACCAGGTGTAGGTATGTCTGCTGGAATGTAGAGCAGACCAGCCTGGTCCCTGCTTCAGGTGCTATGGCCTGTGGGCACCATGGGTGTCATCTTGCTCCTTGTCACCCTTCGCCAGTTCTTGTCTCCCATGGCAGGTTTGGGCAGGGCCTGTTCCATCCCTGCTGGTTGTCAAGAGCCAACTCTGAGTCCATTTTGTTCAACCAGGGGAAGCACAAAGTTCTGCCCCTGGGGAGGAGCAGCTCCAGGCACCAGAATGTGCTGGGGCTCACCAGGCTGGAAAGCAGATCTGCAGAAAAGGGTCTGGAGGCCCTACTGGGCACCAATTCAACCATGAGACACCAATGTGCTTTTGGGGCAAGGAGGGCCAGTGATGCTACTTGAGGAGCATTGGAGGAGGTTAATGGAACCTGCCCCTTGGGACTGGTGAGGCCACTCGAGATTGCTGCGTCCAGCAATGGGCTCCCCAGTGCAAGAGAGACGTAGACATACTGAAACAAATCCAGTGAGGGGCCACTAAGATGAAGCAGGGGCTGGAGCATGTCTTCTAGGACGAAAGGTGGTAAGAAGACAAGGTTCAGGGGGCTCTTATCAAGGGATAAGTATCTAAAGGGAGGGTGTAAAGATGGAGCCAGGTTCTTCTTAGTGGTGCCCAGCACCAGGAAAGGAGGTGATGGGCACAAACTGAAACCTAGGAGGTTCTTCTGAACATCAAGAAACACACACTAATTCACTGAAGGTGACCAAGCACTGGCACAAGGTTGCCCAGAGAGGCCATGGAGTCTCCATCCATACAGATATCATGACCAGGGAGACTGGTGACCTTCAGAGGTGCCTCCAACCCCAACTGTTGGGTTGCCTGCAAAGGCATGAGTCAAAGATCTTTGGAGCTCGCTGTCCCTCTGCCACCGTCCTCCAGCAAAAGTCCGAGGGATGATTTTTTGGGTGAAGGAGAGGTTATTTTGGGGCTCTTGGCTGAGATAAAGCAATGCGTGGAGAAAGTAGGGCTGCTGTGGCTGATACCGGTGCCACCAACACCCCAGATGTGCTCCATGCATCCAGGGGGTCAGTGGCCATGGCACTGGCAGCATTTTCCCCCACCCCTTTCCCCTAAATCCCATTTTTTCCCCGAAAACAGCCACACCCACAAACATTGCCTTGCTGGGGCCTACATGCGGCCTTCAGGCCTGTTCATGGCTGTCCTCCTGTGGAGAGAAGGAAGGTAATGCTTGGTTTTGTGCAATGTTTATGGCTTTTCTTTTTCCCTTTTCTGTTTCTTTTCAGAGGTTGGGAAGGGGTGTCGCAGGGTGGGATGGCTCACTGTGGGGTTTTTGTGGGGTTTTGGTGGAAGTGGCCTTGTTGCGGTATGAAAATTGTATCATCTCCCAGGGCTTATGGGGGCACCATTGTCCCTGGCCATGGTGAAGGCTGTGATATCTCGTGGGTTTCTTATGGGGACACCTTCTTCCCATCATCTTTTGGGGCCTTTTTTAGGGACACCATTGTCCCTGGCTCTGGTACGTCATGCCATTTTTATGGGGACACCTTGTTCCCAGCTGTGGCAAAGGCTGCATCATTTCATGGGGCCTTTTATGGACAACTTATCACGGTGGTGAAGGCTGTGTTATTTCATAGGGCTTTTATGGGCACACACTTCTCCTCTGCTATGGGAAAGGCTGCGTCATCTTGTGGGATTTCAGGGGGATGCCTTGTCTGTGGCTATGGTGAAGGTTGAGCCCTCTTATGGGGCCTTTTATGGGGATGCCTTGCCTCTGATTGTGATGAAGGCTGTGGTATCTCATGGAGCTTCTATGGAGACACCTTCTCCGCAGCTGTGGTGAAGCATGTGGTATCTCACGGAGCTTTTATGCTGACACCATTTCCCTATCTGTGGTATCTCATGGGGCTTTTATGGGGATATCTTATCTCCAGTTGTGGTAAAGGCTGCATCATCTCATAGGACTTTTGGAGAACAGCCTCTTTCCCAGCCCAGCCAAGGTTAAGGCTGTGCCACCTCCTAGCACCCTGTGGGGACACAGCTGTGGACCATGAAATCGTGTCAGTGCTGCCAGCCCCAGGGTCAATAGCCCCCGGCTTTTTTCTTTCCCCTGCTCTTTCTCCCCCTCTTTTTTTTTTTCCTCTTTTTTTTTCAACTCCTCTTTTTTTTTTTTTTTTTCCCTTTGGGCAATAAGGTGGGTTTTGCCCTTTTTTTTGCCCTTTTTTCCCCCACCTTTTTTTTCCCCCCTTGCTTTCTGCCCCCCTTCTTTGACTTCACCTCTTGGAAAAGAAAGGGACTGGACCACTTGGGAGCTCCTGGGGCTGCACCCAGAGCTGGGCTTCCACCATAGGGCAGGGGACCTTGAATGGGGCTTCCCGTCTCCCCTGGGGCCGCTGGACACCCATTCCCAGGCACCGGTGGCACCGCAGCCTGGCGAGGCTACGGGGTGGTGATGTCCCTGTGCCGGGGTGGCAGATAAGGAGCAGGCGGTGGGACCAGCAGCAGAGCCGGCCACCCACAGCATCTCCACTACCCGGATGGGTGACCACAAACCGGTTGCACCACCCTGACGGCCACTGGTTCCCCCTCTTTTGCCAGTGCTAATAACAGCTTTTCCACGCGATAAAGGCGCCTGACGCCACACTCAGCTGACAAGCGTCTGACGGGGCCAAACCCGGGATGGGCTGTGCCACCGCAGTGTTGCCACCTGCCCCTCTGACCAGCCACTCGTGTTCTTCACCAAACTCCTCTTGATCCGCAGATCCAGCGTGTGCTTCCTCGGCAGTCACAGTTTTCAACGTGAGTGCTTTGTTTATACCCTCAAATCCCAGAGTATTCGCTCTGCTCCCAGGTGAGGGGAGAGCGGATCAGTGGGACGTCGTGGTCATTGAGCTTCCACATCCCGGCTGCCACCGTCCTCTTCCCGCTGGAGACCCTTCGCAGCGCCATCCCAAAAGACGGGGAGAAACCTGGCATTAGGAGAAGTGCCCCGTGGAGAGGGGGTGGGACAGCTCCTTGCCCCCACACTGCTGTTCCCAGGGCAAATCCAGGTAAGGGGATGGGAGGGCGAGTGGCCAGAGCAGGCAGCAGTGCTGGGGGTTGTTATTTAGCTGGGTGTCGTGGTTATTTCACTCAGCAGCCATTACCTGTGAGAAATGGGCTTGGGGGGCAGAGGGAAAAGACGGGCCATAAATCCATGGGGTGACCCCAGCTGGGGCTCAGGTGTTAACGCTGCCTCTGAGTAGGGATGAGCCTCTTGTCCCCATCCTGGCAGCAGCCTCTGCCTCCCCCAGGGCAGGCAGGAACATCCCGGCGCTGATTTTCGGGGAGTGCGTGCTTGCTCTCGCTTGTGCTCTCTTGCACACTTGCTTGCTCCTTTCCGTTTCCCTGAGATGCCCGTTCCTCTCTGCTGGCATGCACTCGGGATTTAGTTTCAAGGAGGCGGAGGGGATCCCTCATCTGGGGCTGGGGATGTGCCATCCCATCCCGGGTGAGCGGGGACATGCCAGCAAGGCCAGCGCGTGCGGGGAAGCGGCAACTCCTTGTCCCCCTCCTTGCGATGAGGGAGGATATTCTGGCTTTTCTCATCCCCCTGGTGCTGGCAGTGTAGGTTAACCCCGGGGTGAGAACCGGTCCCGATGAGTTAGGGCAGGATGTGGCAGCTGCCTGCTATGGGGCAACAGCTGTCTGCCCGCCTGGGGCTCGCCAGGGTGGCCCTAAGCCCTGTGGGGATGAACCCTAAGCCCCAAACCCCTCCGGTGTGGGTGAGGACTGGGGTACCCTGTGGTTACACCACCGTCTGAGCCCCAGGGCTCTGGATGCCACTCGCTTGGCTGCCGAGCAAGCGTGCCGGGCTGTCACCGCCTTTGGCCAGCTTTGAGGGTGGTGGGAAGTGCCAGGGCCGGATCTGGGCACACAATGGTCCCTTTTCTGCCCCACTGCGGGGTGATGCACGAGCAGGGTGCTGGATGGTGCTGAGCCCTCCCCGGTGCAGCCACAACAGCTGTTCTCCCCCGCTGGGCACAGCCATGTGTTGACAGAACAGGACCCCAGGGGTGGCAGCAACCCCGCTGGTGGGGTGCCTGGGGACACTCAAAGTCCCGGTGCAGCTGGTGCAACTGGGAAAAGGGTGAAAGGCCAGTGGCTCCATGGTTATCATGCGGAGGGTGGGGGAGCACAAATATTACTGTCATTAAAGCCATAAAAGCCATTTAGATACGTTGGGCCGTGGGGAGGGAGAGCAGGGGGAGGCTGCAGGAAGGATGGAGAGGAGCCAGCAGAGCGACACAGCGACAACCCAGGGAGCAGATGGCTGGGCTGGGGGTGCGGGGTCACAGTGCTCCCCACCCCGAGGTGACCCCTGGCTGCAGGAGGTGACAGCCCAGCCATCACGGGAGGAGGACAAGGGTGCCCGGTGAGACTTGGCCCCACAGCGGGGAGAGGAGTCAGGTGCCACTGTCGGGGGGACAGCCATCGTCACCCGCTCAGCCGGCGGCACCCCACAACCCCAGCTCCCACCATGCCGGGCTGGCGGTGGCATGGCAGTGCAGGGGCTGGGCGCGGGGCCCACGGTGACAATGTGCCTGTTGAGGCTGGTGCCGCAGATGGAGACAAACGGCCCCCTTGTTTTCGGTGCTGGCGGGCAGGGAGCAGGCAGGGAGCAGGCAGCGGGCTGAATGCCTCCTCTGTGCCGCCAGGAGTGGGTGGGGAGACGGGAGGCTCGGGGTGGCAGCGGGCACCCAGGAGCTGGCCCAGCTGTCCCGGGAGAACCGGGCAGAGCCCGGCCACAGCCCCACATCCCACTCGGCAGCACCTCTCATTTCTCTCTCTCTCTTTTTTCTCCCTCCCCAGGCTAGTGTACCAGGGGCTGGGACCCCGGTGATGCCGTAAGGACCGCGGGTAGTGGGGAGGATTCGGAAAAGCCGGTGTTTGCGGGGAGCAGCCCGGGACGAGCTTATTCCATGTCGGAGAAGCATCGGCACCCCTGCCCTGTGCCACCCACTCCCCCTGCGCCCCGGCCAGCCCAGGAGAGGAGAGGGACGGCTCGCCGAGAGCAGCTTAAGCAAAGGAAAAGGTGATGCTTGGGGGGCGGCGGGACGCTTGGGGGGTGGCTCTATGAGGCAGGGTGGCACGTGGGGATGGGTGTTTGCACTCATGGGGTTTGCCAGGGGGGCACCGTGGTGGTGTGAAATTTGGCTTGTAGGGGCAGGAGGAGCAGGCCATGGGCTTGTAGGGGCAGGAGGAGCAAGTGGCAGGTGGATGCACCTCGTGTACAGTGGCTGTAGGGATTTGGCTGTAAAGGAAATGGATCATATAGGGAAAACCCAAAAGAAGGCTCGGGGGTGTCCCCAGGGACTAGGGAAGCTGCTGGGACATGAGGATGGAACTGCAGAGCCAGTGGTCCAGGCCGTCCTGGGGGGTGTCCCATGGGAAATTGGCCTGTGCAGCCTTGTTTTCCGGCTGGGAATTTCGTCTGGAGCTGGCACCATGGCTGCCCCGCACTGATGGGAGCCCCAGGAAAAACACCTTGATCGCCTCATTTCTCCCAGCCAGCTTATTAATAATTAAGCCACTCATTTAAGGCAAAGTCAATAGAGCAACTGGTTTGGGAACTGTTTGCCAGCTCCACCCCAGGGGAGTCAGCCTGGGTGGAGTGAGACATCCCCTCGGCATGGGGGATGGGGTGCTGTGCCACCCCCGGGGGGATGGCAGGGACCCTCACTGGGCCAGCAGCTGAGAGGGGGGTTAATGGCGCTGGCTTGCACCATCAGGGTGGGTGGCCGTGCCATGCAGGGTGGTGGCAGGGACAGCCCTGAGACACAGCATCCACGCAGGAAGGTGACCCCTCCGGTGCTGCCCGTGCAGCTTTTCCAGGTGGTGCCAAAGCTGGTGCTGCGGATGGTGACCGCGGTGCGATCACAGCCACGGTGTAAATCCAAACCCTGGCTGTTCCCAGGCTTGAGAAACCCGCCGGGCTTCACAGCCGTGCTGCGATTTACGGTCAGAGCCACCTGCGGTTACACCAGACACCCCCTGTATCCCCACTGTTCCTGCCGTGTTCACCAGTGGCTCAGAAAACCGCTGGGAAGAGGCTGGAGGCAGCCAGCCCTGCCTGACCCCGTGGTCCCTGCTGCAGGGTACAGGGGGGAGCGCTTGGGTGAGCTTGGGCGTGCATGTGGGGTACCCCCACCCCGTCGACATCCCCCGGCTGCTGCACTGGGTGCCAGGAAGAGCTGTGCCCGGCACCCAGCCGCAGCCTTGGGCTCCGGTTGCATTTTCCATTCATTATTCATCGAGCTGGAAATCTCAGCGGCAGGAGGCGAGCCGGGGCGGGGGGAGGAGGAGAGGAGCGGGAGGCAGGTGGGAGCAGCGGGCCAAGCTCCCCGTGCCCTGGGCACACTTTGCACCAAACGGGTAACCTTTCTGCTTGGGGTTTAGCTTAGAAATCCAGGGGGGGTGGGGGGGGTGTCTTTGCTACATGGGGTCTAAAACACAGCTGGGTATAAAACAAAAATCCCAGCCAGGGTTTGCTCTCACTGAATTATTTGCTGGAGCTATGAGGCTCTAAGGGGGTGATGGCATGGGGGATATGAGGGGGCTGGGGGGTCATTTGTCTGGGTATTATTGAGCGGGCAGCCGGGAGCATGGCCAGCCTCAGCCAAAGGATGCTGCGGTGCCAGAGCAGTGCCGGAGCCAGCAGGAAAGAATGCTGCTCCAGCAGCCACTAAGCAGGGGTACAAGGCTGGGGGCGGCGCCTGGGGCTTTGCCCTCCAGCTGGGGCTGTGCTCCTGGCCGTGGGGCTCTGCTGGCAGCCCTCAGAGAGCGGGTGCCACAGTCACAGGTGGCATGTCCCCTTGGCCAGCCGTAGAGGACAGTCCTGCTGCAATGCAGTGGCCGCCATGCACGAGCTGCCGGTGGCCCTGGCAAGTGGCAGAGGCGACTGGGCAGGTGCTGCCGGGGGCCGGGGGCTGTGGGGGGAGAGCGGCACTGGGTGGGGGGGGGGCTGCTGCAGGGTCTGCATGTATGTGTGCATGTGTGTGCAGCATGTGTGCTGTGCACGCGTGTGTGTGCATGTGCCTGTGTGTGGATGCATGAGCATGTATAGACACGCATTTGTGTCTGTGTCCTTGAGCGTACATGGACATGCGTGGGGTGTAGGTGTGTGAATATGTGTGTACATATATGTGTCTGTGTGCATGAGTGTGCAGAGATGTGTGTGTGGGCAAGGGGTGCTTGTGTCCCTGTGTGTCTATGTGATCCTGCAAGTGTGTGCACGCATGTGTGTGTCTGTGTCCTTGACGGGGGCAATGCATGAGTGCATGTGTGTGTGTGTGTGTCCATGCATGGACATGGACACGTGAACGTGCACAGCAGTGTGTGCCCGTGTGTGCATACACATGCATGAACATGTGGAGATGCATGTCTGTGTCCTGGTGCGTGTGTGCACGCCGGGGGGGTGTATGATGTGTGTGTCCCGATGTGTACATGCACATCCAGGGCTTGACGTAGTCCTTAGGAATATGGTTTAGTGATTTTTGTCAGAGTTAGGTTGATGGTTGGACTAGATGATCTTCTAAGGTCCCTTCCAACCTAGACAATTCTAGGATTGTATGATTCTGTGATTCCATGACGTATGCGTGTGCATGGACATTTGTGTGCCCTCTGGCTGTGTGCGTGCACGTGTGCGTACATGCACCTATGTGTATGTATGTGCATCGGCACAAACGGAGGGGCGTCATCCTGCCCCAGACCCCCTTCCCCGGCAGCTCTGCATCCCCCCAGCCCCCAACCTACACCACTCCAGGGTGGCCAGAGGCGACCGAACCCCCTGGCTGCTGGAGGGACTGGGAGTTGCAGGCAAAGCCACACTGGGAGGATGTCACCGAACCTGACACATCCCGAGCTTCCCCAGCTCCTCATCCGGGACCACGGAGGTTTTCTTGGGAAAAGGGATTCCAGCACCCTTGGGAAGCGCCTGCCGGTGTCGGTGATTTTTCAGCGCTGCCTGGCAGAGGTTGTCCACTCTGCAGCCTGGCTGCCCCGCAGCGAAACCCCCTTCTCCCCACCGTTCCCACCCCCACAGCCTCCCCGCTCTTGCGCTGGGCCAGGGAGTTGCTCCAGGTTTTCTCGGCGTGGGCAAAGGGTACACAGGGCGGGCAGCAACGCTGCTCTTTGGCCACACATCCATTGTGCCCGGGATACACCTGGCACTGGCTTGCCTCTCTCCTGGCTGTGCCAGTGCTGAAAAGCCCAGTGAGATGCTTCCTGGGACTTTCCATGCCCATGAGATGTCCTAATGCCTTATTTGCTTCTCATTTGGGTCACACAGAACCCCCTGGTCCCCGCTTCCCTGTCCCCCGCTGCTAACGGCTCTCTTCTCTGCTGGCTGCAGGTGACCAGGATGCTGCACCATGGGAAGCACTGGAGGTCCATGTGCAAGGGGCTCGTCCTGGGGACCCTCCTGACCAGCTTCATGCTGCTGCTCTACTCCTATGCCGTCCCCCCACTGCAAGTCAGCATGACAGAGTGAGTGTGGGGTCTCTATGTGTGTGTCCCCTTGGTAGCTCGGCCACCCTGTTTCACATCCGCCCCCCCCCAAACAGAGATGGTCCCAGGGCTTTCCAGGCTCTGGTGGCTTCACATCGAGATGTCCCCTTCCTACAGCCTCCTGTTGAAGACTGCACCCATCCCAGTCCCAGCTGAGCTGTGCTCAGCTCCTGGGTGATGAATGGGACGAGGAGGTGTAGGTTCATGTTTCCTGGGAGAAGGAAAAGCACCATGGGAGAGGTTCCCCAGCAGCGAGGAGCAGTGGACAGAGCTGAGGCAGTCATTCAGGCACTCTTTATCAAGGACTTGTCCTTCATGAGTAATCAGAGCGCTGTCACACTTAAACTCTTGCCCACAGAGATGGGCACGGGTAGGTTCAAAGCTCTCTGCCACCCGTCGCGGCAAGCACCAGTGCTCAGTAAGGCCGTCCCTCCTGGCATGAAATTTATCTCTTGGCTTATAAAAAAGATCCCATCTGCAGGAGTTCCATAAGCTACATGCTGACCCACACTCCCCCATGCTGCCGGAGGGGAGCATTATCAAGGATCATCTTTGCAACTTCATTAATGGTGTCCAAGGTCACTTGACACTGGGGCCTCTGTTCCCTGCTCCAGGCATCTCAGATAACACACAAGTTGTTCTCGGTGCTCCCCAAGGGCCCGCGAGCTCCTCTGGGGGCCGTGATATAGAGTTATGTCACTCTACACGGGTGCTGGATCCCTCACAACTCCTACAAGGGCTTAAGAGCTCCCAGACCTCAAAAGAACATTATCAGCTCCTGTTTGTGGAGTTATGGCCATGGAGAGCTCATCTCGATGCACATCTTAACATCACCTGCACCACAGCCACCACAGCCATGCCTGAGGGGAGGGATGGAGACCCCATGCCCAGGATGTGCCGATGCTGGTGGAGACTGGCCACCATGAGGATGCCTGTAGCGGTGCATTCGCTGTGGCAGTGGTTGTCAAGCTTGGTGAATGAGCTTGGTTCGGTGGCTTGGAGGCGCACCTGATGTCAGGGTGGTAGTGGTGGGCTCCACAGTGTCAGGGGCTCTTGCCAGATGGGTGCCCTGGTCCTACTGGGCACGTGGCTGAGGGTGAAGAGGGCTCTGCCCAAAACAGGGCTTGTGTCTGACAGGGAACCTGGGGAGTGCGAGCACCTGTCCCCAGGTCCAGAACCCATCTCCAGGTCCAAAACCTGTCCCCATGTCCAAAACCCATCCCCAGGTCCAGAACCCATCCTCAGGTCCAAAACCCATCCCCAGGTCCAGCACCTGTCCCCAGGTTCAGCTCCTCCAGTAAAGAAAATGGGTGAACCTTCATGGTGTCTGGGCCAGGTTGGCTGAGCTGCCCTCACCATGGCCTCCTGTCTCTTCCCCCCACCAGGATCCCTGTCCCCTCCTCCTGCTCCTCCTACCCAGCCCCCGGCAAGGCGCCGGCAGTGGCCAATGGCACAGGCAGCCCTTCGGGACGGAGCTGCCTGCCCAAGCTGAACGTCATGTTCATGAAGACGCACAAGACAGCCAGCAGCACCATCCTCAACATCCTCTTCCGTTTCGGGGAGAAGCACCGCTTGAAATTCGCCTTCCCCAACGGCCGCAACGACTTCTACTACCCCTCCTACTTCGAGCGCAGCCAGGTGCAGCACTTTCGGCCGGGCGCCTGCTTCAACATCATCTGCAACCACATGCGCTTCCACTACGAGGAGGTGCGCAAGCTCCTGCCGGCGGACGCCACCTTCGTGACGGTGCTGCGGGACCCTGCCTACCTCTTCGAGTCCTCCTTCCACTACTTTGGGCGTGTTATCCCTCTCACCTGGAAGCTGACAGGGGAGGACAAGCTGGCAGAGTTCCTCCGGGACCCCTGGCACTACTACGACCCCAACGGGTTCAACGCTCACTACCTCCAAAACCTCCTCTTCTTTGACTTAGGCTATGACAACAACATGAACGCCAACAGCCCGCTGGTGGAGGAGCATATCCAGGAGATAGACCGCCGGTTCCACCTCGTCATGTTGCTCGAGTACTTCGATGAGTCCCTGGTGCTGCTGAAGGACCTGCTGTGCTGGCAGCTGGAGGACATCCTCTACTTCAAGCTTAACGCCCGGAAGGGCTCCACCGTTTCCCGGCTGACACCTGAGCTCTATGAGAAAGCCACCTCCTGGAACCTCATCGACGCCAAGCTCTACCACTATTTTAATGCCACCTTCTGGCATAAAGTGGAGGCCTACGGGAGGGAGCGGATGGCCAAGGACGTGGCTGAGCTGCGGCGGGAGAACGAGAAGATGAAGAGCATCTGCATCGACGGGGGACATGCCGTGGATGCCAGTGCCATCCAGGAGTCCTCCATGCAACCCTGGCAGCCGCTGGGGGAGAAGTCCATCCTGGGCTACAACTTGAAGAAGAAGATCAACAAGAAGCACCAGAAGCTGTGCCGCAAGATGCTGACTCCTGAAATCCAGTACCTGACTGACCTGGGGGTCAACCTCTGGATCACCAAGCTGTGGAGCCGTGTGCGGGACTTCCTGAAGTGGTAGGGGACAGCAGGCACCCCGTTTGCCCCAAGGAAGAACCAGGTGCTTTCCTTTTTCTTACTTCATGGTGTCTTTTGGTTGGACGTGAGCAGAACCAGCCAGAGGCTCTGGCACCGGGGAATGCTGGAAGGGTTCTCTCTGTCACCCTCCTGCCGAGCCTCCACCTGGGCCTGGAGGGGACACCGATGTCACCCACCAGCAGGGAGAGCGGAGCCTCCCTGCCTCTGAGGGTCCAGGATTAGCAGTTTGGGGGTGGGTTTTTTCCAGCAGGATCCACTTCTTCCTTCCCCATGGAAAGGCGGGAGGAGGTGTTGATGAAGGACGTGGCCTCGTCACAGCAGGAGCAGGACATCCATCACCAGGTGGCGGTGCGGGCAGGGACCTCTCCTTGCAGGGAACCCCAACCCCAAGGAGCTCTTCGAATCACCCCATTTCCCTTGAGCCCTGGTTTTGGGGCTGTGGGTCAGGGCCTGCTGCACCACTCCAGCGGGTTCCAGCCCATGGGTGTGATGAGCACAGCACATTCTCAGCCCACCCACAGCCATCGGACCCTGGCAGGCTGCCACCCGGAGCCACCCGGAGAATGGAAAACCCACCTCAAAAGCATTCATCAACAGGATCATGGTCCCCATGGGTGAAGGGTGGCCATGCAGCAGGTCCCCTCCCAGCCCCACATCATCCCAGTTAGAGGGCCCCGGTCCTGAAGGGGACATCCCAGGAGGTCCATGGGGTCTGGTGAGAACTGGCGTGGGGAGGAGGTGGAGAGTGGGGTCTGGTGGCTGCCGTCCCGGTGATGCCATCCCCCGGGCACGGGGGGAATGCCAAGGACGAGGTCTGTGTCCCCCCTGGCCATGGGGGAGACAGCCCTCAGGCGTCCCAGCCAGGCTGGATGACACCAGCAACGCCGCGTCCTGCTGAGGGTGGCCCTGGCCGGGCAGAGAGGTGGCACCCGCAGCTGAGCTGGCCCCGTGGCAGAGGGACCCCCACCACCACCCCCCCACCTGCGTTCTGCTCCCTTTGTAAAGCCCAGAAATAAAAAAGCAATTCTACTTTTGTAAAATAACTATATATTTGGCAGTTTTTAATATAAGAATTATCCAGCTGGTCTCCACCCGTCTCCTTCTTCTCCAGGGGGTTGGGGGATGGGATGGGGACCCCAGTCCCTGCTCCTCCCAAGGACACCGCTCTGCCCACGGGGATGGCCCCACAGCAGCCCCTGGGGGTCCCAGCTCTGCTCTCCCTGTCAGTCCTGGGGGTGGGGACCCCTGTGTCCTCTAGGCAGCACTGAGGAACAAGACCCCCAGTGTGAGTGGGGGCTTGAATCCATCCCCGCTGTCCCTGCAGAGCCGCCTGTGCTGGCATGGGGCTTCCACTGTGTGCAGATGCCACCAGGAAGGTCTGATGGTTCCTCAGGGACACCAGACCCCTGGGACAGCCCTTATGGGTAACACAACTCACTCGTGCCACCAGGTCCTGGCCCTGTTGCTGGCAGCTGCACCCCATTTTCAAGGGTTGCCCCAGGACTTGCACCAGTGCTTCTCCAGCCAAAGCACCAGTACTGGCAGTATTGGTGTGGACACAAGCCCTGATGGCCTGTCTGGACCCACCACTGGGGCCACCAACTCAACTGTGCGTGATGCTGCCCATGGACACTGGGATGGGTGCCTGGGGCATTTCCCTGAAGTCCACAGGTGTCTCCCATGACATGCTGAGGTCTCCTGTTGGAGACCAGGTGCCAAATTGCCCCTCAGCCACTTGTTCCTTCTGCAGATGGGGGCATGGAAAAGCACCTTGCAAGGCAAGAGGTTGGCTGCACAGCCCATCTGGCATGATGTCCCCATGGGGACATGTCTCATCCCCCTCTGTGCCCATGCAGAGGAGGCTGTGATAGAGCTTATGGGCCACCTGAGATGGACAGGACCCACGAACACACGCGCTTCACCAGGTCTCTGTCCTGGCTGTGGCCAAACTGCTGTCCCCGACCAGACTACCTGTGTCCCCGGGGCCACCTGTCCTGGACAGCAGCTGACAGCAAGCCCTGGGGTGGGGAGCAGCAGCTCTGCGCTTGCCTAGATCCAAAGGGCGGAAAGAAACTCCTCCTGCTGGTGTCCCCTGTCCTGGCACATGACAGCCCCCTCTTATGGGCTTTTGTTCTCTGTAGAGAACAATGGGACCAAGCTGGGACTATGGGTCCAGGACTGTGTGGTGGGACTGGGGCTGCAAGTAGGACCATGTGGGACAATGATAGTGCATTGGAAACCAAGACCATGTATGGGACCATGACTGGTGGGATCAAAACTGGGAGAACCTAGGACCATGAGGTGGGACCACACTATGAGGTGGGACCAGGAACATCCATGGGACCAAGACTGAATGGTGGGTCCAGACCATGTGGTGCAACTGGGACCAGGGCAAACTGGTTGGACCAGTTTGCACTATGCAGGACCAAAATGACATGGTGGGACCATCACCAAGCATGGGACCAGGACTAGCTGGTGGATGTGGGACCACACAGTGGGACATGGACCTTGCTCAGACCAGGGCTACCTACAGGACCCAAGTGGTAGGACTGAGACTGTGTGGTGGAAGGGGGACTGAGCAATGGGTACATTGTGGTGGGGTGGGCGTGGTGTGTGGGACCAGCCTCATGCTGGGGCTGATGGTTGGCTGCAGAAAATCAAGCAAATCCCCCAAACCCAGCAGCACCAGCTGGGGCCCATTGACACCCAGCCCTGGTTCTTTAAAGGCCCCCAGGTGGTGGGGCTGGAGCTGTTGCTGCTGGTTGCTGGGGATGGGGCTGTGCTGGTGGCTGCTGGTGTGTGGAGCTGTGCTGAGGATGGCAGGTGAGTGGGGCTGGGACCCCCTGGCTTCTCCCCTCAGTCCCACTCACTGGTTCTACTGGGAGGTGGGTGGTGGCACCCATGTCTGGGTGCAGGAGGGTTTTTGCCTGGTGCTGGTTCTTGGTGCCCTCCTGGACCTGCTGGTGCAGATCCTCTTGGTGGAGAGGAGTCCCCTAAAATAATCCTTTGTTCTGGGGGTGTGGGGTTGGAGCAAGGGGGCTTGCTAGGAGCTCCCTGTGCCTCCAGGTCCCAGCAGGGAGCTGGTTTGTAGGTGGTGACTAGAGCTGCTGGCAATGGTGTCCCAACCCATGAGCAGCTCCTGGTCTTTCCCCAGCCTCAGCCAGGGTCACAGTACTGGGGAATGCTCTTGGTGCAGCCCATCTGCTCCCAGGCATGATGGGTGCTGAGGTGGCTGGGGAACACTTCACCTGGTATTTTGGGAGGGTTGTGGAGCACCACCTTCTCCAGCACCCACCACCACAGTTACTGCAGTGCTCCTGTGCTAGGGCCTGGCCACCAAGACTGGGGGAAGCCCTGGCTGGGGGAGCTGGGGATGAAGGAGCATCCCAATTTGTCTAAACCTAGCTGAGCTGGGTGCTCTGCTCTCCTTTGTGCTGCTGCTACCTGCCCTCCATGAGTCCCAGGGACAGCTGAGGACCTGGATGTCCCCACCGTGCCTGGGATATGCTCCTCCAGCTGCTGCACACTCAGACCCACTGACTAAACCCTTCCCTTGCTTCAGGGACCACCATGGCTCCAGACGCCTCAACATCCTCTGATCACACAGTGGTGGCTTCAGTGGTGTCCTCGGTTGTGGGGACAAGGTCTGCAGGCCCAGTGCTTCCTGCTGCCACTGTGCCTGGTGGGGCTCATGCTCGCCCACACACTGAGGAGCCCAGCATGAACTTCACCTTGAGGCTCCTGGACGGTGAGTACTTTGGGTCCTGTGTTGGGTGCCAACTTTGGGGGATGACACCACGGGATGGGTCCAGCTGAGAAGCTGGGGCTTGACCATCAGCACCCAGGGCTTTCTCATGAGTGGCCTCAGCGCTAGGGCCCTCCACAGAAGGTGGCTATCCCTGCAGGACCAGATGTCCCAGTCTTGTGGAGGGTGTAGAGCTTTGAGATGTTCCCCATCATGTGCTTGACTCCACGATCAGCTTTTTGGGGGCCAGCTGCCCCTTGTCAGTCTGATGGGTGATGTGATCCTTCTTGGCTCCACAGGGAGGGCCAGGAAGGTGCTCTGGAGAGCAGGCAGGGAAGCCACACTCGGGTGACAGAGCCAGGACAGCTCTTGGCTTCCAGGGACAGGGGGTGGGCTCTGAAGTTGGGGAGCTGCAGGCAGGCACCTGTCTCACAGGAGTGCAGGTGAAGACACCTGTTGGGGATGGTCTGGCACTTGTCTGATGTCCCCATCTGTAGTGGGACAGGCTTGATGTCATGCTGAGCCCACTCTCCTTTCTCCTTCAGGGGACCCCAGTGCCATGAAGAAGCCGCTGGTGCTCAGCCCCGGCTCTGCTGTCCGCCTGGAGGCCAGGGCTGACTTCAGTCCCAGCATCTCCCTGAAGACCTATGTGAACCAGTGCTATGGGACCAGCTCAGAGCAGCTGGGACGCTCCAGGAGGATCTTCATGGTGGTGAACAGTCAGGGGTCAGTGCCCATTGGGTGGGAGGTGGGAGCTGCATCTCCAGGCACCCCAAGGTCCTACAAAACATCCTGATGGGGAGGGATGTCCAGGGCCTGGGAATGTCCCTGTGGTGCTCTCCTGGCTCAGGTGCCTGCATGGGCAGAAGCTGGTGACCGTGTCTGTCCAGCACCGGAGAGGGGTGTCTACTCTCCAGCTCACCATCCCAGCTCCTGTCCTGGAGGATGAGATCGAGGAGGAAGAGGTGAGGTTGGGGTGATGTCCTTGGTGATGGGACGGAGGCCCTGCTGGGGATGACCTGGGGCATCCTGCTCGGGTGGTCTCAGGCCCGTGGGGTTGGGTGGAAGGAGAGCAGGGTCCTCAAGGAAGGTGACATGCCCTGCCTGGGGCTGATGTCTTGGCAGGTCTATGTGCACTGCCTGCTGACAGCGTGGGGCCCTCTGGGCACCAGGGGACGTGGCACCAGGTTCTGCTTCTACAACCAAGCCACAGACAGGTACACTCAGCCTTGGTGCAGGCTCCCTCATGGTGGCCCCCAACCCAACCACCCATGGCTGCTTTGGGAGCAGAAGCCACTGGGCAGGGGGACCCATCTGGGGGGATCAAGCCACCCCACCGTGGTCTAGATGCCACCTCTACCCCTGGTAGTGGGGTAGCATCACCATACATCCCAGCTGTGGTGGGTCCCTCTGGGTGCAGGTGCACTGGGGAGGTGCTGATGGGAGATAAAATACCCCTTTGGGGTGGCCAAGACCTGCAGGGTTGGAGGGACCTGCTGGCATGGCACCATATGGGTCTTGTGGGGGAAAACCCTGGATCCCTAAGCTCTGTCCTCTCCTCTCAGCTGGCACAACGCAGAGGACCCTTCACAGAGTGCCTTGTGCCACTGTTGTGACACCGGCTGTCCCCCTGGTGACACCCTCCCTGGAGAGCTGCCAGGTACCAGGGATGGGATGGGATGGCCCCAGGTGATCTTGGGGGGCTACTGGGTCTGGGACAGGCCTTATGGGCTGTGTCCTTCTGCAGGGTTCCCGGGAGAGGGGACACCCCACTGGGAGACGGTTGGACCGTTGCTGGTGCAGAAGGAGAAGGTGCCATGGTATGAAGGTGAGTGGACAACCCCAAATGTGACCCCATGGCCCTGAAGCCACCATCCCAGGTGCTGAAGTGACCTCTGAACCCCCTATTTTGTCTTTCTTTGCTGTCCCCAGAGCCATGCCGCACAGTGAAGAGGTTCCTCTTGGCCGGGCTGGCCCTGGTGGGCAGTGCCCTGGTGGCAGCCACCCTGGTGGGGGGTCTGCTGGGGCTGGCCTTGGCTGTGTGGCGCCTGGGTGGGCGCCGGCGGGGACAGCGGCGGCTGAGGCGGCAGTGTCCCTTCCACGCCGAGCTGCGGAGCGTGGTGGAGGGTCTGGCCCCCAGGGAGATGAAGAAAGGGGGTGAGGAGGGTCCAGACCACCACAGCCTGGCACAGAGCTCGGTGTGAGCTGGTGACCTCCTTCTTCCCCAATAAACGGTGCTTTGCTTTTCTCTGAAGTTTCTCCTGGTGGTACCACGTTGATGCCACCATAGGCTGGGGACATGCCACCATGCCTGGAAGCCACATCTGGTGGTACTACTAGGTCTGGCTCCCCGGCATGGTGGCACATCTGCAGCCCATAGTGGTGGCTCCCGGCAGGGGGGAATGTGGGTCCCTGGGGACACTATCGACGATCTTGGACATGGTGGCAGCCCTTTGGAGCTAGTCCCCAGGATGGTCCATGTGGCTGGTAGTGGCTGCAGACAGATGGGGTGACCAGGGTGGCTGTGAGTCTGCAGGGGACCTCCCCCATCCCAGGGTGGAGATCCCTCAGGGGCTGGGACCTAGCTAGACCCATGGAGGGGACATGGCAATGGGTCCCCACCAGCTCTGGCATGGTCATGGTACCCAAACACCACCCAACACTGGGTCGGGCTTGAAATGTTTTATTAGGACGAGCCATGGGGCAGGGTGGCCGCTCTAGGGTGTCACCGGAGCGAGGGTTCACAGTCAATGGGTCACAGCACCCCAAGAGCAGCAGTGTCTTGGTGTCCCCAGGGTGGGGGGGTCAGTGGGGGGCCGGTGGCTCTCCCGGTGCCCCATAAAGCTTGCGGAGGCTGGAGTCCATCAGGAAATCCACACTCCTGTGGTGGGACCAGGGGTCAGTGGGGCCCCAGGGGCACACGACATGGAGGGGGCTGGATGGAGGTGTCCCTAATTGCCCCCAGGACCCTGTCCCTCATGTCACCGGGGCCCCAGCCTCACCCTGCTAATCCCCAGCTCAGCTCCCACTAATCCCCATCCCTGCAGGGCCGTGTCCTGGATGGACCCCAGCAAAGACCCTTTGGGGTGGGAACCCCCCCCTGCTGTCAACCCCTGTGTCTCCATTCCACCCTGGGACCGGTTCCCCTGGGAGAAGCACGCTGGCCAGCAATGGCACGGTGGCACCTCTGTGTCCCCATGTTCCCCCTCCACTATGGGGATGTGGTGGTGGTGGAACCCTTGTGTCCTCAAGGGGGTGTCCCCACATCTACCCCATACATGGATAGAGTGATGGCACCCATATGTCCCCCCATATGTGAAGGGGGTGGTGGCACCCATGTCCCTCCTATATGGGGATGGGGTGGTGGCTCCCATATGTCTCCCACCCATATGGGGATGGGGTGGTGGCACCCCTGTGTCCCCATGTCCTCCCCCATACAGGGATGGGGCATCTGTGTGTCCCATGTCCCCCTGTATGGGGACGGGCTGGTGGCATCTGTATGTCCCCCACCCATATGGGGGTGGTGGCACCTGTGTCCCCATGTAGCCCCATACAGGGATGGGGTGGTGGCACCCACTCGTCCCCACATCCCTGCCGTACCTGTCGATGGGGGTGATGATGAGGGGGATGGCGGCCAGCCCCAGGGCAGTGGTGGCCCAGCGGCGCAGAGGGGGTGGCCAGCGGGTGAGGGCTCCCAGCAGGGCCAGCGATGCAGCGCAGAGGCGGTTGATGGTGAAGCCGGGGATGGCCACTGAGGCCAGGCTCTGCCACACGAAGGTGTCCACCACGGCCACGGCCACCCGTGTGGCCTGCGCAGGGTCCTGCACGTGCGCCTGGGGGGGGGGGACAACAAGGGAGGGGGTCAGCAGGGGTCGGGGGCAGGGGGGACCGTCTGAGGGGGAGGGGGTGACACTCACGGTGGCAGCTTTCCGTCCCTTGTCAATGGCGTCGGCGGTCACGTAGGCGGTGGCCACGCCGTAGCTGGCCCACACCACTGGCACCGGCACCAGTGGGCGGAAGGACTCGCCCACCTCGTTGGCATAACCTGGGGGTCGGGGGGGGGGTCAATGGGGCCAGACGCGTCCCCTGGGGTGTCCCCATGTCACCGAGAGGGGGGGGTCACCTTGGACCCTGCTGTGAGTGGCACGGCTGGGCTGTCAGTGACCGGTGGCAGTGACCGGTGCTGGGGACAGTGAGGGTACCCAGTGCCACTGCTCCTGGTGCTGGTGCCCGGTACCGGTGACACTGCCCAGTACCGGTGCGTAACCCTCGTACTGGTGTCAGTGCCCGGTATCGGTGGCAGAGCCCGGTGTCAGTGCCAGGTGCCGGTACCTGGTAACGGTGCCGGTGTGCAGTTCTGTTACCGGCTGCAGGGTGCAGGACCGGTGCCCGGTGTGCAGTGTTGGGTGTCAGTACCCGGTGTTTGATGCTGGTACCGGGTGTCAGTGCCCGGCACCCCGGGTGGTGCCGGGTGTCAGTGCCTGTTGCAGTGCCCTGTGCCGGTACCCGGTACCCAGTGTCGGTGCCCGACGCAGTGCCCGGTGCTGGTGCCCGATTTCCCTGTTGGTGCCGGTGCCCGGTACCCACTGTCAGTGCTCGGTGCCTGGTACCTGGCGTCAGTGCCCGACACGGTGCCCGGTGTCGGTGCCCGGTGCAGTGCCCGGTACCCGGTGTCAGTACCCGGCGCCCGCTGTGGTGCCGGGTGCCGGTGCCCGGTGTCAGTGCCCCCTGTCGGTGCCCGGTACCCGCTGTGTGTGCCTGGTGCCGGCGCGGCGCTCACCCAGGTACCGGACCCACGTGTCCCGGTAGAGGTCGGGCTCCTCCGTCCCCATCGCGCGCGCTCCCGCCGCCGCCGCCCGAGTCCGCCCCGCCCCCGAAGGCGCGTCACCAGGCCCCGCCCCCCGGCACGCGCCGGCGCAGGGCGGGAAGCGCCCCGGCGCGGCCACGAGATGGCGGCGGGCGGAGGGGGCGGGGCCTGGTGGCCCACGTGACCTCACCGTGTCACGTGGGCGGGTGGAGGGCGGGGACGGGGGAAGAGGGGGCTGACTGTGGGGCTGAAGGGGGGCAGCAGGGGCTGTTTGTGGGGCTGAAGATGCTAACAGGGCTGGTTATAGAACCAAGAGGGGTAGCAGGGCCCAGTTGTGGGGCTGACGGGGGGCAGAACGGACTGGTTATGGGGCTGAGGATGCTAACAGGGCCGGTTATGGGGCTGGAGAGGGCAGAAGTGATGGGCTATAGGGTTGGGGGGGCAGCGGGGCCGGTTATGGGGCTGGAGAGGGGCAGAAGGGCAGGTTGTGGGGCTGGGGGGGGGGGGGAGGCAGCAGGGCCCAGTTATGGGGCCGAGGGGGCAGTGAGTTGCAGTTATGGGTCAAAGACCAGAGGAGACCGAGTTTGGTCCATCCCTTTACTACCCCGCCCCCCAAGCAGCAGCAGGTGGGTGCGGGACCCACATAAGGCACAGAGGGGGCGGGGGGGGCACCCCGGGTGCTCCGACCCCCTGGGGCCCGCTCAGCCCCCGGCCTGGGTCCGTCAGCTCCAGGGGCTCAGCCCCCTTCCTCCATCCATCCTCCCGGCCGCCAAGCTGGAGGGGGGCACCCGGCCGTCCCGGGGTAGGGGGGGGACACAGAGCAGCCACCTGCCCCGGCCGTGGGGCCTTGGGAGGGTTCCCCCGCGGTGTGGGGGGCACTGGCTAGGGGCTGTGGTTGAGGGCCACCTCGCTCAGCTTGTCCCCCAGCTTCTGGATCTGCTGGACGGAGGCGGTGTCAGGCCGCAGCAGCTCCACGCTGTAGCTCACCTTCTTGGCGTGGAGGTAGCTGTAGGTGTTGTCGAAGCGCAGGACGTCTGTGGGGATGGGAAGTGGGGGGGGCGTCAGGGGGGGACGGGGAGCCCCCCAACCCCTGGGACAACCTCCCTGGGGAAGGGGGAGGCACTCACAGATGCCGGGTGTGGAGCAGGTGAGGGAACCGTCCTCAGGCACCAGGTGGGAGTTGTAGCGTTGGTTGGGGTAGACCTCGGTCATCTCGCCCGCTCGCTGCCGCCCCCCGATCTTGGTCTTCAGGTACACCCCAAAACCCACGTCGGCTCCCTCTGACCTGAACTGCCACCTGGGTGGGGGAGAGAGACGGTGTGGGGGCAGGGGACACCCACCCTTGTGTGTCCCTTCCGCTCCTCCCCGTGGCCTGGAGGTCTCCCCTCACCTGAGGACGCAGCCGGGGAAGAGGATCTCGTACTCGACCTGGTGGGACGAGCCGCGGTTGACCACCACCGTGTGCTCGTACTGCTGCGCCAGCTGGTCCCGCACGTAGTAGTGCTGGGGCACCTCCCCCCCGTAGTTGATCTGGAAGGGGATGGAGATGGACGTGGGTATGGGGGGGCAAGCACCCCTGAGGAACCCAGGCCTGGCTTCTCCTACCTTGCTGGAGCACTTGGGGTCCCCGTCGGGGTCCGTGAGGGTGCCCCCGTACTCCACTGGGATCTGCTCAGGGTCAATGTACTTCTGCAGGACCTCCTTCCAGTTGGCTGGTGGGGTGAAGGACAGCGGGGTTTGGGGGTCCGTGACCCACACGGAGAGTCCCAGCCCAGCCAGCGACCCCCTTCCCAGGGTTGGGGTCTCATCCAACAAAAGCAGAGGGGGGAGCCGTGTCAACCCGTTTTCAGGTGGGGACGCCCCAGGGCAGGGGACAGGACTCACATCCCAGGACCACAACCTTCTTGCGGGTGTCCTCGCTCAGGAAGTGCTTAACGAGGTTGTAGGCCACGGGAAAGATCTTGGGGGCTGGAGGGCAGATGGGGAGGGGGGCGTTAGGGTGGGGGTCAGCACCTGGCTGGGGGGAGTGGGACCCCGGGGCCGAACTCACCCTTCACAATAAACAGGCACTTGAGGGACTCGGGGTAGTTCTCCTCAAACATGGACAGGAGCTGCGGGATGGGGGGAGCCTCGGTTATCCTCCCATCCCACGTACCCACCAGGGCTCAGGGGGAGCACGGCAGGGCATGGGCTGGGACCCCCACCCCAAAATGCTGGTGGGGGGTGGTGCAGGGCACCGGCAGGGACCAGCTCTTGCATCATCCCTTGGGGCTGTGACTCAGCCCAGATCCCTGCGTCACCGTCTCAGCGCCATGGCCTGGCCATAGCCCCCGTGAAGACAGGGGGACAGTGGGGCGGGGGGGGGTCAGGCAGGGAGCCCCTCACCTCCCCGTAGGTTTCCACAGCCGGCTTCCAGAGGTGCTTCAAGCCCAGGCCCTCACAGTCATACACCATCAGCACCATCTCGATCTTCTTGCCCAACTGAGATGGGGGGACATGGGGGGCTCAGGTGGCACCTGGCCCTTGCGGGGACCCGCGGGACAGGGGTCCCGGCCAGCTCCAGGGATGGGGTGGTCCCCGACGGGCTGGTCCCCCCTGGCCGAGGCCTCCTACCAAGTGTTGGAGTGGGAAGAAGGGACGTCGAGAACTGGTGTGGGTGCTGGGACAGGGACACGGGTTGGGGACAGTGGGGACAGAGGCTGGGGGTGGACCAGACATGGATTTACAGGGCTGGGGAGGACATTGGGTGGTGGGATGGACCAGATATGGACCTCTGGGGCTGGCAGGGACATGCACTGGGGGTGATGGACTTGACATGGACTTGGGGGTCTGGGCAGGAACATAGTCTGTGGTGGGATGGACAAGATGTAGACTTACAGGGCTGGGAGGGACACTGGCTGGTGGGGACAGCAGGGACATGGGCTGGGCAATGATAGACCAGACATGGACTTGTGAGTCTGGCAGAGACATGGGCTGGTGAGGATGGAATGGACATGGACTTATGGTGCTGGCAGGGACAGGGGCTGGTGGGGATGGACTGGATGTGGACCTACAGGGGCAGGTAGAATATTGGGTTGTGGAGATGGAGCAGACATGGATTTACGGGACTGGCAGGGACACGGGCTGGTGGTGATGGACTGGACATGGACTCGTGAGTCTGGCAGGAACATGGGCTGGTGGGAATGGACTAGATGTGGATCTACAGGGGTGGGTAGAACATTGAGTTGTGGAGTTGGACCAGACATGGATTTATGGGGCTGGCAGGGACAGGGGCTCGTGGGGATGGGCAGGACGTGGTCTCATGTGGACAGCGGGGACACAGGGCTGGCAGGGTGGGGGCGGGTGGGCGCCCACCTTCTGGCTCTGCTTCTCACACTCGTGCCGCAGCACCTCGCAGTCGCGGAACTTGTTCTTGAGCAGGTCCTGCTTGGAGGCGGAAAAGAGCAGCCCCTTGGCGTCCAGGGGCCCAATGATCTCGTACCAGATGGGGCTGCCCTCCCGGTCGTATCCGCACATCCCCCCCGACATGTACTTCCTGATGACCTGCGGGAGCGTGGAGGGGGGTACTCAGGAGGACAGTGTGCCCCTCCCCAGGAAGTGGGGACAGAGACATTCCCCTCCAGGGACACCCACCTCGGGGGCCTCCCAGGAGATGATATTGTCAGCGTCCATGTGCTTGCGGACCTCCAGGTGCTGCAAGGAGGGGGGGCAGAGAGAGAAGGGGTGAGGGGATCTGGGGACTCCCCCCATCCCATGGGATGGGGGTGCACCCCATGGGCAGATCACCCTTGTTGGGAGAGAAGCCCTTGTTGGGCTGGTGGCTCACAGCATGCTGTCCCATCCCAGATGACAACTAGGAGCTTGGTGGCAGTATTGGGGGGGGGGTGGGGTGTCCCCAAAAAGCGGGGGTCCCTCTCACCTTGCGGAGCATCGCCTCCGCCTTGGGCAGGTCGAAGCAACGCGCTGCAAGAGAGCAGAGAGCTCAGCCCCATCTCTGGGGTCCCCAGCCCCTCCATGGGGTCTTCCAGTCCCCCCTCAGGGTGTTCGTCCCCCCCCCACGCTGGGGTTACCTCGGAGCCATTTGAGGAGGAAATAGTCATCCTGGGAGGGCAGGGAGAGCAGCACGTCCTTCAGGTTCTCCCGAAACTGCAGGGAGAAAAGGGGCTGTTGGCAGAGGGGTCCCCACTCCTACCCCAAAAACCCCAGGGCTGGAGGTTTGTCCCCTCCCTGTCCTGTTCCCTCCCCAGAAAAAAATGTCCCAGCCAGGACAGGGACTGTCCCAGGAGAGAAGATCCCACCCAGGACTGGGACCCCTCACCCCTTCCCTGCAGCCATGATGAGTGGCACATCTCCACTCTCCTCCCTGGCAGGGGACAGTGCCCAGGCTGGCCACCAAGCACTGGGTGTCCCCAGCCCAGCCCCCTTGCACAAGCAGGGGCTGCCCCCTTACCCCCCCCCCCGGGGGGATCCCTCCGGCCACTCTCACCCCACAGGGACTAGGCAGACCAGCCCCATCCTCTGCCATCACTGGTGGCATTCTTTGTGACGGAGCTGGTCACTGCGTGTCCCTCCGCTCCAGTGACACCCCAGCGAGTCACAGCCACCCCCACACCCCCCCCCAGCGTGGGCAGGAGGGTGGCAGGGTGCAGAACTTGGGGGGGGTGGGGTAGTTTCAGGGGGCACAGGGCACCCCTGGCACGTGGCCCCGCTCAGCCCAGGCCGTGCTACGGCCCAAATCTCCGTACCAGCCCGGGAACCTCCCCTTAATGAGGCTGATTAGATTATCTCCCGCTGAATTTAGGTGTAATTAAACCCCGGATTAGCTCCTTCGGCCCGAGAAAAACAAGGTGCCGGCGGACGGGTTCCGCAGCTCGCCCATCCTCGCCCACCATCGCCCACCCACCGCCCCCACCTTGGCACCGTCGGGGCTTGGGCTGGGTGCCCCGTGCCCGCTCCTGCCCCCCGGGTCACGGCCCGTCGCTGGGGCTCGGCTGGGTCGGAAAGCGATAAGATAAAAGGCGGTGGGGGGAGGAATTCCACCCCTTTCCCGGGACGGGTGGGATCAACCGGGAGAACGCCTGGCACCCCGGCGAAGGGGGACGGCGTTGGAAGTGGCCTCGGGTGACATGGCCACCGTAGTGCTGCGGGTGGCCACCGCCGGCCAGGCCGGGCATCCTCGGAGCGGTGGGCACCTGCGGTGGGGCGGGAGGCTTCCCGGCCACCGGGGAGAGCAGCGCGGGGTTCTCCCCGGTGCCCGGCCCCGGGGTTCAGGCTGGTGAGACCCCCGGGACCCCCCCCCCCTCGGGGGGGCAGCGCCACGGGGGAGGGCTCAGCCCGAGGGGTTGGGCTCCGGCGAAGGGGCTGGAGGGGGGGTGATGCCCATCGCCGCGGATGCAGGAGCTCACCGGGGCGGCCCCGGGGGCCCGGCCCCGTTCCCCTCCCCTCCCCCCCCGGTTGTGTGTGTCCCCCCCCCCCCGCGCCGGTACCGGCTCACCTGTGCCAGCGCCTCCTCCTGCCGCGGGCTGAGGTCCCCGACGCGGCCGCTCATGGTTGCCCCGGGCCCGGCGGGGGATGCACCGCCTCTGCCGGGCCGTCGGGGCGGCGGCAGGTTGCGGAGCCCCGGAGCACCGCCCCCTCCCCGCCCCGCCCGGCCGGCCCGGCCCGCCCCCCCCCGGCCTTGGACACTGCCCCCCCGGTCCCCTGCCCGCCCGGTCAGCGCCCCCCGAGCCCCCCGGGAGCCGGGGGGGCATGGGGGCTATAGGGGGACAGGAGGGCTATAGGGGGACGTGGGGGCTATAGAGGATTAAGGGAGCACGGGGGGGCATGTGGGCTATAGGGGGTATGGGGTCATGGAGGAGTATGGGCGACGTGGACATGGGGGGGACATAGAGACTATGGTGGACAATGGGGGGCATGGGGAGGTATGGGGGCTGTAGGAGGCATGGGGGGCTATGGGAGCTTCCATGGGGGCTATGGAAGAGCGTGGGGGCACAAGGAGATATGGGGGCTGTAGAGGGTATGGGGGGATATGGGGCTATAGGGGATTTGTGGGGATGTGGGGGGGAAA
>JAOTQQ010000005.1:18033522-18067485 GCA_026546715.1 Gallinago undulata
ACTGGGAGACACTGGAGGGGGTTGGAGTGAGCATTAGGGGGGGCTGTGGGCACTGGGGGGCGATGATGGTGGGAGCAGTGGGAACTGGGGAGCACTGGGAGACACTGGAGGATGGCCCAGTGAGCATTAGGGGGGCAGTGGGCACTGGGGGGAGCTGCGGGCACTGGGGGGGGAATGGTTAGGGGGAGCAGTGTGAACTGGGGAGCACTGGGAGACACTGGAGGGGGTTGGAGTGAGCACTGGCTATGGGAACGGGGGGACTGGGTGCTTGGGGAGCACTGGGGGTTGGTAGGGAGACTATGGGGAGCGGTGGGCTCCAGGAGGCAGCGAGGGGGTGCCGCTGGGCAGAGGGGAGGTGCAGGCGGGGATGGGGGGCAGCAGGGACCAGACCCTGTCCCCTGTGTCACCCCAGCTGCTGTCCCCGTCCCCACACAGTGCCCAGCTCCCCGGGGCGCTCAGGGACATGGGGGTGCTTTGGGGGTGCCTCGGGTGTCCCTCCCCGGCTCTGGCGCCCCGCTGGCACTGCCGTGCTCCCCAGGTGGGAGATGCGGAGCCGGAGCTGGGCGCTGCTGACAGCTGGATCGGCGTGGTGCCCGTGGGCGAGGAGCCGGCCGAGGTCCCCCGCGGTGCCAAGCAGGAGTCTTTCACCGCCACCGTTGTCAGCAAGGTGACTCTCCCCCCCCCGCCCCGGCCCAGGGACTGCCGTGGCCTTTGCCGGTCACGAGCCCGCAGGGCACCTCCCGGGGTGTCTTCTGGGCAGATGTGAGGGGTCCCTGAAGGGGCTCCCGGGCGGTGCCGGTCCCTCTCGGGGCCCTTGGGCCCTTTCAGCCAGGGCAAAGAGGCAGCGGGTGGTGCCAGCGGGATGGGCGCTGAGCGAGGGCACAGCCCTGCTGCCTGTCCCCCTGCCTGCCCTGCCCGCTGAGCCCGTGCCCTCTGCCTCCACAGATGAAGCGAGCCCTGGTGCTGGGGGCATCGGCCCTGCTCATCCTGGCGCTGAACCAGAATGCCATCCGGGAGGTAGGAGGGTCCCGGCGGCGGGTCCCGGAGCCGCTCTCGTACCCCACTGAACGGCTCTCGTTTTCTTCCCCGGATGCAGCTGGACGTTTCCCAGCTTCTTGCCAAGCCGGTGATTGTGATCCAGTCCTCAGACAACGTCACCAAGCTGCTGGGAGCGCTGCTGCGGTACGGGCTGGGGCGGCAGGAGAGGTCCCCTGCCTGGCTGTGACAGCTGGGGGCTGCCCCAGGGGGGTCCCTCACGTCGCGTTTGCTGGGCTGGCATTGAGCTGCTGCTGTGTGGAGACCAGCTGGGGCTGAGACACATTTCCAGGGAGGGTTTTGAGTCAGATCCAGCCCTTCCTCAGGGCTTGAGCCCTCCCATGGGTCTCCACGTGCTGGTGGGGGCCGGCAGGGACCTCGGTCAAGATTTTTAGAGCTCTCAGACCACATTAACCAGACCAGTGTGATACTGGGATCTCCACCACCTTTGTCGGTGTTTATCCCTAGTGCCTGCTGTTTTAGGACCCCCTCAGTCCTCCTTGCACGTGGTAAATTGGTATCAATGATGTGGGGTCGCAGATGGGGAAACTGAGGCACGGTGCTGGGAGGAAGACACCTGCACGGGGTGGCTCCAAGGGCTGGGCACGGCTGGGAAGGGGGATTCTTGCGGTCGCTGCCCCTGAGTGTTCCTCTGTCCCTGGTGGCCCCCCTCCACTGGTGGCTCAGTGTGGGCTGCCCATCCCCGTGGGGAAGGGGGTGCTCCCTGGCACTGGGCGCCCCGCTGTGCCCACGAGATTGACATTCTTCTTGCCTTTTGCTCACAGGGGACTCCGGGCTACGGCGAAGATCACGTATCAGGCGGTGCTGCTGGAGAACCTGGTATGTAGGTCCACCTCCTCCTCCTGGTGGGAGGGCAGGGACATGGCTGTGCCTACTCAAACTTCCCCGACCGTGGGGGAAGCTGCAGGGAACGGGAGCCAGATCCAGAAAGACTGTTGGAGCTGCCGATGCCTCAGTTTCCCCAGAGACTCGCTGGGTGGGAGTGGGGCAGCTGGGAGCTGCCGGTGGTTCCTCCTCCCCTCGACACGTGTTGCCCACCCAGCACAGCGGGATCCCCCCGGCTGCGGGCAGCACCACCAGCCTTCGCGGCCACGGCAATGCCCTCTCCTGCCTTGCAGGGGGTGACCCTCACCCTGTGGTCGACCTGCGGCCTCTCCCGAGGGGGGCTCTACGGCGAGTGGCAGGGGGTCATCTGCACGGGGGAGAACAGCTCGCAGGTCCAGGTACATGTGCCAGCAGGGGCTCCCGGCATAACCAGGGTTCCTGGTGTGGGGGCATTGGCAATGGCAGGGCTGGGATCGGAGCGGGGGGCTCCGGTTCGCCCCCCTGACCGCCTGCCGGTGCTGTCCCTGCAGAAGTACCTCCAGCAGCTGTGGAACACCATCCTGCTGATCGCCCTGCTCCTCTGCACCGGAGTCATCGTGCAGGCCCAGCGGCAATCCCGGCAAGACCCGTCGGAGCAGGATGCCGAGGTGGGAAGGTCTCTGCTCTGCTCCTCGCCAGGGAGACCATCAGCCAGGGTCTGACCCTCTGCTCTGCCTTCACAGCTGGACCTGAAGCAGCACATTCGGCGGCGGCTGTCGGCACTGAAAACCCGGCGGTACCATCCTGGCAAACCGCTCCAGAGCCGGGCCTGCGAGATCGATAGCTGCGCCGTCTGCTTGGACCAGTTCCACAAGAGCCAGGTAGGTACTGGGGGGACTGGTGCTGCACTGGAACCCGTCCGTCCGTCCTGGTTGCTCCTTGGGGCCACCTGTGCTCAAGCCATCCCTTTGCTGCCCAGACCGGGGGCCAGGGTGTCCCTGCCAGGGAGCTGAGTGGCGGAGGATCGTCCCCGTCCCTGGGCACCACGGTGGTGACAGGGCTGTGACTCGGCCACCGCTGTCACCGTACCCTGGCATGGTTCAGCTCGTGTCTGCTTCCCTCCCCGCAGTGGCTGCGGGTGCTGCCCTGCTCCCACGAGTTCCACCGGGACTGCGTAGATCCCTGGCTCCTCCTGCAGCAGACCTGCCCTCTCTGCAAGCGCAACATCCTGGGTGAGAGCTGTGGGGTCCTGGGCAGGGGAGGAATCGGAGCCCCCCCCAGGTTTTCTCTGCCGTGACCCTCCATCCTTCTCCCTTCCAGGGAACTGCTGCACAGAGAGCTAGCCGGCCCCACGGATGTGCTCTGGGGACAGACCCATGGCTGCTCTGGGGAGAGGGAGGGGGACCAGGGGGTGCTCAGTCGCTGCCGGAGTGGCTTCGGCGCGGCTGTGCCCATCGCAGCGCCCCGGCCCTTCGGAGAGTGAAGGATCTCGGGGCACTCCCTGCTGGGTGTGAGTAGGGGGGGGGGTCCAGACGGCCAGTGCCGGGGGGGAAAGGACACTGGGGGGGCACCCGGGGGTGTAATGGGGTGGGGGCACACAGGGTGGAGGCAGGGAGAACCCCAGCCTGGCTACACTCCCTGCTCATAGTAATTTTTCTAAGTCTTTTTTTTCATTTTGTTTTGTTTTGTTTTTTAATATATATTTTCTGGTGACCGTGGCAGGGTGGGCAGAGCCCGGCTTGGGGCTGTCCCATGTGAGCCCCTCTGCACTGTGGGTGCCTTGTGGGGGGTGTCGGATCTGATGGGGACAGGGGAAACAGATCTGCCAGGGCTGGGGGAGGCAGATCTGCCCCGGGGATGGGGCTGGAGCTGGCAGGGCTGCCGGGCGTCCCACTGCCTCGCTGCGGGAGGGCAGGGGGGCTGAACCCTTTATTTATACTAACTTATTAGAAAGGATGGCACGAGTCAGCTGCAGAGACAGAATGCGGGGCTCGTTTGGCTGACCATGGGTGTGCCATGGTGGCCAGGGAACTCATCCCAAGCCCTGATTGGCACCTGTTCCACGCAGTGGCCAGAGGCTGCTGGGCTGCGGCGTCGCACGTGTCTATTAAATATAGAGCAAGGAGAACCTCCCGTGTCGTGTGTTGTGGCTCCTGCTGCCCTCCGAGGCTTGTGAGGTTGTTCAAAGGTTTGGGGCCAGCTGCACGGGCGGTTCAGTGGTCCCTAGCCCCCTTTGGGTGCTGGTGGCTGCCAGCAGGGCAGGGAGAGCCGCGTTCCCCAGGCTGTGGCCATGCCAAGGGTGGCTCGGACTCGTCCTCCCCAGCCCAGCTCTGCCTTCCTCTCCACAGCAGCGCGGTCACCGCTTTGGAACATGAGCGAAGTTGTGCTGTGCCCAGGTGTTACCCAGCTGATGGCATGCTCGGAGTTGTGCCAGGGACTCCAGCAGCAGCTTAGCCATGAGTGACCGAGCTCCAGCACCCCGGAACGTCTCCGGCCCCGCTCGGCTGAGTGATCAGGGGCAGCTCTGGAGAGATTCCCCTTCCCCAAGGGCTTCTCGCCTGGGGTGGGTCCATCCCAGGGGCTGCTGTGTGGGGGGAGAAGAGAAGGGGAGACGCCAGCGCAGCCCTCTGCGCCCTCCCCCTCTGTTTAACCACAAACCACAGCGTTGCCCAACAGAGGAAACTGCATGGTCCCGGGGGGAGCTGCAATCCTGCAGAAAACAAAGCAAAGCAACAGCCAGAGGCAGGCTGGTAGCCAAGCTGGGGCAAAGCCACTGCGGGGACTGTCTCCCTGGACTTCCACCTGCGGGCTCAATGGGATGGGGAGAGAGAGCGGGTTTCCCAAGGGAAGGGGCCTTGCTGGTGCACAAAGAAGGGGTAACGAGGTCCCACGGGGCAGGGCAGGTGGCGGCTTGTGGAGCACTTTGTTTCTGCCTTAAGTCTCACGAGCGTTTTTATTTGCGGTGGCCACGGGTGCAGTGAGTGAGGGGGTGTGTTCTGCCTCTCCTTGGCTCGGGGGGGCCAAGCACCAGGCCCTCAGCTGGCAGCAAGAGGGTGGGCTCTGCCGAGAGCAGCTTTGAGTGCTGGCTGCTGGGAGCTCGCTGCCGCGCCTGGCCGGAGCGTCCCTGCGTCCCTGCACTGTCCCTGTTGCCTCCGCTGCTGGTCCTCCTGGGGGTGGTGGCAGCCATCAGAGGGGAGGAAGAAGAGGGGTGGTCCCCAGCCCCTTCCTCCCGGTTCCTACTCACCCTGCGTCCTGGCTGCTGAGCTGGGCCCACAGCTGGGTCTGTGGGACGAACTGGGGAAGAGAAGAGGGGGGGTGAAATTGGCCCCTTGCCCCGCACTCAGTGCCAGTCGCACCCCTCAGCCCTGGGTGGCTGTCACCAAATGAGCTGGTGGCGGTGACACAACGGCCACGATGGGGCTGATGTAAAGGAGCTGAAAACCAGCCCCGGGCACCTTGGCCAAGCAGCTTTCCCTGCCAACACCAGTTAAACCAGACCAATGTCCCTGTGGCACTGGAGCCCAGCATGGCTCAGGCTGGGGAAGAAGCTGGTGACTCACAGGGGATATTGTAAGGAGCCCCATGGCCTTTTACTCCGTGGAGCCTTCTCTACAAGAGTTCCTAAGCAGGGAACTGGTCCCCAGAGAAAGTGGGACAGCACCAGGGACCACGGGGTGGTTTTGGGGTACGCAGCACCCCATGGGTATGTGCAACCCTTGCTCTGGTGGCACCCAGACCTCACCTTCAGCACCCCCTGCTCGGCAGCCGACTTCACCTTGGCTAATGCCGCCCTGAGCCGCGTGTTCTCCTGCTCCAGCACGCCCATTCGGATGCTGTTGGCCTGCAGCTGCTTCTCCATGTCCTCGGTCAAGCTCCCGGTGCCTGCAAACAAAATGCAACATGCCCGTGGCAGGAGCCGGAGCTCAGCCTGCTGCCGGGAGGTGCTGGCAGCAGCTCTCCTCCCTCCCGAGCAGGGTGGCTGCCTGCTGGAAAGGAGCTTGGGAGCACCAGCGCAGCCTGGGACCCAAAACTGTGCAAGCTAAGGGCAAAAAAAAGCTCTGTCTGTGTCCTGGTTCTGCTTTGCGTCCCGGCCTAGAGGTGGGACAAACAGCAGCCATGCAGGGCAGTGTGTAAGAATGATAGTAGCAGTTTAGTGCAGCCCCAGAGCCCCTCACTGGTGTGTCCGGGGCTGGCAGGATCCCCTAGGAGACCCCGCGGGCAGAAGCCCACTGTGAAGAAGGCAGAGGATGCTGCTCCTCTCCTTTCCTGTCCAAGTCTGAGGTGCTGTGTACCCCCAAGGCCTCTCCCTTACTCTCAAACTGCGTCTCGGCAGGGATGTGGAGCTCCGGGAAGAACACCAGGAGCTTTTCCCGCTCCTTCAGCTCCCGCGCCTGCTCCTCCAGCCTGCAGACATTGGCCTGCAGCTCAGAGATGGACTGCTCCAGGGTCAGCTTCTCCCCCCGCAGGGTGTCCAGCAGCTCCTGTGGGGCACAGCAGAGAGGGGTGAGGTTTGCTGAGTGCCCTACAGAGAATCCTCCACACAGGAGAAGGCCAATGTTCTCCTAGGGGGCATCAAGAAGACCGTGGCCAGCAGGTGGAGAGAGGTCATCCTCCCCCTCTGCTCTGCCCTGGGGAGGCCACATCTGGAGCACTGGGTCTAGTTCTGGGCTTCTTAGTTCAAGGAGGACAGGGAACTGCTGGAGAGGACACAGCAAAGGACCACAAAGATGATGAGGGCCTGGAGCATCTCCCTTATAAGGAAAGGTTGAGGGACTTGGGGCTTTTTAGACTGAAGACTGAGGGATCTGATCAATGCCTACTTGAAGGGTGGGTGTCAGGAGAATGGGACCAGTCTTTTTTCAGTGGTGCCCAGTGACAGGACAAGAGGGAATGGGCACAAACTGGAACGTGGGAAGTTCCATCTAAACATGAGGAGGAACTTCCTTACTGTGAGGGTGCCAGAGCCCTGGAAGAGGCTGCCCAGAGAGGTGGTGGAGTCTCTTCTGGAGACATTCAAAACCCACCTGGACACATTCCTGTACAACTGCTCTGGGTGACTCTGCCAGTTGGACTGTGTGCCCTCCAGAGGTCCCTTCCAACCCCATATCATTCTGTGAGAAGGTTCTTCCCCAGGGGTTCCCGGGAGGAGACGGCCTTGCAGCAATGTCACACCAAGTCCTACTGTCCCCCTCCTGGGAAAACTCTGGCTATGGCTGGTGGATGGGCTAGTGGGTGGCTAGCCCATGTCCCACACCAGCTGCTCCCCACAAGTCACGCTCCAGCAGCCCCCCAGAGGCGTGGTGGCTGCCACCGCTGACCTGCTGCACCCGTAGCTTTTGCCCGCTCTGCTCCCGGCTCTCCTCCAGCTGCTCTGCCAGCCTAGCCTTCTCCTCCTCGGCCTCTCCCAGCCTGGCCTGCAGCTCCTCGCGCTCCTGGTCCAGGCTGTCGAGCTGCTGCAGCAGGGCCCTCTGCTTGGCCTGCAGGGACTGTACGGGGCAGCAGAACCACCGTGGGGCTGCTGCTGCACCCACTCCCACTTACACGAGCTCAGCCCACTCCCACAGCACGCTGCAGGGCTGCAGAGCAGCGCCAGAACAGGGGAGAGGAGCAAGCCCAGCCATACCTCCTCGTGCTTCAGCATGCTCTCCACTTTGGCTTTCTCCTTCTCCAGCTGGGTGGTGGTGGTGCTCAGCTCCTGGCCCAGGCTTTCCTGCTGGTCCGTGAGCAGCTGCACCTTCTCCTCCAGCTCCAGCATTTGGCTCTTGGCCACCATTGTGGTCCTCATCTCCTCCAGCAAGGTCGTCTTGCTCACCTCTGAGGAGAGACACAGCATCCTTGGCCAGGCTGGGCAGGAGAAGCTGCCAGATAAGGTGGTTTGAAGGGGCCCTACACCCTTCACAGACTCTGGCGAAGGGGGGGAAGGTCTGATGGGAGGGCCGCGACCCCCTGAATCTCCACAAGAGCCTACAAAGGTGCTGGGTGATCTTTGGGCATGGTAATGAAGGAGGTTTGTCCTCCCCCCAGTTCCCACCAGTGCTACGCCCGACCAATTCTGGGGGAGCTGGGCGTTATGTGAGCTCGTGAGATCACAGCAAGGCTGGGGGAATGCTGCACCAGCGGGGTGAGCCCCAGGGGTCCTTACCCAGCTCCTGCACAGCAGTTTCCTTTGCAGCCAGCTCCTCCTTTAAGGCAGAGAGTTGCTCTTCCAGCAGAGCGGCTCCTAAAACAGCACAAAAATGCTAATAAACATTAAACAGCTCCTCAAAGAAATTAAAAGGAGGCAGCAAATGGTTGTGCCAAAGCATTTCTCATCCCGTGGTTGTATCGCGCTGTGCTCCAGCAGGGAGGAGGCAGCAGGAGGATGTGGACAACCAGCTCCCGCTGTCAGAGGCTACTCTCACAGCCACAAACAGACCCATTGTCTACCAAAATCAGTGGCAAAAGCCCTGATGATGGTGGCAGGATCAAGATTTGACCATGGATTCCATGCTTCTCCTGCAAATACCCACAGGCCTGGCAGGGGATGCTGGGAACAGCACTGTACCTCTCCGTAGGTCATCCTTGTCACGCTCCAACCTGGCTACAGCCTCTAAATGCTCTTTGTGCTTTACTTCCAGGCTCTGCTCAGCCTCCTTCCTCTGCTGCGCTTGGGTCTCCTTCTCTGCCTGAAGCAACCGGGAAAAGTCCTCAACCTGTTTCCGCAGTTTCTCCTTTTGTTTCTCCGACTCTTCCAGCTCTGACTTCAGAGGGTTGACCTGCTGCAGCAGCAGATGGAGGTGTTTGCTGATCCGGGAGAGGTCCTTGCTCTGCTCTGAAGCCCAGTGGTTCACATCCGTTGCAGAGAGAGTCCTTCTCCCTGTGGGCTCCTCCACCATCTCCTGGAACCTGCTCAGAGCCGAGGGGATGTTCTGGCTCTGGCAGATGCTGGTGATGGTTTTGCCAACCTTAAAGAGGCTGGCCTGGGCGCTGGCACAGGTTGCACAAGGTCCCAGAGATGAGCCAGTCGTCTGCATGGGGACACTGTGGCTGCTCTTGGCCTTGCTGCAGGAAGCCCTGGGCAGGGAGTGGCACAGGGCATTGCCATCTGCCACACGGACACCTGATGCTGGGCACAGAGAGGAAGACTGGGCAACTTCCATGGAAGTTCTTAACTCCAAAGCAGTAGGTGAGCAGCGTTTCAGGCTCTCCTTCAGCTTCTCAGCCTTTGGGGTGGGTTGCAGTGTGGGGCTCTCCCTTCTGCAAGCCTTCTTCTGGTGGAGAGAGCACAGAACAAAATCAGGGCTCAGATCAGAGTCAGATGCAAATGATCCAGAAGAGCCCAAATACAGGTGTGAACCATGGGGACAGGACACCAAGGCAGCCAAGGGGTGATGAGGGCAGCAAACCCTTCTCTTGGGAGGAGAGGAGTTGCCAGAGCTTGGAGGAGGACAGCTGCCAAGCGCTCGGGTTCCCTGTTCACTATGCTCTATTAAAACCAAAGCACGTGGCTAAAAAGCAAGATGAATTTGCTTTCCCACTCCCCGATGCAGGGTATGGGGGAATTGAATTTCCACAAGCTGCCAGGCAGTGTTCCAGCCACCGCTGCCAGAGCCGTGGTTTCATGATGGGAAGCCCCAGCAATGAAACCTGCTCCCCGTCTCCCCCTTCTTGTGACCATCCCTTCTTTCCCTCCTCCTGCACAGTCTCCTGGTTATGCCAGATAAATTATTAAGGGGGTGGTGCAGTCTTTTTACCACCAATTATTTCAGTGATTTGAGCCAGCTCAGCCTACAATCCGTTGGGTGGGCGGAGCTGCAGGGGCAGGAGAATATTTTTCCAGGCTCACCCATCCTGAGATCCTGGTGGAGGAGGATGGATCCAGCAGCATGGCTGGGAGCAGAGGAGGGAAGGGACAGTGTAGGACAAATGTGTCCTGTCCGACACACGGGTCAACACTCGGAGGGTCATGAGCCAGGAGTACATCTGGCCCAGCCACCCTGTGTGTTCCCAAGAAGGACCATGACCTCAACGCAGTCCAAATCGTTTGGGGGGAGGCAAGGTGTATTTCTGTGAGTCCTGCACTCGGCTCATGGGGCATCAGGGCTCCCAAATGTCCCACCTCGGCCAGGAGCTGCTGGTAGAAGGCCCCCAGTTTCAGCATGCTGCACCAGTACCTCCTCACCGTCAGCCCCGCGGACATGCAGGGTCCCACTGCCTGCACCGGGGGGAGGGCTCGCTCGCTGAGCAGGTTTTCTGCATAGCCAGTGAAACTCTGAAGCAGCAGCAGCAGCCTGTTTCGACAGAAACAAAGCACAGCTTAGAGCAATGGAATATTTGTAATAGGGAAAGGGCCCCCGGCATTTAAGAGCACAGCGAGCCTGAAGGGCCACTGCTGAGGTAAGGGAGATTGTCCCCCCTCCCCATCCCTGTGACAGAGCAAGTTTGGCAAAGGAGGGTGATATCAATGTTCCTGGGACCTTCCCAGGCTTGAATCACTTCACGGAGCAGGGTTTGGTGGGATAAAAATCCTCCTGCAGCTGTCTGGACACAAGCTGAGCACACTGCTTGCAGCTAGCCACATCCAGTTAGGCTTTACCGAAAAGATTTGGGGCACCCACGTTGCCAGTCTCTATCCCTAATCGTCAGGGACAACAGCCCTGTAGAAACGGGTCATCTTTTAAAACAGAGTTGTATTTATTTAACCCAGATTGCAAAAGGCCCCCAGGCCTGTGGGTGCAGCCATGTCTGAGTGTTCCCAAGGTTTCAGGGGGGCAATTTAACGAGCCTGTCCCCATCTGCCCAGGTGTCCTTGGCTCCCAGGTGGACCAGTGGTTTGCTCTGCTCCTTGGTGGCCAGCATTTCATAGAATCACAGAATGGGTTAAGTTGGAAGGGACCTTAAAGATTATCTCATTCCACTCCCTCCCCCCCTCCACACCTCCCACCACAACAGGTTGCTCCAAGCCTCATCCATCCTGCCCTTGAACCCCTCCAGGGATGGGGCAGCCACAGCTTCTCTGGGCAACCTGGGCCAGGCTCTCACCACCCTCACAGCAAAAAATTTCTTCCTAATATCTAATCTAATTTGTACTGGTAGCTCTGAGCTCTCAGCAGGGAAAGGGAAGGGAAAGGAGCAGGGGTTTAAAACTCAGTGTAGAGCTGCAGAGCACGAGGCTGAGGTGCCGGCACATTGCTCATCATGGAAATGCATGGGGAAAAAAAGCATCCAAAACACTTGCCCACATTCAAAAAGTTGGACACACAACCGTCCCCTTCCCTCTAGAGAAAAGTGCTGCTCTGTCAGCCAAGTTTCTTTTAAGAAAGGTGTTTGGGGCTGGCTTTGCCTTCTCACCTGTCAATCACCAGCTCCAGCAGCACCACGTGGGAGTGCTGGGTGAATTCGGGATCGTTCTCCGTGTAGCTGTACCGCTCCAGCAGCGCCGCCAGGTCCAGCTCGCAGGACACTTTATTGGGGAACTTCCAGGAGGGGAAACGCACTGCCCCGGTCCGGGAGAAGACGTCAACGATGGCTGCCTGCAGGTCCCTCAGGTCGGCCTGCAGGCTCTCCATGCAGCCGGGGTGGCCTAAGAGGTGTGCCATGTTGCTGAGATGGCAGGATCCGGCCTGTGGGCGAGGGCCTGCGGAGTGTGACAGGGCCTGCGGAGTGTGACAAGGCCTGTGGGTCGAGGAGGGCAAGACAGCCCTACGGGGGGGGTGGGTGGCTGGCTGGAGTACCACGGTGGCACTCCACCGCTGCTGAGGGGAACCTCGGGGGGGCCTCTAGGGGGTCCCGGGGCGAAGAGGGGCCGGGCCCAGACCCGTATGGGATCGCGGTAACAGAGCCTCGCCTGCCCGCGCTGCCGCCCGCTGCTATGGCAACCGCGCAGGCCACGCCTCCTGCGCCCACGCCCCACCTGGAGGTCACGCCCACCGCAATGGTACGCTCCACCTGCTCCGCCCACTCCTTTAGGGTTCCCTCCCCGCGCGCGCCGCGCTAATGGAACTTCCCGCTGCGCATGCGCCCGTCCCTCCCCTCCCCGCCGCCGGGCCTGCGCCTGCGCCCGCCGGTGGCGTGCTGACGTCACTTCCGGCGCGCCTGCGCAACGCCCCCTCTGCGGCCGCCATTTCGTCGTTGGCGGTGTCGGCCTCCTCTGGCCTTCCCTCGTCTCGCCACAGCAGCGGCTCTGGTGGGGAAGTGCTCCCCGCCAGTCCTGAGGGACAACCATGCCGGCCGGACCCGTGCAAGCCATGCCTCCGGCGCAGCCAGCGCCCCCCACGGAGAGCAAACCGGTGCGGGCCGCGCTGAGGGGGAGGGAGGCCGCGCTGAGGGGGAGGGAGGCCGCGCTGAGGGGGAGGGAGGCCGCGCTGGTGGGGAGGAATCATAGAATCATAGAATGGTTTGGGTGGGAAGGGACCTTAGAGATCATCTAGTTCCAACCCCCCTGCCATGGGCAGGGACACCTCCCACTAGAGCAGGTTGCTCCAAGCCCCAGCCTGGCCCTGAACACTTCCAGGGAAGGGGCATCCATGACTTCGCGGGGCTTACTGGGGCTGTTCGGTGTCTGGCTTCTGAAGGGAGCTACAGGAGAGCCAGAGAGAGGCTCTTTCTCAGGAAGTGTAGTGGTGGGACAAGGGGTAACGGTTTTAAATCAGAAGAGGGGAGTTTTGGATTAGATACCAGAAAGAAATTCTTTACTGTGAAGGTAGTGAGACAATGGAACAGGTTGCCCGGAGAAGCTGTGGATGCCCCATCCCTAGAACTGTGTACAGCCAGGCTGGATGGGGCTTTGAGCAACCTGGTATGGTGAGAGGTGTCCCTGCCCGGGACAGGGGGGTTGGAACTTGATGATCTTTAAGGTCCCTTCCAACTCTTACCATTCTATAATTCTTAGGCTTTTCTCCCTGGTTCTTTCCTGCCCTCCGCAGGAGCCTCTTCCCGAAATGGAAGTACCACTCTGGTGTAGCTCTCCTTTGCACACCAGCGTCAAGCTGGTGTAGGGAGCTAATCCGACTGACGATCGGGGGTGATTTGGTGTAACTGGCATAATTAGGAGGAAAACCGTTACTCTCCCTCCTCCCCTGCCCCCGACCAAAAAAAAACCAAAAAAACAAACAAAACCCACCCCAAACAAAACCAAATAACAACAACAAAAAAAACCCAAGTGACTTTCATGCATAGAAGTTAACAAGACCACTCAGCATCGTGGTTAAATGAAAACATCTCTCAAGTGTGGTCTTGCCTTATCCTTCAGCTCCTTGAGATGATGCTGTTCAGAGGGAGTGGGAATGAAGCCTAAAAATATTTATGCTGCTTTTCTCTTAACGCATTTTATTAAGGTTATAGTTGACCCAGGCGTCTTCTGCCTTGAAACCCTATCGCTTTTGCAGAACTAGTAGCATTATGGGTATTTTAAAATTTCCTTGATTGACCTTATTAAGGTTATAAACATTTCCCATAGACATCCTCTCATCTATAACAGCTTTTCTTGCTCAAAGTTACTTGTTGAGGAAAGAGGAGCGACATCTTTAGTGTCTTGCAAAGAGCAGCTTCTGGTCTTAGTGGAAGACAAAACCATCCATGGAGAGGGTTTGGATCCTCCTAGAACATCAGTGAGAAAAATGCCTGATACAGCTTCTCTGTATAAAACAGCTTTTGATGCAACCACAATAGGATTAAATGCTATGTTTTATTTAATGTGGAGTTACTCATTCAGATTCTTGTTTCTTGCAGTCCCAAAGGCCTCTGGGAACGTTCATAACTTTCCAGCCTGTTTCGCAATGCGGAGTTATTCTGGGATGTGTTCCCCTACGCTGCCTTTTGGCTCGGCGTTTATAAACCTACTGGAGGTCAAGGCTGAGATAGTAAAAATGCTGGGAGGGCTTGTTTTGGTTCCCGTGGAGGGACCTTCCTTGTCGCCTTGCCATGCCCGCCCCTGCGGCGGGTGCCCTTGACAGGCCAACAAACAGCGTCTCCCACCCTGAGAAGCTATGGAATTCGTTTGTGGGACGGGTGGTTCAGATTGTTAAACCAGATCTTTGTGTCAGGAAAAATTCAATGAATTGTGAGCTGAGGAGGAGGATAAATGGTCCTGTGTGCCATTTGAATTGCTGTTTATAACACTTAATTCTTACACAGCATTCGTTAAGCACAGGATTGTAGAACAACTTGTTAAGGTCTTTTAGGATTGTTACTCCCAGTGTAGATGAGGAAGTTGAGAGAGAAGGGAGATGAATTTTCCTACTCAATCACCTGAAAATAAGCCTACTGGGTTTGCAGCCTACTGGGCTGTTTTTCACTCCCTGGTGCTGGTGTATAGCACATTACTCAGTATTATTTTAAGTTCCTTCTCTTGTTTTCAGCTTTGATACTGCCTATTTGAATTTAGTATCTTCACTGACTGCAGACACCACAATGAAATATGGTCTTCCTGTACCACCACCTCTTCACCTCTTGAGTAGTGTCTCTAGTTATAAGGCAGCAGTACAGGGGACTGTATATATGTGTATAAATACATTTTTATTGCAGCCGGAAGAGGAACCAAAAGAGGAAGCAGCACCAGCCAAGCCTGTGGTAGGAATTATCTATCCTCCTCCAGAGGTCAGGAATATTGTGGACAAGACTGCTAGCTTTGTAGCCAGGTAAATGACACTGTTGTTTTCTTTTGTTTCCTGGGGTTTTCATGCTTCTCCTCTTCGATGCTAATGTCTGTGCAGCTCCAAGAACTGAAGCAGGTCACAGTCCTGTGACTGTACATAAAGGATTGTAAGGATTGAGGGATTGAGTCTATACCAGTGAGACTGTGGAAAAGAGACAACAATATTCTACTTAAGAGGTGTGGGACACACTTTGCTAGAAAAACTGTGGTAATGAATGAAATAAAGTCCTTGGCAAGTCTATAGCGTGTGCTCAGTAACCAGGTAACAGCTCCTGTTGTGAATGATCTGAAGGGGAAACAAAATTCCAGATAGAAAAGGTGCCTCATTACAGGTGCTCCATTGAGTGATGGAGCCAGGAGGAGTCATGACTGTTTTACGGTGTATGGACACATGGTAGGTGTTGAACTTCCCAGTACGAGGGTGCTTGCTTGATTGCTGAGCCCTGAGGGTAAGTCCCATCCCCAGTTTTGCACAGCTTGGCAAGGCGGTAGCTGTGATTTGTGTTCCTTCAAACCTCCCTCCTCTCTCCCTTGACAGCCAGAGGGAGAGAAGTGGGTTCCTCCAGAGCACAGTCTGAGTTTCTCTTAGGAGAGATGAGATGCCTGTGATGTGTATTGATACTTTTTTTTTTTTCCCCTGTTGACTGTAGCAGATTGATTAGCATGAATATAGATGTCAGTTTTAGGGAAGGAGTCTAAAAGTTGAATAAATCTTACTCATTTGGACTTCTTCCGTTTGTCTAGAGCCATCATTCTGCAAGTGCAAGCTGTTAGTGCTATGTAGGCCATCTTCTTCTGTTTTTTAATCCTTAAGTACTTCTGGCTCTCTTACCCTTATGTGAGGTCTCAGGGGGCCAGATCCCGCTCGTCCTGCGGTGTACAAGTAGCACAGAATGTAAATACCCCCCAAAAAAGAAAATTTTCTGTGTAAATACACAGAAAGCTGCATGCTTTCACCTCACTAAAACACGATGGTTGTTGCTGTGGGTTTAAGGCAATTACTAAATGCTGTTCTAGTCAAAGACACTTGCTGTATAACTGATCTCTAAAATGCTGCCGAGGAGTGCTTGCTTCCTCAAGAGGATGAGGAAGGAGCTGTGTTTATCCTTTGGTGTTGTAGAGGCCTCCTTTTGGAAGAGGCGGAGTATCTAAACAAGACTTGGAGGCATCCAGAGAACATGAAGGGAAACATGCTACAGCAGCTCTTAAATTTCTCAAAGTACCCTGAAATAGATGGTTGTACACTTTGCATGGGAGGAACGGGTGTTACCTGAACTAAAACTTAGGGCTCTCCTAAATGCTTTGGTGTGGTCAATCCCTGTGGTTACTTTTTTCCATATGTGAACTTTCTTGAAAAACTCTTAAAAGCTTGTTAATAGAGCAAATAAAATTTGCTAGTAGGTAACTTGTAAATGTCATCCAATAGATGGTGTAATCCAGTGAATCGTTTTGTGTTTGTGTGTAGCCAAAAGAAATTGTGGAACACTTGTGAAAGTTTTTAACTCTTAAATATTCACTGTGAAGCGCTCTAGATTAAATTAGGACAAATGCCTCTAACTTTCCTGGGTACAGCTGGCTCCTACGTTGGGTCTGAGTTTCTGAGAGAGCAATAAACTCCTTCCATGTGGGAGAGAAAATTGTCTTCTGAGGGGCTGATGCCAGATCTGATCAACCGATCTTACTGTGAAAGAGGTTGACGTTACACTTGACTTGATGCCGTTCATCTAAACAATTTATCTCTTTTCTCGCCAGAAATGGTCCAGAATTTGAAGCTCGAATTCGTCAGAATGAAATAAATAACCCTAAGTTCAATTTCTTGAACCCCAACGATCCTTACCATGCATACTACCGGCACAAAGTCAGCGAGTTCAAGGAGGGTAAAGCGCAGGAACCCTCGGCTGCTATTCCCAAGGTCATGCAACAGCAGCAAAGTGCTCAGCAGCAGCTTCCGCAGAAGGTAAGTGTTCCTTTTCACTCTGCTCAAAAACTTGGCTTCTGGCTGGTTGTGTCACATCCTGATGTTAAGGAGGAGGTCTGAAGGACAAGGCAAATAAAGGAGGTATTTCTACGTTTGGAAAAAAGGCAGCACTGGGAGGCTTACAGTTTAGTGTCTGGGACTTTGTTTTCATGTGATTATGCTGGGAGGTCAAAAGTTGTGTGTGAAAGAGCCAATATATTGTTCTACTTGGTGTGTTTTAGTTATGTTTAGTTGAGTACTGGCTGATACAGTGCTTAAACTAGTGATGGCTTGGACTGTATGAGTTTAGGGCTCTAAAGATTCCTTCAAGTCTTTAGAATCCCTGGGAGTTCAGTTTGGGCTTGTCACATGCACTGTTTTGTAGAAACATTTCCTTTTTTCTGGCAGATCAACTTCCCCTTAAAAAGTGGAGTACAAAATGTTGCTAGTCTGGCTTAGATGTACTTTTATATGTACTGGATGGGAAGAGGGTATTGACTGAATCCGAGCTTTGCACAGCCAGCAGCCACACTGTGTGGCCATCCTGGAGGATTATAGCAAAGTCTTGATAGTTTCCAGTTTTGTTAGCAGTTGGAGCAATGTTTGTTTTTTTATGGTAGGCCTAAATACAGATGTCCAGAAACACCCTGTGGTACTAATTTTCCTCTTCCGCGCAGCTGCCAGGATACCTAGACTGGTGCTTTTTTCCCGCAGCAGCTAATGGAAAAATGGGCTCTCCCAAGTGTTTGGTAACAATTTCTTCCTTCAGTCACTGAGCCATTTCCCTTCTGCTCTGCAGGTGCAGGCCCAAGTGATCCAGGAGACAGTGGTCCCTAAGGAACCGCCTCCGGAGTTTGAGTTCATTGCGGATCCTCCCTCAATCTCAGCCTTTGACTTGGATGTGGTGAAGCTCACAGCGCAGTTCGTGGCTCGCAACGGGCGGCAGTTCTTGACCCAGCTGATGCAGAAAGAGCAGAGGAACTACCAGTTTGACTTCCTTCGCCCCCAGCACAGTCTCTTTAACTACTTCACTAAGCTGGTTGAACAGTACACAAAGGTACTCTTGGCACTTCACCTGTCAAATTGATTCCTTCAGCAGTGATACTGATATTTGAAGACTATTGAAGCCCTGCAAAACAGCCAGACTGGAAATATGTGCAGGTCCAGGAGTCTGTCCTTTAAATCCTGCTCTTTAAGTAGAGTGGAGGTCTCGTAACATTGTGCAGCGCTGAATGCAGTGGGCTATTACTTAAATATTCCAGGCACTATTTTAATAGAAGTAAAAGTTGTGGTTTTTTTAAATATGGAGGGTAATTGGAAGGCCAAGAGTGAATATTTTAAAGTGCAGGTATGAGCAATAAGTAATAAGAGGGTTGTAATAGAATAGACAGGACGTAGCTCCAGGGCTTTGCTGATATTTTTATCAGTCTAGAAAGAGAACAGTTGATTTTAAGGAGGCTATAGCAAAAAGAATTGTCACTGACTGTCATGCAAAATATCTTTCAGATCTTGATCCCGCCGAAAGGTTTGCTCCTCAAACTTAAGAAAGAGGCTGAAAATCCCAAGGAAGTCCTAGATCAGGTATTACACCAAAAATTTGCAAATCTGCTGAAGCACTTCAGTTATGTTTTGAATTTTTTCTTCTGTACGCGTTTCTGGCTTATTGGCAGCCAATACAAATATACAGAGAATAATATGGATGTGTCCCCTGTAGTCACTTGAGTACAGGGTACCAGTGCTTGCCTTTAAACCACCAGCTGGTGTTCAATTTGGGGGTGGTTTACTTGTGGCAGCGTTAGAGGCACATAATATCCTGTCCAAAGTAGATTTTTTTTCCTATCAAATGACTTCACTGTGACACCTCAGTTGCTTACAGCCCTTCCAAGCTGTTCTTTATCACTTTGACTTTTGTCTTTTTGTCTCAAAGACTGCTTTTGCTTTGGAAAGGTGACATTACAGAGTTGTAAAAAGGGTCTGAATTCTTTGCTAGCTGTGAACCTTCAGAGTCGTGACATAGCTGGGTTGGCTTCGTCTTGGCTTGAGAAGTCTGCACGTCCGGCTTTAGAAAACAGCTTTACAAAGTTGATGCAGTATGTTACTCAACAGGCAAACCCATAGTTTCCAAATTAAATAAAAATATTTCATGTGTCTGCTTGTGCAGGTGTATTATAGAGTGGAGTGGGCAAAGTTCCAGGAGCGAGAGAGAAAGAAGGAAGAGGAGGAGAAGGAAAAGGAGCGTGTTGCCTATGCCCAGATTGATTGGCATGACTTCGTGGTGGTGGAAACAGTTGACTTCCAGCCCAATGAGCAAGGTACTGAAGATAAGATAAGCTCTACAAAACTGCTCCTTTTGAGCAGACACTGTGTATCCTTCAAAGATGAAGGGGAAAGCCTCCCAGTGAGATTGTGCAGGGCTGCTGCTTTTCTGGAGTTGATAATATTCTCCTTGCAGAAACTCCAGGACTGCACTAGTGTCCACTTTTCCCACCAGGGCAGCAGAACTTGTTGCACTTTCTAGTTGGTGCTTTCACCCCTAATTACCTTCACCTTCACGTGTCATGCTGATGTTGCTCTGTACAGACTCTATCCATTCCCTTCTATATCTCTTGGCTCCCAGGAGATTTTGATGCCACTACTTTGTAAAGAAACTGCTTTTCATTCAAGAAACTTGAATGAAATTTGTGTATTTGTGCATTGAACAATGGAAAGGGATAAAGAAACAGAAGCTCTCTTTTCTGTGTTGTAGGGAATTTCCCTCCTCCCACCACTCCAGAAGAGTTGGGAGCTCGAATCCTGATCCAGGAGCGTTATGAGAAGTTTGGGGAAAGTGAGGAGGTAGAGATGGAGGTGGAGTCAGACGAGGAAGATGAAAAACAAGAGAAGACAGATGAGCCCCCAGCCCAGCTGGATCAGGACACACAAGTGCAGGATATGGATGAGGTAACTGGCCAACACAATCAGCGTTGTTTTTGTCCCATAAAGTTTGTGTGGTTTATGTTTCTTTTCATTTTCACTTTAAGTTGTTCCTCAGTTTCTTGAGGAAATGAGATTTCTCTCTGATGGAATTTCAAAACAACCTATTTCTTCTGGAATAAGTTATTTTTAATGTTTTCCATGACAATACAATTTTCAACAGAGAAATTCAGTTATTTTGTCACTTAATGTGTGGATTTTGTATTTCTGTCATCAAGACTTTTGGACTGTCTTCTGCTCAGGGTCTGGAACAGTATAAAAGATGACTCATTTTAGACTCTTCCTCTGCCCACTGTATGTAAACTTTCTTTCTGATAACGAGGAACAAGAGCATGGTTAACTGTAAGCCCCCGCTTGCCATGCTGTGGTGATGCGGAAGCTGAGGACTACGTGCTTCCTCTTCTGGGTCCGCTGAATTTCTGAGCTGTAATTATCCAGAGGAACCACTCTTACAGAGTGCAAAATAGCTCTGTTGCTCTGAAGCTGCATAATCAGTTCTTCCATCACTGCATAGGATTTTTGTGCCTTTCTCAAATCTTGTGTGAGGATATTTGTCTGCTGGCACCTGGCTATTATTGATTGATTGATTTATTTTTTTTTTTTAATAAGGGTTCAGATGATGAAGATGAAGGTCAGAAGGTTCCTCCTCCTCCAGAAACACCGATGCCACCACCTCTTCCGCCCACACCAGATCAGGTCATTGTGCGGAAAGATTATGATCCCAAAGGTAAATCAGGCTGGTGAAGAATAGCTTGATTTCTTCCTGAATAACCACCAGAAGCTTTATTTCTAGGCTTCATCCTCTGATGTGTTCTTAACAATGTGGTTTTCTTTTTCTAGCCTCAAAACCATTACCACCCGCCCCAGCTCCAGATGAGTATCTTGTTTCCCCCATCACGGGAGAGAAAATTCCTGCCAGTAAAATGCAAGAACACATGCGCATTGGTCTCCTGGATCCTCGATGGCTGGAGCAGCGGGATCGATCCATCCGTGAAAAGCAGAGCGATGATGAGGTCTATGCCCCAGGTCAGCTTGAGCATCTGATGTAGCTTGCAAAAAACAGTTGCTGGATGAGTTCTGTGAACTCTGAGCACTCCCCCTCACTCCCCCATGTTCCACTGATAAGGACCGTCTTAAATGTAGCCTTCTGTACGATGTCCTTAGTGTGCTGTTTGCGAGGATGCACTTGTCATAAGTACACTGAAGCCTTTCTAGAAAGTTTAAAGGCAAAGAACATCAGCTGCTGCTGACCAGCCAGCAGTTGCAGTCTCTTTTTAGAAAGAGCAGCACTTGGCCGTTAGGTACCAAACAGTTTAGAGATAGTTAACAGCCCCTTTGGACTTTGATGAGATAAGAATTTCTCTGTTGCTTGCAGGTTTGGATATTGAAAGCAGTTTGAAGCAGCTGGCAGAGCGCCGTACTGATATCTTCGGTGTAGAAGAGACTGCCATTGGTAAAAAGATCGGTGAAGAAGAAATCCAGAAACCAGAGGAGAAGGTAGTGTGGAAACTGTTTTGTGGGGTTTGTTTGGTTTTGTGTTTGTTTTTTTTTTTTTTAATATTATGAATGCTCAGAGAAACAGGAGTCTTTTGAACTTTGTTCTTGCTGTTAAGCTGCTCTCTTGATTTATTTGTGGCTCACATTGCAGTCTGGACAGGCTGGCGTTATTCTGATTTATTTTATCCTCTCAGGTGACCTGGGATGGCCACTCAGGCAGCATGGCCCGCACACAACAGGCTGCTCAGGCCAATATTACTCTCCAAGAGCAAATTGAAGCTATTCATAAGGCCAAGGGACTGGTGCCAGAAGATGACAGCAAGGAGAAGATCGGGCCCAGCAAACCCAATGAAATGCCCCAGCCACCACCTCCTTCCTCTGCATCCAATCCCCCTGCGAGCGCTCCGCCTATCACATCTGTCCCTCGCCCACCCACAGTGAGTGTCTGGGCTTCCAAAAGCAAATTACCATGGCTGTAGTTAATTAGAAGGGACTCCTGAGGAAGTTCAAGGGTTATAGCAGCAGGGTGCTGGCCTAGAAGCAGGTTTTGTGTGAAGTTAAGAGTTGTTTGGCAACATCAGAGGAACCCTATTGAACTTGCTGTTAAAAATGGAAAATAAGACATAGGTGGAGTTTTTTCTGTCCTTAGAGGTATCAAAAAGACTTGATCAGCTGGGCAGAGGAAGAACTTGGGCAGTGAGATCTTGGAGGAAGATGCAGCTAACAAAGGAATGGGTGGGAGCCTTTTATTAGGTGTAAAAAGGCATGATGCAGAACAAAAGTAGCTGCAGGTAAGAAACATTCACCGGTGACTCCCTGCCCAGTGTTCCTGCCCCAGGGGCTCTGCTGCCTGTGTCTGAAATAGCTCCTTTTCCAAGATTGCTAAGTGGTGAGGGAAGGAAGAGCTGTTTAATCTGTTAATGAGGCTTCTATGCCTGTTTACAGGCAGCTTGGGCTGGCCATACAGCGAGTCTTTAGCCAGCAGAGACTTGTGATGTGTTTTCTTGGTCACTTTAATCAAGATTGTGAGCAGCATCTCAATGTACTTGCTGAGAAAAATTACATTCTCTCTCCAGATGCCCCCTCCCGTCCGTGCCGCTGTTGTCTCTGCAGTTCCAGTCATGCCTCGTCCCCCGATGACACCCGTGGTCCGTTTGCCTCCAGGATCGGTCATAGCCACCCCCATGCCACCAATAATCCATACCCCACGCATCAACGTGGTCCCCATGCCACCCTCTGCTCCCCCCATCATGAGCCCCCGCCCACCTCCCATGATAGTTCCCACAGGTCAGTAACTTCTGCTCTCTCTTGTTAATTGTCTGCTAATTCCTGTATAAATGGGGTGTGAACTTTTGGTTCTCATTTCCTTTTGTGTCTTGTGTGTAACTGGGATTGCAGACCCGAAGTCCCACCATTGGGGTGTTTAACAGCACTTAACCCAGCAGTACAGTACAGCTTTTGGGCTCGGAACTCCTCCTGCAGCAGAAATTACAGAGAATTCTGTCTCATGCATGTTATGTCTGTGTCCCCAGGAGACTACCCGGGTGATGACTTAGAATCCACACTGCTTTCCAGGAGGAACCAAAGCAAACAGGAACTGCCAGCACCTCAAGGGGTGTTACAGCTCGTTACAGAACTTGCTGCTGGGGGAGGAAAAGCTGTTGTCTGGCCCCTTTCCTCGTAGCAGCTTCATAACATTGGGTGCTTTTAAGTTGGAAAGCACAATGTAAAAAACAATTTTCCCCTTTCTTTTTCTACTTCCAATGGAGGTGCTGGCACTGCTGCCCGCCAAACTGAGAGCACTTTCTTTTTCTACATGATCTGCAGGAAGCTCTTGTGCTGCTTGTCTTTTCCTGGACTGTTTCTAAATATAAAAGATCTCCTACTGTTTGAAGTTTGCATCTTGCTTTTGGTTGTGGTAACTTCCTCCACGTGTCGTGGAACTTATTTTCAGCCCATACTGGTCTGCTAAAAGAGTTGTTGTGAGGGAGTGCCTGCTGTGTACTCGCTGGGTGACTGCAGGTTGTGTTGTGTCTCCCTGTCCCCTTTCAGCGTTCGTTCCTGCGCCTCCTGTGGCTCCAGTTCCCTCCCCGGCACCCATGCCTCCCGTCCACCCCCCGCCACCCATGGAGGACGAGCCAGTCTCCAAGAAACTGAAGAGCGAAGACAGCCTGATCCCCGAGGAGGAGTTTCTGCGCAGGAACAAGGTACGTGTGGGGCTGGTGGCATGTTGAGAAGCACCAGGGCCCTGACGCTGCTGGACCGGGTGTCGCACCAGCTCCCTCCCCCAAGGGGAGCTGATAAGCAGGAGAACTTCGTGAGGGAGTCACTCTGAGGTGGCTTCTTCCCACTCCCATTCCTGAGCAAACTGAACTGGTTTATATTTTACTGGAAAGAGCAACGCAGCACTGCACGCAGACGCAGAGTAAGTCTGCTGTAATTAAGGGCAGCGAGAGGTGGGTTTGTAGTAACGTAAAGAAGAACTAATGCTGCTAATAAGCTTTTAAGCAGAGGACTACTAAGCTGGAGAGGCAAGGAGATTTAATATATTGGTGTCAGCGGGATGGTGTGGTGGTGTGGGGCATTCCGTAACAGCATGAACTCAGCATTAGACTGAATTCCTTCCCAAGGAGTGCCATCAGTGGGTTGAGTTTTCTGTCCTTTAAGGCTGATGGTTTTCCTGGCCATCTGCACAGAGCTGTCTCCCCTTTAATGCTTCCTACATCCGCTCTGTAATACTGTGAATGTGTGTGATGCTTAGTGAGCGGCATGCAAAATCAGGGACTAATGGGAGAAATCCATCTACATGTTTTATTTTGGTAGCAGTGAAGTGACTTTCTCAATGTTGATGAAAATATATTTCAGTGTGTTCACTGAGAAGCTGAGATACGTGGCTAGTTTTGGAAATAAATAATCTGCCTGCCACTGTGTGTTTATAAATAATTTGTCTGCTGCTCCCTTATCGTGGTCCTGAGTCTCCTTGCCTGTGAGAGACATTATCTTTGTTTCCTCCAGGGCCCCGTCACGGTCAAAGTCCAGGTTCCCAACATGCAGGACAAGACGGAATGGAAACTGAACGGCCAAGTGTTGGTGTTCACCCTGCCGCTCTCAGACCAGGTGTGTAGCTCATTAACCTGCTGAGGTTAATGCTCATTTTGCTGCTGAGTTCCTTCCCTTTATGAACAGCAGTTGAGCTGCGTGGCAGGAACTGTAAAGCTCTGGATGTCCCCAAGCTGTGGCCTCTTGCCCAGTGGGCCTGGGAGAGCGGTGCTGTCCATCTGTAGAGTGGGGAAAAACGCCCTGAGCGAGCTTTTTGTTTCTCCTTAGGTGTCTGTTATAAAGGTTAAGATCCACGAGGCCACGGGGATGCCAGCTGGGAAACAGAAGCTGCAGTATGAGGTTGGTATAAGCCCTTCGAATCCTCTTCGTTACTTCAGGGCTTTCTCACACCCAAACTGACTTCTTACAAGAAGTTGTGAGGTATCTACTGAGGTACTGGGAGGAGCAGGGGGAATGTTTTTCCTGTCTGTACATCACTCTTGGGTACAGAACAGCACGCTGTTAGACCAGGACAGGCCTTTAATAGGTGGCATCTGTGGATCTCCACATTGCTGCTGCTGCAGATGAGTCCTCTCAGCTTCATGGCTGTCTCTGAAATCGGCCTATTATTTTATCAGGGGGTTTAGATGTGGAAATGCAGTAGCCATGTGTCATGTGTGCTCTGGAAGGTGGGCGAGAGTACTTTGAATCTAAAAGACGGAAGGGAAGGGATCTCTCTTCCTTGTGAGACTGGAGCAGTTAAAAAGGCACCGTTCCTTTTTAATAACTTGTTCCCAATCATGCGTGTGCAGAGGCAGAACCTGCTGCCTAAGCAGTGAACTTTGGGCGCTTACCTCCTCGGAGCTCATCTGTGGGCAAATAATGTGTTAATCCTTAGTGAGAAATGAAGCTTCACTGCTTTTTTTTTCATTTTTTAAGGGAAAACAAATACCCAGCTCCTCCAGTGCCCATCTTCTGAGATACTGGCATCTCCGGGGTTTTTCAAAGCCACCAATGTTCTGTTGTCCCCCTCTGAGAGTGGGGCCAGGAGGGCTCCATCAGTGTGTGGGAAAAGACCATTTGGATTTCTGCTCTGACTGGGTTTGGTTTTTCCTTTTCTCCTCTCTTCAGGGCATCTTCATCAAGGATTCGAACTCCCTGGCGTATTACAACATGACAAGCGGCTCTCTCATTCACCTGGCCCTCAAAGAAAGAGGCGGCAGGAAGAAGTAGGAGCCTTGGAGCCCAGAGATGGGACACGGCTGCGTTGCCACTTGTGTGACCCCAAACCTTCAAATCCTCCAGCCTTTTAGGGGCTACTGCCACCGCCTGCCCCCTCCAGTTTGACAAGAGGGACTCTGAACCCTGTGTTTGGGTGGCTGGTGGGAGGGGGGAGGAGTTGGTAGAGCCCTGAAATGTGTAAATGTAGTGTCCTAGTGCATAATCACAGCAGTGTGTTAGTGATCCGTGCTTTACTTGAGTGCTGGCACCCTCGGATTCCCTACGGAAGCAACACAGAGGTCATGCCCAGCTTAGTCTAGATCCATCTTGGAGGGATTTACGCTGACCAAGACCATCGGCTGGCTGGCTGCAGTGCTTGCTGCTTCATTTAACCTGTTTCTAATTGAAAACTTACTTAAGTCCCCCGTTCTTTCTCTGTCTCTGATCTATCTGCAAGAGCCTCTTGCCCTGACCCTGACTTGGAAATTTACCCTCCCTGTGAGCCTCTGGGGCTGTTCTGGTGATACTGGAGCTCTGGGTCCTTGTGCTGCTTCTGTACAACCCCAGAGTTGTTTAATAAACAGGCGGCTCCGGGATGGTCTGCCCCGGCTCCTCTTCCTCCTGTGTGAGGGTGTTTTTTGGGAGAGATGTGCCTGGTTTCAGAGCACTTGGGTGGTGGGGAGAGACGTTGGGGTTTTGTGATTTGAAGCCATTTACTGTAGGAAACACTGTTAATTTTCTGGAAAAGGCTGCAAGAAAAGGGTTTTGTTTGAATTTTTTGATTATTCCTGTTCCCTTGGTCAGAGCGAAGTCCATGGACAGAGATTTGGGTGCCAAGGGAGAGGTTGGGTGTCTGTGGTTTGGGTCCTTTTGGGACAACCCAAAGCCATGGATTTATTATTTTTTTTATTATTATTTTAACAGCGGTCGGGTGTTACAGGAACATCCTGTTTACAGAGAGAGGGATGGAGCGGGAGGGAAGAGCCTGCATCCTCCCTCCCTCCTCCCTTGTGGTGGAGGGAAGGTGGCTGGCGCTTGCCCAGCCCAGGTGGTCCCCCTCAGCCACTGTGACGGCCAGCTGTTGCCTCTGCCAGCTGTGCCCCTGTGTCACCCATCCCTGTTGCGGTTTGGGAGGACAGGTCCCTGCAGGAAGGTGCCAGAACAACTTCCCTTTTGCTTTTAAAAACTACATGATTGGTACAACCTGATCTCGTTGGAGATGTCACCTTTAAAGGTCCCTTCCCACCCAAACCCTTCTATGATTCCACAGTCTTGGAGAAAACAAAACCAGGCACCTAGTGGTGTTTTCCAGAACTTTCTTGAGAGGTTGTTGGGTGGTTTGTGTTGTGTGGTTTTTTTTGCTTTATATTGGCTCCAAAATGCAGAAGTTATGGTTTTGCATCTGGTGGGGGCCCCAAACATGCTGGTACTGGGCTTAAGGTCAGCCAGCTGTTCCTTTCCAGGTGTGCTCAGTGGGGGGAGCCCCCAAGTGCCCCCTCAATCCCTGGCTGAGTCCTGGGGGGCAACATCTGTGCTCTTGGCTACCAAGGTTCTCCCCTCAGGGGAAACAGATCCTCCCCCTGCCCTGTCCCAGTATGTCCCCAGTTCAGCCCCAGTGCTGCCCCAGCACTGCCTTCCTGCAGTCCCAGTATGCACAAATCCAGCCACCCTGGAGCCCCAGTACCATCGTAGGGCCTTCCCAGTACGGGCCCGCTCCCACCACCAGCCCTAGCCCCGCCCCTCGGCTCACGTAGCGCCTCCCCCTCGCTGGCACCGCCGTGGGCGGTGTCAAGTCCTGACAGACAGCTCCCTCCCGGCCGCTTGACCAATCCTCTTCCGCGAGGGGCGGGTTCCCCGCCGCTCTCCGCTCATCCCATTGGCAGGTGGGCCGCTCCCGCCCAATAGCGTAGCGGCGCGGGGGTGTGGTCGGGAAGAAGGGGCGTGGCCGCCGCCGTGGCCGCGGCATGGAGGAGCGGCCGGGCCGCCGCTGAGCCGCGCCGCCGCCATGGCCAAGAGCCGCGGGGGCGGCGGGCCCGGCTCGCCCGGCAGCCGGCACCACAGCCTGGCCGGCACCCGCGAGAGCCTGGCCGAGCCGGGCTGCGACGAGCTCAGCTCCCTCGGCTCCGACTCCGAGGTGAACGGCGGCGGCCCTGAGGAACGGCGCGTCGACAAGTTCGGCTTCATCGTGGGCAGCCGCAGCGCCGAGGGGCCGTGAGTGGAGCCGGGGGGAGGGACGGGGAACCGCTCGGGGGAGGCCGCTGGCCGCCCCTCAGCCTTCTGCGGGGCGGGGAGCGGCTCATCCCGCCCCGGGGTGGGGGGTGTCCTGCGGCGGGCCCGACGCTGGGTCCCGGGCGGGGGCGGGTGGCCGGGCCCCGGCCTATTTAGCATCGGCCCCGGGTGAGGAAGAGCCCCTAAGGCCGTTCCAGCTCCCCCCCTTCCTCCTCCCCGTCTGTCCCGACCCGTGGGCAGCGAGAGGAGTGGCCGGGGAGAGCGGCCTCCTCGCCCCCGCCGGGGTCTGGCTGTCTCCGGGCCTCTTCTCCTCCCCCCCCCCCTCCCTCCCCTCCCTCCAGCCCAGCCGTTCCGGTGGGGTTTTGGCTGCCGTCGAACGGGGGAGGCCAGGCCGTTGTTCGGTGGCCTGCCGAGGGAACTGGTAGCCGTTGGCGAGGAGGCGTAGGCCGGCGAGCTCTCGGCGGAGGAAGCCCTTGGGAGGAAGCGGGGCCAGCAGAGATGGGCTGCGGGCAACCCTAGGGCTGGGCCCCGGGGTGGTGCCGGCACCCAGGAATGTGCTCCGGGCTGCTGGGGAGCAGGTTCTGTGGCCTCTTTGGTGTTTGCTGTCCTCGTCGTGGTCTGGCGGTGACGCCCGGGGAGAGCATGGTGCTGCCGACAGGCAACGGTCCCGCTCCCCTCCGGCCGGGACGTCGCCCGGAGCAGGTTCCCCTCCGTGCCCTGCTCTCAGGTGGTGCCTGTGCCTCAGTTTCCCCGCTTACAAGGAGCACGCCATTCCCCCCCTCCTAAACCTGTGGGCATCACTCGGCTGCTCTGCGGGGAGAGAAGGTGTGATCGCTGGGCAAGGTGCATCGCTCTGGGTGATAAAACCTGTCCTTGCCCCTTGGGTTCACAGCTCGGCCCCGGGGTGGCCTTTCCTTGTCTGGGGTGATGCACTCTGTCCTTGCCATGCACCACGTTTTGGGGATGCTTTGCTGTTGTCCCTATGGCTGTCCCTGGGTGCTTGGGGGTGGCTGTCCCTGTCCCTAGGGCTCAGCAGGCAGCAGCTGCTGGTGCTGGAGATGATTTTGGGTGCTGACAGCGTGGTGGCTGTGGTCACTGAGGACAGACCCTCCCTCCTGTGCCCTGCAGACGCGCTGGGGCCTGATCCTGCTCTCCTCCAGGCTTTTATCTGCTCTCCATCTGTCCAGGAGCGCATAAACAGGAATGCATGGCCTCCTTCTGTGGCTAGCAGAGTTGGGGTCCCTCTGGGTTTTTAGGGAGAACCAGTGGGGTGTACCGGCGTCTGCGGAGGGTCTGGGGACACCGGGAAGGGCTGAGCTGTGGGGCTGTCACCCACAGTGTGGATGTGGAAGAGCATCTCTTTGCCTCCTGGGCTGGGATGCCCCTACCCCGTCCTTCCCCGCCTCGGCCATCTGAAATGTCCCTGGTCCTCGCTCTGTGCCTGCTGCCAAGCAGCCATCAGCTGGTAACGGCTTCCAGTCTGGGCTGGCCGGGCTCCAGCAGGCCCGCTGCCAGCTCCTGTATCCAACGTCCAGCGCTCCCGAGCTTCCCACGCCTCGGAGAGCCCCAGCTCCTCCGGCAGCCCAGGCTCCCCGGCTTGGGGCCAGTGTTCCCTCCGTCCCCGTGCCGGGCTGCGCTCCCTCCGTCCCCGTGCCATACCGGCCAGGGAGCTTGCCGGCCGAGCCCAGCCAGCAGTGGGGAGGGTGGGGTGGCCTCGCAGAGAAGAGCGGATCCCTTCGGAGAGGGTTTGCTCTCCGAAACAATCGAGCTCGGCCCCATCTGACCCGCTGCAGTGGGTGGGACGCGGTGGGGAAGGGCAGGGCAGCGCTGCCAGCTGGATGCGGCTGTGGGCTCTCCGTACTGCTTGTACTCCGGCTCCTAACGCGGGGAGGTCCGGGAGGAGGCAGGGTCTGTGTGTCTCGCAGCGGGGCTGGGTGCTCTGCACCTCCCCTGGGGATGCTGGGTGCCTGGACCACTGGAAAGGATGTGGCCGCTCTTGGGATCGGCATGGCCACGGGGCAGTGCAGAGCCGAGCCCGGGAAGGCACCGGCTCTGCTGAAGTTGGTCCTTCTTCGCTGGTGGCTTGAAGGAGCTTCTGCTCGCCCTGGGACGTGCACACACCCTGTGTCCATCTGTCTCCTCGCTGATGCAAAGCAGAGGTGCCCAAAGGGGTTGGAGGCCACAGCGTTGGTTTCCCCCTCGCTGGCTTTGGTGTCTCGGCATGGCAGGGTTAAATCGGATTCCCTGGCTTGGCTGGGCCGTTGCTGGAAAACACACTCCCGTGTCCCTCCTGGGGGAACCTCGGCCGGGCTCGGCGCCGGGCCTGGAGCGGGGCCAGGCTTTTGGGGTGCGAGCATGATTGGGGCCGTACAGATGACATGGTGCTTATGGCCTCTGCTTGCTCTGTCTGCAGCCAGCCCCCCCCCGCCCCGGGGGGGAGGAGATCAGACCTTGCTCAGCTTAGCTCATGGCTCTAGCCGGGCTCTCCAGTTCCTCGCCTTGCTGGTGGGCCCCCCTTTCTGGGCACGTGTCCCCAGGGATCCTCGGGCACAGGGTGGTTGCAGCACAGGCTGCTCCCCGGAGGTTTTGAACGGCCGTGGAGCTGGGGCTGTGCTGGCGTGATTTCACGGTGGGTGAGCGCTTCCGGCAGCACCGAGCAGCTGCTGAAACGCTGCCGCCCTCCAGCATGTCCCAGCCGGGCTCTGTGCTGGCAGGGGTGGTCACCAGCCAGCTGTGGGGGGCACCCAGGGTGCTGGAAGGGACAGGGTGGGCTCTGAGGTGCCAGGAGGGCTCAGCACCGTGCTGACCGGGCTCTTCCCCCATCCCGCAGGCTGGAGGAGGTGCCCTTGGAGGTGCTACGGCAGCGGGAGTCCAAGTGGCTGGACATGCTCAACAACTGGGACAAGTGGATGGCCAAAAAACACAAGAAGGTAAGTGTTGTCCTTCCCCGGGACAGCTGTGCAGGCAAGGGGAGGTGCAGCGGTGTCCCGTCGGGGCTTTGGGGCAGCCTGTGTGTCACCAGGTCCCCACAGACAGACAGTGTTGCCTTTGGATGATGCTGTTGGTTTGAGTGGGCTGCTTCTTCCCTGAGATGCTTCTGGTTGCCGGAGAGAAGAAGCTGGAGCTCGGAGTTGGGGCTGAGCCTGCGGTCTCCGAGCCAGCCCCTTCCTGCTCCCCTCTGCTCCTCGCCAGGCTGGAGCCTTCCTGGGGCTTCTTTGGCTGCTTGCAGGCAGCCATGGGAATTGTTTGGTCATGGAAACTTCTGAGCATCTTGTAGACCAAAAAAAGCTCCGGGTAGGAAATGTTTGAGCCTGATGTGCTCGACTCTGGTCTGTGAGCTGGGGTCCCCAGGGGACTCACGGTGGCGTGTGCTGGGTGGCTCCGTGGCTTGGTCCATTGGTGCTCCCTGACCTCCTGAGCTTGTGAACGAGGCAGGGATGGGGTGCAACAGGCCCTGGGTTGCTGCTGTGTGTCTGCTGGAAGCGGTGAAGCTGCTGGAAAGGGTCAGCCAAGCCTGTGAGTGGCCAAAGCGCTGCTGCCTCCTCCTCTATCTCCCTGTGGCTGGCAGAGCCTCCTGGCACCACTCCTTGTGCTGTGCACCTGCTTGCTGCCTGGTGAACAACTCGGGAATCCCTCATCCGTTTCTTGGCCGCTCGCAGAGGGTTTGGGAGAGCTCTTTGGGACGCAGCAGGCGGGTGCTTTGTTCTGCGGGTGGTTTCCGCTGCTCTCCGGCCGTGCCGCAGCGTGGCCTCCGAGCGCGGGTGAATACTCCGACTGGCAGAGGAGCTCCCTCGTGCTTGGGCTGAGCTCCTGGGGATCTCCGTGGGGGCCGATGTGCTGTATAGTCTGTCCTGCAGCAAAAAAATCCGTGCTCAGAGCCTCTGAGGTCTGCTTCATGGAGCTGCTCCTTGCCTGGAGCCCCGGGGCTGCTCGGGGAAAGGTGCTAGGGCTGGCCTCGGGTACTGTCGACTGTCCTGGCTCTGGCAGGAGCCTGGCTGCTTTGGTACGGGGCCGCGCCACGTGGCTCGGGCTCTGCTGCTTCGGAGGAGCTCCCTGTGCTGCTGAAAAACCCCGGTACTTTTCTGGCTGCGTCGCCGGGGTTGGCTGATGGCCCAGGGATCTCCTGGGCTGGCTCCTTGCTGGGCTCTCTCACACCTGCACCACTCTGGCATCCTGAAAATCTCCCTCCCTCGCCCACCTGGCTCCGATCCCAGCAGAGCTGTGGTGCCGAGCCATGCCATCGCGCCGTTCCTGTCCTTGCCCTTCCCAAGCCAGACCAAAGGAGGGCAGACGCGTGGGCAGCTCCCACTGCTCTCCAAGGATGGGCACGCTCCCGCTGCTCTTTGCTTTCAGCATCCCTCAACCCAGGCGTGCTCCGTGTCCCGGGAAGGACACGGTGGGATCCCAGGAGCCGGGTACCCCCAGCTTGGGGGATGATGGCAGGGCCCCGTGCGGAGCCAAGGGGATGAGCTGCTCAGCCTCTTGTCCCCAGCCGTGCTGATCCTGGCCAGTCGGAGGGGCTGCTGAACCGAAACCCAGCGAGGCGGCTTCCTTCCTGGCAGCTTAGCCAGCAGGAAAGGGAGCCGGCTCGAAAAGGGAGCTGTCAGCAGCGGCAGAGCTGCCTGCAGCCACCCCTGGGCATTGCCTGCCCCATTTCCTGCGAGCACAAAGACCTCGCAGGGCTCGGGACCTGCCCGGGTAAACAACCAGTGCTGCGGGCAGGGAGCAGCAAACCCTCCTGGGGACACGGCGTTGCTGTCGCGCAGGGCTGGGCTGCTTGGAAGCACAACTGCCTGCTCCTGAGTTATGGTGGCAAACAGGGATAAGGAGCTTGGGGAGGCCCAGGGAGGCTTTGGGAGCTGTGGGCTGCGGCTCTCGGAGCCCTGGCACGTCTCCCGCACTTTGGCATGTGCCACCCAAGTGGGGAAGTCAGGCCATGCTGGGTTTTTGCAGGGCTTTATGTGGGGTAATTGTGCTGAAACCACTGGTCTCCTGTGTCCCGGCCGAGGGCTGTGGGGAGATGGTGCTGCCGCTTCCCCCCAGGGCTGGAGTGGGATGTTGGGGGGGGGGGGGTGGCTCTTGTCATGGTCCCCGTGGGGTGCTGGCAGCGGCAGGGTTAAGCCGGCTGGGCCCCCCGCTGTGGGGTGGGTACCGGCGGTCACTGCCTCGCCTGGACTTTGGTCTTGGCTGGTGCCCTGTGCCAAGGAAACTGGGGGCCAACTGCGGGCACAGAGCCGGCCATGCGTGGAGCCCCTCTTCTGCCCAGGGTGAGCGGGCAGGAAGGCTGAGCCACTAAGCAGAGTGTTCTCCCTACTCTCTGTGGCCCCATGGGCAAGCGGGAGGGCTGGCCTGGGGGCCAGAGAGCCCTCCCCTGCATCCCCAGTGGGAGGGAGCCACCCGTTCCCTGCCTTGGCTCCAGTGTTTGCCATTCCAGCTCACAGCAGGATCCTTCTTTGAGGCAGAGCCGGGCTTGGTTGGAGCTATTTGGAAGCCACAAAGCCTTGGCCGGGCTCCTGGCAGGCGTCTGCAGCTCCCTCGTGCTGCTGTAGCTCTGCCTGGCGTGTTAAGAGCAATTCTGGGGAGGAGGGGGTGAGCAGACCCCTCCTGAGACCCTCAGGGATGCAGCTCGCCACGCTCTTCTGTAGATCTGTGTGATGCCAGCCACCATCAGGGCACGTGTGGCTGGGTACCTTGTCCACAGGGGTGGCAAGGACACATCCCCTTGTACAGGGAGGCAGCAAGAGACCAGCGGTGCCAGGCCTGGCTCCTGTCTTGCCCCAGGGGTGTCTCTGCCCCCCGCTGCTCTGCCGTGTCCCCCCCCCCCGTGACAGCTGTGTGTCTCCCCACAGATCCGGCTGCGGTGCCAGAAGGGGATACCGCCCTCTCTGCGGGGCCGAGCCTGGCAGTACCTGTCCGGGAGCAAGGTCAAGCTGGAGCAGAACATCGGCAAGTTTGATGTGAGTGGCTGCTGGGGACCCTCCTGCACCGCCGGGGAGGGGGGGCTGGTGGAGGGGGCACAGTGCGGGGATGGCTCCTGCTCCCTCCAGGGCTGGGGTCTCTGTTGGCATCCCAGACGCTGCCTGTTCCTGCTGTGGAAGGGGTGAAGGGGGCTACTGTCCCAGCCCTGATAGGACTTGTGTTCGGGGCAGAGGCAGGTCCAGCCCCGTGGCTGCTCCGCCGGCTCTCTTGGGCTCGTTGCAGCCCACACGTGTGTGTCAGTGTGGGGTGTTGCTCACCCCAACCCTCTGCTCCCCAGGAACTGGATCTCCTCCCGGGGGACCCAAAGTGGCTGGATGTGATTGAGCGGGATCTCCATCGGCAGTTCCCCTTCCATGAGATGTTTGTCTCGCGTGGAGGCCACGGGTAAGTGGAGCTGCTGCCTGTCTGGTCCTCGGCAGCCACCGGGTTGGACCAGCTCCATGGTGTGGGCACTGTCTATCTGGCTCAGAGCCACACTCATCCCCTGCAGTGTCCCCTGCTGTCGTTCAGGGGGGGGGGGGGGGGGGGGGGGGGGGGGGGGGGGGGGGGGGGGGGGGGGGGGGGGGGGGGGGGG
>JAOTQQ010000005.1:18067585-18087868 GCA_026546715.1 Gallinago undulata
TCCCCCCCCCCCCCCCCCCCCCCCCCCCAACTCACAGAGCATCCAGGAAACAGGATGGCTTCCCAGGAGCTTGGTACGTGGGTCGCAGCTGGCACCAGCTCCAACACCCAGCGGGGTGGGAGTTGCCATGGCAGGAGGGCGAAGGTGGCCAGCTGTGGCCTCCATTTCTCCAGGGAAATGCTGTTCCCCATGTGTCGGGGAGCATCTGTGCTGCTGTGTTTGCAGCTGGGTCCCTGCCTGGCCATGGCTCACCCTGAGCCAGCGTCCCTGAGAGGTGGTCGGTTCCCCGTCTCGCCTCTCAGATCCAGGCAGGATAGGGCCCTCTGGGCAGAGCTTCCCGAAACAGAGCCATGACTATCACGTCCCATAGCTCTGGGTTTGTGTGGGGAAAAGGATCGCAGCTCAACTCGGGCTCCTGGGGGAGGAGTGGTGGCCAGTGGCCGGCCCACAGTGCTGGGTCACCACGTGCCGGTTTGATCGGTGGGGGAGGCTGTGGGGCTGTGTCTGTGCCCTCTCCCCACCTCTCCCTCCCTCCCGGGGGTGTCTCCGCAGGCAGCAGGACCTGTTTCGGGTGTTGAAGGCGTACACGCTCTACCGCCCCGAGGAGGGCTACTGCCAGGCCCAGGCCCCCATCGCTGCCGTCCTACTCATGCACATGCCAGCCGAGGTACGAGCACGCGGAGAGACCCAGTGGCCACAAAGCTGGGGCCAGCGGGAGGCCATGGGTGGCTTCGGGGTGGTGCTTGGCTCATAGCACCCATTTACCCCCAGATGTCGGCTGGTGCAGGGAAGAGCCCCTCGCCCTGGCTGTTCTTGCCTCCTCCTTCCCGTTCCCTTGGTCCCTGGGACCAAGGGAACGGGAGTTCCCCGTGGGGAACGGGGTGGGGGCTGCAGGGACGTCCCCTGGGGACCCCCTGGGTGCTCACCCCCTGTCCTTTGGCTTGCAGCAAGCGTTCTGGTGCCTGGTGCAGATCTGCGAGAAGTACCTCCCCGGCTACTACAGCGAGAAGCTGGTGAGTGCTGGCCTGTGGTGACAGGGAGCTGTCATGTCTCCAAGCCTAAAGCTCCCCCAGCTCCTCACCCCAGAGAAATAACAGAGCTCGGGGAGATCCTGGGTGCTCCCATGGTCTCCATGTTGTACCAGGACCCCCAGGAGTTAGGGATGGGGGGGGGTTCAGCGTAGCTTTGCTGCTGGTGTTGGTGGAGCACAGCTCTGCTCCTGTAGCCAGGTCTGGAGGGCAGGCTGCTCCTCTGCTAGGGACAGATCCTGGTCCTGCCCTCATCCTGGGGCTCTCAACACTCTCCCCTGCAGGAGGCTATTCAGCTGGACGGACAGATCCTCTTCTCGCTGCTGCACAAGGTCTCACCCGTGGCCTACAAGCACCTGAGCAAGCAGAAGATTGACCCCATCCTCTACATGACGGAGTGGTTCATGTGCGCCTTCTCCCGCACGCTGCCCTGGAGCTCTGTCCTGCGCGTCTGGGACATGTTCTTCTGCGAAGGTAGAAGCTCCCCACCATCCTCCTCTTCCTCCCGGGCTGACGGGCTGCAGCCCCCATGGCATGTGGGCATCATTCGGGGCTTGCAGCAGGAGCATGTGGGAGCCAGCGTAGGGCAAGTTTGGGGCAACCCCATGCCTGGGGTGGAGACAGGGCTGTTCTCCTGGGGCCTGAGGGGGGCACCTGCATCCCAAATCCATCCTCTTGCACATCCTGACTCCTAGCAGGACAGACCTGGTGCTGCCCCACGGCACCTGGGGGACACGGTGGCAGTGTCACCCTGTCCTGCCTGGCATTCGCTGCCTCACCTCTCCCCTTGCAGGAGTGAAGATCATCTTCCGGGTGGGCCTCGTGCTGCTCAAACACACCCTGGGCTCCTCGGACAAGCTCAAGTCCTGCCAGGGCCAGTACGAAACCATGGAGAGGCTGAGGGCCCTCAGCCCCAAGATCATGCAGGAGACCTTCCTGGTGCAGGAGGTGAGGTGCTGGGGAGGGTCCGAGGTCTCCCAGTGCCCCCCAGTTGGCCACGTTGCTGGACTGGGCTGCCCACGGGTGGGCAGAGGGGGTGGCACAGGATTTGGGGGTGCCCGTGCCCTGGGGGTGACCCTGACCCGCTGTCTGGGGTGGCCCCGGGTGGCACCGTCACTTGTCAGGGGACGTGCTGGTGGCATGAATCTGTCCCCACAGGTCATCGAGCTGCCGGTGACGGAGCGTCAGATCGAGCGGGAGCACCTGATCCAACTGAAGAAGTGGCGGGAGACGCACGGGGAGCTGCAATGCAAGTCCCCCCCGCGCCTCCACGGTGCCAAGGCCATCAGCGAGGCCGAGCCCCCCACCCGCAAGGCGCTGGAGCCCGTCCCCTCCATCATCGTCCCCCCCGGGACAGCCCCCGTGCCCAAGGCCCGCAAGAGCAAGGAGAAGAGCCGAGAAAAGAGCCCGGCTGGCCCTGCCAACGGCCCTGGGGCCGAGGGCAACGGAGCCCCCGGCTCAGCCCGGGAGCTGCTGCACCCCCAGGTCTCCCCCCACCACCAGTCCAAGGAGAGCCTGAGCTCCCGGGAGAGCGAGGACACATACTTGTAGGGCCGGCGTGGGGCTGGGTCTGCACCCCGGGCAGCTGGGCTGCACACGGTCCCGGGTTCAAGGACACTGCTGGGGGCTGTGCAGGGACATGGGGCGCCGGGGAGGGAGGACACGGGCTAGAGGGTTGGGGACAGGCTGGCCAGCGTGGCTGTGTGTGGACACCCTGGTCCCTCGTGGGCAGGGGCGGGCTCGAAGCTAGGGGGGCATCTGTGGGGCCTTGGCCAGGTGTTGGTGACCAAAGGGGACACCGTCGGTCTGCACTGGGTGCCCACCCCCCACAGGGTGCTGGCACCACGAGCGGTAGGAGCCCTGGCAGGGGGTGGCTGAGCCACCCGAGCTCCCCCCCCCCAACAATGGCCGGGGCGGGGGGGTCTGGGCTGCGCCATGGGCCCTTCTCCCCATCCCAGAGCCCCACGACCTGCCACCCCCGGGGTCCCTCCCATGGCCCCCAGCCCCTCTCCCACCATGTGCTGGCCGGGCAGACCCAGACCCAGTGGGAAATTGGGGGTACGTGAGGAGCCGGGGGAGGCCCTCACCCCCCACCCCCCCACTTTATCTAGCGAGGATATATCAAGCTGTAGCCCTATATGTAGTACCCAATTACCTACTCACTGAGCCTATTTATTATTCCTCCGTGGCAGTAACCGTCGCAGGACAGGGACCCGGGTTGGGAGCCGCAGTGGGATGTGATGCCACACCACAACTCGGGGGCTAAAGCCCCCCCCTCTCCCCTCCCTGGGCTCCCTATGGCTTGTGGGGGGAGCATTCACCCTGCTAGGGGTCTCCCCACCGCTGCCAGCCGCCCCAGGCCCCCGTGGAGGTGAGATGGGGTGGGCGAGCAGCTGGGTGCTCCCAAGTTTTGGGGTCCCCTCTCAGCCCCCCCCCTGCCCTCCCCAAGGGCCAGTGGGCAGCTTTGTAAAATAAAGCGGGGAAAAAAAAAATGGTTTTGTACAAAGGGGTAAATAAAGCAAGATTGTGTAAAGGTGCAGCGGCTCGCAGCTCCCCCATGTCTTGCTGTCACCGCTTGGGTGTGGGGGTAAAGGGTGGCAGGGGATCTTAAAGCAGTTTGGGTTGGAAGTGACCTCAAAGACCATCTCGTTCCGCCCCCCTGCCCTGGGCAGGGACACCTCCCACCACACCAGGTCCCTCGGAGCCCCCTCCAACCTGCCCTTGAACCCCTCCAGGGATGGGGCAGCCACAGCTTCTCTGGTCAACCTGGGCCAGGCTCTCACCACCCTCACACCAAAGAACTTCTTGCCCACATCTCAGCTCCATCTCCCCTCTTTCAGTGTCAAACCCTTCCCCCTCAAACTAGGGCTCCCCTCCCTCATCCAGAGTCCCTCCCCATCTCTCTTGGAGCCCCTTGAGGGACTGGAAGGGGCTCCAAGGTCTCCCCGGAGCCTTCTCTTCTCCAGGCTGAACCCCTCCAACTTTCTCAGCCTGTCCTCCCAGCAGAGGGGCTCCAGCCCTCCCAGCATCTCTGTGGCCTCCTCTGGCCCCTCTCCACCAGCTCCATGTCCTTCTGCTGTTGGTGGCCCCAGAGCTGGAGGCAGCACTGGGGGGTGTCTCCCCAGAGCGGAGCAGAGGGGCAGAATCCCCCCCTGGCCCTGCTGCCCACGCTGCTGGGGATGCAGCCCAGGGTGCGGGGGGTTCTGGGCTCCAGCACAGGTTGCAGACTCATGTGGAGCTTTTCCTCCACCAGCACCCCCAAGTCCTTCTCCTCGGGGCCATTCTCTGCCCAGTCTGGGTTTGGGCTTGCGGTTGCCCCCACCCATTTGCAGGACCTTGCACTTGCCCTGGTTGAACGTGAGGTTGGCACGGTCCCACCCATGGTCTCCAGCCTCTGGTCCCTCTGGATGCCATCTCTTCCCTCCAGCGTGTTGACTGCATCGCGTGGGTGCTCCCCGTCGCCCCCCCCCACCTCCTGCTGCACCATCCCCAGGCCTGGGGAGTCACCCTGGCCCCGTGTCCCCTGGGAGCTCTGGTGCTGGGGAGGGTCCTGCTGCCATCACCCCCCTGTCACTGCCCCAGCGGAGCCACCCAGGGTGCCCAAGCCCGGACCCGTCTGCGCTGTCTCTCCCAGCCCTGGGGCTGCCCCCATTTGAAGTGTAAATGGGAGGACGCTGAGACCTGCCCCAGCTTGTGACGTGCCACGGTGGCTGCCAGGCCCTGGGGGGTTCTCAGGGGGGGCTGCCATGGGGTGAGTGCCCTCCCAGACCTAGCCCCCTCTCACAGTGTCACAGCTCCTGTGACCTAACAGAGCCAAGAGACCTCTAATTTATCCCATGGCAGCCCCAGACTCGGCTTCCCACGTACAAAATGGTGCCCAGGCCTTCTCTTCCTTCCCTCATCGTGCTTCCCGTGGGTGGGATTTCTGCCCAAATATCCATTCCTCCCCCCAAAACTCCCTTTTCCTGGGGGTGGCTGCAGGACGGCACCCGTCTGTGGTGCTGGGTTTCCCCCCTGCTCCGGGGCTACTGCCCTGATTTTGGCAAGTCCCTGCTGCTGGGCGGCTTGTGGGGCTCATCCTCGGATTTGGGGTGGGGGGCTGAGCCTGGAGGAGCTGGCTGGGAGCTGGGGTGAGCCTGGCCGGGGTGGAGAGGGTACGGTGGGGTCAGCATTTGGGCTCCCAGTGGGTCCAGTCCCAGCCTGACTGGTACTGGTGAGGGCTGGGAGCGGGAGGGTTGACACCCCAGGTTGGGCACCCCCAGGGCTGTGAGTTGGGGCTGGTTTGGGTGTTCCCGGGCTTCGGATCGGGGCTGGACCAGGTTGGGTCTGGTGCAGGCACCCCGGGACTCTGGATCGGGACTGGTTTGAGTACCCTGGGGGGTCCAGGTCAGGTCCCGTCCAGGCCCCCCGGAGCTGCTCCGGGCACCCTGGGGCTCCAGCTCGGGGCTGGTTTGGGTGTCCCGGGGCTCCCGATCTGGTCCTGCCCCAGGCACTTTAGGGGCCCGGTGTGAGTCGGGTCCGGTACGGGCACCCCAGGGCTCTTAGTCGGGGCCGGTGCGGGCATCCCGGGGCTGTACCGGGCACCCCAGGGCTCTGGGTCGGGTCCTGTCCGGGCATCCCGGGGCTCCGGGCCGGGGCTGGTTTGGCTGTCCCAGAGCTCCGGGTGGGATCCGGTAGGGTCGCCCCGCTGGGCCGGGGCCGGCATCCCGGGAGGGCGGGCGGTGGCCCCGGTGGCGGGACGGGGCGGGGGCGGGGCGGTCGGTGGCCCCTCCCGCGGTGCGGGGCGGGGAGGGGCCGCGCTGGAACCGGCGGCGGCGGAGGCGGCGGAGGGGGCCCGGTGCGGCCGCCATGGACCTGCACATCCTGGAGCACCGGGTGCGGGTGCTGAGCCTGGCCCGCCGCGGGCTCTGGCTCTACACCCACCCGCTGCTCAAGCTGCTCTTCCTCCCCCAGCGCTGCAGGTACCGGCCTTCATCCTCCTCCATCCTCCTCCATCCATCCTCCCCCGGCCCCGCTCCAACCCCCCCCACCGCACCCCTACCCCCCCCTTCCCTTCCCCTCTGGTCCCGGTGCCCGGTGGTGCTGGGGTGGGCAGCGCTCGGTTTCTTCTTCAGGTGCAAGTTCTTCAGCCTGACGGAGACCCCCGAGGACTACACCATCATGTTGGACGAGGAGGGCTTCAAAGGTAGCGTGTGCGGCGGCGGCGGCGGCTTCTGCGGCCACCCGGTCCCTCGCAGGGTGGGCTGGCACCGCGGACACGAGTTGTGCACGTTCTCAGCCCAGCCGAGCGCCGCTCCGCTCTGGGCCTGGGCCGCAGGGAGCGAGTCCCGGCTTGTAGCGAGGCTCCTTTGGTACGTGCCCATCCCCAGTGCTCCTGGCCACAGAGCTCCCAGCGCCTGCGCTGGGGATGTACCAGCTTGCCCGGCCGAGTCTCTCCCGACGCGGCTGCCTTCGCCATAATAACCCCCTCCCAGGCAGAGCCACGTCTCCGCTGGCTCATGGGACCAGGCTGGGAAACTGGTGGGGACGGTCTGCGGGCGGGGGGTGTCCCCGTGGTGACTGGTGGGGAGCAGGCACCTCCTGGGATGCCTCCGGGCATCACCCCATCACCCTGCCCGCACCGGGTGCTGCTGCCAGGCCTCCTGCCACCATTCCCTTGGCCCCTGTCACCACGTCCCCCTGCCCGGTGCTTCGGCAGAGCAGGGCCGATAATGTCCCCGGGGGTGAGCCCAGCCTGGGGGTGCTGCCTGGTTTTGGGGTGTCCTGGGAAGGTTTGAGCTCTTCCAAACCAGGTCCCCCCTCCCTGGAAAGCGTTACGTGGCGTCCCCAGCGCCGGTGTCCCAGCGCGTGCGGCGCATTGGCCCCAGTGCCGGTCCTGCCGGGGCTACCGGCCCAACGGGCTGTGCCAGAGGGGCCAGATCCTGTCCCGGCTTCCCACGCCCAAACTTCCCTGCCGCGGCCGCAGGGAGCCAGCCACCACTTATCCCCTCGGACATGCCCCAAGGAGCAAGGGTCAGTGCTCCGGCCGAGGGGTGCTCACCGCCCGCAACCAGCTCCCCCCAGCCCTTTGCTCGGGGAAGGGGCCACGTTTCCCCCACCCCACCCCCCCGCCCCAACCCCAAGAGCTGGAGCCGTTCCCCACGTATTGTTTTATTTTGGGGCCTGTGGACAAATATTCCTCAATCCCGAGGGGAGGGCGGGAAGTGGCGAACAATGGTCCTGCGAGGCGGCAGCCCCACTGCGCCGTGCGTACCCTCCCCCTGGGGCTGGGGGGCTGCCAGCCTCCCCCCGCTGCAGGGGTGGGACGGGGACCCCGGCAGAGGAGAGCTGCACCCCCGTCTCTTCCCTTGGGGATCCAGGTGGAGCCCCGGGGTGGGTGACCCGGGGGACAGCAGAGTGTCCCCCCCCCACCCCACGCGCTCCCAGCCTTGTCCAGCGTGGTGTTGAAAAGCGATTAAGCAGTGAGTGCTGGGACAGGTCCCCATGTCCCCAAGTGTCCCCCGTCCCCCACCCCAGCCCCAAAGCTCAGTCCTGGGCCGGAGCCGAGGCCGTTCTGCCGCTTCCTGTGCAGGAACAGACTCTGGAAACACCCGCCGGGGCCCACGGATCCGGCCCTGCTCCCACCCTGCCCTGGCTGTGGTTTGGGAATGGGGTGCAGAGCCTGTCCCCCCCCCCCCTCCCTCCCCCCCTCCCTGGGTGTGGGACCCCTCCCTGGGACGACCTCTCTCCTGCCACTGGTGTGATGAGTTTGCCCTCTCCGCTGGCCTGGGAGGCTGGGTGCGGGGCTGTCTCCCGTGGGTGCTGCCTCTCACCTTCCCCGGGAGGGGGGAGTGGTTTGGAGACCCCTTGGGTGTTCCCCCCCCCCGGGTGTCCTTTCCAGGGAGCACCCCTGGGTGTCCTTCCCAGTGCCCTGGCTGAGTCCTGGGGCACCCCATCAGTACCAGCCCCTCTCCTGGGCGGGAGGGTGGAAGCAGTGGGGGGGACACAAGGGATGAGTGAGCACAGACCCCCCCTGCCATCCCGTCCTGCCCCCCCCCCCCCATCCTGGGGCAGGAAGGGCCCAGCCAGCGCGCACCCTCCCTGCCAACAAAAGCAGCTTTTTGGGATGCAGCCCTGGCCCCTGGCCAGCCTGGGCTCAGCCTCTCCCCGCTGGGCTGGCACGAGGTCCTGGCACCCCTGGGACAGCGGGGTGGCCCTTCCCTTGTCCCCTCCAGTGTCCTGTCCTTCCACCCCGAGCATCCCTACTGCTGGATGCTGGGCTGGGGGGGTCCTGGGGGGCTGGGGATGAGCTGGGTAGCCCCAGGGCCCTGGCAGTGCTGGTTTTGGGGTGCAGCACACCCCAGCACCCCCTCGCTCCCAGCCTCAGGGGACTGTCACAGCCTCAGCCCCGCTCATCCCTGTGGCCAAATTCAGGTGCCATCTCAGTGCCTGGAGCAGCTGAGCCCTGGCTGGTTCATTCCACATGTAGAAGGGGCTGGTCTGCGCCCCCAAACCAGCATCTCCAGCCCCATACCCAGGGCTGATCCTGTCCTGGCTCCAAGGGACAGTGTGACACACGGTGCCAGAGCCGGTGCGAGCCCAGTGGCACGGAGAGGGCATGTGGCATCAGGCATCCCCAGGGAGCCCTGTGCCTCAGTTTCCCCTTGTCCCTCGCAGAGCTGCCGCCCTCCGAGTTCATGCAGGTGGCAGACTCGACGTGGGTGGTGCTCAGCGTTGTCTCCAATGGCCGGGCGCCCTCCGGCTGCCAGGCCACTGGCGTCACCAAGATCGCCAGGTCGGTCATCGCGCCGCTGGCCGAGCACCACGTCTCGGTGCTGATGCTCTCCACCTACCAGACTGACTTCATCCTGGTGAGCGCTGGGCAAGGATGGGGAGGGTGGCGCCTGGTCCCTGCTGTCCCCATCCGGCTGCGGGGAGGGGTGGTGGCAGCCCTGGCCCTGATCCTCTGTCCCCGACCAGGTGCGGGAGCGGGACCTGCCGGTGGTGATCCACACGCTGGCGGGGGAGTTCGACATCTACAAGGAGGAGGGTGGCGAGTGCGTCCCTGTCACCTGTGACGATATGAGCAACGGCTTCCTCAAGCCCAAGCAGGGTGAGTGATGCCAAGTACCATGTCCCCTAGGGTCACCCTGCCCAGTCCCTGCTGAGATGCTCCAGCTCCCCCCAGTGTTACCCACATCCTTGGGGGAACCTCCAGGGCTACCCACTCCCCACTGAAATGCTCCAGCTCCATATCCCTGGGGACCACCCAGTCCCCTCTGAGATGCTCCAGCTCTCCTCTGTGGTACCCACATCTCTGGGTGACCTCCAGGGCCACCTGGTCCCCACTGAGATGCTTCAGCTCCCACAGGTGGTATCCCCATCCTTGGGGGACCTTTGGGGCCACCCAGTCCCCTCTGAGATGCTCCAGCTCTCGACAGTGGTACCCACACCCTTGGGGCACCTCCAGAGCCACCTGGTTTGCTGCCGAATGCTTTAGCTCCTGCTGGTAGTACCCACATCTTTGGGGGACCTCCAAGGCCACCCAGACCCCACTGAGATGCTCCAGCTCCCCCCAGTGGCTCCACATCCCTGGGGACCACGCAGTCCTCTCTCTGAGATGCTCCAGCTCTCGCCAGTGGTACCCACATCTTTGGGGGACCTCCAAGGCCACCGAGTCCCCACTGAGATGTTCCAACTCTCACCGGTGGTACCCACAGACTTGGGGCACCTCCAGGGCCACCCCTCTGTGCCCTGAGGGATGCCGGGCTGTGGCTGCGGTGGCCACAGGGTGGCACTGCGGCACTGTCCCCAAGCTGTCCCCACGCCTGATGGGTGGCTTTCCCCCCACCAGCCACCAGCCCCACGCTGCACCCCGTCCAGAGCCCCCAGACCCGCTTCTGCGTCCTGACGGTGGCCCCTGACATGCTGCCCGCCATCGCCACCATGCTCATCGACGTCCTCTTCTACTCCCACAGGTGGGTCCCAGGGATGGGGATGGGGTGGTGGCCCCTCACCCACTGTCACCTGAACCACAGTGACATGTTCCCCCCTTGCTCCCAGTGGCTTTTCAAGCTCTGGGTGTATTTTGCAAACTGGTTTTGCCCTCCCGAGCATGCTGGGGGGCTGCAGCCACGGAGCGTCACGGGTCCCGCTGCCACCGTGGACATCCCCGAGGTGACGCAGGGGACAAGCCCCCGTTGCAGCAAAGCCCAGGGAAGGGGGATTGTGAAACAGGAGAGAGCAGGTTGCAAGAGGCTGGTGGGAACAGCGCCGGGGTGTGGGGATGCTTCTGGCCAGGACATCCTGTGTCTCCTGGGCTGAGGTCCTGTCTGGTGGGACCTTCCTGCTCTGGAGGCATCATGGTGCTTCAGAAATGTGTGTCACCAGTGTCACCCCTGTCCTGTGTGTGACTGACACTTGCTGCCCCCCAACCCAGTGGCAGTATGAGCTGCAGACCCTGTGGGTAGCACCCACTCCTGTCCCCCCTCTCCTCCCCACCCACCAGCTCACCATGTGTCATCCCAACATGATGCTCAAAGACACCCAGTGCCACCATCAAGCCCTTCTCCTCCCTATTTTGGAGGTCATGACCTCTCCCTGTGGCTCTTCTCCCCCCCCCTCCCTCCTTTGCTCTGCAGCCCCCCGAGGGAGGCTGGTGCCGACAGCCAGGACCTTGACTCCATCACCTTCTTCGCCTTCTCCCTCATCGAGGGCTACATCTCCATCGTGATGGATGCCGAAACCCAGAAGCGGTAGGTGACACCTGCATGGCTGGCTGTCCCCAGGGGGCTGGGGGCTTGGGGAGGAGGGGGTTACACTTATCCCTCCCCCCTCTCTCAGCTTCCCCAGCGACCTGCTGCTGACCAGCTCCACGGGGGAGCTGTGGCGGATGGTGCGGATTGGCGGGCAGCCCCTCGGCTTCGGTGAGTGTGGCCACGGTGGCCCCAGTCCCCCCCCTGTGCCTCCCCCTACCCAGGGTAGGGAGAGCTGTGCTCGGGGGGTGATGGTCTTCCCAGATGTCCCTCCACTGCCACGGCTGTGCCACCAACTCACTGGGGGGGGGGGGTGCCTTGTCCTCCCCAGATGAGTGTGGCATCGTGGCGCAGATCGCCGAGCCGCTGGCCGCTGCCGACATCTCGGCGTATTACATCAGCACCTTCAACTTCGATCATGCCTTGGTGAGCCCCTGCCCCTCCTCCCCCCCCCCCCCCACCGTGGGGGTGTCCCCGAGGCTGACACCCCCTCTTGTCATGTCATTGTCCCCCACACACACATGGCAGGTCCCCGAGGAGGGCATCGCCGAAGTCATCCAGCTGCTGCAGCAGCGCCAGGAGAGCAGCAGATAGTGGCCAGCTGTCCCCACGCCGGGTGGCCCCATGCGGTGGCACGGTGGGCTCCCCCTTCCTCCCCGCCCCGTATTCATTATTTTTCTAGTTTTAAGGCTCCCCCCTGGTGCGGGGCAGAGCTGGGTGCTGCATCACTCCCTGACTGCTGAGGATGTGGGGACGTGATGGCTTCAGGGACCTGGTGGCCTCATGGCAGTGGGACAGTGTCCCATGGGAGGGGGGAGCCGTCCCCACTGTGCCACCCCTGTGGGTGAGGCCAAAGGACAGTCCTCTGGGGGGAGGCTGGGGAGCTGGAGAGGGGAGTGGGTATCCCCCAGGACCTGCTGGAGGAGGGGACGTGGGGGGGACGTGCCAGTGAGGGGTGACGTGACACTGCAGTGCTGGGGGTGACAGCCTGGGGCTGGCGGGACGTGTCCCCACACCCTGTGTGTGCGCCCACGGGTGGTCCCGTTGGGTGAGGAGGGGTGGCCGTGATGCTATGGGTCACCCCTGAACCAACTCTATGGGGGGGGCGAAAGCATCCCTGGCTCTGGGATTCCCTCCTATAGCCCCAAAATCTCCAGAGCAGGGGGGGGAGGGTTCACCCCCAGCCCTGTGTCCCCTCCAGGGTGGCCCTGTGCCCCTACCTGGGCTGTTGTGTATTGTGGGGGGATGACGGGGACCCCCCGTTTCCTCCCAAGCTGTATTTTCACACAGGTTTTATCAGAAGTCAATAAAAGTCCTGTTATTTTTATTTCCACGTGGCCTGATGCTCTCGGGGGGTGGCCCAGAGCTGGTCCCCAGGGTGGTGGCTCTGGGTGGGATGGGAACAGCTGGGATGTGACAGGGGGACGTGACACTCCCCGTGTCCCTGCTGTGAGGTGACCAGGACAGGGCCAGCTCCCCTGCCACGTCTTTTGGGTGAAGAAAGGGGGTGAAGGCTGCAGCCCCCAGCAAGTCACCAGCCCTGGGGACACTGGACACCCCAAGTCTTCTCCTGTTGCTGGCAGCAAAGTGGGGTGCGCAGGGTGGGGTCTGTCCCTTCCTGGGGTGCGCAGGGTGGGGTTCTGTGACCCCCTTGGTGGCCAGGGCTGTGCAGTGGTGGCCACATGGATGGGCTCCCCAGCCCCTGGGTGCCACATGGATGCTTGGTGGGAGCGCGGTAGAAACCTCTTGGGGGTCTTTTTGCCCAAGATGGGTGGCTCGGTGGGGCTTGGGATGGTGGGTCAGCGCAGTTCTGCTCCCGTCCTGTCCCCAAAAACCCAGCCCTGCTCCCCCGTACCCCAAGCGGGAGCGTGCCTGGGTCCCGGCTGTCTCCTGCCTGCGTCAGATCCCGCACATTCGCAAGCCGTCAGGTTCCTGCACCCTCCCCGGGCACTTTCTTTCCTGTCTCGGTCTCTTGGCCAGAGTCATGGGACACTGGTGACGTGCACCCAAGTGATGAAGAAATTGCAGCCGGCCCATGTGGTCACCGTCGCTATTTTTGTCCCCCTTGGGGTATTGCACAGTCCCTTCGGCACCCGCTTTCCTCCGGCGGGGCAGCCACCATGGTGGCTTCCTCCCTGCCCAGCCTGGCAGGGACCCCGTCACTGGGATGTGACGGGGTCAGGGCTGCCTGTGGGGATCTGAGGGTGTGTGTGCTTTGCCCGCGTGGTCCTGCTCGCCTGGCCAGAGGGGTCCTGCCACGGCGTTGCACGTGCTGGAGGATCCACGGGGTCAGGGAGGGAGGGATGGATGGAGTGATGGAAGGATGGATGGGGAGATGGATGGAAGTTCCCATGGAAGTTCCAATGGATGGAAGAATGGATGGATGGATGGATGGATGGATGGATGGATGGATGGATGGATGGATGGATGGATGGATGGATGGATGGAAGGAATAAAGTTCCTCTGGATGGAAGGAAGGAAGGAAGGAAGGAAGGAAGGAAGGAAGGAAGGAAGGAAGGAAGGAAGGAAGTTCCTCTGGGTGGGTGGATCGATGGCTGGATAGTCCGATGGATGGAAGGATGGATGGAAGGAAGGAAGGAAGAAAGTTCCTCTGGATGGATGGATATTCCTCTGGGAGGGTGGATGGATGGATAGATGGATGGATGGTTGGTTTATTGTAGGGATGCTAGATGGATAGACAGGTTGATGGATAGGTGGGCAGGCAGAGGGATGGTAGGGGTGGGTGGGCAGCTGGAGGATGGATGGATGGACGGGTGGACATATGGACAGATGGCTAACAGACTGTCTAGACAGATAGATGGATGGATGGATGAACTACTTCAAACAGATGGGGAGAGTGAAGGACATTCCCCTGGCTCCTCCACCCCTCCAGGGCTGTTCTGGGCATAGCCCTGCCCACACCAGCCCCACCAAACCCAGCCCAGCCACTACCTCTGCTGGGGGATGACTGAGGAGGAGGAGAAGGCTGGTGGAGGAAGCAGCACTGGCCCTGCTCCCACATCAGGGAGTCCTGCAGGTCACAGAACGACTAGGAAGGGGAAATTTGGGGAAAAGAAACCATTTCTTCTTCTGGAAGGGAGTCATGGCTATGTTCTTCTGCCCTGGAGGAGATGTTATTTCTGGGATGTCTCCCCAATGCCACCACCAAACCCTCTGAATGTGCAAATCTGGCACAAGGGTGGGTCCCTCTGCTCGTGCCAGCACTTTTAAGGGTTTCCACAACCAAGCAGATGGTCACGAATCTCAAAAAGCTGATCAAAAATATTAATGTTTTTACAGGTGGGAGAAGCCCCTGTGGGTGCCGGGCTCCTGCTGGGCTCCATCCGCCGGGAAAGGGGAGCTGAGGGGTGAAGGGAGTTTGCCTCGGCTGCCGCCAGCAGCGGCGGGGCTGTGCCAGGCCCTGTGGCAATGCCGGCCGGGGCGGTGTGAGCCGGGCTCTCCCGCGGTGTATTGCATAAGCCAGCCCCGCTGCCCGCCCCGGCTTCCGCTGCCCTCGGCCCCCCGCGCCCCCCAGGCACCACCCAGGGCCCCGCACGCATCCCAGCGCCGCCGCTTGGCACCGGGCGGCTGCGTTCCCTCCCCTGGGCCACCCAGAGGTGCTGCCGGGCAGAGGGGCTGAGCTGTGTGTCCCCAGCCTGGCCAGCACCCATACTCGTCACCCAGAGGGGCTGGCGGGTGTCAGCGGATGGACAGAGGGATGGGCAGGGCACCCTCTGGACCATCGCGAGCGCCGCAACTGGGCACGGTCCCCGGCCACGCCAGGATGCTCTGTGCTTCCCAGGCTTCCGCCTCCCTCCTTCACACTCTGGATTTTCATCTCCCGTGGCCGGACCGGGGATGCAGAGCTGCTTTGTGATGGGCCACTGGTGTCCCCGCACGGCTGATGTACCCATCCCTGGGTGCCAGCCTCCCTCGTGCCGCCGCCGCCACCACTCTCTTTTGCATTTGGGTTTCGGGACAGATGGGGCTGTTTTTTAGTTCAACCAGCCCGTCGGGCACCGAGCGGCGAAACTGGGGTGACCCAAAGCGGCCCTTTCCCCAAGAAACCGGGTGGCAGGGGTTCAACGGCAGCAGCGCGGCCGGATCCAGGAGGAGCAGCAGGACCGTGGCCACCCGGGGCTGGACCCGCCGGGACTCCCTCGAGGAACTGAATCGAAGAACAACCCCATCGGCTGGCCGGCATCATTTCCTCCCGCCGGGGTGGCTCACCCCGCTCATTGGCCCCCGGGGCACGGCTTCACTTCTGGCTGGCTTTCTGTTGGGTCCGGGTGCCTCCTTCGGAGGTGGGGGGGGTGGGGTGGTGGTGAATGGGTGCACTTTAAAAGGCCAGCTTCCCCATCGCCGAGCAGTAAGGAAGTTGGTTGCGCCTCCGGCAGCCCCCGCGCCGAAACGCCCTGCCCCGGCCATGCGGTGCGACGGGCGGCCCCTGGGCGTGCTGGCAGGTAGGTGTCTGCCCGCGTCCCGCAACTACCCTCTTGCTCGTGTGCCGGCTGCGCCGGGGCGGCCGGGAGCCGTGGGAGGGGGTGCGGCGGGGCCGCGTGGGGGTTGAGTCGGCGTGCCACCAGAGATGGTGTCACCCAGGGTGTCCCCTCCCTGTGCTATGGTGGTGTCACCTCCCAGAGGCGCCAGCGGGGGACGGGGACGTTCTTGCCCGTGGCACATGGGACAGGGAGAACTGGGAATGTTCATCTCTGGGGAGAAGAGGTGGTGGGAGGGGAAGGGTAGGAGGGGGACACATTTTGGGGTCAGTTTGGGGACAGACAGCAGAGGGTCAGGGGTCAGCTGCACCCTGCCCGAGCCCTTCAGCCCCCCAGCGCAGCAGGGCTGGATGGTGTCTGCTGGTCCAGCGCCACATCCGAAGTCACCGCTGGCACACGGTGACAGCATCCAGCCAGAGCCAAGGGACAGATCTGGGGATGTCACCGCTGTCCCCTCCTGTGTGGTGGCCCACACGGACAGGGGGAGCTGCTGGGGCAACTGCCGCAGCTGGGCTGCATGCCATGGCATCCTCGTCATCGTCATCCTCCTCCCCAGCCGGCTTTTGGCACAGGGGCTGGCTCGTCCCTGGGGTAGCACTGGGGACACATGTCCCCAGCACAAACCAATCTTGTCCCCATGGCATGGAGCCTGCTGAGCTTGAGCCTTTCCAGCGTGGAGAGGGGGTTGCCTCCCTGCACCCGGTGATGCCCCAGTGTCCCTCATCCCCCTTCTCTTCCTCCCCAGCTGTCACCAAAGGGCTCTTCATCCTCTGGGCGGTGCCAGGCCAGGGCGGGCAGCCCCTGAAGCAGATCCAGGCGCTGGTGAGGCACATGGCCGAGGACGCGCAGGAGCTTTTCACCTTCTACGTAAGTCCCCTTCCTCAGGGCAAGGGGTCACTTCTGTCCCCTCCATGGGGGGGACATGGGGCTGGGGGGGGGGTAGGGGGAGCAGGGAGTGTCCCCACGCTGAGCCTGTCCCATGTCCCTGACCTTTCCCATCCATTCCTGGGCAGGAGGAGAGCCAGGGCCTGGCCATCCACCACCTCTGCCGCACCAACCACCCACCTGAGTGGCTGCGGGGACCAGTGGTGGGGTCTAAGGGGCTGCAGGGGCTGCAGGGGACTATGGCCCACATGTCCCAAGCGCTGCAGGACATCACCCGGCACCAGCGCGACCTCAACCCCCCCGGCGCCGAAATCCTTCGCCGCTTGGCCAGCACCCACCTGAAGGTGCGGGGGCTCCTCAGCAACCTTAAGGGGTTCTTCCCAGCCCCCAGCCCCCACCCTGGCCGCCGCCCCCACCGCGGCCCCACGGCACCCACCAAGGTCTTCCAGCAGAAGCTGGAGGGGTGCCGGATCCTCTGGAGCTACTCTCGCTTCATGGCCAAGCTCAACACCCAGCTGGAAGCCAGAAGCCGCCGAGCACGACGGGAGAAGCAGAGATCACGACGGGAGAGGCAGACATCACGCCAGGGCTCACGCCTGTCTGCTCGCTCCTAGTGTGGCCGTGTTGTCAATGGGGTTGTCCATGTCTCCATCTCCATCTTCATCCCCATCATCTCCATCTCCATCCTCATCTCCATCTCCATTTCCACCCTCATCTCCAACCCCATCTCCATCTTCATCCCCATTTCCAGCTTTATCCCCATCTCCATCCTCATCTCCATCTCCATGCCATCTCCATCCCCATCCCCAGGACGGAGACTCTCCAACCAGCCAGGATGTACCATGAAGACCCTCCAAGCTCTCACGGGTGAGGACACAAGCGTGCTCAAAGCAGCTCCCATCACATTGGCTTGCCGTAGGGGACCACGCTGTCCCTGTGCCACTGCTTGGCTGCAGGACAGCCCTGCTCAGCCCCACCATATCCTGCCCCACGTTTTGGGTGGCCCCGGTGCCACGGGGAGCCATGTGCTTGGGTGTCCCCCGGATGCCCAGCTCTGTGGGACGGAGCCGTTCCTGGTCACAGAGCCCTGCCGGATTTTCCAGTGATTCAATGGGTCCGGTGACCCAGCCTGACTAAGAGCCACTTGCCCAGCACCCACCCGCCGTGCTGCCGGCCCCCTGGGACTGCCACCAGCATTGTCACCCCCACCTACCCAGCCCTCCCCCTGCCCTGGGTTTGCTGGCCCCAGAGAGCATCTGGGAGAGGAATCCTCTGAGCTCAGTGTCCCCATGAGCTCGGTGTCCCTGCACACTTGGCGTGCCTGTGTGCTTGATGTCCCTACAAGCTCAGTGTCCCCACAAGTGCAATGTCCCTGTGCTCATCCCTGTGCTCTTGGTGTCCCCCTGTGCAGTGTCCCTGTGCTCACTCTTGCATGTTTGGTGACCCCATGGTCTTGGTGTCCCTGAGATCTCAGCATCCCTGTGTCCTCAGGGACCCCACGCTTTGGTGTCCCCATGCTCTTGGCATCCCTGTGCTCTTGGTGTCCCCGTGCTCACAGTGACCCCAAGCTCTTGGTGTCCCCCATGCTCTCAGCAGGCATGTGTCCTCAGGGAACCCCATGCTCCTCCTGCTGTGCTCAGGGTCCCTGTCCCCTCACGGTTCCCTGTGTCCCCAGGCCCCTTGGGCTGGGCTCTGGCCACCGCACTGTGACGGTGGGTGGTGGCACCCACGCCCTCCCCACTAATTTATACATTAATATTTGCGTGGTTGTGGTATTTATTGAATCTTGGGGTTAATTTAATATGTCCCTGCATTGGGAAGAAATATTTAAGGACGTGTTTTTAATATATAAATATCTATTTTTATCATTATTTTTTTTGTATTGTGTTAAACTATTAATGTAACGAGGTTTTGTTATTTATGAATATCACTATTTTTTGGTGCTTGTGGCACCCCTGTATTTTTGTATAACTGCAGAAGGAAATAAAGCATCGACCTCTGCCCACGGGCCGCTGAGCGGTGGTGTCCCCGTGTCCTGGTGTCCTGGTGGCCAGGCTGTGCCCGATGTCCTCGCCAGGGCAGGTGGCACGGCACGGGATGGCAGCATGGAGTGAGATGGGACCTGGCCTGGTGTGGCAGATGGTGTGGCACAGCGTGGGACGTGGCACCGCACGGTGTGACCCGGGATGTGGCACAGCACAGAAGCAGCTGGCACGCGATGGCACGTGGCACGGCACCCGGTAGCCCATGGCACAGTGTGGCAGGTGACACATGGCATGGCCTGGCACTGCCAGGCCTGTGCCACGCCACGGTGTGACACAACGCGACATGGCACCGTGTGCCACATGTCCCACCACCCTGGTGAGGGGCCCGGCACGGGCTGGGCCATCACCGCACCAAGCCAGAGCCGCCTGGCCATGGCCACCGCGGGGACCGGGCCACCCCACTGCCACCGGTCTGGCTGAGTCAAAAATCCTAAGACCCGGTCATGTGGCACCGCGGAGTCACTTGTTCCTCGCCGTGTGCCGATGCCCGCCAGGCTGCCCGGCACTGCCGCCGGCACCACCACCTGAGTCAGTCGCAGGGAGTATCGCCGCTGGGACGGCCACCGCTGCCATTTGGGGACGCTCAGGGTGGGGAGGATGTCACCATGAAGCAGCCCGGGCTGGCTTGCTGTGCTGTGGGTGACCCTGGGACCACTCGCTGGCTGCTGTCCCCCACCAAGCCACCCGCCAGGCTCCAAGGAGGAGGCAGCGTGCATGGGCTGTGGAGGGGAGGGCGCAGGTAAGTGACACCCCCCCCGCCAGGGACTGGCATGGAGGGGTTGGGGACCCCCCCCACCGCACCAGGGGGTGCATCCTGGGGTGAGTGTCACTGGAGGGACGGTAGCGGCCCCCGTGTCCCTGGTGTCCAGATGGGGCCAGGGTCCCTCCTTGCAGGGCCACCCTGGGGGGACCCCACTGCCCACCCCGGGGAAAAGCCACCCCACGGCGGGGACATCTCTTGGCCAGGGTCCCCAAGGGAGGTCCCCACGGGGGTCCTCCCACCTGGCTGGGCTGGAAAGCAGCAGGGTGCCTGCCTGTGGGGTGACTCTGGTGGGGGTGGCACCGGGGGTGGTGGTGGTGGTGGTGGCACTGTTGGGGCACAGAGGCTGGGGGGAGGCAGCCCCGGGCAGGGAAAAATGGTGAGTCAAAGGGGAATTCGGTCACCGCCATTATTCAGCCCCGGGCTTCCCCGGGGTGAGGGCATGGGGGCACAAACCTGACCCCCACCCTCCCTTAGTCCCCCCCCCGCCATGGACCCCTTCCCCCAACCCCCAGTCCCCAACTTACAGGACCCCCCCAGGGGCTGCGGTGGTGGCTGAGCTCTTGGGGTGACACCCCCCCGGCGTGGGTACAGCAGGGGACAAGGGCCCAGAGGGGACTCTGGGATGGGATGGGGATGGGGTGGTGGAAATTATGGGATGGGACAGTTTTGCGATGGGGATGGGGAGGGGATAATTATGGGATGGGCCAGGAGGGGGCAATTATGGGATGGGGAGTGGATAGTTCTGGGCCGGGGCAGCAGGGGGCAGCACGGGGACAGGGATGGGGCGGGGGGGGAAGGGCTGGGTTTGGGGAGGGGACAGTGGGGATGGGCAGAGGGTGGGAATGGGGCAGGGGGAGGCAGCTCTCAGGATGGAGATGGGGCGGTGCAGACAGTTACGGGATGGATGTGGGGCCGGGGGCAGCAGGGGGGGGGGGGGAAGCAGAACGGCAGCGGTGGCCTTGGGATGCCCTGAGCGTGTCCCCGTGTCCCTGGCCAGGATTCACGCAGGGACATTCCTGCCACCCAAATGCTTGGGAAAGGGGCTTTTCCTGGGCATCAACGGGAAATCTGCCCCATCCAGCCTGGCCGCACCAGGGATTTGGGTTTTCCTGCTGGAGCACTGCAGAGGGGACCCCCTTCCCTCCGCCCCCCCCATCCCACCACCCGCTTTTCATCCCCCCTCAAAAAGTTTATTATGAATTTAACCCCCAAACCCTGCCTGGCTCCGGGATGTCAGCCTGGCCCTGGGCAGCCCTGAGTCGCTGCTGGGAAATTCAGGGAAAGGGCAGAAAAAAATGACAAATCCACCCTCATCCCTGCACCCAGGGT
>JAOTQQ010000005.1:18087878-18098063 GCA_026546715.1 Gallinago undulata
TCCCCCCCCCCCCCCCCCCCAATCCCGGTGCTATTAATTAAGAATCACCAGTTCCTCAGTTAATTAAGTGCCACCAAATACCCAGTGATATGTGATGTGCTGCTCACTGCACCCCAGTAAAGCCTCACATTAGGCTGTGGGAACTGAGATGGGGTTCATCCTCCCTGGCTTTTGCCACCCCCAACCCCATCCCCACTCACTGACCAGTGTCCCAGTAAGGTCAGACTGGGCTGAAATGGGATTTGGCCATTGGGACATCAATGCCAACCGGCAAACCAGGTTGCTTCCCAGGTTCAGGCATGGGGAAACTGAGGCAGGCAGCAACTACATGACCGTCCCCCCCAGTGCCGGGGGTCCTTGTGTCCTTAATGTGTCCCGGGGGACAGCTGGGGTCGTGGTGGCTCTTGCATCACTGTTCCTCCACTGTCACCCCGGTGGGTTCAGGCTGCCAGCACAACCCGGGCACAAACTTGCTAAACCTGATTAAAAGTTTCAGCTCGGCCAAGCCCCTGGTGAGAAAAATAGATATACACAAGAAAAATAAAAATCCCTTTAACCTGTTTTTCACCTAAATCGGCCAAATGGTGGTGGGGGGGTTGACCCTTGGGCTTGGGTGTTTGATCCCCCACTGATCTGAACACCTTGTGGACCCTCCTGCCCGCGCCCTGCCTGCGCCACGGACACGGCCCCGCCGACGGAAGGGTTAACCCTGGGGGGGCCGGTCCAGCCTCTCCCCGCTGGGTGGGTTTGTCCTTTTTCCTAGAGAAAACCCACTCTTCACTTTTAATATTTTCATCCAAAGAGGTGAGCCACTGTCGGGGCCGGGGGACACCCAAACCACCCCACCGTGACTGGGGAAGGGGGTCCCGAAACCCTTGGGACACCCCATCGTCACCTTCCCACACCTTTTATCCTTCCGAATCCCCAAAAAAACCCAAATCAAATTTTTTTAATTTTTTTTTTTCCCCTCCCTCCCCATCATTTTATTGACTGCTCTGTCAGCCGGCGGGGAAGCCCCAGCCCGGGGAGGGGGACCCCGGGGGTGAAAGTGCTTGCGGCTCCGTGAGTCACGGCGCGGCATGTTCGCCATCGCGCCTCGACGCCACCGCCGGCACCCACCGCCCCCCGCGACGCCCCCGAACCCCACGTGCTGTTGCTCGCATCCCTCAGTGGGAAGGAGAAGGGGGGGGGGGCCTTAATTCATAACCCCCCCTTGGCCTTCCCACCCACTCCCCCCAGCACCTCCCTGACCCTGCGCATGAAAAAAAACACAAAACCCACAATCCCGGTGACATCAACTTTATCAGAAGTTTATTTCTAAGAATCATTCAGGATTTCCAAAGCCCTTGACTTCCTGATTTCCAGATTCAATAGAAGTAACGATAGTGGTGCTGCTCCCCCCCGCGTCCCCCCCTCCTCCCCTTTCTTACAACACAGGCTGGCTGCCGGACCGGTATATAAACCCCGAGAAGTCCCCCAGTATGAACATGAATTTCTGAAAACTTCCTCTGCCAACACCAATCTCTATTAAGTCACTCCCAGGACGCGGCTCACAATGAAGTTCGTGCCGGCAGGTAAAAAAAAAAAAAAAAAAATCAACTTTGGGGAAATTAGTTCCCCTTTTTTTCCTTCCCCTCCCCTCTCCCCCTCCCCTCCTCTCTTTTCCCGGTGATGCCCGGGTGCAGGCGGGTCCCGGTTCGCCGGAGCGAGGGCTCCCGCGGTGCTGCGGTTCCCCCCGGGATGAGCATCTCTGGGAATTTGGCAGTGGGGAGCAAAGCGCGGCGCTGGCGCGGAGCAGCCAACATCTGGACACTTATATAACTGGAAATGCTTCCAAAAGAAAAAAAAAAAAAAAAAAAGAAAAAAAAAAAGCAAGGAGGGGAGAGGACTTTTTTTTTTTTGGGGGGGGGGGCTTTTTTGGCTTTTTAAAATATTCCCCCCCCCGCCTTCCCCTTCTTGCTTTTCCTCCTCTGGGTCTCACAAAGCTGTGAGCCGGCGCTGCGCTGGGAGCACAGGAGGGATGGGGAGGCTGCCAAGTGCGGGGGGGGGGGCTGGAGGGAGCGGCCGCCACCCCAGGGACAGTGCTGGGGGGTCCCCGTGGGGCAGCACCCACCCGGGACCCCCCACCCACCCAGCCCCTGGCACACATGGGTGATGAGCCTCACTGTGCCCAGATGTGAAATGGGCAGAAGGTTTTGGGGGGGGGGGGGGGATGCAGCCAGGGGCTTGCTGGGGAGCCGGGGGGGGGTGTCAGGGCATCCGTGTGGCATGGGAGCACCGGGGGGCCACAGGGGTGGGTGTGGGGAGGAAGGGTGCTCCCCCCCCCCCCCGTGCCCCCAGCCCAGGCAGGAGGGGAGCAGCAGTGGGTCAGGGATGGCAACACACCCAGGTAAGTCCTTCCCCACCTGGGCAGGGTAAATAAAACAAGTTTTGGGTTACCCAGCACCGGCGGCACATCGGGGACGCTGACAAGTGTGGGCAGCTTCGGCGCTCGTCATGGCCTGGGGACTTTGCCCGGCAGCTCCCCCCGTGGGGTGGCATGGAGCCCCCCAACCCCGCCGGCAGCAGGGACCCCCCCAGGGTACCCTGCCCCCAGGATGCAAAGGGCAGCGGCAGGGCTCTGGAGGGCGGTTTGGCCTCCCTGAGCGGGGATGCTGGGGGGTTTTTGGGGGGGGGTCCTTGGGGATTGTGGGGGTGGGAGCACCCCGCTCTCTCCGTGCTGGCGGGAGGGGAGGGGGCACCCAGCTGCCGGCGGCTCGAGGGTCCCCTTGTTCCGTGTCCGGGGATTTCCTGGCCGGCGTCTTCGGCAGCTGCGTCTCTCCGCGGGGCTCCTCGGCGCTGCGCCCATTTCACAGACGGGGAAACTGAGGCAGGCGGTGGGGCCGAAGGCAGGAGGGACCGGAGGGGAGGCAGGAGGGGGGGCGGGGGGGGGATGCCGAAGGCAGGTTTCCTTGCGGGCGCCCCCGCTGAGTCAGCCGGGACCGGGGTGGGGCCTCTCGCTCCTGCAGCGCCCGGGCCCGGGATAACGGAGGGGAAAGCGTTTTGCATATTTGATTGAACCCAGCAGGTCGTCACCGGGCCGGTTGCGAAATGTGGGAATGCTGTGGGGCACCCCACCGGGAAGGGAGGCGGGGGAGCGCCGGCCGGGGGGCAGGTGAGGGGGACGGGGACATGGGACGGCAAAAAACAGGGGGGTCCGGGGGCTGCCGGTTGAGCCGGTCACCCACCCGAGTGGGAAGGGTCCCCGCTCTGGCCAGACGCGCGGGTGCCTGGGACTGGGGACACCCTTGGGGGATGCCCCGCAGGGTGACCTGGCCGGGCCACCTGCAGCGTCGCGGTCCCCATGGGCTGCCACCCGGTGAGTGCCCGCCGTGACGCCCGCCTCTCTCCCCGCGCAGGCGTCGTGCCCTTCATGGCCCTGCTCCTGCTGCAGCGGCGGCCGGTGGCCGGTCGGGCCCTGCTGGTGACCGGCTCCAGCTGCCCCGGCCACAGCTTGTGCCTCTCCAACGTCCAGGAGCAGACCCGCAAGCAGGTCGCCCTGCTCAACGCCACCGCCCAGGACCTCTTCAGCCTCTACGTAAGTGGCACTCGGGGAAGGCCATGGAGGGGGAGGGACGGGGACATCCCCGGGGACGGCAGCAGAAGACTGCTGGGGGTTGACACGGGGGTGATGCTCGCCTCTCCTCCCAGCTGAAGTGCCAGGGAGAGCCGTTCAGCAGCGAGAGCGACAAGCTCTGCAACCCCAGCGGCATCTTCTTCCCCGCCTTCCGTGTCAACCGGACAAGCGAGAGGAAGGAGGTCATGGTGGCCATGTACAAGCTCTTCGCCTTCCTCAACGCCTCACTGGGGAACATCACGCGTGACCAGGAGGAGCTCAACCCCACAGCCAAGGAGCTCCTCGACCGGCTCCACAACACCACCAAGACCACCCGGGGCCTCATCTCCAACCTCACCTGCCTCCTCTGCAGGAACTACAACATCTTCCATGTGGACGTCAGCTACGGGGAGAGCTCCAAGGGCAAGAGCACCTTCAAGAAGAAGCAGCAGGGCTGCCAGGTGCTCAGGAAGTACGTGCAGGTCATCGCCCAGGCGGCCCGTGTCCTCCTACCTCATCTCAGCCCCCTGTGAGCACCTGCCCCAGCTCCTCCACCCTCCCCAGCTGCTGGTGGGGATGGCCAAGCTGGCCATGCCACCCCCCAGCCACCCCCACTGCTGCCTCCTGACCTTCTGCCTTCCTATTTATTACCCCGGACCCTGCCCTGGCCCCGTCTGCCCTTTGGTAATTTATTTGCCCCTTGGGGGAATGAATGTTGCAGCCCAGTGTGGAGCAGAGCCGGGGTCAGCATCCAGCAGGACAAGGGGGTGCATCCCTGAGAGGTGATGCCGGGGCACGGGCTGGTCCCGGGATGTGCCTCGGCTGTCCCCGCTCTCCCACGGGGCGCAGGGAGCCGTGGGTGCTGCGAGGGGCTGGCGATGGGGCCGGACTTTGTCCCCCATGGCCGGTCTCCTCAATCACGGAGAGCAACCCGATGGACATCCTCGAGCATCATCTGAAAGCCTCCACTTCCCCTTGGAAAAAGGACTGGGACCAAGAACCCCAGGATGCTGTGGCTGGAGAGGACATGGGGGCGCACACTTTGGGGGCTGGGCTCCCTGACAAGGAATCAAACTGGGGGTACTGGGATGGCTGGGGCTGGGTCCTGCCATCTCGGATGAAGCCACCCACCGGGGACAGAGCCCACTGGGGGAACATTGTGTCGTGTGTCCCCCCCCTTGCCCCCCCCGCATGGGCACAGCGGAGCAGGGAGGGCACATCCCTCCCCTTTGGAAAAGTGCTTTTCCCATCGGAAGGGCTTTGAATGTACAAGCGGCTCTGCCAAGGGCTGGGCTTCGCATGGCTGGATGTGGCCCCGGGACACGGGGACGCGGGGACAGGACCCGGGCCGGTGGCAGGAGGCGCTGGCTGGCTCCTGGCACCAGAGCGGGCTGTGAGGGTTATTTATTGCCTGGCTGGGAAGCCCGGCATGCACCAGGTGCTCTGACCTGACTTTTAGTAACGTTATTAATAATAATAATTAATAATAAGATTTGTGATAATATATAGAGAGAAGTCTATTTAAATATTTATTTTTTTATACTTCTTTTCCCCCCTTTTTTTAAAATAAACCAAGAGAAATGTATTCGGCTCCTCTTTGCTGGGTTCCCTTCACACTCATCCTCAGACACATCTGTTTCTCCTCCAAAACACCTCTGGGCTGCCACAAAGACCCCACCTCGAAGCATCATGACAGGCTGGGGGGTCACGTCTTCTGTCCTCTTGCTCCTTCTTCCCTTCCCATCTCCCATGGGATGGCTGATTGTGCAGGCATTTTACCTGGGGAATGACACCCTCTGACTGCTCAGCAGCACCGGGAGGGTGCAGGGAATGTCACGGCGCAGGGAGCATCATGGCCTGGGGACCGTCATGATATGGGGAGCATCATGGCATGGGGACCATCACGGTGCAGGGAACATCGTGACATGGGGGATCATCAAGGAGCAGGGAGCATCGTAGTGTGGGGACCGTCGTGGTGGAGGGAGCATGATAGCATGGGGACCACCACAGTACAGGGACCATCATGGCATGGGCACCATCATGGTGCAGGGAGCATTGTGGCATGGAGACCATCATGGTGGAGGAAGCGTGATGGCATGGAGACCATCACGGTGCAGGGACCATTATGGTGCAGGGAACATTGTGGTGTGGGATCCCTCACGGTGGAGGGAGCATGATGACATGGGGACCATCACGGTGCAGGGACCATCATGGTGCAGGGAACACTGTGGTGTGGGATCCCTCACGGTGGAGGGAGCGTGATGGCATGGGGACAATCACGGAGCAGGGAGCATCACGGCAAGGAGCACGGTGGTGCCGGCAGCCCCACTCCAGCAACACTGGTGGTGCCTGGGGGCTGGTGGAAATGCCGAAGCCAGCTGGGAAGAGGCAGAGAGAGGCGAGCAAGTGTGCAGGGGGGGCCAGATAAAATCACAGCCACTTCCCAGGCAGCCCTGGGAGAGGTTCAGCAAAGCTTCGCCAGGGCCAAGACCACCTAAGGCTCCACCAGTGCCTGGTCCTCCACGAGCATCCCGCATGGGGCCGTATCGGTTAACAAGAGGCTGATTATACAGGAGACGTTGGAGCAGGATGATGAAATTTTCCTCCTCCTCCGGAGCCCTCGGGCCTCCAGCCAAACCTCCCAGGCATGAGACAGCAAGCGGATGAGCTAAGATCCTGTGTGATCATCTTTTGTGTCTCGGAGGAGCCCCGACCAAAAAAAAAATCAGCACAAAAAATTCAGAAGTGCCCCCCAAAACCCCTCTTTCTCTGGCTCGCTGGGTCACACTGCCCAGTTGTGTCCCTTGGCTCTCGCGGGAAGTGTTACGGCATCCATTTGCCCCCAAAACGGTACCACTGGTGGCAGTCTTGTGCTGACAACAGCCTCGTGCCACACCAGCACGGTGACAGCAGGGGCAGCAGTGCCCAGCTCCAGCTCACTGTCCCTTCACGGCAGGGGATGAGCCCCAAAATGGCACTGGCTTCCCTGCCCCATGGCAGAGCCACCCGGGGACATCCCTGGATGCCGCAGTTGATGCCCTGGGCGCAGTGTGGCTTTCTTCCATCATGCCATCATCCCACCCTGCCACCAGGGAAAGGACACCCGGGTGTCTCCAGTGCCACCACCCTGAAGGGCGCCTGGGATCGCAGCCTGCACCGGGAGATAAGATGTCCTCAAACCAATACAATGTGTCCCCCCACAAAAAAAAACAACCAACAACGCAGGGAAGAGGCAGCCTTGGAGGGACCATCCATTTGGGATGGGTCATCATGAAACGGGGCCAGGTCCTGCAGCGCATGCCAGCGCCATGATGGCTGCCAGGGCCACCGTGTCCCCACAGCTGGGGACACCCAGATGTCCTCATGGCTATCTCCAACAGCTCAGCACGTGTCCAACATCTCACATGCTGGAACTCCAGGGCTGAGCCCATCTGCATGTAAATACCCACACCTCACCCACGCCAGGGAGGTGGCAGGTGCCCAGGGGTGCCACCGACCCATCCCCGGGGTCTGGAGGGGTGGCAGCGGGTCGGGGGGGTGGCTCGGGTGGAGCTCAGCATGGCTGGGGGCTGGGACAAGGTCCTGCGCGGGGAGCGCAGCGGCGAGGAGCCGTGCACATCTGGATTTCTCACGCTTGCGTTCAACGTCCCTCCTCAACCAGATGGCAAAAATAAATAAATAGAATAAATCAGAGCCTCCTGACATAAATTGGGAACTCACGCCCGGGCTCTGCGTTTCATGAGTCTCCCTGGAAGACAGTCAAACGAAGGCGAGGACAATGGGTTCACTTCTCCCCCGGTGTCGGGTCATTCCCAGTTAAGGCTCATTAGTGGCGGGCGGGGGATTAACTCTTCCTTGCCTGGAAACGTGGCTCCGGCCAAAGCATGGACAAGACCCTAAAATTCCCAAATCCCCCATCCCTTGCCTTCCCCTGGGGTTCCAGGGTTGGGGCTGGAGGTGGCCATGGATGGTGCCATCACCCTGGCTCCTGTGGGCAAGGACGTGTCGCCCCACGCTCCTCAAACATCCCAAACTCAGGGGAGATGGAAAGGGCTTCCAATGACCTCAGCCAGCAGCTGATCCCACCCAGCTGGCGCACGGGGGGGGAAGCAGGCCAGCCCCACGAGCCGGACGGCGAGCGCCAGGGGGGGAACCGGCGCTGCGGCTTCCCCGGTTGGGATCAGCAGGACCCCATTAGAGGTTCCCCTCCGGCCTCAGGACCAGAGAAAGTATTCTGTCCCGGGGCGAGAGCCGGGGAGGAACCTCCGGGGAGCGGTCGGTGGTGCTGGGAGTGATGCCTGTGCCCCGATAACGGAGCGGTCTGACCATCGGGGCGGCCCCAAGCGGCGGGTCAGCGCTGCCTTGGGGGAGCGCGGTACGTGAGGAGCCGCTCCTGCCCGCGGTGAAGTCAGTGCTGCTGCCTGGGTGTGACTAACTGACCTCAGACCTTGGCCCTGCGGCAGGGATCATGTGCTGACTGACGCCGCCGCACAACCCGGCCGGCCGGGTCCCCGCAGCTGCCCCGGGGCCACCAGCCAGACCAGACTTGCCATCCGTGGGCTGCAGGTGTGGTGATGGGGCACCGTCAGCTCTGCATCCCCCCCAGCGGGGTGGGTACCCTGGGCTGAATCCCTGGGGCAGGAGCATCCCAACTGGGGCTGACCCCTGGGAAAGTCAGGGACAGCGATGGGGCTGGGTTCCCTGAAGGAACCCGGTTGGAGCGTCCCACCTGCCCCCACATCTGCCACGGCTGGAGTCAGTCCCTTCGCCATCCAGGAGATGCCCCCGCAGCTCGATATTCAGGAGGCACGTTTGGCCAGAAATGATCTCCCCAGCAGGTCCCCCGACCCCAAGCCGGGTCCCAGAGGGTCCCCGAGGAGGGGAACATCGTGTCCAAAGGGCTGGCTGGCGGCTCTTCCTCGCCATCTGGGGCTGGCCACCGGCCTGAGCATGGAAAGAAGAGCGGAGCCCATCTGAAAGGCATCGGTCCCCGGGCACCGTTGCTGCAATAGCAGATGCTCCGGCGGGTCCCGGACCACATCAGAGCCCGGTGGCGCGGGAACTGCACGTTCGCATGGGAAGAAACAGCCCTCGCCCCGAACGGCTCGAACCCTTAATTGGAGACCAACCGTAACGAATAAACAAGACAATGGGCTGGCGGCGAGACCAATGCAACCTCTGTTGCAGGACCCGGCTCCGAGAGTCGCCTCTGTGCCCGGCAGGGGACTTGGCACGGGCCGGCAAGAGCCAGGGGGAGGGTGGGGGCTGGATCCGGACACCCCACCCCCCCAAAGTGGAGCCACTCTCTGTGTGACACCGCTGGAGCTGAGGGCTGGCTTGGGAGCTGGATGACACATCCCCAGCCGTCCCCCGAGACCCCCGTCGGCAGCTTTGCTCAGCAAGTGTTTAGTCTCACGGTGAGGGAGCTTGGTTGAACCCAGTCCCGGCAGAGCTGCTGGAGGAGGGGGGGGGTTGGTTCCCTTGCTGCACCCCAATTCGGGGCTGCCTGGTGACCCCCCCTACGCCTTGCCCAGGGCTGAGGGGGTCCATCATCCTCCGTCGAGGACAGGACGTGCTGCCTTGTCTTTCACCAGGAGTGATGGGCAGGGGCTGGACCCAGGTATCTGATGGTGAGGGTTATCTCAGCGCAGCTATCGCCCTCAAACAGAAGACAGGGGGACTTCCGCAGCCGCGGGAGCTCTCGGCAACGATGGAGGAGCCTCGATAAAGCGCTCAGAACCCCGACCCTCACCATCTGATAAGAGGCCGTAGCATGCAGAGCTCCCAGCCTGCAGGGCCGGAAAGGATGCGAACGCCCCAGGTCTTGCATCCCTGCTCTGCTCCAGGTCTCATGTGACGTTGAGTCTCCCTTGTGAGCCCAAAAAGTGGCAGGACCTGGGAGGCTGAAGCTATTCGAGGTGCAGCTGCTTAACAAAGGTATCTCAAATGTTCTGAACATACATAGCCCCTGGCCAGGGAGGGGAAAAAAACAGGTCTCGGGGGAAGATCTCACCCAAGGAAAGAGAGGATATTGGGGAAGAGGCAGAGGGTTGGCAAGGATGAAGAGTTGGGAACCAAGCCCTGAGTAGGCTCCCAGAGGAGTGGGCATCACTGGGAGACACCCACCAGGATGGTGGGGAAGAACCAGCCCCGGGACTGAGCACGAGCAATGGCAGCTCTCTGGGGTTCCAGGGTGATGTGGCACAGACAACCGGGCATATGCTGCTGAACTCCCCCATGCCCCTCTTGCTGCCCAGGATGAGCAGGAGAGAACCTCCTGCTCTCTTGGTCCCCAGGCCCAGAGAGCAAAGGGGGCTGTGCCACCTTTGGCTGCACATCATTGTGGCCCTGTGGGAGTCATAGAATGGTTAGAGTTGGAAGGGACCTTAAAGATCACCCAGTGCCACCCCCTGCCCTGGGCAGGGACACCTCCCACCACACCACGTTGCTCCAAGCCCCCTCCAACCTGCCCTTGAACCCCTCCAGGGATGGCACAGCCACAGCTTTTCTGGCCAACCTGGGCCAGGCTCTCACCACCCTCACACCAAAGAACTTCTGCCCCACATCTCAGCTCAATCATCTCCCCTCTT
>JAOTQQ010000005.1:18098163-18135919 GCA_026546715.1 Gallinago undulata
CCTCCATGTGCCCAAGCATGGCATCTAGAAGGATCTGTTCCATGATCTTCCCAGGCACAGAGGTGAGGCTGACAGGTGGGTAGTTCCCAGGGTCCTCTTTTCTACCCTTTTTAAAAATGGGTATGATGTTTCCCTTCTTCCAGTCTGCAGGGACTTCACCTGACTGCCATGGTTTTTCAAATATCATGGAAAGTGGTTTGGCAACTACGTCAGCCAGTTCCTTCAGGACTCTGGGATGTATCTTATCAGGTCCCATGGACTTGTATATCTTCAGGCTCCTGAGTTGATCACGTACCTTGTCTTCACTTACCATGGGAGGGACTTGGTCACGTTGGTCTCCAACTTGTGAGCCATCAACATGAGAGCTAGGAGGAAAGGGGTTGCCAGTGAAGACAGAGGCAAAAAAGTTTTTGAGAACTTCTGCCTTCTCCTCATCCATTGATACAAGTTCCTCAGTGTTGCTCATTGGGGGGAGTGTACGTTTTCTTTAACCTTCCTTCTCTTGCAAATGTACCTGTAGAAACCTTTCTTGTTTTCCTTTACATCTCTTGCCAAGTTCAGTTCTACCTGTGCCTTGGCCTTCCTGACCTCATCCCTACACAGCTGGGCAATGTCCTTATACTCTTCCCAGGATACCTGTCCCTTCTTCCATTTCCTGTGTAGCCCCATCTTCCCCCTCAGTTTGACCAGCAGGTCATGGCTCAACCATGGTGGTCTCTTGCCCTCCTTGCCCATTTTCCTACATGGGGGGATTGAGATCTTTTACGCTCTATAGAGAGCATCCTTAGAGACCTGCCAGGTTTGTTCTGCTCCCTTGTCCCTAAGGGCAGTTTCCCACAGGGTCCTATTTACCAACTCCTTTAAGATGCTGGAAGTTTGCTTTCTTAAAATTTAGAGTCCTAACTGTGCTCCTCATGGGCTTCAGACTTCTTAAGACAGTGAACTGCACTAGGGCACGATCACTGCAGCCCAGGCTGCCTTCAACCTTGACATCCCTGATGATTTCACTTGCATTTGTGACCAACAGGTCCAACAATGCATCTCCTCGAGTAGGGCTGTTAATTTCTTGTCTCAAGAAGTTGTCGTCAAGGCACTCTAAGAGCTTCCAGGATTGCCTGCAGCCAGCCGTGTTGCTTTCCCAACAGATGTTGGGGTGGTTAAAGTCACCCAGCAGGATGAGAGCCTGTGATCGTGATGCCTCCTCAAGCTGGAGTAAGAAGGCATCATTGACAGACTCCACCTGGTTAGGTGGCCTGTAGTAGACTCCTACCACAAGGCTCCCTTTGTTGTCCCAATCCCTAATTCCTACCCATAAATTTTTGACCTGGTCGTGGCTACTCTTTAGCAACAACTCTTCACTCTCTAGCCACTTCTTTACATAGAGGGCAACACCTCCACCCCTTCTTCCTCTCCTGTCCTTTCTGAACAGCTTGTAGCCATCGATGGCCACACTCCAGTCATAGGACCTGTCCCACCAAGTTTCCGTAATTGCTACTATGTCGTAGCTTTCCTGTAGCAGGATAGCTTCCAACTCCTCCTGTTTGTTGCCCATGCTGCGTGCATTGGTGTAGAGACACTTCAGCTGGTCTGCTGGCCATGTCACTGCCTTAGAGGGGCACTCCACTGATTCCCCCAAGGTGCTTTGTGGCAGCAACCTTCCTGTCTCCTATTGTCTCAGGGGCTCTTGGTCCAGCTCTGCAAGACCTTGCCTTTGCTGCAGTGCTCACAGCACGCCTTAGTGCAACAGGTTGGAGGCCCTTGCTCTCCCCCCATCCTTCGAACCCTGACGTGTCATCCTGCCACTTGTCACAGACCATTCTGACATTATCATCGTCTCTCGCCTCAAGTGAAATGGCACGCTGGAGGCTCTCCTGAGGCTCATCTCTAGTGCACCTGTATTTAACCACCTCCCTCTTTGAGCCTCGTTTAAAGCCCTTTCCACAAGCCCAACTCATGGGCCAGGATCTTTCTGCCCCTCTGAGACAGATGTATTTTTCCCACTGAGATGGAGAAAAACAGAAAATGAACAAAAGTAGTGGAGATTCCCAGAGAAACGGGGAAAATGGAAAGCAGAGGCTTCTTTCAACGCTAAAGGGAGATGGCAGAAGAGAACTGCCATGTCTGAGACTGAATCTGCACGTATCCAAAGTGTCCACCTACTTCTTGCTCTCCCCAAGCTCTCCAATCCCAAGGAGCAGCAGCACCTCCATCCTGAGGACACTGCAAGGAAGATGCTCCCGGCTACAACTGGGGGATGCCCAACCCTACATAACACCCTGCTCACCCCCTATAGCACCCTGCTGGCCGCCTCCATCGTGGGACACCCAAAGCCAGCAGGACCCCACTGCTGGGGACCCCCAGCCCACAGGAGCAGCAGGGCAGTGATGGAACCCTAATGGATGCCCTGCCACCCCCCCCCGGGCTCGGCCTCACCTCCCTCCCCTGGGCACTGGGCCCATCGCAAGGATGCCAAGCATGTCCCCTGGCTTTGGCTGCATCTGGGATACTTCTTAGGGCCAGAAGAGTCAACACGTTTATTTATTGCAAGAATATGAAGCTCATTGACAGCGCTACCCGGCACAGGTCACGCTCTCCTATGGTTCTTTGAGACTCATTTCCTAAGAAAACAAGGTGTGCGTGCAATCCTGCTGGGTGAGTCTGTGCGCACCGGCGGCTGCCAACCACATTTGACTAAGGGCCCGAGGCTCCAGAGATAGGAGGTTCCTACACGTCTTGTGAAGACAGGAGCCAGAGAGGGGCAAGCCCCAAACGAGCCCCCACGGCAACACGGAAGCTGCAGCGTGAACCCAGCCTTTTCCAGCCACCGGAGACTCTCCTCCTCCACAGTCAAGGTGCCACGAGGCACGAACCTGCCGGGAACGAGGGGCTTGACTCATTTGTCTGCTCCTAGAAAGATTTCTGCTTGCCTTTTTTCCCTTTTTCCCTGGCATTTCCCACACAGGCTCTGCGCATGGCTGTGGGGCAGGGAGGGCAGTGCTGGGTGGGCGAATCCTGTCCTGACCACTCATGGCCTCTGTGGTGAGATGCCCACCAGACTCCGGGATGGGGTTTTCCATGTGGAAGCTGCGGTCATGCCACCTTGGGGCTGCCAAACACCCCGCCTCAGTGGGGCTGCTCAGTGTGGGGCAACAGTGTGGGTCAACACCCCAGCTCAACACCAGCTCAACACCCCAGCACCTCAGTGCTCAACACCCCAGCATCACTGGTCCCCATCACCTGGCCGCCGTGGGTCCCCATCACCCCAGCACCAGCAGTCCCCATCTCTGCAGCATCATTGGTCCCCACCACCTCAGCACCATCGGTCCCCAGCACCCTGGCACCACCTGGGCACCTCTTGTCTCCATCACCGCAGCGCCACTGGTCCCCATCACCCTGGCATCACTGGTCCCCATCACCCAGGCATCACTGGTGCCCATTACCCCAGCACCACTGGTCCCCATCACTGCAGCACCAGCAGTCCCCATCTCTGCAGCATCATTGGTCCCCATCACCCTGGCATCACTGGTCCCCATCGCCCAGGTGTCACTGGTCCCCATCACGTCAGCACCAGCGTTCCCCAGGGCACCAGGAGCTGCAGCCCCTTGAGGACCAGATTTTCCATGCCCTGGGGACAAAGGGAAAGCCCCTCTCTTTTTCTAACCTTGTTGCCATTAAATTAAATTAATTAAAGCTTTCCTCATGCCTTCCAGTGTGCCTGGGCAGAGGGGACCAGTCTGGCTCTTGGTGCCGGTGGGGACAACTGCACAGGCACATCCTCACATGCTTGCCTTGCGGCCAAGCCCGGGGAGGAAACAAGCCCCAGCTGTGCCTCTTCCCAGCTACCGTGACCGGCATCTTCCCCCAGAAAGGTCTCGGGACGTGCAGCGGGAGGGACGTGCCCCACGGCCCCGGGGAGCCGGGGCAGAACGAGCTGCTCTTCAGGGCCGGGAGGTGCAAAAGTGCAGCGACGGGGCTCCTGGCTCCCCACCTGCCATGGCCACCCCTCAGAACAGACCACAGGGGTCCCCTCCCGCGCCCTCTCCCCCCAGCCCCGGGGCCGGTGTCACACGGGACTGTTTATGTCTCTGTGTGTCAGCCCGCATCTGTGTTTACATGTGCGTTTCCGCGTGTGTGCGTGTGGCGGGGACCCTGGGCGCGGGCAGGCGTCTCTCCACACCAGGCTCTGGGAGAACGTCCTCCAAGCAAATGGAAACAAGGCTGGGAGCCCGGCGGCTGCTCCCCCAGCCCGGCTCCCAGCGCCGCTTCCAGACAGCCAGTAACCACAGGGCTGATGACCGAGCAACACACGTTTCCCTTCAGGCTTTCTTAATTGCCCCGTCAGAGATTCTGAAACAAAGGAGAATTAAAGACTGAGCCGATAGCAATAAATATGTCGCGGGAGCAAGAAGAGGTTGCCGGCTCCCCGAGGCATCCGGGGAGGGGGGCGGTGGGAGAAGGGGCTGGTGGAGCCCCCGGCGCCGCGGGCACGGGGGGGCAGGCTTGGCAGGGAGCGGAGCGAGAGCGTTGGGTGGGCGCTGGCAGTGATGCTGACCCCTGGGAGGCCGACAGGGGCTGGCGATGGCCACGCTGAATTTCTCATGGAAACTTGCGTAGGAGCTTGCCAGGTCCCAGGATTTATTAGTTGTGGGTTTTTTTGGTTCTGTTTTTGGGTTTGGTTTCTTATTGTTTTTTTGGTTTGGTTTGGGTTGTTTTTTTTTTTCCCCTTGCCTTCGCCCAGATTTTCTCTAACCAGCTCCTCTGATTTCCTCCAGCTGCCTGCACACGAGCGCGGCAGAGCCAGCCGGGAGGAGAGCTGCCGCCCTTGTCCCCGCGGGCACGTGGCCAGTGGCATCCAGCCGTAGGTAGCCACCGGACGCCAGTTCCATTACAGGCAGAACTGGGGCTGTTGGCGCAGGTTTGGGGGCTGAGCTGGATGGGGACTGTGGTGTCGGAGGGTGGGAGAGCGGTGGGAAGCAGGGCAGGTTTTTGGGGCAGGGATGAGAGGGATCTGGCAGTGGCAGCAGCTGGTGGGGCACAGGAACCCCTCTGCCCCTGGCTGCCTGCTCTTGGGACAATTTGAAGACTTCAGAAAAGCCCCCATTGGGAAAGAGCCTGCCAGGAAGGATGGAAAACCCTGGAAAAGGTGGGGTGGGAGTCGCCGGGGCTGCAGCAGAGCAGGGCAGAGGGATCTCTTACCCACCAGCAGAGGGTAGGAAAAGAAAACTCTGGGCTTCAACTACAGCGAGAGACATTGAGGGGAGTTTTTCCAGTGTCCGTGTTGGGGATGCACTGGGATTGCTGCGTGTCGAAGCCTGGGAAGAGGCAGGATGGGGACGGAGAGCAAGGCAGCTTGCTCCCTGCAACATCTCCAACCATCGCTCCCTGGTTCCACGGCCCTTCTCCCAACCTCAACCTCCCGGCAGGGAATGTGCAACAGGTTTGGTCGGGCAGGGACGGAGGCGTCCAGGGCAAGCGGTTGGATTCAGGCAGCAGAAGGGGTTTGCTGCTCTCAATCCCTTCTGGAGCCGGAAGGTTTTTTTGGCTCCCTTACAGCGGTGGCCAGGCTATTGTGGGAAAGCACTGAGCACCGAGCAGCACTCTGCCTCCGCTTACGGCAGTGTCACAAGGCTCGCCGAGCGGGGCTGGGGAACCAAGTCATTTTTTTTCGGCTGAAAAACATCTTTTCCTAACCACGGGGGAGGAGGGAGCCAGCTGGGCAGAACACACAGGCAGGGCAGTTCCCTAGAAATATCCAAACCCCTCCAAAAATATAACCTGAAGTAATCACTCTCCCCACCCAGCCCTCCCTGGACCCATGCGCGCCCGGTCTGCTCACTGGATTCACCCCACTTTTCTCTCCAAAATCCTTGACTCTGCTCTTCCACCCCTTTTGGGGCAATTTCTGCAAAGTTTGGGCCGTTTGGGGGCTGGTCCAAAAGGCAGACAGGCTGTCCCTGCAGCACCCTAAAGACTTTTTGCTGATGGGCCCATTGCCGGGGCAGTTTCGGAGGTCAAAGGCGCTGCAGCTTCCCTTCCTGGGAGCTGGAGGGGAAGGAAATGTGGCCGCCCAGGGCTGGTGGTGACCCACCATGCTGCCAGGAGCAATTCAACGTGGTGGCAGACACTTCCTCTGCTGCAAATTGCAAAGCTGCTTCCTTGGGGCACCACGGGCAGCTGGCAGGGAGGGACAGGTCACCACACGTGGGCATGTGGTGGGTGCTCCAATCCGAGGCCAAAACACTGGCCAGTGGCCACCTACTACCCAGGCCAGGACATGTGGAGGCCACATGGAAGTGCAGTCATAGAATGGTTAGAGTTGGAAGGGACCTTAAAGATCACCCAGTGCCACCCCCTGCCCTGGGCAGAGACACCTCCCACCACACCACGTTGCTCCAAGTCCCCTTCAACCTGCCCTTGAACCCCTCCAGGGATGGGGCAGCCACAGCTTCTCTGGCCAACCTGGGCCAGGCTCTCACCACCCTCACACCAAAGAACTTCTCCCCCACATCTCAGCTCCATCTCCCCTCTTTCAGTGTCAAACCCTTCCCCCCCCCCCTCATCCAGAGTCCCTCCCCATCTCTCCTGGAGCCCCTTTAGGGTCTGGAAGGGCCTCCAAGGTCTCCCTGGAGCTTTCTCTTCTCCAGGCTGAACCCCCTCAACTCTCTCAGCCTGTCCTCCCAGCAGAGGGGCTCCAAGCCAAAAGCAATCACAGCTCATGGCCGAGAGATGCCCAGCTTCCAGGGTTCCTCCCTCCTGGGGTGCCTCCCTCCTGCCCTGCTCCCCAGGGTTGCCACTTGCTTGATGTTGATGTTCTTCATGCTTAGACCAAAATCCCGGGCTGTTGGCCAGGATCAGGGCCTGAAAGCCTGAAAGCCAACTGCTGCAGGATGCAGGCTGACCCCTTGGGACTGGAGAAAAGAAGGCTACAGGGAGACCTTAGAGCCCCTAAAGGGGCTCCAGAAATTTGGGGAGGGACTTTTGATCAGGGAGAGGAGCCATAGGATGAGGGGTAACAGTTTTAATCTGAAAGAGGGGAGATTGAGTTGAGATGTGGGGAAGAAGTTGTTTGGTGCTGCCCACCCTCAAGACAGGGACACAGCTCCAGAAGTGCCCAGCTCCATAAGGATGGCTCCCTCCCGGCATCAGGAGAAGGATGGGAAGAGTAAGGCAGCTTCTGTCTGGTTCTAGATGGGAGAGCGTGGGGAAGCAGAGCAGCTTGGGCATCCAGGCAAGGGGAAATCCAAGGTCCTCCTCCCACTTTCCAAAGCTATTTGTGCATTTATGTAAATGTTTGGCCTAAAAGCCCAAGGGCACAGAGCCACCTTGCTCCCCATATACCAGGGACGCCACTCCGCCGCTGCCTGCGGCAAGGCTGGACCCGCTCTGCCCCACCAGAGGAGCAGGCTGCAGCCCCCCCAGTCCCACACAGCCTGGCGATTTCCATATTCCCCTTCTTCTCCTTCCCCAGGTGCGTCTCCCAGAAGGAACTTCCCACCAAGAACAGACTTGCCTTGCTCCCAGCAAAGGGGAATCTGCACCCTGGCTTTGCTCAAGAATTCGCTCTTACTCAGAAGGCATCAAGGCTCCTTTGTAACCTCCTGCCTCCCAGAGGGGGGCTGTTGTGGCTGGCCCCCCTCTTCCTCCCGGCCCACGCAGATGGGTTTAGTTCCTTGCAAAGAGCTGCCTGTTTGTGCGTTTCCTTAGCAAAGGTGTATTCCTTGGCTGCGGGACCAGCAGCGAAGGAGCAGGTGGGCCCCCAAGAAGGAAGAACTTTTTCCCTTGGTAGGTCAGCGCAGCCCTGGCCAACTCCTGGAAGTAGAAAGTTGGACCCGGGGGAACATTATCACCCTCCTTCTTCAGAAACCGCTGGCAGAGAAGGCTCAAAAATCCGTCCCCAAAGAGCAGCGTGGCTCCCAGTGTGCCTCACAGGACTGTCCTCCCACAAATTCTCCATGGTCCAGGTTTTTCAGCAGAAAATTGTCACTGAAAACACCTGAAGATGACCCAAAGCTAAACAATTCCCGTATGTTTTCACTCCACCTTTGCTCTGCTCTCATACACCAAACCCCCTTCATGCCCACCTCTCTCCAGCCCCAGCAATGAGCTGCCCAAGGCAGGCTGGGCTCATGCAGGGTCCTCCACACACACCTCCCGGGAATGCTGTATAGGCTGCGGGATTTACGGGGATCAACTCTAATCTCCGGGGATCTCCAAACCCGAAGAAAGTGACTCTTTGTTTCTCAAAAGGCTGCAGAAATACCAAAGTCAGCAAAACTCTCGTCCTTGCTGCACCAGTAAGTGGTGGCTAAACCTTATTTTAGATCAAAGGGATGGATGGTGGGATCAGACCTAAAACCCATTCAGCCAGGCTCTGCCTCTGGCAGGAACTCATGCCAGATGTTCCAGAGGTAGGTGCAAAAGCCTCCTTGGTGCAACGACGCGAGATCATCTGCCCCCGCTGACTTCTCACCATCACATAGAAGGGCACGGGAGCAAGTCCTCTGGCTTTGCTAGTCAAGACCAGTGAGGTGTAGATGGGGATTCACACCAGCTCATTCGAAGACCGACGTTAGTGGGGAAAGGTCCCTCTGCAGGTAACAGAGAAAGAAAGATAAAAGACTTCCTTTGGAGTGATTCAGAAGAAGAGTCCATCTCCGCTCTGAATCATCCTGGGACAGAGCTGATCTCTCTTCATTTACCAAATACGGAGTTAAGGCCGTTGGCCTTCAGGCTGATCCCTCAAACAGCCGAAATTCAAGTGAATACATCACCTGAAAGGGTTTCAGCTTCTGCGAAACATCCCTTTACAGGGACTTCTAGATGCGTCTCTCATGTATAAAATGTCACCAGAACACACAACTAAGGTACAGACGAGATGGCATCCAGCAAAGAGCTGCATTTAGCAAAACGTTCATTTCCTAAAGCCATGCTTCACAAGATTCTCTCAAAATATCCCAGGTTAACAAAGGAAATTCCTAACAGGAGTGTACATGCTATCAGAAACTCCAGATAAGGACCTGGTGACAGCACCTTGAAGAGGTGGGACCTCTGCCACATCACTCCTAGTGGAGTCATGTGGCCTCACAAGAGTCACATCCAGTTTGAATTTCAGCTTCTCCCTCTTTGTAGCGGGAATAAAGATGTTGAGCCTCCTTTGCAAAGAACCGTGTGATCTGAGGGTGAAGCAAGTACTGATGGATTAATGGAATTACTGTCAGGGAGCAGAGGAAATGCCAATTGCAAGACGGAGAAAAGCCCAAGCCTGCCCACGAGCAGCACTTCCCGCCGGGGTGATGTGCGCGGGGGTCGCTGTGACACGAGCGAAGCCCTCGTGACGTAACGACACGGAGCCCTCGGCACGTCGGGGTGAGCTCACGGCAAGCCCCAACAGCAGCCACCACGTCCCGGTCCAACACCGGTTTCCTGAGCTGGAGAAAGCCAAGCGTCCAGGCGCTGGTGCAGTGACTTCAAAGGCCTCCTGACATCAGCAAAAGCCACCCCTGGCGTCTCCACAGGCCGGCGCAGGTTTGGGGAGTTTCACACACTGTGCTCCAGGAGCAATTATCAAAGCACTTGAGTCATGAGAAGCCTCATTGACCGTTACTGAGTACTTCCTTTGTCCAACGTGGAAGGATGCCCAGGCAGAAATATCTGACTTTCACATCTCGCTCTCTTTCCTCACAGAGCTCCTGACACAGCCAGCTCTGTTGCTGGGCCATAGGGAATTTTTGTCCCGGGCTTCTTGACGTGATCCTTTTCAGACAGAAAATCCTGACTCATGAAGCCGTGACGTTGAATATACTGCTGTGTAAGGCCTGAGACAATCAGACACTTGGCACCGGCTGACTCCCGAGCCAGCCAAGGAGAATATATGCATTTTTGAGAACTGAATATTTTTATTTTCTACTTTTAAGTGAAGGAGAGAGGAGGGAAGCCTTCGCAATGCCTTTGTAACAAGGGTCACCCAAATACAGTCAATGTCTCCCACTGGATAGTTAAATAAGTGAAATGGAAAAATAACGGTTTTCCCTTTTCCTTTGCAATCAGTGGCCAAATATGTTGATTCTTTTCCGGAATGAGCAGCTGCCAATTTCAGAGAAGAAAATCTCTTGTAGCCAAGTAGCTCAGCTCTTACATGCTCCCAAGCAGCCTGGGAAAAGGAACGCCGGCCAGCCAATCGGCTAAAATAATTTCTGAAAATAAGTAGGCAATGGCCCTCAGAAACACTCCTGACACGGCAAATTTACTTGTAAACTGATGTCTCTTTTAAAGCAGAAAATTGACACATCTGTGTCAAATCCTTTCTCACGCCCGACCTCCTCAGAAACGTTGCAGGGTTGACCGTGGCTCCCGTTTCCAACTCACCCAAAGCTTTTAAGCACACAAAAGCTTCCCCAAACTTTAGGCAAGCAGCAAGAATCTTTGGCTGAGCCCATCTGGCCTTTTCCAAAATGTATAGAGATGCTGAGAGTGTTTGGGTGGGTTTTTTTTTGGATATTCTTGCCTCAAAGACTCAGATTGAGCTCTCTTTGCCGTACTTGGAAAATAGACATAAATGATGTCACAACTGGGCCAATTCTTTTTTTACTTCAGTGTAATTCCACCACATCAGCAGGGAAACCAGGTAAAAGCCAACTGACCGCAAGCCAAAGGAAATATCTGGTTGTCCACGGGCAACCTTGCTTTGTCTAGATGTTGTGCTCACCGGTATCTTCCAGGTGTCTGAAGTCTGCACTGATTCAGAACCTGTTGGCCATGGAGTGACACCAAGACTGTTTTGGGGGAATTTTGCCTTGTGCTCTGTCACAGTCCCTGCTCCTCCTCAAGTAGTGGTTCCTCTACTCCTAGAGTAGAGTAGCTCCTCTTCAAGGTAGATGACCTAAGCTTTTAGGATAACAGACAGGGGGGATGCAGCAGTTGTGAGGTACCTGTGCTGCCCCTTCTCAGCTCTCTGCTTGGGGGACACAGTTAGGAACCACCAAAGCCCTTCTGATGCCTGATCTTATGTCCCAGTAGGAATGATCAATGGCAAGTAATTGCCTCCAATGAACAAGATCCAGTCTTCAATAAATGGTGGGAAAGGTGGTGGGATTGAAGAGCGGTAGCAGAGGGCAGCTGGAGATGTGGGATGTGTCTCGGACGTCAGGGTGGAACAGCAGAGACCAAAGAAATAACCTTTATTAGTGTGTAAGCCAAGCTCCTTCACTCTGGAAATACTGGTCATGTATAACACTCCATCCCATTATACTGTTTTATTAATGCTATGGGAGCATCCAGAAGCATCTGGCCAGATCAAAGCCCTGTAATGGCATCTCCTGCAAAGGCTCATGAGAAGTGGTTCCTGCCCCCAAAGGCCATAGCTCTCTATGGGGGGGAGGGAGGGAGGGAGGAAGCCCTTCAACACCCCCCCAACCAGGGCAGAGGGGTCTCTGCATCCCAGTGCTGATCCTCACCCAACAGGGACACGCAGTTTCCATTTGCAGGTTGGATGAACTTTTAAGAAAAGGTATTGAGGGACAAAATGCAACTGTCCCCCTGGCTCTCCTGACACGTGCCTGCCCCACAGTGGCATCTCCACCACCTGCTCGGGCTGACATTTACAGCTCCAAGGCTGGCAAAGGCTGGGGTAGACTCCAGCCAACTCAAAATGCCACTTTGTTTTCTAGAGACACCATTTTCCTGTCTTTTAGACAGTCTTACCCTCTGTTACTTACCAAAAAAAAATAAAAAAGAAAAAAAAAAATTCTGTGAGTGATTCAAGGTCAATTTACTGCACAAAGGACTTGGTTTCCTGTTATCAAGCCTAGACTTTCATCAGAATAAACATCCCCTCGCTGCACGTCCTGTAAAGAAATACAAGTAATATATGAACAGAATATATCATGACATGCTTGTGAAAGAAACGATACCGTCTATTTGCCTACCACAACCCCCTTTTCCCACCAGAAAGTTCTCCGGGGCAGGACTTGGGTGCTTTCTTGTAAATGGGCCTTGAACCTTCCCCAACCAATGCTTAAGGGTTTGTCTTCTCCACAACAAAGATCCCCCCTTAAAAAAGGTGTTAAACGCAGGGCTAAACCATCACTCCTCAGGCAAGGGGACACCAAGACGCCAGCCCTTCCAAAACAAACCAGCAAAGTAAAATGGGGACAGTTGTGCTGTTTCTGTCACAACTGGCCCATACCAAGACTGTGTCAAGTCCACGGATGTTTTACAGCGAGGGGATATTAATTCCTATTTTTCTAGGATTGACTCCACAGCAAGGTGTTTGGGAGACGTCACAGGACAGCCGATGGATTCTGCATTAGAACAGTGGGTCATTGATGCTCCGGGAAATGCCATACGGGCACGTCTGGCACACAGATACTGGGAGTTTTCCTATGGAAAACTCTTGTGAGGCTTCGGAATCTCGGGCTGGGCTTCAAGGAAAGATCTGTGTGCCAACCTGACTTAAATTAGCCCTGGAAACTGCTTATGGAAAATGTGCCAGCTCAGATGCAAATCCCTCTTACTTACCTCGTGATGACAACAAAAGCCTGCTGAAATTTTACTCATCCATTAACAAAAAAGACTTTGCCCAGCGCCACACGTGGGTGGGATTCCAGCATGGTGACATTATGCTTTTGGCACAAGGACCTTGGCCCCCAGGAATGGCAACCCTATGGCATGACAAACACGGGCAACTCCACTGCAGCAGGCCACAACCACCCACATACTTTACCTGCCGACTCAAGAGGAAGAATGCAGAACCTACCAAAAATTAATGTCCCAGCCAAAATCCCGAGATGGTAATCTCACAGAACAGCTCTGCAGGGAAAGATTTATGATTAGAGTTATACTTGTGAGAATACCAGCTGATTGCTAATCACATTTACAACGAGGTATGTCCAAGGTATTTCACTGGTATCACTTCAGAAATCCACTGGAGTTAAAAAATGACGGTTTGGCTCATTTGAACAGTGCGACAGTATGACTTCTGTATTACCACCAGGGATACAGGTCCCTCCACGCTCCATTGGACTCAACGACAAAACTTTTAACTCTCCCGTTTGAAGCGTGAGAGACTCTTCACTTCTCCCACTCCTGCACCATGTTTCATTTCTTCTCTCTGCCCTCCTCCCAAAACCGAAAGCAGCAGCAGCCCCAGATCAGATGATTTCCTAGATTGCACGCGGGCGGTGGAAATCCCGCAAGAATCCTCAGTTTTCAGGTGAAAACCGAATGTTGACACCTGTCCCTAAGATCACCGTGCAGCACCAGCGCCGGGGTTATTTTCTTGTTGAGGCCAGTGTATTTAAGGATGTGGTCGAGACAACGCGTTTTCCGTTTAGCTTCAGTTTGACTTTCAGTTTGAAACAGAGCTACTCCTCTTCTTGTTAAACGCTATCCCAGAAACAGGGAACGATTTTTAGAAGCCCCGCCAACCTGCTTGTGGCCGGGCAGGTTAAGGATATCCACATTACAGCGATTAAAGAGCCTGTGGTCAAGATAAACAAGAAAGGGTTCCCCTTCCTTGACTGATTTTCTGAAAAACCCTGTGAAGCATTCACTTTCCCCTTACTTAATGTTCCCAATATTCTGTTTTTTTAGAGCAGCTTGTAATCTTAATTGCTGTTTGTATCTTTGGGAGATCAAAGGGAGGATGTCTGTGATTCTTTGTATTACTCACTGTTACACTAGCACAAAGATCACATATTCATTTATTTTGGTTTAAGAGGTAACAGTCTCCTTTCACTGCACGCACATAATTACTGTAAGCATTCAGGGGACTCGCCAAGTGATGCGGGGGGGGGGAGGAGGAGGAGAATCTTTGAAGAAAATTGTTCAAACGTAATTTAGTTCACTAATTGGCAAGGGACCGTTACTAACGAATTGCTTCTGTTTTATGTCAGGAGTGAATCAGGTTGATGATGTGTAACATACATTAAGTCAGTTAATGAGTATTAACTAGAAATGCGACTGAAACACAAGAAATAGGGTTTTTTACCTTTAGCCAGCCGAGCAGAGTTGCTAATAAATAAAAGGATATGTGTAAGTGGCTTACATGATTCCAATCTGCAGTGGAAAGACTTTTCTTAGAATCTGATGGTAACCACAAGTTTGGGGGAAAGAAAAATCAGACGCTTACTGTGGCAGTTCATCACAAGGTACTTTATTTCTAACCAAGCCTGAAATGAAAATGACTAAAAGTCATTACCGTAAAATAGCTGATTAGAAGCCAACGTGAACTGAGACAGTGAGTCTCTGACCATGGCATGATGGACCAAGACATCGTGCGGCCAACTAAGCCGTAGGTTTACTTGGTGCTGTCTGTGTGCACACTCTTAGGGGTAAGACAAGATCCCCTACTTCACTTTCATCATGGGACAAGACACTTGTCCCACGTGGGACAAGTGGGACAGCACACACCAAGTGAGCTGACGCATCCTCAGGCCTCATGGTATGTGTACAAGAGAAAGATGAATTTATTTGAGTAGTCACAATCATAGACACGGTTGCCTTTCTCCTACACGCACAACACACAAGGTTCTGGGCGCAGGCAGGAGCCAGTGGGCTGAAGGAATAAGAAAGCCAGGCAGCCTAGAAGTGCCAGGGCAGAGCTTTCAGGTCAAGGCAGGTCCTGAGCTGTAGGTGTCCATGAAGAACGCCAGCCTCCCGTGGATGTGCAGGCGTGTGAGCAAGTATCATTACAAAATCTGGGCAGAAGGAAGCTTTCTGGTTTGCTCTGGCATGTGAACAAACTGGCTTATTAGGCCACAGGTGCAAAAATGAGAACACGGGACTAAAAGTGAGGATAAAATGGAGAACTCTCACGTTCTACAAGTTTTATGAAACAGGGACCAAGCCACAAAAGCTGCCAGCTACAGCTGCAGGCTCAGGGACAAGCAGTGCTCTGCCTGCCTTGGGCCGAGCAAGGACAAGCTGGGGTGTTAGCACTAGAATGGGAGGGCATTTCTCAGTGACCTGGAGAAGGAGGTTGACCAAACACCCAGGGCTGTTCCACTGCAGCATTATCTCTGCCCGCTCGGCCGGTTTCTAGGCTGGCTTCCAGCTCTTTCAGATGGCCAACTGCAGTAAGAGCATGAGAGGTGCATCAATCCACACCTTTCATCCAGTCACTGTTGCAGCGGTGAGGAAGATCCCCAATGCCAGCCTCAGGCACTGCCACAGCAGAAGAAATCACCACATTCATGGTGACAGGGAACTTGGTGTGTCAAGCAATGGCACTGGTGGCCAAGGGCCTTCAATCAGATGCCCTCGATGCTACTTGTCAAGTGATCCTCACTGCTTCCTACAGAGCTGTCTGACGTACACCATGAAGAAACACCTTACATCCAAACCCACCACTGCTCTGCAAGTCCTGTCCTGGAATACCTTTGCTGTGGAGCTGAAACATCAGGGGTGCTGCTACACTGCTGGGTGCATTACTCTGTTGGGCTCCAGTGCTTTTATTTCCCCACCACCATAAGATCCCAAACGCTTCAGGCAATCAGCATTACGTTGGGAAGTGGGTGCACCACATTCCCTTCTTCACTGCTTCATATTTCAGCATCTCTTTTGTGATGTGCATAAAGAAATGGTAAGGCTGTTCCCCGAACACCTTTTTTTAAATGTCTAAGACCAATTAGGACCATTTTGCTCCTCCTACTCCAGTAACAGCCATCAGGTCTCGAGAGAGAGCTTGGCAGGCAAACTATATGACCCAAAGCACAGCACCTTTCCTCCAAGGGACACTAACTGTTGCTGTTGTTCTCCTTACCTCTAGTTGCAACCACAAGGTACCTGTATTAAAGTTAGGGTTTAAATGTAGTGTGTTTATTTCAACACAATTTATATCGAACAACTGCCTAAGCCACTTGTACATGGTGGGTTGCTGTTTTAGAAATAAGGTGATAATACAGTCATAGCAACACTACTTGCGGAGTCAGAAAAAAAAATTCAGCACCAGCAAAAAATATGTACAGATTACTTTATCTCTGTATTGAATATAGATAAAAACCCTTCTCAAAAAAAAAAAAAAATCTATGCTCCGGAAACAGTAGATAGAATGAAGTTAAGCACAATCTAGTGCATCATGAGACTTGTTGCTTGCTAGCGTTGGTACCTCAGAGAGTTCCTGTTGAAACAGTGCCATCAAATATTGATGACATATTGGCACAGGACAGTCCAGCCACAAAGGAGGAACTTTAGCCAGGGAGTGGAGGTGAGGGGGGTGAGAGAGACGGAGAGAAGCACACAGACACCATACACGTGGAATCACAAATCCTCAACTTTAGAACATCAAACAAGTGCTGTTGGTCGACATTGTCATGACAATTATGGCGCCCACTGTCTCTTCGCAATCCAAAGTTTGCATTAGACACATAAACGTGCAGAAATACAGGCGGTATGGGGAAGGGTTAAATATTGGAAGACAGTAAAAGGTCTTTACTAGTCAGATGACAATGCAAACTCACACCTTCCAAAATGTATTGTGTGTCAGAATGAACATCATTTCCTGCCTTCCAGAAGCGGCTTCTCTGGTTCACTGACCTTCCTTTTCTTCTTGGGTCCTATTACCTCTTCCTGGCTAAACACAAGGTTCAGGCAGCTTATCTGTAAGAACCATCAGAAACAGTGATCATTCTCACGGTGTAGACTCCTGCTAGATGAGTCAAGAAACACAGCTTCCAAAACTACAACGTGTTTGCTTGGATCCTCCTGGGTTTGTTCAGTGTGATCCTGTTCTCCAGAAGAGCAATTAGGCAAGGAATCAAAATTGGAATACTGGGTGGAATTGGGACTGTAGGATTTGTGAAAGCAACAGGTTCAGCTTCAGTGACAGAGAATGGAGTTGGTGGCACGAGGAACATCACCCATCTCCCAGTTGCAGACAGAAAATACCAGGAGCAAGGAGACCTTTGAGAAATATAATAGTTTACAGGGCATAGCCTTTTTCACCAAGCTCATATAATCACAAAAGTATGCAAAAGAAGGGGGACACATTTCAAATTTGTGGTGACTAGAAATGGCCTTTCAGGAGGAGACATCCAGTACCTCTATATGTACATCAGGGAAATTCAACATAAATCAGTCAATATCTCAGACTTTGAAGACTACCTGTGAGTCTGTGAAAAATAACACAGCAAAGCCAGTGTTCTTTTCCAAGAGGGTTTAACTTCCCTCTAGAAAGACATAAACCTCCCTCAAAAATACTCAGGGGCCTACAAACCAAAAGGTTAAAAACCATGGATAAATGTATGTTAGAATAGAAGTGGGTCAATGGTACAGGCAATTCAGACAGACCACCGAGAGGGACAGCCAGAACAACAGTTGAAGTCTTGGCTGTGCCAAGTGACAAACTCACTTCTTCTTGTTATCATGTAACATATTTGGATTTTCACAATAATAATCCGGAGCTGCAGAGAGTAACGTGTGTTGTCGCCCACCCAGAAGGGACAAAGCACACAGTCTGGCAATGCTCTCCTGCTCTCACTGGAACCCAGCTGAAGAGACACACCACAACGGCACACTGCTTCAACATAGTCTCCAAAAGAAAGTTCATTGGGATGAAAATAATATCAATGAAGATGGAAAATAGGGCTAACCGAAATCCTGCTCCAAAACATGAGTACTTTACTCCAGTTTCACCATAAAACATGATGAATCCCATAACTGAAGCAGATAAACATAAGGAGTTAATAAAGAGCTATTCCAGAATGCATCCTGGAGACAAGCACAAGGTCTCCAGATTACAAGATGTGGTCATTATAGAATTCCCCACTCACGTCATCAAGGCTTTCTTTCTGTCTGACCTTGGTATGAGGCTTCGGTAATCTCTACATAGCAATGGGCTTTCTAATGTGTGAAATAACTCTGATTATGGATTAACAGCAAAATAATTTGAAACAACCACAATTTGCCTCTCTATCATGTTTCAAATTGTTTTTCTTCCCCTCTACCCTCCTCTTCATTATGAGCAACACAATATTGCTTAATGCAGAAAGTACAATTTCCTCTCCACAAAAACAGAGAAAACAAGAATCTGCCAAAGTGGGATGGGCAGGTTCTCCTTCATCCCGCACGCTCAGGCTGACAAAACTCCCAACGCTGCCTAAGGCATATTTGCTTGAGGAAGGAGCGATGAGTGGATCTCTGTGTTACAGCTCCTGACCTGATATCCAGCTGCTCAAACTGGCATTTTAGGCAGTTATTTACTTTCCTCTCCCTGGCATCGTTTTAACCTGTCTGCTTCCTCTTTTGAAGTAAAAGGCCCAGAGGGGGAAAACACTCCATCCAAAATCTCTGCAGCGCTGACACAGCTGCAGGGTTTGTACCCTGTCCCGCTGGCCACACAGCAAAGCAAAGCCATCACCCCCCGGTCTCCTGCCCCCGGTCACCTGAATAAGGCAGCTCCACTTCTGTTGTAGCCTAAACCACACAACGAGAGCATCGGCTAGAGCTGGTGCTTTGACTTCCTCTGTTGAGAAATGGATCTTCCGCAGCACAGGCAACTACTCAGTAGTTTCCCCCTCCCCTTTGCTATTCCCTCCTAAAGGTTCAGCGAGGACAGGATACTCTTGAGGCAGGAGAAATAGCCACAACAAGCTCACACAGAGTCCACTGCAGCTCCCTGACAGTTTTCCTCTCTTTGACCCCAGGCAGCATGACCACCTAACAGGAACCTGAGATGAGAAGGATAAAAACATCTGTGCAAGCCATCAAGAGCTCTAGACGAGCACCATTCATCTATTGAAGAAATAAGATGTCAAGTGTGTGAGGTATTTTGCCAAAGCCCACGTGTCCCATCCTGTCCCTGCCCAGCTACAAGTTCACGTAAGAGCTCAGAGCCAGGAACAGACCCCAAGTCCAACTTCCACGTCCCATCCTTAACCAAACACTCAAGCTTCTTCCCCAGAAACACTGCTCTAAATGGGATTAAGTCGGATCCTACGTATGTTTATTTGACTGTAACCAGAAAGTAAACCTCTTAAAAGGTGTGGTGAAAAGCAGGAAATCCCTCCCATTGACTAAACATACAATCAAAGCCTACAGAAGTTGATTAATTCTAATTTTTCCCATGTACTGGGATGTCTGACTGAGAATAATTGATGGGAGAGCTCGTGTTGTAGGAATGTTGGGTTTTTGTCTTAAACAACCACTCCATGCCCTTGGTGCACGATGAGCCAGGTGCTGTAAAAGCACGCAGTACAAGGCCTGGACCCTTGCGCGCTTGTCCTGCAAAGGGACCACGGTGACACCAGGACAGTGGGAGAAGTCCAGATCAAGCAGCCAAGACAGGAACAGACCCATGACCTCCTGACGTCTGAAGTGTAGGTCTGGATCTAGGTCATACCATGAGCCCACGGTGAGTCTGAATCTCCAGTTTTACAATACTGCACTACGTGTAGAAAAGTAGTGTCTCATGGCAGAATTTTTCTGTAAAAATACAGCTAACTTGTGAATCATAGATGTGTTACTAATTTCTGGCATAAAACTTACAGGACAGCTGCATATTGTCTGGAGAAGATATCAGGCTAAAAATAGATTAGGCTCAGATTAAATCCTTCCCAAGGCAGACTGGTGGATGAAACAGAAAGAGCAGACCACAGCCACACTGCTATTCTTAGATAGACAAAATCAGGACCTAGTTTTGTCCTCTGCAGTTTCCAATCCCCAGTGTCCTCATGTATTCTGGCCAAAAATTCCCAGCATAAACTGAAGCAAATTTACAGCTCTCCTGACATGTGTTTTGCTTCCCAAGGCATCCTATGTAGGAAAGCTAAAATTGCACAAGAGCATTCGGCTGTGTCCCTCTTTGTCCCTGGCCTGCCCCATGCTGAGGCTTGGCACTTGGCAAATTTTATGCCCTCAGAAGAGTTCCCTTTGTCAGGGACACGTAATGTTCAGTTTGGTACTACCTTGTAACTATCCTGACAAATTCAGAAGCAAAATGTCAAAAGAGGTCCAGTTCCACCAAGTGAGCCAGAAGAATAAGGACTGAGATACAAGACTCAGCTGCTGAGATAAGGCACAATGATCCTCAGGTGTCTGGAGACATCTGTCATCCTCAGGAAACTTTAATCAGAGCGAGCCAGTGCCTGATGTATCCTGTGATTTCAGTTGCATCTACCATGGACTCGATAGCACAGCAAACTCTTGCCACTTCCAAAAATCATGCCAGTGACTCTTTAAATTGATCTCCTAAGACCTAAGGCATCCCTGGTGACCAAAGATTCAAACCTCAGCTTGAAGGCAAGAATTCCTATCTATTCCCTGACAGTTGCTGTCCTCTCCCAGCACAGCAAAAACCAAGACTCACAAGGCACGTTGTGGTGTTCAGTGAAAGGACAAGAGGAAACAGACACAAACCTAAATACAGCAAATTTAAACATAAGAACAAACCTTTTTTTTTACTGTGAGGGCCATCAAATACTGGCACAAGTTGTCCAGAGAGGTTGTGGAGTCTCCATCCTTGGAGATAGTCAACACCTGACTGGACAAGCTCCTGAGAAACCTGCTCCACTTCACCCTGCTTTGAGCAGGTAGGTTGGACATGAGGTTCTCCAACTGTCCCTCTGACCTCAGTGACTTTGTGAAGGCAGCACAGTGGTTAAACACTCAACGTAGGGCTCAGCACTGGTCTCCTATCAGTTTCCAGTAAAGCGATTGCACTGACATCACTGGAATTAATCCTGATTCTCATCTGTACATGTGGAGGAGAATCACGCTGGTTAGCATGAAAGCCAATTTACGCAGGTGTAAGAATGAAAGACACTCACTGTGGTGCTTCTGTGGAAACTTGCCACATTTTTCTGCCCAGGAAGCCATGCCAACACACCACCGACTACCACTAGCCCTCTTCCTTTTCCATAGCTCACTGTGAAAGTCTCTGACATTCAATGCAATTTCTTTTTCGCAAACTGGAAGTCTCACAGGCCTACTCTGTACCTCACATCTCCTGTAGTATTTAAAGGACTAACGAACAGATTTTTCCAGAGTGTTAAAAAAAAATAAAAATTAATCCAAAATACCCAACCGAAAAGAATTTATTATTCCCTCTCCCAACCTCCTCCAGGGCCCTCAGTCACACTGTGGTGCTGCTGTGCTGGCCATTCCAACTGCAGGATCACAATTACGCCTCCCGAAACTGGAAGCCTCCCTCCTGTAAAATCACAGCGCCGTCACGGAGGAGGCGAGAAGCGATGGACACTCCTTCTGCCTGCTCGGCTGCTACCCAGCTTAGTCCCTCGTGGGACATTAGAGCTGTCCAACCTTAATTTATGCAGATTTCTCTCAAGGGTCTGGCTGCTAGCATGGACGGTATGGCCATATGTAAATGCAGCCAGCGCAGAAGCTCCACAGCTTCCCACAGATGTCCCTGGGGTGGCTGTCAGGGAATCTGAGGGCGCAAGCATTAAATCTCCCTGGATCTGCAGGGTGATGTGCCTCACCTCCAAATGAAGAGATCACTCGGAAACGGCCTCCTGCGCACTAGACAAGGATAACTCATGCAAGGGATGAATGGCCCCAAGATACAGCTAAGGATCTGACGTGAATTGAGAGAAGCCAGGAATTTCCTGACCTCCCTGTCTCACTCCTCCCAGAATGGCCTGAGCTCACAGGAAGGAGAGAGGCAGCCTCATCTCTGAATCTTTCTCTCTTCATTGTTTGGGTCTGTGTAGCCTCAGCTGGTTTGGAGGAGAAAATGTTCTGGGAACTTCTCATCAGATACGGCTCTCTTTATAGACAGTTAGAGATAAACCTTTTTTTTTTTTTTTTTTTTTTCTGCAAAAGTTCAAGATAATGACATTGCCACAGAAAAATGCTATCCTATAGCTCTGTAAATGGCAGGCTTCACCCTTCAACTGCTTTCTGTCATGGCAATTTTAAAAGTGCTTTGCCTGGGAAAAATCAGACAACAAAGGTCTTGATCTCCAAGCTGTTGTTCTGCAATTGGATCCACTTGCACTGACCTTCACTTTCAGGCAGGAGCTGTTTACCTCCTGGAAGCTCAGCAAAGGCACACGAATCAGGATGACCATGGCCCTGGGCACCAACAGAACACTGATCGCTGGCAAATGCAGCAGATATTACCCATAGTGTGTCACCACTGAAAGACTGTGTTCACTCCAGCCTCCATTGTTGACACAGTCCCTTGGAGAAGCAGGATGGGGCCAGGTGGCCAAGTCTTCTGCATAGAAGCAGCAGCTGGAGGCTAGACAGGCTGTCCTCTGAGGTCCAAACCAGCACTGATTTAGGTATGAAGCTCTCCCTAGACATCTAATTTCCAGACAGCTCCAGTTGAGAGAGCTATTCTGCATGGCAGGAACATGCCTACAGCAGGCAGAGAATCCCACCGTGGGGACCCCTGAGCTACCACTGATCCAGACCGATTATGTCCACACCAGGCCAAGTGTCAACACGCTTCCGCGTGTCCCACAGCGCTCCTGTAGCACAACCATGGCCAGTCCAGCAGCATCAGCAGTGTCTGGCTCTTGCTATCGAAGCCAGACGCTTGGGAGGTAGAACTGGCTTGTGCTGCGCTGATACGGCCACGCCATTCCCAGTTCTGGGGCAGGCTGGGTCAGGGGCGATGCAGGGCTCCCTGCACGGCTGCTTCACCGTGTACTGAGCCTGTGCTCTAAGGACCACCCCAGAACTGCAGCCCACAGTTTCCTGATGGGAGATAAAGGCCTGCAGAGGCGTCACACAGTCAGATTTTACTCATCTTCTAGTTCTGTTTCATTCCAAACTCATTCCACTGCAACATGTTTGCTTACATGAGGACAAAGCTTAGCAAATTCAGTTTGCAGGATAGGGATATTAAAGGACTCACAGAAGGAGAAATGAGTATGTCAAAGAATTCAGGAAGTTATCTTAAGTTCAGTGCGCAGGACCCCATTCTCATCTGCAGATTTCTATGAGCTGCAGCAATTCCCCGTTTTACCCAACTCTTCCCAACTCCTAGAGTGGAAAGTAGGAAGATGCATAAAGACAGCACAGTGGGTCAAATCCGTGGCTGATGCAATCAGAAAAACCCTCCTGAAGTCAGCAGAGGTAGGCTCATTTACATGCTGGTGTCTAACTCCGGATGATTAAGTACAGAGATGCTTTGCTGGGAAAGGGCAATCTCTCATTTGATCCTAAGTATCATCAATCATGCGATTGCAGATAACGAGCTGGTTGAGTACATGTAAATTCTTCTCCAATCTGAAAAGGCCTCTGTCAGAGACTCTCCGTGGCCATCACCAAAGGCCAGTTACAGCTCTAAGTGGGCAAGAATAGCTGCTCCACTTTTGGCAGATCGGCATCCTTCGCCTCTCCCATGTCAAGTAGATAAAAATAAGCCTTTAATACTTTCTTTCCTGGTTTTCCTGAAGAGTTATAGGTCAGGAAGATAACAACCAATAAATTCAGTTCCAACAGCCCAGTTTTTATTTTTGATAACTAAGGAACCAGAAAGAATAAAGCAGTTCAGCAGAGGAACAGGAATGAGGTCATCCACATTTCCAAAAGTAACTTGTGACTGCAGGTACCACATTTTTGAACTCAGCACTTCCTGAATATCAAATCCTTGTACAGACATCAAATTCTGGGACATTCCAAATCGTTTTAGTTAGTTCTGAGAATGTTGGCCTGAATGTTTAACTGGACAGAGAGCACCTTTAAGTGCAAGTCCCCAGGTGTTGCTCCACAAAGAGCTGAACAGAAGGGTAGGTCTCTCTCCAGGACCCTCTTCACTTGCTCCTCCCTGTCCACTCTTTCCTACTCCACTCCCTTACAGCAGCGCTGGTGAGGGATCACTCTGTCAGCTCATTCAAGGGCATCTTCTTCTGGTGGAAACCCAACACTCAAAGTCAGGCACTAGCACTGCAAGTCTAAAGGCCCCCCAAAAATCACACCTCTATGGCCCAGGCTGGGTTGTTCCCCAAGTACCCTCACACACCAAGTTGATTAAAATTAAAAATCCAGGAAAAAGCAATTACCTCTGGGGACTCTTACAGCTCCTTAAAGCAGAGAGCTTCTCCAAACACCCTTGGCAGTTAGAAAATGCTATTGCTGGACTGGACTGTATGCAGATAGCAACAAGGTGTTTGCACTCACACCCCAACAGGACTACTCCTACTCATCTTACCTGTACTTGACCCTGTTAGATAATACCTAACTCAGAATTCCCAGCCACCCAAGCTTGTCCTCATTTTTTAAGACAAACTTCACTCCCCAGCTCGGCTTCCTGATTCAAGTGGAATACACAATGGTCACTTGTCTTAACCACTTCCCTCAGAAAAGAAGGGAAAGTCCCTCTCACATGGAAAATAGTGGCAGATTTTTATTAGCCCTGGCTTTACAACGATGATGTGCGCTTTTTAACTAGTGACTTGACTTTGTTTTTCCCTAAACTGACTGATATATTAGTCAGCTTCTAAGCTACGGTGGTTTAAAAAGCAGTATCAAAGAAGACATGAAAAAAAACCCCTCTGCCATGCAGAATCTACCAGGCAGGGATGATGGGATTTTTTAAGTCTTTGGAAGTGGTCAATGGATAAAGTGACTCTTCCATTTTTCAGCAACTAATGCTGTTTCCACCACCTTCAGACACTCTCACTATTGCTACCGTGTTCTAATGACATTCACATGCTGCAGAGAGAGGAGTCTGGTGCTCTGCTTACAATCATGACAGACCCGAAAGAATGTCAGAGCGTGAATCAGTAGGACAACCACGAGTTACAAACAAAAAAGGCTCCTGTTTTCACACAGACAACAGAATAAACAATGATCAGAAGGAAACTGGAGGATGTGACACCAAAAAAAATGTGGTTAAAGTTTGAAAAATACCAGCCTATGCACAGAAGTTCATTTCTGAGACCCAGAGTCAAGGCAAATACTTCACAGATGCCTTTTGAATGACACGTTAAGTTGTAGTCTCCAGTTGCTGTCTGGGTTAGACACCCCGGGATTCTTTTCAACAGAGGCGGGGAAAATTTTAGTAGCAATTTCCTACTCTCATAACTTATCCTGTAACGATGCAATTTCTGAACACTCGAGCTCACACGATTTTCAACTAATTTGAATGGGAGGAGGATCAAGTGGTGACTCTGGTGGTGTTCAGAGATTTGCCCTGTCACTGACAAAACCTCTGCACAAGCCCATGAATTCGAGTTCTGATTCTGACTCAGGGTTTGGCCTGGGCAGCCTTCAGGATGGAATTAATTTCACATAGCTTTATCTAAAATTACATGTCTGCTCTACCCTAGTTCTTTAGGTTGCCCACACAACCAATGAAAAAGAGACCAGCACCTCCAGGGGATGATTATTCCCATCCTAGAAAGGTGGCCAAAAAGGGAGAGGATTCAGTAAGTACCTGTGACTCACATGTAAGGATAGTCTGGAAGCAAGGAAGGAGAGGGGAAGACCGTGTCAGGCAACAGACAAACACATCCGTCAAACTAACACGGAGTGATGATTTCAGTACCTTAAGCCAAAAACACACACAGGCAAAGCAGCCTGGTTGGGGCACTGATAGGTTTAGTCCATGTGCGCAATTCACTAGTGGCAAATCCAGAGAACAGTACAAAACTTGCATACTGGAGGCATGAAATAAGCTGACCATGGAAAATTTTTTCCTTCACGCTTAAATCCCAATGCCTAAAATTTTGTAGCTTCTATGTATTTTGATACCACAGAATAAACCCACTAATGTTGGTTAAATCTTGTGCCATCCTGGATGAGATAATGTTCCGTGGCAATGATTTCCACCTTCCCCAGCATACCTTAGGGCCACTGAAATTTGCTCACCTTTTGAGATGCCCTTGAGCAAGACATCCTGCCCGTCTCCTTTATCCCTGTCATCTTCTCTCCACCTACAATCCAAACATCATATCAAAATTAGCTCTGAAGTTAAAACCCTAAATTTAATAGGAAAAAAAATATATCCAGAAGCCTGACTGAGCCACCATAGCAAAATCCCATGCCTGATCTGAAATCGTGTAAACTTTGGCAGTGCCAGATTCTGGCAGTTTATTCCTGGAAACAGGGATTTCAGAATAAAGTGTCACCTGAACATGCAACACATCTACTATCAATACTTAAACTCTGTTTTAATTTGGTTTCCTAAGAAAACAAAGCTTTTGCCTGCATATACTCTATTCAGGTGTATATGGGGAAGGAGGGGCTGTGCCTTGACTAATAACTATTGACCTTATTAGATAGTTTCAATAAAATGTGATGGGAGAGCTACCAAAGTACCTCAGTTTCATGAAACCAGGCAACTGGTTTGAGGAGGAAGAGCCTGTTAATATCTCCAGAGGGGAAAAGGTGGCAGTATGAGCTCACCCCTTATTAGTCATCAGAGAATCTGCAGGAGAAAGACCTGAAAAGGTGACTTCCCAGGCAGACAAGCCTCTTTATTCCACTGCCTGGGGATCTCAGGAATGCTATTTACCATTTTGTCACTAGATGGTATTGTTCCACAGGCTATATCTGAGAGCCTCAAAGGTCAAATACAGCATGGTATAGCAGAAGCCGGGTGGATTGTAGTGCAAGAAAAGGCTGTTTGTTGTGTATTTTCATGTATGTTTTCACTTATAGAAGTCATTAGCAAAATCAAACTGTAACAGCTAAAGGAAAAGAGCTTTGGTGAAAATGTAGATAAAGTCACAGTATTGATGAACTGTGCATTTCCTCCATATCTGAAAAAAACTACCGAGATAAAGAAGTGGAAAAAAATTGATAAAAAAATGAATGTTTCTGTTAGCAAACCAAGCATATACAACAAGCCCTTCCTTATAGTTCAATCTGATCTGACATAAAATTCAAACAGCCTGACAAACTCTGCTCATCCATTTCACAGCAGGTGAGAAAATCTAAATATTATGATAGTGTATAATCACAAACACAAGCTCCTTCAGTTTTGAAACTGGGCATTTACCTGTATCTTGAAGGTAAAAAGAAGATGCTTCCATTTTGCAGCCTGGATGGGTGTCACTTTTCCTCTCTCCATGCTCACTTGAATCTGCTCTAACAGGTAGAGGGTGATTCTGTAAAGCAAATGATGCTTTGGCTTAATAGCATAACCTAAAAAACATGCCCAAATGGTAAATCCGTAAACCCAGCTCTAACAGGCATGATATTTTCACAGCTCCTCAAGCCTTCCTTCTCCCAAACCTACAGGTCCTTCAAGAGAGAAATTTTCAAAAAAAAAAAAAAGATGGAATTCTGATCTAAATGTTTTCCTGTCTTCAGGAGTTACTTCTGTTGGAGTTTATTCCCTGGCACCAACCACCTAAAATTAAATTGTCAAGTCTGAGCTACCAGTCCAGGCTGCCCATTCTCTGTCATTTTGGAGAGGCATCACAGAGGACCGTTCATTCCAGCCTACCTTGGTGTCTAAGGAAATTATCATAGGATCATAAAATGGTTTGGGTTGGAAGGGACCTTAAAGAACATCCAGTGCCACCCCCTGCCCTGGGCAGGGACACCTCCCACCACATCAGGTTGCTCCAAGCCCCCTCCAACCTGCCCTTCAACCCCTCCAGGGATGGGGCACCCACAGCTTCTCTGGCCAACCTGGGCCAGGCTCTCACCACCCTCACACCAAAGAATTTCTTCCTCAGATCTCAGCTCAACCTCCCCTCTTTCAGTTTAAAGCCACTGCCCCTTGTCCTGCCACTCTATGTCCCTGTAAAAAGTCCCTCTCCAGCTTTGCTAGAGCCCCTTCAGATACTGCAAAGCTGCAATAACATCTCCCCTGGAACCTTTTCTTCTCCAGGCTGAACAACCCTGAATTATCTGAATTTCCTGCTAAAGATGCCTCCTCTTCCACCAAGCGCAGAGGGAGGCCTAGAGACATTAGACACACTGTATAACTTCAGATGGCTAGAGGTAAGTGGAAAGAATTCCACCTAACTACACAGTGGAACATGGCTTAGTCCTAAGAAACACCAAGTGGAAACGCAAAACTCTGCAATTTTCTCTATTATGTGCATGTCTGTGTATAAATGCATGTGTGTGTGCACACACGTGTTGTCTGTGTACACACGTATGTGCACATGTATCTCTCTAGAATCACTGCCCTCTTCTGGGACAACATACTAGAGTCAGTAGGTCAGTGGGTACAGAGTGAAATTCCCCTTTCTATGGAATTCCAGGCTCAGTGGCCAATCTGCTGCAGTGCTGCTGCCCTACACAAGCTGAAACGTTTATTAAGCTAGGATTCTCAGAAAATGGTTTGTAGCAGAGTTTTGCTGGATAGACTCCATTCCTCCAGCAAGAATAGAACAGAGCTGTTTAGATACCTTTGTGTTCCCCTCCTCTTCCTCTTCATCACAGTCTAAACCTTGATGGGAGATCTCAGTAGGTCCATTCTTCTGGATCAGGTTGCTTCCAACTGTCCCCATTCTTTTCTTTTCAGTTGTCACTCTCACTTTCATGAGGTGGAAGCCAGTGGAGACTGACCCTACTCTCAGGTTGACAGGTTCACCATCAAAAAAGAGGTCACCAAGGCTGCCATCCTCCTTAAAGCCTAGGGGCTGGTAATCTTTGGGAGTTACTGCACAGGGAGAAAGAACCCGCTGATGTCAGAGAAATCAAGTTCCATCCCTCCTTAATCTGATTTCTAAAGAACAAATGTATACCAGCCCCAAGTAACAACATCAACTACTAAAAATATTCTGTGGTTGGTTTTTTTTTCAGGAAGAAGTGAGAGAATGCAAAGGAAAAAACGAGCTGAGCAAATGTTATCAGGGAGCTCAAAGAAATAACAACTTTAGGACGCTGAGATACCATTAATGTGCTCAACTTTCTGGAGCAGAACCTGACAAATGCAGGATGCCTGTTCCTTAAAAAAACAAACACAAAATCTGCGAAGGAGAAGGACATGTCCTTTCACATAGCCTGGATGTGCTTCTTACACAGGTGTCCAACTCCTTCTAAAAAATCTTCTGCCATCCCTACGTGTCAGAAGACTTTGCTGTGCTTTACACCATTTCCCACTGTTCTCACTTACCAGCTTACACCATTTCACCTTTCTATGCTTTACTTACTTTACAGAGGATCATAATTAGCACAGAAACTGAAGGGAAAGGAATTTCTCCCCCCCTCTCCCCAGCACACACTGTCCTCCACCTACCATCGTTGTAGTAGAGGAGTTTCATGGTCAGGGTAATGTCGTTGGGAAGTGGGCCAAGGTTTTGCATTAGCAGGTAGAGTTTACGGATCAGGAGCCTGCTGGCCTCTTTGATGTCCTTCTCACTGCACACCCCATTTACCAAGTTCATCTGGTTGCTACAATCGGAAGAAGAATAACAGATTTGTTTTCTTCAGTCATGAATATTCACGATGTAATTACAAATACAGGGCATCCACTGACTTGTCTGAAACCACCAGCAACAAAGCTTCAATGCCTTTATGTAATTTCCAGATAAACGGGGAAGTGAAACAGACTCCAGAGATGGGGTGGCATCAGCAAAACAACAGCTCTAAACTAAGAGGCCTGGCATTTACATTTGAACAGACTTTGTAGCTGGGGCAATGGAACCCATTATACAAATGTCATGACTCACTTGTTTGAACATGATTAAATTGGATCAAAGGACCATAAAACAAGTGCCTTTCACCTAAGCAATTTCAGGAATGAGAGGAATGAGGTAAGAATCCCATATAAAGCCGATTCATCACAGGAGCTGTTTTCAAGTCCATTTTGCAGTTTGAAGAGAAGTGAATTGCATGTTCTCACTGAAATTCCATGTAAGAAAAACCAGCTCAGGAGCACATTTTTCAGAAGTGACTAAGGGGCATTCCTCTCACCTCCTTCACCCACCCGAATGCCAGCCAGCCAGCTAAGCAAGCAGTCTAGACAGAGAGAAACGTCTTACAGAGGTGGGACAAATCGCCCTCCGGAGGAGTTTATTTCTCTTGACTACAGAGGTAGATGAGATGAGCAGCTGAGATCAGACAGCTAACTTTAGGCAGTTGAAAGATGGACCAGATGAATCACTATGTGACTAAAGAACCCAAACTTCCTTAGCTTTCAATGCAAAGGGGCCTTAAATAAAAATATGTAGCTCCTCTATTAGAAGGTGATGTCTCTGGAAGCCCACTGGCAAGTGGATGACACTAGATACAGGCTGGCTTGTCTAACACTATCATCCCAAGTTGCTTCCAAAGCAGAAAGGGAGTGGAGAGAATCTCAGGGATGAATTTGACTGACTAAACTGCTGGAAAGAACAGCTTCATTAAGAATTATTTCCCCTTCCAGTGGAAGCTTCTCAGCTCGTCAGAAAAACCAAGTGGCTGCTGAACAGCCTGAATTCCCAGGCTAGATTTGGTAGGTTCCAAGCTGCCAACAGTGAGATTAGATTAAATCCTGCATGTTTAGAAATGTCCATCAAGCGAAAGGACAAGTGCTGGCAATGCCTGAGGTGGAGTAAAGAGAAGGCAGGCCTTCTCTTACACATCTCCTTTACAAGACTTGGGATTAGTGGGGTAGAAATGGTAAAGGGAAGAATATAAGCAAAAAAAGAGATGAGATTCTATAGGAATTAACAAGACAAGCACTGGTTCAATATGGGAATAACATTGTGAATTTGAAGCAGGAATGTGTCAAAAGGTAGAAGGTGAGGCACTGAACCTCTCTGAAGGGTCCATAGCAAAGAATTTCTCCAAAATTCATTTAGAATAAGGCAGAGACCATTCAGGTGAAAGTTTCCCTTTAACACTCAAACACGATGACACAGACCCACAAAACATCTCTCATGGAAGGATTAGCTCAGAGTTTGCGCAGGACAATAAACCTTGCAGGTGTAGAAAAGCAGTTTTATCAGTTGAAGGAGCCGATAGCAAAGATGACACAATGATCTGATCGATGCCAGAAGAGCCAGTTTACAAGCGACTGCAGGTACACACAGGATCCTGCGATAGCAGTGTCACGCTCTGAGGAGAGACAACAGAGCCCAGGAATCCCATGCCATGGACCCTGAAGCCCCAAATCAATAATGATCAGAGCAGTAATGAGATTTCGATGGAGCAGGTATAAACACAACAGAAAGACTACATAGCCTCTTCTTGGCCAGTGCGACAGACACGAAGGGTTGCTGAGCTCCATTTGGGGACTGCTGTTATTTCTAGGAACTAATGACTGATCTGAGGAAGGCTAATTAAAAAATCAAAGTACTCAAGAGCCATCTATTAACTTTCAGATGCCAAAAGTCTCCTCTTATCCTCAGTGTAATGAGGATAACTGATACCATCTTCAAAGCAGAAACAGAAGGTACCGTCAACAGGACGCTCCAGGCTCAAACATAGTTCAGACTTGCCCAATAGAAAATCATTTTGCCACGTACTACAAATTATTTGGATATGTTTAGAGAAAGAGCAGCTAATGCCACACTACAGGAGCACTGAGGAGGGGTTTCCTGAGGGGCAGATGAGACAGCAGAGCTCTCTTGGTTCCAAGGCCCAAAGATCCATCAACAGCAGCTGCAGAAGCAAACTAAAACCAGGTTAACTATTTTTCTTTGCTTTGGTTACAGCCAACGGCTTTGACAGTATTTATTTTAAACTACACAAGATTATGGCCTATTAAATGCCTTTAAAATACCTAAGAGAGAGAAAGCCAAAAAGATGCAAAAAGCTGCCGCTTCCTGCCACACATTTTGTAGCATCAACTCAGGCAGCATAAGCAAAAGTTCTCTCCGGTCACCCACGCACAACTGCTCAAGCAGAAAACACATATGCAAATGCCCAAGGGTAAAAAAAGTCCTGGGTGCAGGATCATGGTGAAAGGGATCAGACCCGAAAAAGCTGCTTTTGAAAGCACCAGGCTGTCTCATGGAAATGGAAGGAGACTCATTAGTTGAGACAGCAGCAAGCGCAACAGTGGTGCTGGCTTCTGCATCGCTGCCCTGATTAGGTACCGTTTCTATAAATGGTCCTTAATTCAGTTCTGCTGCACTTCAAGCGCCTCGCTGTGCTACGTAACAGCATTTCTACTCATCAGCTCGGCAGTTCATATCCTGTAGGGTGAATGTCCTCCTCTCTGATGATATTTACAGCTGCTCAGCGACTCAGACGTGCTCTAATCATAAAGCGCAGTTTCTTCCTAATGTCTCGAGAACACAGTTTTCACAGTGCAATTCTGAGGAATCAAACCAAACCATTACCTGATGATGGCCATCTGGGGCACCTCCTTTTTGTACTTGAATTTGAATTGATACAGTTCTGTCACTGTCTAGAGAGGGGAAAAGAAGAAATGGGTCTCTCTCTGTAACGAGTGTAAAGAAGCGCTCACCTTAGCAGTGCCCTTGCGCAACTTTACGCCAGAGCACAGTATTAATATAATGACACGGTGACAGATTTAACTCTATTACTTCTTGCACAGGCTTTGGCAAATATTCTTAACAACCCCAGCTTACCTAGCGCTGAAATAATCACCAAAAAATGACGAATTTCCTGCTTCCTCCTTACACTTCCTCTGTGGGCCTGACAGCCCAGCCTAAATCTCTATGGAGGGCCATCCCACCATCCCAACCTACCTCCTCCCTTTCTAAAAGGAAATATGTGAGACTTCCCAGGTGACGCGGTGTCACAAGGAAGCTTGGCCCAGAGTTCTGCATGGAGACAAGGGCCCGAGGGACTCTTCCTACTGGGAAATGCAAACAATGCTGCATGGGAAAAGTTTCTGCATTTTACCGGTCTCAGAGTTTTCTGAGGAAGACCAAAAAAAAAACTAGATGATTTTCCATTTAAAAGGAAGGGATTTGCTACGATTTTAGAGAATAAAATAATTCGGAAGAACACACTACTTCACCACAAGAGAAAGGATCTATTGTAGTCCAATTCCATGCCTGTAATTCACTTTTTCCGGAGGAATTGAGGTCGTTTAGTAGGAACTGAGCCGAGCCCTTAACTCTGAACCTTCCTTACAAATCCCAGCCTCAGTAGGGACTCAACTCTCGCTCTCTCCCCAGTGATGCAGCAGAACTGTGATCAGGTTCTGCATTCGCCCTGCGGAGACAGCATGGATGCAGCACCTCGCTTGTACACCACACGGCCCAGTCCACCTCCACCAGCTCCATGTAGACAAAATAGAAACATAACCCAGAACGCTGAAAGGATTAGTGCAGGCACTAGGCGACACACGCATCCCAGGTCTGAAGTGATTCACAACTCCTGTCCTAAACCTCTCCCTGTGAAAAAAACAGCTCTCTTCTCAACGCTGCTGTCATAAAGATGGTTTGGAAAACAATTATTTTGAATTTCCCATTTCTTCTCTTCAGGAAAGACAAACAAAACCCCCAACGTGCCCATTAGTGGCCCGTTAACGCCCCTGCCTGAGGGCAAAGATGGGCCCACAGCCTGGTGCCTGGTGGGAGCGTTTGATCACAATCCAGCTCACTGAGCTGTCATTCTTGAGTGAAGGCAGAAGCAGAGAAACAGGGTCACCAAGCAGTTATGTCAGGGTAGAATTTAAGCCTACAAGTCCACTCTGAATACAAATCTACTCACCCATGCCTTCAGTTTGCCTCAAAGATTAATTAAGACTCTTTCTTACCTCCGGTTCCTTGGGATTGGTGTAAATCTGTTAGAAGAAAACACAGTGAGGGCATTCTCCTCTTGGATAACTAGAACCAGTGAAAAGTGACTAAACAATTAGATTTTCATTTTACAGCAGAGATTGTACTATCTTTAGCGTGGGATCAGAGAAAGGAACAGCTGAGAAACAGCCTTCCTCTATCAGCAGTCAATACTTACCACTTCAAAGACAGGTAGAAGACACTCAGCTGTGTAATTGCGAAGGAATGAGGTTAATTCCCATTCCAGCCCTCGCAGGCAACTGTTGATGCCTGAGATTTAACGACTCAGATGATGCACAGAAGAGATGCATAGCATAGCTCTTGGGGCTTCACAAAGGACCAGGGCAAAAGACCTGCCATGTAACCACTAGCGTGTGGTTTCTCCTGTATCAGATTAATGGGGAGGGCTCTTCTGCAGGGGGAAATGGAGAAGACACAGCAGCTTCCAAGGGTGGAGGCAAGAATTTAAGGGAAGCGATGATATGAAGCACATGAAAGTGCTTCCAGGAGTTTAAGGATGCATGGAAGGCCTCAGAGACAGAAGTCTGACATATGAACAAAATATTCCCACGCAGCCTGGGGAAGTTCATTGTTATCATATTTAAGAAAGGTCACCGCTGTGTTAAAAACCACACACATTTTGGCTTCACCTTAAAAAGCGCACAAACAGGTTGACACAACCTGGACTCTGTGTCTTTTTCAAGCAGGGTGAGGGAAGAAGACGACCTTATATTCATTTACTTACTGCGAGGACAGCGATGTGTAACTAAGGAGGGAAAAACAAAACACAAAATCAGAATCTAACCTTAGTGGCCAAGGAAAAGAAAGGCCCATCAAACTGTAACTGCCCACATACACTGAAGGAACAGATACGCTCACCAGATGGGGAGTTTAAAGCCTTCACGGAGGTTCTCCATAGCACAGCATCAGCAACACCTAGTGGCCAGTTTGCTTGGCTTTACTTGCAGTTTCCCAAGAAAACAACTGCACGCTCAGGCTTCTCTCCTGAGACTCTCCCTAAACAAGTCACCAAAGGCTATGCAGACTTAAAACTATTTTACAAAAGCACTCATAGCTACTGAAGACTAATATTTGCTCTCTGCTGCAAAACTCCCCAAGAGTTTTCCTGTAGAAAGAAAACATACATGGGACTGCTCTTGAAAACAATCCTAGAACATGCATGAAATGTCTCTGTTTTTATCTTAACCTCTGTCAAATAGCAATTAATTTATATCTGTCATAAATAGCAGAGGACTAAACACCTCTGAAGAGAGAACTGTCAGCAAGCAATAAACTGAGTTCACAGCATTTTGAATTATCTTACACACGCTGACAGTTGTACTGATGTATGAGAGCCCATCTGATCATCAGTGCCAAAACACCACCACTTCATCTGATCTAGATGAGAGCTGGTTTGATGAACAGCACTGTTGGTACTTTTTCCTGTGCTGAGCAGTTTTCGTGTGAGAATCAGCAAGGAATATGATTACTTACTAGCTGGTTTTGCCCTGTAACCCGTTATATACCTTACTTGACAAATTACTTTCTGAAAACAATAAACTGTGAACCCAAGAGAAAAGTTAGGAGGCTTAGAGAAGAGGAGGAGAAGAGAAAAGACTAGGAGAAAGGGGATGAAGGAAACCTGTGTGATGAAGGCAAACAGGCACCGAGATCAAGATCTGAGTTCCGATTGGCAGTGTCTCTATCCAGACGTTAGAGAACGCAAATGTGGAACACAGAACTAAGGGAAAGCCCTTCCAAGCTGCAAATTAGTTCACACACCATGTACAGGCAAGTCTGGAGAGCAACAGCGGTCAATAGTTGGGCTCAAGGAATAAAATCACAAGTCCCACATGAATATACTCAGGGCAGGGCCTTTCCCCTTCCCCACAGTGGGGAATGTGTGTTATGGGCATCCAAGATGACTACAAAACTATAAAGCAGGAATGGAAAGATAGTTTGGACTATGAAGAAAAAGGAAACTCCGTTAAAAAACATGAAAAAGAAACTTACATACTGCCTCTCCAAAGCATCAAAACAACCTTGAATCCTGTCAGGGAAAGACATGTTAACACTAACCAGCAATATTTATCTCCTGATCTGTAAACACATACTCATTACACACAGTTTAAAGTGCACTTTTTTCCTGGAATTAAGACAACAGAGCTAGCAACATTTTGGGCTTGGAAAGTCCTTTTCAGGTCAACCATCATAAAGGCGCTGTCCTTCCTTCTGCATTTGTGCATTGTTTATAAATCTAGGCTGCATCCTGTCAGCCTGGAGCCCACTCAAATCCTCTCAAAGACAAGGATACGAGGCCGAAGGCTGGCTCTGCATGGTTCTCAGCTCAGCGCTCTATTTTGGCTTCCCAGCTTACTCTCCAGTGGCTCTTTTCCCACTGGCAGTGTACAGAGCTTGGCTGGAACTGCAGTGCGAAGGCGGCCTGACATGTCTAGTCTTGTAAATTTTTTGTTATCTGATGCATAGTTTACAGCTATGGACTTTCTCAAAGTAGTAAATATTATTTGAGGCAGCAATGGTCAGATATTTACTCTTTGAGTCAAAGGATGTGCAGCTTAGGTATCTCCTCAGCACATCAAAGTCAAGCTCTCTGCTTGGTGGGAACATGCCAACTCTGAAACAACATCTTCAAGCTGTAGGGTACTGAGGCACAAAATATCCAGGGAGATAAAATATTGTACATACTAAAAAACAAGCCACAGGAATCACTATAAAGGTGAAACTAGGAAAGACTCAACAACAGAATCAATCCCATGATTTTCTTTGCCCTCTCTCCGCACCTACGCTGCCTCTGCGCTGGGGGGCCTGCCCATGACCTCACTGCAGGCAACACTTCAACTTGAATTCACATGATTCTGGGCAGCTAATTCTGTCTCGCTTACGGAGAAGGCCAAGTGCACCCACTGCAGAGGTGGGAGTCACACTGGCAGAATTGATAGCACTGCTGGGCACGGTATTTTCAAATTCAGGAAGAAGATGAATGTGAGGGGGAGATGTCTTTGCTATTCAGCACAATCTTGTCTTGGTTTCGCTGTTACTCACTTACCACTTGACTATCTGCAATGATCCCAGACAGCTTTTATCTTCTCGGAGAATTTTTAGACAGAGGTCTGCAAAACCAGATTTAGCACAGTTACCATCCTTATCACAGCTGTTGGGCAAACACTGAAACTAAGCCAGTCACCCTCCCTTTTTTTGGATGAAATGCGTTATTTAGAGGTCCTTCCTGAGCAGAAATGTTGGGTTTCCCCTGAGTCTCAGGTGGGCTGACAAAAGCTTATTGCTGCATTTTCAAATGTCAAGGCTTTGCTCAGATGTTCCGGGCTGTCCCAGAAAAAGTACTAGAGTTAGGGCTTAACTTTGAAAGACCAGCAGCTTCTGTCCTCTCCTCCTTCCTCTTCTTCCCTCCCATCTTTCCTGCCATTCCCTAACAACACCCTCACTTCTGCATTCAGGCTTCACCAGCATCCATAAGAGGTAAACAACTGTGCTCAGAATAAACTATTTCTGTTAAGCTTTTCTACGCGGTTCCTTCTACCTCTGTTTTCAGGCATTCAGAATGGCAAGAGGAAACCCATCCTGCAAATGAAGAGGTGAATTAATAACACCTAGGATTCAGGCAGGGAGCCCTCAAAGGCATAAGTAGGCCACCTGTCAACATTTTTAATCAAAAATGCACTTTAAAGAACTGATGTTTGCTTAAAAAGACTAGTGGCTTTTCAGGGTTAGGTGATCAAGACCAAACGTAGGATTTCCTGTGTCCTCAACCAAGTCCACAAAATGCACTTTGGATAAGAAGCTCAACATGCCCCGGAAATGTGCGCTGGAGCCCAGAAACTCCGCACACCCTGGGCTGCATCCCCAGCAGCGTGGCCAGAAGGGCGAAGGGGCGGTTCTGACCCTCTGCTCTGCTCTGGAGACAGCTCTGGGGCCACCAACAGCAGAAGGACATGGAGCTGTTGGAGTGGGGCCAGAGGAGGCCACAGAGGGCTGGAGCCCCTCTGCTGTGAGCACAGGCTGAGAGAGCTGGAGAGGTTCAGGCTGGAGAAGAGAAGGCTCCAGGGACACCTCTGAGCCCCTTCCAGTCCCTCAAGGGGCTCTAGCAAAGCTGGGGAGGGACTCTGGATGAGGGAGGGGAGCCCTAGGAGGAGGGGGAAGGGTTTGACACTGAAAGAGGGGAG
>JAOTQQ010000005.1:18136019-18159331 GCA_026546715.1 Gallinago undulata
AGGTTGGAGGGGGCTTGGAGCAACCTGTTGTGGTGGGAGGTGTCCCTGCCCAGGGCAGGGGGTGGCACTGGGGGGGCTTTAAGGTCCCTTCCAACTCAAATTATCCTGTGATTCTGTGTTTCAGGACAACTAACTGCCTAATTGAAAACATGGGAACAGACTACAATGCATGGAGACATTTCACACCCTACTAATACATCTCAAATGAACATGAAGATGTTGGTGATTCAAAGCATCACTAATTCTTGTGACCCTATGACAAGACTTCTTAAAGTTCTTAAAGTTCTTCTTTTTCCTAAAGTTCTGATTCCCAAGTGCATGTGGTTATGTGAGATGGCTTTCACAGAAAAAGAAACCAATAAAGCAAACAAGTGTACTTTCAGTTTCGCAAGGAAACTTGCAATTATGAACTCAAGGGCTCAAAAATCCAAAGGAAAGTGAAACACACCAATCAGAGTTAATTTTTTAAAACATACTGATTTTTAAGTCTGTCTCCTGACTCTGAGGTAAAGAGCTGTACTCAGAATAAATTATTTCTATTAAGCTTTTCTGATTTCTAGTTCACAAGGCTGGGAATGGCAAGGAATGATTATAAACCAGAAGAAACACTAAGAGAAAAGCCATGAGTTGCCAACAACTTGTCTCCTGTGTTCGCTCTCTGTTTGATGCAGAAGCACAGTCTGCATCCAGACTTGAGAAGGCCTGTAAGCTAAATTCCTAATAAACTGAGCTATACATATACGAGCAGCTGGAAACTAACACGTAAAGCCAATTATAGCTAAAATAGAGCTAGCAGAAATAAGAGCTCAGCACAATTTGAAGGTGTTACCATCTAAATAGCGGGTTCCGTAAGAGCTCTCTGGGAAGAGCCCTCTCATGTATGTGATACAGGAGACGGAGATGGCCAGAAGTCTTTTCACCAGAACGACAGACTGCTGCTCAGTAGCGATTCTGTTGGGGAACAACACTGACTCCTGAAAAAGAAGGGCAGAGCCAAAAATAGCACCATTTTAGTGTAACACAGGGATTATATTTAGAAACAACTCTCAGAAGGTGGAAAAAGAAGGTAACTTAGAAACGGAATTTTAACATTTCTCTGGTAATACTAGACAGGGAAGATGAATGTCTAACATAGGTGGGATTAAATGTTTTAAGGACAGTTATCATTAGATCTGGCACAATTTACTCAGCAGCAGAACGCACTGGTTATTCTCTTCCCTTTTATCGCAGTGGAACATTCCCACCCCCTCCACTGCACCAATGCTGGCACTTAAGGCAACCACCCCTTAAAAAAAAAAAAGTGGATAGTTTTCTGCCAGCTTAACTCTACAGAGTGAATTGTGGAGTCAAACAAGCGGCAGGGCTGACACGGTGTTTGCAGCTGTACCAAAGTTCACTGCCTGCCACAGCTTTTTTGAGATCTGACAGCAGGCTGAACCTGCCACTGCTGGACACAGACCCAGTTTTCAGAGTGAATTTAACGTGGAGTTGTAAACAGTAGGTATCTACCACTGGAGCTAATGTAAATACTAAACACTGTGTGATTTTAACATGACCAATCTCAGTGGAAAGTATACTAAATATAGTTCCTCTATCAGGTGGTCATTGTTTTTCTTCCTGGCAATAAAGCTCTGTGCACACCTAATGAGCCTACATTTATTTAGTCATGTGTCAAAGCCCCATGCTGTACCTTCCTGGACTCACTAAATTGAAAATAATCCAACCAAGAACAGTGCAGACAACAGAAAGCACTCCCACCTCCCCAGCCACCAACGTGCCAGATCCAAAACCGAGCACTAAGATTTTTGGTACCATCACACTTCAAGGTTTTTACCATAGAGGACTTTTTCTTTTGTCTGGTCTGTAAAGGCTGTTGAGTTGCCATCCTGTATTTCAAAGACCTGCCTTCCACTTGCAATTAGAACCTGGGGGAAAAAAAGAAAAGCAATGAGACACCTGGAAAATACACAGTCATTGCTATTCCTCATCTTCCTTAAGCTAAGAATGAGATTCTTCGGCCTTATTCAGGTCTAACAGCCAATCGACAGGACAACAAAAGCAAAGCAAACCAAGGACACTCTGTGGCACTGCCTGAGAGGCTGCAGAGTGGGAAAACTCCTTATTCACTGGTAAATGATCAATAGTATTTGAAATTCAGGGCCACAACCGTACCTGGTGTCAGCTGGTCACTTCAAAACGTATTTCTCATATTCCAAACCACAAATCTAAATTCCTACAACCGTTAACAAGTGTAAAAGGGGAATGTGAAAGAACTGGAAGTCTGCCAATAGCAGCCAATATTTTAGCGAGGGTAAGCAGCAAGCGCACTGGCATCAATCTTGGCCAGAAAAAAAGGAATGATTCTTCTGGCACATCTTGAAATTTAAAAAAAAGGGGGGAAAAAAACCCAAAAGAGAGAAGTCTGCATTGTTTCAATGAAAGCGAGCCTTGATAGACAAACCTCGACTAAACAGGAAAATCTTTTTACACTAATGGAAAGCTAATTGATAAAAGCAGTAACACGGACATTGTATGTATCACATTTTGGTGAGGTGCTTGATGTAGCACCATCTGACATCTTGATTAAAGCACCCATTAGATGGAATTAACGAGGACGTGTTAGCTGGTTTGAGAAATGGCTCGCTGGGAGATCTCCGTGTGTAGCTGCTAACAGGGAGACGCTAATGAAGGGAAACGCCACCAACAGGTCCCCGGAGCAGCGCTGCCTTGTCCGCAGCTCATCAGTATTTCTATTAACAATTAAGATAATAAGCATAATAATAATAACACAGCGGGTTGATTTAAGTTGAGACCTAATGCAGGGAGAGGCGGACAGTTACCAAAACAGTTGATCTAATCTTGTTCTGCATTTGTACCTTTTCAGCTTTTTTTCCATGAAAGGCTCATTTCCATTTGTTGGCAGTCGTTAAGACATGTTGATTGGAACATGTTGACAGCTTTTATGCTAAATTTAGCACTTCATTTAGTAATGAGGCCAGATTACAGCTATAAAAGCATATTTAAACCAATATACACCTGCAAAATTTTTAATGTTAAATATTTTAGGAAATTTTTTTTTACACTTATGATTGCCTGTGAACAGGACCGGAATGCGATTAGAGCAGACAAAGGCATTATTCCAACGTGAGGTTATTAGCTAAATAAAGCTGCTTTAAGCGAGCCAGAGAGATAAGAAAACATGTTTTCTGTAACATGCTGCATCTATAATTGATTTATTGTGCAAAGGAAATTCCATCAGTTAGACTGAGCTTATCTCCTCCCCCCCAGTTCAGGGTATACTCCATGGCTCCAGCATCACCTGGGCCAAAGCCACACGTACAGGAAGGTGTCCAGGCTCTCCCCAGCACCACCACCCACCTGCTCTGAAGCCAATTAATTAATTACCCAGGATCAGGAAATTAGTAGGAATTGGGGCAAACCAAACCTCTTTGCAGGCCCAGCAACCTCCATCCCCGGGGATTTCACCCCCCAGCCCTGTGGCCTGCACACCTGCTGCCCCTTGTGCCTGATGTGGGCCCTGGGAGGCTGCAGTGGGCCCTGAAAGAGCAGCAGCATGTCAGTATAATGGTCTTTTTCTTTTCTTTTTTTTTGATTGTTTTTTTCAGAGCTGAAGCTCAGGCCAAACCAGGCTCCACCCGGGGCCAGGTTCTGCCTCTTACCTGGTGGCACCCACCACCCCAATGCACTGGGAGACAACCCGAGTTTCAGGGGGTCCCTGAAGCTGGGGGTCCCCTGAGGTGCCGGGTGGGTCCCTGAGGCCCAGAAGGTCCCCGAGGCAGGGGTGCCCTGAGTTTTGGGGGGGTCCCTGAGGCTGGGAGGTCCCTGAAGGTGGGGGGAAGGGTCCCTGAGATGGGAGGATCCCTCTGAAACTGGGGGAGGGGTGCCTGAGATGGGAGAGGGGTCCCGAAGCAGGGGATCTCTGAGGTGGAAGGTCCCCTGAAGTGCTGGGGGCTCCCAGAGGCTGGGACTCCCTGACACAGGGGGTCCCTGAAGGCAGTGTCCCTGAAGTGGGGGGGTCCATGAAGCAGGGGCTTCCTGAGGTGGATGGTCCCCTGAAACATGGGAGGGCTGAGGCCGGAGCTCCCTGACACTGGGGAGTCCCTGAAGTGGAAGGTCCCTGAGGTGGGGGGAGACACCCCTGAAGCAAGGGGGTCCCTAGAGTGGGGGATCCCTGAGTTTCATGGGGGCCCCTGAGGCGGGGGGGGGAGGGGGGCCAAGGTGGTGGTTCCCTGACGCAGGGGGTCCCTGAGAGGCAGAAGGGGATCCCTGACATGGCGGGTCCCTGATGTGGGGGAGGCAGGGGTCTCTAAGGCGCTGAGTGGGGGGAGGAATCCCCCGAGATGTGGCAGTTCTCTGAGGTGCGGCCTCTGCCCTCTCGGGCCGGGGTCTCCGCGTACCTGCGCCGCGAGCCCTGTCCCCGCAAGCTCCCCCCGGCCGCCTGGGCTGGGCCTGGCTCGGTGCCGGGCGAGGCGGAGGCTTGGGCGGGAGGGGCCAGGCCTCCCGCTCCCTTCCCGCCCAGGCCTCCGCCATGGCGGGCCCGGCTGAGGGGAAGCGGGAGGCGGGTGTTTGACAGGGCAGCCCTGCCCATCCCCGGCGGGGACATGTCCCTGCCTTTCCCCAGGCCCCCCTCAGTCGTTCAGGCCCAACCAACAAGGGTGACCCCGGGGAGGAACCAGTGGTGTGGTATCATACCTGTTTAAAATGGCTCTGAGGTAAAACACTGCTTTTATTAGCAGTGCATCGCCCCAAATTAGGTGCAGGTTTTAAATTACTCCAAGCGGGACGGCACATTCTTAGAATATTCTGCTAATTCCCTAGGGAAAGGGAGAGTTTTAAAACCATCCTGACTCAAAGCCATGAGGGTCTTCATAAGCAACATGTTATTTTGCAGCTACACATAACCCAGACGCAGAGGAGATTTCTTGTAAAAAATATTAAAAATTACCCTATTTCACTGCTAATTTATTTAGAGAATAACCTGCTATAACTATTTCTCCCCATTTCCAGGCGTTTTGTTGTTCTTCAGATGAGGAAATGTATTTTTCCCTTCTCACTCTACCCCGCTATTATCCCAGGCAATTTAAGGGGTGCTGGTGGGAACACTCCCCTCCCCCTGAGTTCCCCCAGCTCTGGAAATGTCGGTCTGGCCGGTTGCGACGGATTCTCTGGGAGGGACACAGTGTTTTCTGAGCACTTGTGTTTTTCCAGGCCGTTTTCTGGTCTCTTTCCAAAGACCTTTTCCCTGGTTCAGTTGACAACAGCTGCTGGAAACTCCTCCCCGAAGGAGGAGAGAAGACATTGGTTTGTTGTTGTTTTTTTTTAAAGAGTAATTTCACAACATTAAAACCAAACAGGATTGGTGCTACTGTCAACTGAGGAAGGGGTCTGGAGGTGAGCGCTGTCAGCGTGAAACAGGAAAGGGCTTTGCAGGATCATGTTTACCTGTCGCCTGCCTTGGTGGAGATCCAGTGCTACCTGCAAGCCCTGGCAGTTGGGTGGCTTTCTGCCTCGCCTCTGGGAGAGGTGCCAACCCCCGAGTGGCAAAGGAATCAACACCACCGCGGGGCAGGGGCAACAAGTCAGCACGCAGGAGAAACAAGTGCTAGAAGATCTGGAAATGCCCCTCGCAAGGAGGGAAACCGAGAGCCTCTTCCAAGAGCAGCCTGAGACTGGGAACCAGTATCTGGAGGATGCTTTGCTTCAGAGTTACTTGAAAACGCACCTTCCTCCCAAGGTCTGGCATGTGTCTCTGTGTTTCTGTGCGTACACACTACAGTTCTGTCTAGGTCACTGTTTAAAGACTGTGATTCAAACATTTCTTCAAGCCCTTTTGTGCCTTCAGGCATTTAACTGGGGGAGAATTGCTCAGCATTGTTTAAAACTTGTTTTCTTTGAATCAGTGCAGGGGTGAAAAATACTGGCAGGACATAAACAGAAATAGAAAGGGCTTGGTAGACTCCTGGGGCTGGTCTGGGTGTTGCAACACAAGTGTTGTTGTGAGTGCTGGCATTGGTTGCCTGGTCATCCAGGGTAAGAAATTTCAGAAAAAGGGAAAAAAATAAGGTGCTTGCAAACTCTTGCTGTGCTTTTCCACTTCTCTTCCCCAGGAAAGAGGGGCTATTAAGGAGTTTCCTTTCCGAAGGAGCGGGGCTGCTCTCAGCTGAGCACTCAAGAGGATGGGAAGGCCCTTTGGGGTTTGCTGGTTCTCAGCACAAATTATTGACTTTTCTGTGTGGATTTTCAGATGGGGAAGTCTCTGTACAGATACAGGGGTGCAGAGAGGTGGGGGAAGGCCGTGAGCTGCAGGTGTTCTGTGAGGTCCAGTCCTACAGGAGCCCCTGGCAGTAGGCGGCTCATCTCGCCGTCTGTCCTTTGCTGTCACCCCAAGGACCACAACTTGAAAGGTTTCCCACCTTTCAAGGACTGGGTCTCGTGGAGCAGAGTGTGACCTCTCCATGCATTATTCCAGCAGAAGCAATGACCTGTCGAGTCACCGGATGAGTAGAAGGGCAGAACCTGGCTTTGGGTGACGTTTTTCCTGCCACTGCCTGCTCTCCAGACCTGTGAGGCCTTGCAGACATGGGGTAGTAAGAGTATGGTGGCAGCGTTGGAGCTCACTTTTGTCACTGCCATCCCAAAAGATGGGAATGAGGCCTCCCTAAGCACCACTTTGGACTTCTTGCCAGAAGAGAAGATGGGGGAAAAGGAGGATGCCTTTGGGCAGCCATGAAGATCTTGCTCTGAATCTCCACCTTTGGAAGAAGCACGATTCAGATCTCCAGAAGAATAAAAGGATAGGTGATGTCTTTCTCCAAGGCAGAGAGCTGGTCCCCACTCCTTCCCCAAAGAGACAAAGCAGCTGCAAAATCTAGCAGGAAATCAGCAGTGTCTCCCTTAACATTTCTGTGCTCGGTCCCAGCGGGGCAGTGTTGCCTCGCAGCTGAAAGGGAGACCTGGGCTGCTCTCTGCTCCACACAGCATCCGGAGAGGAGAGCCAGCTCCGTACCAACACCTTCCTCTCCAGGAAAAGAGCGACAGATGGAGCTTTGCCCATCCTGCTGCAGCAGATGCTGCACTGGAGGTTGATTCCTGTTGCACAATTCACCTGTGCCCAGTGGTGAACACAAATATTGCCCTGGAATGGGACAAAAGATTTCTTTCTTTGAAGGCGATTTGTGGAGAACACAGAAGAAAGCACCTGCTTTTTCTGGGCACTGCAGTGGAGGAATATCTGCTGGTCTTCGATCGTCTGGAAAATATGTCCTTTAATATATAGGATCATCTGTTTGTGCTCTTAATGTGCAATAATTTGCACATTTCCAACATATTCATCCTTGGGAAATCAAAGGACTGATCAGGGTGAATTAGACCACCCAGCAGATAGTGCACATACTGCTGGGCTGTGGCTTCAGCCCTGCCCCTGATGGGTTACGGATGGCCCCTCCATAGTACATTTTTTGAAGTGCCCAGGATCCTGTCACATTCAGCACTCACAAACATAGAAGTTCTGATTTTGTTCTTTCCTCTCGGAAATAAACAGGTTCAGTTGGGTAACTTGGTGGTTTGTGCAGCTGCGTATGGTCAGGGCAGGAGCTCACAGCTAGGGAATCAGGGTTGGTTTTTTTTTGTCATGGATGAGGTGAAGGGACTGTCTGGGTTCACAACAGTGTGCTGACCAAGAGACCCGTTTGCTAAACTCACATCCTTTTGCCCACAAAAACCTACCAGCTCCATGGTTCAAAGGTTGTTGTGCTTCAGGGATCAGCAAAGTTAATGAACTTTGGACTCTCATGCCTCTAAAACAACCTTCAAATTATTGTCAAGATCCAATAACTACTGGAGGCATACACCCATCCCAGCTGAGCTCCACCGAGAGCAAAGAGGAACGCAGCGTGAGCAACAGGGCTCTCGAGCATGTTTTTGGCTTGTTCTGTGGTTTCAAACACTATTTCACTGTCCACCTGAAGGAAAACTGCCTGATCTGAGGATGGAGACTTCCAGAGTAGTAACTGGACAGTGTGCGTTGGATCCTCATTACACTCATTGAACAGCAGAGTGATGAGAGAATCAATCACACGGGATGCAGTTAATGAAAAGTCAGTACAGGGAGAAGCAGGGAAAAGAAGAAGCAGTGTTTGTATTTCATCTGCAGCAAATTAATGTGGTTTATAATTACACCATTTGGGGTCCAACAACTACAGCATTCCCCTCCATGATTGTTATATTGAGGAGGAAATGAGCATCTCTGGAGGGGGCAGAGAAGAGCAAAAATATTCCTCTGATGAAAGATCAGGTACTTCTGTGACCCCCATTACAGTCCTGGATGTATTTATGCTGGATGTATTTATTTATGAGGGTCCAACAGTGCTAGAGGTTGGCTCCACTTGGCTTTATTTTAATCATCTATAGGTTGGGTTATTTAATTCTAGGCAAGTTCCCTTGGCTTTGGCCGCAGACAGTGAAGAGCAGTTGCAGAAGACAGTTCCTGTCACCTTAAAATAGGTATCTAAGGGGGCTGGAATGAATGACTTCTCTGCAGGGCTGGTTTCCCTCCGTTAGCTGTGGACAGGCTGCTCCATCCTGCTCAGCCAAGCCTGGCAGAAATGTGGCACATGAGTCCTTCTCCAGGGCCGTTCAGGAGGCTGGAGGCAGGGTAGAAATTTGAATCTAGAGACCCCGGGTGCCAGGCTGAAGCTCAAATGATTGTTCCATCCCTCCTTTTCTAATCTGGTAGGTGGGTAACTACTGAGCCCAGTAGAAGTTTTGTGATACAGATGAAGGCTTTCCGTTTTTGGCAGCTCTTCTCCTGACACATTCTTCTCCAGCAGTAAATCACAGAGTGGCTGAGGTTAGAGGGACCTCTGGAGATCGTGTGCATCTGTGTCATTCTCAGCCCTGATAGAAAAACGCTTCTGTCTTCTGTAAAACCCAGAGATGCTGCCAGGAGTAGCTTGAAAAAAATGATTTTGGGGAGAAAAAAAAAAAGTGAGCTGGGCACAGCTGTGCCGGCAGAGGCCAGGAGCCAAGCTGTCCTGCAGCATTACAGGCTCCATGGCAGGGCCAAGTGGCAAGAGACCACCAGCACTGCAGGACAATATGGGCAGTCCTCTGCCTTTCCAGCTGGGACCGAAGTTCGTTGCCTTCTAGGGGTGTGCTGAAGGGCTCTTCTTGTTGCTTCCCAGGTACTGGAGGAGGTGAATCGGGACCTGGAGAGGTTTGGAAACCGTCTGGTAACCCAGATCAGACCTCTGGGATGGGAATGCGAGTTGAATGCCCCTGTATTTCGGCAGTACGATGCCTGGGGGCAGCGGGTGGATCAGATCATCACCTGCACGGCCTGGAGGAGGATGAAGGAGATCGCGGCAGAAGAGGGGCTGATAGCCGAGGCCTATGACAGAAGATACTCCAACTGGAGGTAACTGGGGGAGAATGGCTTGGTGCCTTCCTGGGTATTCTTAGCAAGGTATATCCAGCATTGTGTAGGACTGAACTTCTTGTTGCATAATGGGTAACAGATGATGTGTGAACAAAAGCACACCTACTGCTATACTCAACAGCAGGGTCTGTCCGCTGTAATGTTCCACATCAGCAATGATAAGCCGTAACTAATGGCCTGCAGTTGATCATAATATTCTTTGATGTCACCTTCCTGATTCTGGGGCCTGGCAGCTCCTCGCACTGCTCCAGCTTTACATGCATGGGTTGTAACATAGCTAAAGATCTGGGATTTTACTTGCAGTTTCGTTGTATTCCAGCCTCTGGAGATAGACTCACATTTCTTATTTTTAAAAACTGCACTTAATGTGCACCAGCTGGCGAGCAGTGCCTTCCATCCAGCCGCGCGCTGGCAGTCCCTCTGGGACTGAAAAACTCTGCTGCTCCTCTCTTCCTGGCTGCAACAGTTTTTGCCCTCTCAGAAATGAGAGGTCTGGTTCTCACCTGTTTTGGCTGTAATTTTTTTCCTCTCTTCCTAGGCAAGATGTTTTATCCTCCTGCTGTTGAACCGCTGCGTAACCTGTCTGTTTTCACTCTCTTTTTTTTCCTAGCCGTCTGCATCAAGCTGTCAAACTGTACTTATTTTCAAGCTTCTCTGGAGGTTTCAACTGTCCACTGGCCATGACTGATGGGGCAGCCAAAGTCATTGAGGTATGAGCTCAGCAGGTCCCCAAGGGCCCAGCCCACATCCTGGCAGTGCTGGTTGGGGACAGGAGCACTGGCTGAGGATGGAGGAGAGATGATCTGCCATCTGGCTCCGGGCATGGCCCTTCCTTGCCCTGTGACTCAGCTCTGCCTCCCGCTGCTTTTCTCCTTTAGCTACAAAGTTTCTGTGCCCAGGCTGTTCTGTTTACTTACAGCACAGTGTACAGTAAGCCCTTTGCTGCACATGAAACTTGAGGCACTGCAGGTGGCTTGAAAGGTGTCCCCTGTTTTTTTAACTACAGATAGTTTGTTTTCCCATTCCCTGTGTGGAGTGGCAGATAAATGTATGGGGCCAGATCCACACCCGCTATAAATTAAGCAAGTTAGCAAGAATTTCCCAGTCTGAAGTTTTGATGCTGCATCTTAGTGACACCTTTTGCACTATGTCAGTGGCTATGCAGGATGCAGAGAAGAGCTAGCCCTTAAGTAGCTAGCCCTGGGCATTTAAATTCAATAAAAGAGGAAAAGCTTAAGGCAGCTACCTCCTTCCTGCAGCTCTTTGGGTGTATATGTGTATATGAACATACACTGATACCCTGGCACGTGAGCTGTTTTGAAAGCTCTCTGTCCAGATGCCTAGTGGCGCAGAAATCCGAGGGAGGGATGCTCAGTGCTCTCCTTTGCAGCACAAGTCTGTCCATCTGTCTGTCTGCACAGTGCTCCAGCAGCCATGTAGAGCTGGGCAGTTTCACAGCAGTGCAGGACACTCGGAGCCCCGCTCGCCTGCTTGTAGCCCCTCCATCCTGAGCCCAGGACACACCAGTGTTAATTGAGGCAACTGACTAATTTAATCTACTGTGTGATGATCACCTTAGTTTCTTTTCTCTCCCCCAAAATAGTCACTAGGTATTCCTGGATCTCTGAAAAACCCTTTTGACCATCTGATATCCCGTGACCCCAAGAAGTTCTGGACCTCTGGCCAGTGGATGACCGAGCGCAGGGGCGGCTCCGACGTCGGTAGGTGTTCTGAGGTGGGAAGCAGCTGCAGCAGCAGCCAAACGTGTTAGCTAGAACTGAGAAAATGAAGTGTGTGGAGAACTTATAAAGCCAGGTGGCTGGTTTAGGAAATTTCAGCAGAACTCATCTAAGTCCCCTGCATAGCTCTGCTTTTTAATCACCAAAAGACCCAACTTCTGTGCACTGGCACATGCAGCACACACAGGCAGGCACAGAGCTGTGTTCCTCGCACAGGATACACAGCTGGTGTCTAGCTCCATAACCTAAACCTTGAGCAAGACAGTGAGACCCATCCCAGCTGGGACTGAGGAAGCATTCTTACCTTCAACTTTTATTCCTTGGCTAACGCTAGTTAATAGCGTGACGGGCCCAGAAACCTCAGGACTCTGCTGCGGAGACAGTTGCCTCCATCTAAGGAGGCTGCAGTTGGTTTCCTGGTGGAAGAAGTGAAAGGATCAGCTGTGGAGTGGCAGTTCCATCACTGCAGGACTCTTGATTCCATAGGGCCCTTTGCTGTTCTTGGCTGTGGTAGCTTCTAAAGAAGTGGAGGCTGTAGATTATACACCGAGGTGCTTTCTGCTTACGAAGCACTGCCATTAACAGCTGGCAGTCTGCAGCAATCGCTGGAAAGGCTCGCAGTTAAAGAGAGCATAATTCCTTTCCAGTGCTTAACTCTGGCTGCATTTCTTATCCAGGGTCAATGGAAGAGATTAGCAGTTAATCCATACTCCCTCTTGATAGCGAGATGTGACTTAAAAGAGCTGCTGCTTAAACTGAAAATCAGCATTGATTGATACAGAAGTTCCTATAAAGCTAAGACGATCTTCTCCTTTCCTGCAGCTAACGGCACCGAGACAGTGGCCAGGAAGCAGCCAGATGGTACATATCGCCTCTATGGTTTTAAATGGTTTACATCAGCTGCTGATTCTGATGTGACATTAACCCTGGCCAGGATAGTGGATGCTGAAGGACATGTGAAGCAGGTCTGTTTGATAGTGGAACCTGGGGAAGGTAGCAGGGCCATTCTTTTACTTCCTCGTTTCAATGTCATCAAATCCTGTTTGCATGCCTTTTAAATCACCCCAGGGTTCCAGTGGCCTGTCCCTGTTCTTCCTAAAAGTTCGAGATGAGGAGGGGAAGCTGAACAGCATCCAAGTGCAAAGGCTGAAAGACAAGTTGGGCACGCGGCAGATGGCGACAGCAGAGCTGTGGCTGGATGGAGCTAAAGCAGAGCTGGTATGTAGGGATTCACCTTCCTCTTGGGACTGGCTTGGCTTGGAATGGCAGAGCGCTCACAAGGGTTTTGACAGTGGTACCAACTGAAGAAGTTCCTCACCAATGGGGCTGTGTGTGACAGAGCTGAGAAGAGCTCAGGAAAAGATGGGAGGAAAGAAAAAAACGTCATTTTAGTCTGGTTATTTCCCCAGTCCAGTTGCACTGGCCCAGCTGAGGGACAGTTCTGTGCAGCACGCATGTAGGAAAAAGTGGCAGGGACCAGAACTGATCCTGCTGACGTGGTCTCCAAAGCCACCTCTATGGTCATGTCACAGGTTTTGCTGAAATGAGACAGCTGTATTTTAAAGCAAGCAGATCTGTGTGGTGCCTGAGGACGGACTGATAGACTGACAGCCTATGTCTGTCTGTCGACACAAGTTTCCCTTAGCTGTAGGTCAGCTTCCAAGGCTGGCCGTGTGAGAGACTCACATTGGTTCCTTGATGCTTTCAGATATCTGCAGAGGGTCGTGGAGTGGCCTCCATCTCCAACATGCTGAACATAACTCGGATACACAATGTCATTGGTGCAGTGGCTTCCATGAGAAGGTGAAGGCAGCGCGGACACCCCCCCAGAGCTGAAGGAGCAGCTTAGTAGGACAAGGGGACATTGCAATGCTCGGCGTTGCAGCTGATTGACATCTAATGCCTTTGCAGGCACAGGTCTGGACGCCAGCAGTGATGGAGAAGGTTGGCCTGTGGGTGGGGGACCTAGGCTGGTGTGCTACAGCTGAGCAGGGTTCCTCCAATGGGGGTGGCTGGAAGGGAAGGCTCAAGAGGTGGAAGGTTCCTGGTCTAACTGCTTTCTCTCCTGGCTGTGTTCTCTCTAGGATGATCGGCCTGAGCAGGGAGTACGCCCGTAAGCGGGTTGCCTTTGGGAAGCTCCTCAAGGACCATCCCCTACACATGCAGACAATAGCCCGGATGGAGGTAAGGCTTTTGGGAACCAGGTGAGTCTGTTGGCGAAGAAAGAGAGCAGGGATCCTCAGCTGGTATCGATCACAGCCAACCTACCTATGTGGGCAACTGGCAAGAGGTAGAAGACTGTCCCTGTTCCAGTGAGCTGTATGCAGCAGGGGGACTGCGAAGTTCTAGTGGGACTTGAGCTGATGAGAGACCCACCTTCTCTGCTGGACCTCAGGTTATTCCAAAAAACACATACCTGGGAGCTATTCTGAGAGAAGTGACAAAGTTCATGCACGCACCTACGCCAATGACCTCTGAAATGAGTCATCAGCATCAGAGTCCAAGCATGACATCACACTCAACTGCAGTGGTCAGGCTCTTGTCCAACACTGATACAGACTCATCCAACTTTCCTGGCAGCTTGAGCACCAGGAGATGGGCTGTTCCCACTGTTCCTAGCAGGCTTGAGGAATTCCTGAGGAGGGATCACACACTTTAGCTTCTGAGACAATGTGTCCTCACTTTGTGCACACACAGTACTGTCACAAGACCCCAAGCTCAAGAACAGCCTCGAGGTGTGAATGTCACCTAATGCAGTAACAGACTGTGGAAGAGAGAGTGGCAGGAATTGCCACTCCAGCTCTGGGCCTCCTTTGAGAAGAATTTCACATGTGGGCCTTCACTCACTGCAGAATGTCTCACATTTCTGCCGCAACACTGAACTGCAGCAGCTCGCTAAATCCACAGGTGGCTTCCTACCCCTTGTAAAACTTCAAAAAGGCAGCACACAGTTCTCCTCCTCTCACCCAGCCAGGCACTAATTCTTTTCTTAAGTTGTGTAGCACCAACACTTGCCCTTGAGCTGCAACAGCTTCATGCACATTTTTAAATCGGTATTTAAAAATCTTCTTGCAAGGTGAGGGAGAGGGAAAGTGGTCAACATCTGTCAAATGTAACTCAGAGCTCCAGCATCTCTCAGCCTCTGGCCATAACCCCACCTGTGAAAGAAAGGCCAGATCCTTTGTAGGTTCCATATCCTGGTGCTTCTTCAATCACACCTTGCCGGGGAAGTAAGTTGCTCAGCAAGAAATCTGTCAAATACCTTGTAGGCCATGGTGCTCAGAGGTTGACCATCAGATGTGCAATCTTATGTCCCTTATCCATGGAAAGGATGTGGACTTGTGACTGGGATGCCTGAGAGGAGCTATGATAAGGTTCCAAGTAGGTCTGATGGAATGCCGTCTCCCCTTTCCTCATACCAGGCTGCAGTGTCCCAGAGAGGCAGCTCCAGACTGCCTTTAATATTTCATGCTGTGTGCCTTGGCTGGTCAGGGTCTTTGTCTCTGAAGCTGTGGGGCTGTATGGGCAGGGGTGGCACTTTGTCCAGGTCCCAGTGTCGTTCATCCCTTCGAGACAGCCTCATGCTGAGAGCAGACCAGGCTGGAATGAGCCCGAGTCAAAGATCTCTTGCCAATGAAGCTCCCCACTTCTCTGCTTGCAGGTGCAGGTACGAGGGGCATTTCTTCTGCTCATGGAGACCGTTCGGCTGCTTGGACTTGCAGAAACCAACAAGGCGAGCGAGCAAGACCAGCTTCTCTTGAGGCTGCTGGTACCAGTCGCCAAACTGTACACTGGGAAGCAGGTACAGATCAACCAGTTTGATTAGTGGGGCTGCGTGGCATGTTAGCAACATTAGCTGGAAAGAACAGTGATTAACAGAGTGATTAACACAGTCAATGTCAAGGGCAACGATGGCAGGGGATACCATCAGTGAGGCAGCTCCAAGCCATAGGGAATCTCTTTCTCCTACTTAGGAATAAATAAAAAAGAAGGTGTTAATAGCCTTAGCTTCAGGGGTCTGTCCCCTCTCTGGTTGTCCTCAGCTGAAACACAGAGAAGCTTACATGCCATGGGGTAGTAGAAGGTAAAGATTCTCCTGGACCAAAGACTTGTCCTCCCATGTACCGAGTAAAGCTTGGGTTTATCCTTACCTGGAGAGGGCTGTATTGAGACAGACTCTCCCTCGATCTTCCTCCCAAGGTCTGGCTGCTCCTGCAGGTCCTCTCTCAGTGTTACTGAGTCTTCATTCCCTGAGCTGCTCCTCCTGCACATGATGAGCAACCTGCCAGAGCAAATCAGGGGGATCCAGTCAGTCCCATCGCAGCAGGAACTGCTGGGTGATGTTAGAGGTTTCTGGCTGCTCTTTCCCCTTGTGTAGCCTGGATTATGTCAGCTCTCTGCATTTTGCAGGCTTCTGCTGTTGCTGTTGAGGCAATGGAGAGTTTTGGAGGACAAGGTTACATGGAGGACACAGGCTTGCCAGTCATACTCCGCGATACGCTGGTAAGAAAACAGCAGGAGAAGTTCCCCTGTGTTACCTCATCCCCTCCACAGTACTCTCTGATTACCTACTACAAAGAAAAACACAGTCCTTCCCACACTAGCTCCTGCTGAGCCCAGTCATCACCAGGGAGGGGAGGGGCTTTGTTCCTGGTGCTGGGGTTGTCTCCTGTCCCAGTAATGGAGCTGGGCTCCTCTCATCACCACCACTCCTTTCCACCCATGGTGAGGCAATACGTCGTTAGAGATATCCTTGATATCCCTTAGCTCTGCCCCATGTCTTTGTGTCCTCACTTTCTCCTTCATCACAGTCGCTCCAAAAGGCTTCTTCATGCTCTTCCATGGTCTCTTTTACCCCCCAGGTGCTGTCCATATGGGAGGGAACAACAAATATCCTGTCACTGGATGTCCTGCGGTCCCTCACCAAGAGTCAAGGGCAGGTGATGGCTGTGTTCTTCTCCACAGTGCAGGTGAGCCCACATCAAAAGCACAGGGCAGCCTGATCTGCCCACCTTGGCAGAGTCTCACTCGGTGTTTGTGCTCCCAGCTGAGACTGGTAGGGAATACCACCAAATTGAAAGCTTTAGACAAGTATTCAGAAGGTGTCTCACAGTTCTGCACTTTAAATAGCAGTAACAAAAGCAGAGCACAGGCAGTGCTCCTTTTGGGATCCTCGTGTGCTGCAAAAACAGTAGTTTTTTTCATCTCAGCAGTGAAGAGTTTTGCATTTTCAGAGCTCCTCCTGACAGGTCCCAATATAAGTATATTTTTAATGTGAGAGAGTCACCTTTCTGAACCCAAAATAATTTTGTGGGTTTGTTTCTTAACTGGAAAAACACCACAAGGCTGCTGAATATTAAATCTTCACTAGGGCTGCCTACTGCATTATGACTTTCTATTTTTACTTCCACTGAAAAGATGGAAAGAGCCAAAGGATTTCCATCATTGCCTCTTTAGGTTTGCCGTTCCCTGGCTTTACCACCTGCTCTGTTAAAGGTGCTCAGGTGACAGACAGTCACGGAGAGCTCAAAGCAGCTCAGAATTTCATGAAGGTAAATGAGTATCAGCTGGCTCGATATGTCCTGTAAAGGGAGACAGGAACCAGCCTGAAGAGCATGACCAGCATGAGAGGGTATTCTCTTGGAGATTATATTATTAATCCAGATGACACTAGCCCAGGTAGAGTGAGGGGATCCTGGGCATCTGGAAGGGTGGAGGAGACTATGCAAGGCCTTTGCTTTCTCATCCAGACCCCTGAGAAGGGAAAGAATCATAGAAAGGTTTGAGTTGGAAGGGACCTTAAAGATCATCGAGTTCGATCCCCCCTGCCTTGTGCAGGGACATCTCCCACTAAAAGTCTGGGTCCTGGGCTCCCTGCAGGATTGACCACTGGAGAGGTCTTTCAAAAACACACAAGCAAGAGCCTGGCTTCTCCTCACCAGCAGCTGCAATTGGCAACTTCTACATTTCCACCTCCCACCTCAGCTGTGTTCTGTACAGAGCACCTCTCACCTCCAGAGATCAGTGTCTTCTTACCATCCTCTCAGACAGCTTTTGATAAAGGAAAAATACCTCAAACACAGACTGCCAGACGAGAACCCCAAGTGTGTTCAGAAGCAGGACTGAGCACACTCGCTAATTAAAAAGCCAGTTGGTCTGGCTGTTGGTAAGCAGCAGCACCGTCTGACACTGGAGGTAACGGAATGGAGAAGGAAAGGGGCGGGTGGCAGGCTCTAAAAATAACCTGGAAAGAAGCTGGCCTCCACAGTCTTACACTTAATAGCTAATTTAAACGATCGCCCCACGAAGGTGCCATGCTGCAGTCCTCGGAGCTCCTCACTGGTAGAGCTGAGAGGGCCCCTCCGGCTCCTTAATAACTGCATCATCAGGAAAGCATTAAAGGACACAGCGACGTGATTCAGAGCAGGTACCTGCACAGCAGTAACACCAGCTATCGAGATTTGTTAATTAACAAGCTCATCGTTGCTCTTGCACTTCCACAAATCACACTGGATATGAGACAGGAGGGTGAACAAGCCAGCGCTGGCTTTGAAGATCTCCAAATTCCAGTAAGTGCCATTGCATTTGCCATTCCTGTCACAGTGGGGCTGCCTCCGTGTCCTCGCAGCGAGGGCTGAGCTGGGAGAGTGGTGTTGATGCACCGACCCTGGATGTGATAGATCAGAGCTGGCAAATTTCTCCTGGATGCACCCGAAAGCTTTTCCCTTGTGCCTGTGGCCCCCAGGCACTGGGAAGGCAGACTGGGAGGTATTTCTGCCTCTGCGGCATCGGGCAGGACCGTGCTGAGTTTCTGCACCAGAATCAGGGTTTCACTCACAGGTGATAAACTGCCTCTTCTTTGACCTCCAGGTGTCCAAGTTCTTTTGGTCTCTGGGAGTCTGGCTCATTTTGAAACATCCTTCCCATTCCGCTCTAGCGAGGAAATAATTTAGCCCTTCATAAAGGGGTTTTTACTGCTCCAATCCATTTTGGTTTTATGGATGCACACAAAACTCCTACAATCGATTTTATGTTTGTCCATCAAGATTCTCAGTTTGCAGGGTTTGTGCCCAATGACAGACTGCTTTGGAGAAACCAGCACTGGTACTTTGTTAGCGCAGCAAAGCGCTTTGTTCTCTGAAGGTCATATCTCAGGGTAACTTCCCCCCCGACCCCCCCTGCCACCTGTTTTGCCTTTCATCCTGCGTGGGATGCCTCAGCTGATGGTGGGATACCTTCTGTGGTGCTGTCATCTAGGAACAGAAGCCCAATGTGGTCATTATCCTCAGGAAAAGGGAAATAGGGAGAACTTCCTCAGCTTTGCACGATGTGATTATGAGACGCTGAATTGACACAGGGCAAGTTTGTTCCAAACCAGCCTGTCCACATGTGATTAGTCTGCGAAATCTCAGGAGAACCCAGGGGGAGGAGAGTGAGAGGGAGCCCTGGATTCCAGCTCAGCCATGCTGGGAGCTCAGCTGGATGCTGGACCTGGGCAGTTGTTTCATGTTACACTAAAACTTTATTAGCTGGAATTTTGAGCCGGAGCGTCGGGTGCACTTTAGAATTCAATTACAAGCTGGGAAGTGACTTTGCAGTGGCACCGGGGAATTACTTGATTATGGCACTTCAGTCACTTTAGATGAAGTCTGGCCACATGGCGGTGCGGGGGGGTTTCTGAACGCCAGCCCTGCTGACTCTCCCAGAGCTCAGCATCAGCTCTCTTGCGCATTGGGAGAGACTGCAGAGGGCTCAAACTCTAGCTGTAAATTAGCCCTATAATCTGAGGCACGTGATGGTGTTTTCAGGTCCTTTTCAGACCACAACCACATTTTTAACACAGCAGGAAATAAATCTAGGTTAATAAAGTGAGACTACGTGTTTGCACGAAGCATTAATATGAGACTTGTGCTTCTCGCCCTGTTTTGGGTGTCCTCCCTGGTGCTGTATTTTTAAATGCTCACAGTTAAAGTGACAACCATTCTGACAACCTTGCTCAGTAGCTCATGAGAGCAAACAAATGAGCAGCATCTTAAAATTCCTTGGTAACAAATGAAGGAATCGGAAATACTGGAGCTCTAAAGCTCTTTTGCTCTGATGATTTCAGCCAGACAAGAAGGGTGCAAGGGGCAGAGCAGTGCCAGTAACTGAGGGGGGGCTCAGTTACACCCTATGGGAACTGGAGCAGATCAACATGCAGGGGGAGAGAAAATGGGAGCTGCTTCTGCCTCTGATCCCTCCCAAAGGCAGGGCAGGGGGTGGAAAAGCCTGGCTTGATCTTTCAGAAGGTGCACTGCTTTTGGTTAGGAAAGGAATGAGTGTAAGGAAGAGTGTAATTTATTTGGGCCCAAAGAGGATACGATGTCCTTTTTTTCCCTTAAGGTTAAAACGATGCTTTTATATTTTATATTCCGAGGTCTTTAACCCTTAAAAAGCAAGGCAGGGCAGGGCCTTGGTGCCCCAGCTCTTAGTGCAGATCTGTGCTCGGCCTGGGCGATGCTGGCATCCACCCACGCTGCTGGGAACACATTTATGCCTTTGGGGGTCTTTGAGCCTTGTTAGCAGCAAGCTCCAAGCTACTTTTAAAACATCTTATTAGCATTCAGCGGGCTTGCGGGGCAGGGGGGGTATGTTTCTTTGGACTTTATCTTGGCACCAGACCGAAGCGCTTTAATGATGATGGTTTTGTATTTTTAGAGCATATGCTGTGAGTATTTATGCACCGCTCACCCCGGAGCACAGAACAGGGTCCGCCGAGCACCGTGTTTTTCTTGCATTCCCAGGCAGAAAGCCCAGGGCCGTGGTGAGGCAGGAGGTGTCAGGCACAGACCTGCTGCAGGGAACACCACTGGGCTCCGCTTGTGCAGTCGGGGTCCCGCTGTGCCGATAAGATGCTGGCATGAGGAGCTGCCTGATCACTTAAGCACTGAAAGCCTCAAAAAACATAAAAAAAAATTAGTGCTGCGCAGAAGATAGATACTTACAGGCTTTAGTTTCATAAATAAGCTGCAAATGAGAGTAATTAACGGAAAGCACTTCCTAGCACCTGCTACACTACTTAAATACGTAACGAGTCCTTTTTGCCGTTCCACCCAAGGCAATCCTGCAGTTCTGCTGCAGAGAGACAGGGTTGAGTAGTGTAGAGATGTCACAGAGAGGTGGGTTTGAGTAGTGGAGAGATGTCAGGGCAGCACATGGGGCACCAACAAGGGCAGAGCAGTGCTGGCGGGGGGGACAGGGGTCTGGGGGTCGGTGACAGCCACATGGGTGACAGCTGGCTGCCTCTCCACGTGGGGGACTTCAGGGCTGTCACCCCAGCCTGGCAGTTCCATGCAGAAGGCACACTCTCCTTGCTGGATGCCTCGTGTAGGAGGGAATAACACAGGAAGCAGAGATGAAAGGCCAGGCTCTGCTGGTTGCACCCGGTCAGCTGTGGGCACGTCGCATCAAAAGAGCAACTATTTTAGACCTTGGGCAGAGTATCGCTGGTGTTTTCACAAGGAGAAACAGCAGCTTAGCTCAGCCAGGACCATCAGAAGACCATCATGGATGACCATCAGAAGAGATCCCGGGGCTCCCTTCTGCCCCCCAGCCCCGGGTCCCAGGGCCTTTTCCACTGACACCACTTCCAGAGAAAAGCTCCTTTAAATCTGAATTTTCCCACCCGGACAGAGTCTGGCTGTCCATCTGAATGGAAGTGAAAATACAAAAAGCCAGTGAGGTCACGTAAGTTAGAACCTGGGAGGTTGCATATAGTTAGAACCTGATATAGGTATGGAAGTGGGGACGTGATCAGCTGGAAACAGCAGGGAAACAGCCAGTGCTGGGTCTGGCTGCCAGGAATTCTCCGTCCCAGAGGCAAAGCTGGAGTTTCCTTTTGGCCACATCCCCTTTCCTGCTGCCACGCTCTGGTCACCTTGATTTCAGCATTTTGTTAGTCGTTGCTGGGTGAGCTCAGGATTTCATCAGCCCCGTTCCCTCGCAGAAGGTAAATAATGCTGCAGTTTTTGCTGTGATTGTTTTCTTTGCAGAAAAAGCTGGAGCTGGCTTTGAGCTCTGCGAAACTGGAACCCGCTGTGAAGCAAATGCGGGATGCCATCAGCAGCCTCACTCGGTTCATGCAAGCAGCTGCTGCAAAGGGGGCACTGACCATGGAGCTGGCAGCAAGAGACTTCTCCTACAGCCTGGCAAGGGTCTACACAGGTAGAGGGAAAGACAGAAATGATGGATTTCAGACCAATAAAGGGCTGGGAATCAGTCCTAGAATGGTTTCACACCTTCGGGGTAAAGGGTGGAGATGTAAAGAAAGTTCAATCCCCATGTTCATAGACTCATAGAATGGTTGCGGGTTGGGTTGGAAGGGACCTTAAAGCCCCCCCAGTGCCACCCCCTACCCTGGGCAGGGACACCTCCCACCACACCAGATCCCTCAGAGCCCCCTCCAACCTGCCCTTGAACCCCTCCAGGGATGGGGCACCCACAGCTTCTCTGGCCAACCTGGGCCAGGCTCTCACCACCCTCACGCCAAAGAACTTCTTCCCCACATCTCAGCTCCATCTCCTCTCTTTCGGGGTCAAACCCTTCCCCCTCTTCCTGTGGCTCCCCTCCCTCATCCAGAGTCCCTCCCCAGCTTTCTTGGAGCTCCTTGAGGGACTGGAAGGGGCTCCAAGGTGTCCCTGGAGCCTTCTCTTCTCCAGGTTGAACCCCCAACTCTCTCAGCCCCCTCTCCCAGCAGAGGGGCTCCAGCCCTCCCAGCACCTCTGGGGCCTCCTCTGGCCCTGCTCCACCAGCTCCATGTCCTTCTGCTGTTGGTGGCCCCAGAGCTGGAGGCAGCACTGGGGGTGTCTCCCCAGAGTGGAGCAGAGGGGCAGAATCCCCCCCTGGCCCTGCTGCCCACGCTGCTGGGGATGCAGCCCAGGGTGCGGGGGGGTTCTGGGCTCCAGCGCACATTGCCGGGGCGTGTGGAGCTTCTTTCAAACTGAGGCAGCTCAGCCTGGCAAGTGCTGTTGAGAAGTAGCCACCATCCACTTTCCACAAGCCCTTTACCTCCCTTAAAGCCAGAGCCCAGAACACTGAGATTTCTTGCTCTTCCACAGGAGCTCTTTTAATCGAACACGCTGCTCGGCCCGATGCTTCCCCCGCAGACATCTCCGCTGCTCGAAGGTAAGTGACAACCTCCTCCAGCCCTAAGTGTTTTAGATGATTTCAGGTGGAATGCAGCAGGCTTTGCTCTGCCTCTGCGGGCGATCTGACCCCCTGCCACCGTGAGACCCAAACCTTTTGGAGACAAACAGCCTTTGGGGTTGGCTGCTGCCAGCATCACAGGTTCTCCCTGCGGTGGGGAACCTCCGTTCTTCCAGGGCTGAGGGGGATCCGAACTGGGCAGACCCCCAGTGTCTGTGTAGTGGGCTGGGACAAACCACCTGCATTCTCTGCTCAGGTGGTGCAACCAGGAGCTGTGCCCTGTGGCCACGGAGCTGGAGAACAGCAGCTACGAAGCGGAGGAGGCCCTCCTGGACAGTGCACTAGTCTACGAGGGCAGCCCTGCCCACGGCAGCAGGCTCTGACCCACCAAAGGTAACTGGGAAGTCCAGCCCCCCCCAGGGAAACAGAAGGTGGGGTGTGATCCACAAAAATCCCCACATCCTCAGAGCACGGCGAATTCCAGGTGTGGTGAGGATGTTCCACTGGGGGCATGGCCACATCCTTCTGGAGCCACCCCCAGCTCCTCCCGCCCGAGATCCACTGCTTCTGCGCAGACACAGCCACCGAGAATCGGTCGGAGATGCTGAAACCTTCTTACTGTGCTTTAGTGAAGGCTCAAATGCAGAGAATGACTTGAAGCAGCAGCTCTTCAACGCCAATGGGTGTTCTTTTTAAAGAAAAGCAACCAAAACTGAACTGAGAATGATCTGAAGCTGATTAAATACAGAAAAACTACCATTTTTCCCTGTTCACCTTCTTGCTTTCCAGTGCTACACATGCTCTTCCACCCTAGCTCTGGCCGGGGCTGGGCTTCTCTTTCAGGGCAGCCTCTAAGAGGAGAGGCTGAGAGAACTGGGCATGTTTAGTTTGGAGAAGAGGAGGCTGAGGGGAGACCTTATTGCCCTCCACAA
>JAOTQQ010000005.1:18160044-18181599 GCA_026546715.1 Gallinago undulata
ACCTGGGCCAGGCTCTCACCACCCTCACACCAAAGAACTTCTTCCCCACATCTCAGCTCCATCTCCCCTCTTCCAGTTTAAAACCAACTTACTCTGGCTCCTTGAACATTCTGCCTTGTCTCAAACAAGCTTTGTTTTTATTTTATGTTAACCTGGAGTAGAGGCTTTCCTCCCACGTGTGCTGTTGGGTGCCTGGTCCCCGTTGGTGCTGCCAGCTCAGCTCCCCCATCAGCCACGATGGGATGGATGGAACAGGCTCTCTCCTCACTGCGCTTCTGCCACGGGCTGTAGAAATTTGGTACTTGCACCTCCGTAAGTGGGCAGCGTCAACATCAACACTGCAGAGCTTCCTAACAGCTGTAGGGAGGAGGTAATTGCAGTTACATAAAATCATGGAATCACAGAATTGTCCAGGTTGGAAGGGACCTTTAAGACCATCCAGTCCAACCATCAACCTAACTCTTGATAAAAACCATCACTAACCCATGTCACTGAGCACTGTGTCAACCCGGCTTTTAAATCCCTCCAGGGATGGGGCCTCAACCACTGCCCAGGGCAGCCCATTCCAAGGTTTCATAACCCTTTCTGTGGAAACATTTTTCCCAATATCCAATCTGAACCTCCCCTGGTGCAACTTGAGGCCATTTCCTCTTGTCCCATCACCTGTTCCTTGGGAGAAGAGACCGACCCCCCCTGGCTACACCCTCCTTTCAGGGAGTTGGAGAGAGTGAACTCAACACCACTCAAATCACATGAAAACTCTATAAGCTCGTACCAAAATAATTTTCTGAATTTTTCTTAAGAAAATAAGGGTTTTTCTTAAGGGTCTGTGACCTCCCGACAGCTGGTTTGTTCCCTGTTGGCTCTGACATCCCTCCTGACTCCAGCTTGGAGACTGGAGACCTCCAATAATCCTCCACCAGAGCAAACACCTCAACACTGATCGCGTCCTCTTCATGCTCAGCCCGCAGGGTATTACCCCGGTGACTGGAAGTCTTTCATTTAAGAAGTTGCTGATAGAAGAAAAACAATAATGGGACAAAGAGAGCTGGAACATGGAGACAGCACCCAAGGGCCCTCCCCGGCAGCGTTTCTCATACCTGCTTTTCGGTGAATAAATAATATTTGGGCCGGAAAAATTTCCTCTGTTGCTTGGCGCCAAAGGGTGTCAGACACAGAAAGGGGGCATGTAAAAATGAGGGAAAACAAGAGAAAAACACGTGGCTCTGACGGCAGCGGTGTCGGCAGCGGAGCCTGTCGCCAGCTCTGTGCCTGGGGAGGGCGGCAGGCGAGGAGCACAGCACGGAACAAAAATCACCGCGTTCCCCCGCCGCTGGGGCTGCTGACAGACCACTGGGAGCCTCCCTTCCCACCGAAGCCCCGGGCTCTGGCCAGGGGGGGAGTCTGGGCTCTCCCAGTGCCTCTCCCTTAGGGATTTTACATGCTTTTCAACACTCAAAATTACTTTTTCCTGATGGGCGAGCTACAATTTGCCTGAAAACAAGCCCCGTGAACTGCCCTGCAGAAGGCACAGATACAGAAAACACAAGGGACTGTAAAAGTGTCACCGTGTAGGAAAATGACAAATTTATTAAGATCTAAATATTCACTCTGAGGCTACAGCAGAATAAACGCTGTTACAAACGAATAAGCACGAGGGTCTAACACTTTGCACTGCTGCAAACAGCTCTCTGCTCTCAAAGGTTTGCCTGTTTGAAAACATTTAAACGGTCCTGAAGCCATTGATCAAGAATCAGGTGCCATTTTAATACAAATTCCACCAAAAAAAAAAAAAAGTACAATCAACTTCATCACCTGTTGCCATTGCAAGGTAAAAATAATTTCATAACGTAACAATGGGAAACCGGTCTGACAAACAGAGTTGTTAAATAGTTAAGATAAAACTTTAGCAGCATTTTAAAAAAATTTGAAAGTCCAAAGAATATGGTAACCTCAAACCCTGAAATGCAGCGATCTGAGCTCCGATGTGGGGAAAATGGGGCGGGAATTGGTTATTCCCCTGTCCAGAGCCAGGCTGTGGCTACGGCACGGGACAGGACAGACAGACACAGCGCTTTCTCCTGCTGCCTCCTCGCTCTAATCCTGATGGACTCCTCCTTTAACCAAAAACCAGGCTGAATTGGTAAAAAAAGCTGCTTCCAGCCTTGGGGACCGGGTCTGGGCTGCATCCCCAGCCCTGTCCTGCCCACGATGGCACCGAGCCCCCCGGGAACCGCTGCTGTCCCTCGGAGGAAACCCCTCCTGGAGCAGCAGCAGCTCCAGCAGCACAAACCGTGCCCTGCGCAGGCGGGGGCTGCGTCCCTCACCCTCCTCCTTCCACCCAAAACACCTGAAATCGCTGCTTTCACTCCTTAATCAAGAATGGTCACTCCCTGGAGCCCAGGAGCTGGCTCCCAGTGGCACCCACGATGGCATCCAGCTCTGGGTAACACCCGATCCCAGTCTCACGCCCAAGCAAAGGTGGGATGGTGCCCTCACACAGCACCACCTGAGCTTCTCCCACCATAACACATTCTTCTGACCCTGGGCAGGGTGTTCTCAGCGCCCAGCACTCCAGGCTCCAGCAGAGGGACAGCCATAGAATCCCTGCACACGCTGCCTGTTCAATGAGCTCCGAAGCTGCTCAGCTTTCCTGCGCGGGGCTCTCCTTGCCCTTTGTGGCTTCATAACAGCTCCGAAACTCTCCTGGTGTGGGCTCCGTCCCACACCAACAGCCCTTCCTGGGCCGTGGAGCGGCTCCCCACCACCACCACACCTCACCCGCACCATTAATGAAGCTGTGACCAACTACCTGCCCCTGGCTGGGAGAGGCCGGGCTGGCCCCTGTCCCACCCGAGGGACCTCCACTTCTCAGATTGTCCCGTCCCTCGGCCACTATTTGCGAGGCTCCTGAGAAGCCACACTGACCACCTGTGCGTCAGGAGATGGTTTCACAGAGGACACCAGCGCTGACCTCCCCGCGTGGGAGCCCTAACAGAGAAGAGGACAGGAGGCTCGTTAGGAAGAACTCATCAGTGGGAAATGAGCTGCTGCCTGCGGCCGGCTACGTCGTCCTCAGCAGAGCCGCCCCTGACACCAAGCCCTTCTGCAAAATAACGGTTTTACACTTTGTGGGAGTTAAAAACTTCTCCCACCCTGAGGACACAGAGGAGCCTGGTGGGTTCCACTCAACGGAGAGCACCCAAAGCGTGACGTGACGGGCCGGGAGCACTGACGAGCATACCCTGCCCGCAGAGCGATGGGGCAGCGAGACAGCTCTTTGGGGCAACTCAGGGATGAAGAGGGCTCCACAAAACCCAATTCTGGTGCATCCCTGAAAACCCGTCGTTCCTTTGCACCTTCTTAATAGTGCAAACCATTAGAGACGCTTTTGTTTCTTCCTCTTGAAGCTGTAAATACCACCCCGCCCCAGCTGCCATCACGGCTCTGCCCAGAGGCTGCAGTTTTACTTGATTCAATAAATACCACGAGATTACAAAGCGCCTGTGCATGACGCCTCCTGATCGGAATGGGCCTGTCCCAAAGTAACTCCCGGTTCCTCAAGGAGCTCTTCCCCCTCCTCCCCGAATTCAGGGCAAATCCTCTCCCTCGATTTCAAATATGTGAGAAAAGAAGCAGCAGCGTGAGTGCGTGCGAGGGGAGCGGCTGAAACCAGCAAGGGAATGAGAACAGCCAGCCCCTGGTGCGGAAGGAGACACAGAGCAGGTGGGTTTTCCACCTTCTGGGGGTGAGACGAGAGTTGGGTTTGTTCCCCAAGAGCCCCGGCCCCGCCGGCGGCAGGGAGGGGAAGGCTGGGGCAGGTGGGAAGCGCTGGCTGGGTCTGCAGGGACAGGGACACCGAGCTCCTGTCACCAAACGTCACTGAGAGCCGCTCCTACGCTTGGGCCAAGGTCATGGGATCAAGGCTCTGAGGTACCACGGGGCGGTTAAAGGGAGAAAGAAGGAGGGAGCTGTGGGGAGGGGGAGGCTCTGGCAGAGCTCCCCAGCCCCGGGACACGGTGCCACGCGGGGGTGTTGTCTGTGTCCCCTCCCTGGGGCTCTCGTGCCAGGAAAACCAAGCTTCCTAAATTTTAGTTCTGAGTTTAGGAGGAAGGGTTTGTCGTTCCTCGCCAAGACACACTGCAGAAAAGCAAAACAAAGCAAGAGGAGGCCCCGCTGCGGCCTCCCTCTCCTTGGTGTTTCTGCTGACCCTCAAATCCACCCCCTACGAAGGACAGGGAAGGAAAATAAAAGAATTAGAAAGTGTGTTAGCAAATGCTCCCATGCAAAAGTCTAAACTTTATTCACTTTTATTTATATATTTAACAATTCTAAAGTATTTACGTCTCGCTTTGACAAAAAATGAAAAATATAGGAGCACTTTACTCTCTTTAGGAGAGGAGGGTTATATGTACAGCTACGGAGAGATACTGCTTCCTCCTTTACATACAAAGAAAAATAATATTAATAAAAAAGTGCTTCATCGATCAAAAAAAGACTAAGAGCTGCAAGCGTTTATTCACACTGTACATCACAGACCCCGAAAACCCGTATCAGAACCTCTTGGCACCTGTCACCAGAAACTGCAGAATCTTAGACCTCTTTTTGACCCTCTGGTTGCACCGCAAGCCCTTAACACAGTGTTAGTGGCCACAGCTCCCCCCTCCCAGCCCGGCCCCCCAGCCCCCTGTGGGGCTCCCCCCCCACCCTCACCCCCCCCGGGTGCTTTAGGAACAAACATTCAAGATCCAGCTCCACTGCAGAACCCATCGGTGGCTTCGCTCCTCTCTCCCAATGATCTGAGAAGCCTTTCCAAGCCCATGCCCGGGGAGGTGCCCCGACGCCCCGTTACCGGAGCCCGTCCTGTTAAGGACACACCGGCCGCTCCGCTAAAACCCCCGCCAGCACCTTCTGGTTTGTCTTGGGAATCTTCAGCTTGTGCCGCCGCAGCCCCAACGCTCCTTTTGCAAAGGATGTGGGAAGTTCAAAGCCAAAAATAAAACACCCTGATGCTTCTTTCCCCTATCGGACCTCACAAACATCCCCAGATGGTTTTCTCTGGGTGACACTTGCGTTGGATCACGCCATTGTGATGTTCCAGGGAAGGGAAGCCCTCCTTTCCCAAGGTTTCTTAGATTGTTGAGCTTTTGTATTTAAAACTCTCAGAGAGATAGTCCAGCAGGATTGGTTTGTTCTTGAGAACATCACCAGAGAAGTGGGAACTTTGTCCGGCTGATACCCTGGGAGGCAGGATCCGCGTCTCCTCCTGGCCCAGCCGCGCTGAGCGGGCTCTAGGGAAAGGGAAAGGGGACGAGAACCCACCACTCGTTAAAAAACAGATATTCAAGAGATTCACACTTTAATGAGGTGACCTTAAAAGCGACTCATATCGGGACAGGAGGGAGAAGGGGAATCCATGACTTAGTGTAGGACTTTCTAAAATCCTCAGGCAGGGTGTTCCTCTCTGGAGTATACTGGGCACAGACCGGGGAAGGAGGGGGGATCCCAGCAGCGGTGCCCTGCGGAGGGGCCGAGCCCAGGAACCCCTCTCCCTGGGGGGATCAGAGCTGCTGGTTGGGACATTCTCATTAAAGTGTGAGTCTCAGCAGCAGGAGGACGGGCTGCGTGTGCCAGAGCTGACAAACACCCCTCTCCAAATGGAGCTCTGCATCCAGCAAACCCTCCCTCAGCCGGGGTGAGGACACGAGTGGAAGGTCGTCTACTTTCCCACTGGGATTTAAATAACAAATTGTGTTTACAGGACTCCAGAGGGAGGCGCCCGGGTCACCCCCCCCTTGCCCGGGCAGACCCTTCAGTCCCCTTCTCGCAAACAAGCGCCTGTTTCCCGTTCCCAGCCTCATCCAGCGGCGGGGCCCATGGTAACAGGACACCTGGATTGTGTGTGCAAGGACAGAGCCCCCGAGCACGGAAATCCCTGCCTGATCCCCCTTTCCCACAGCGAGGAAAACTAAAGCCCGCTCTAAGAACAGAGAGGGAGAGTGCTCTCCTGGGAAAGAGATTCCCGTTTCTTCTATAGCAGCAACAGGTTCCCAAACAGCAGTTTCTCGTTGGGAAGTGAGAGGAGTGATTGAAAGCACTAGCGCTGACGCTACAGGGGGTCCCACTCCGCGCCCTCCCTTCCTCCCTCCCTCCCCAGCATCGCCCACCTGACCCAGCCCAGCAGCGAGCGTGAGCTGTGAGCAGAGCGCAACACACGCAGCGAAACCCCGTTCTGGCACCAGCTCCCTTCCCGCTTCCACAATCTTCCAGCAAACAAACGAACATATATATATATATTATTATATATATACACACGCACGCACGTAGACACATACGCACAGATAGGACCGGAAGGGAAGGGGGAAGAGCTGGAAAAGGAGGATCCCGCAGTCCGGCGGTACGTCCCGGAGCTGTGTCCCGCCGAGCGGCGTTCCAGGCCCCAACCTCCAAAGTGCACGGCTCCCGCGTCCTCCCGGCCTCGGCCCACCCAGAATCCGCCTCCTCTGATGGGGAAGAGTCGGCGCCGGCTGCTCCCCGGCCGCTCGTGGGCTGGGACTTCAATTCGACGTGGCAGTGATGGGTTTGTCCAGTTCGAGGTCGAGGCTGGAGCCGCTGGGGTGCAAGCTGCGGTAGCAGGATTTGCAGACTCTGCTGGGTTCGAAGAGCTGCTGACTGGGAACGGGCACCTTCTGGTTACAGCAACTGGAGCAGAACACATTTCCACAATTCCTTGCGTCGGGAAGAGAGGAGAAAGGGAAAAGGAAAAGATTAGAAGCGGTTGGACAAAGTCGCTCGAGCTCTAACGCTACACGGTGCGCGGTGATGGGGTGAGCCCCGGGGACTGCAGTCATTGCCCCCGAGCACCAGGACGGGGGCACGGACCCTGATGCCTGTGCCCCGTGTCACCAGCGGAGCTCTGGGTGAGCTGGGTGACAGCAGGGAGGAGCACAGAGCACAGAGAGAACCGTGGCGCGCAGTTACAGCTCCTCACGCCTCCCCTGCAGCACAACGCTCCCCTCTCATACCGGAGGGGACCATCCCCCGCCCTCAGACAGGGCTCTCTCCATCTCCTGCCCCGAGCTCCTCGCTGTCACCGCCACCCCAGGGACACAGGAGGGGCTGAGGGAGAGCAGACGAGGCGCCCTGCTCTGTAGTGATGCACAGAGACATCTCCTCCTCTTCCTCCCAAGTGCGCTGCCGGGAAGGGTAAGCACAGGATGGGGAAAAAAGTATTAAACCCAGTTTCTGCCGATGCAATCCTCCCGCTGCCCCAGCACTGCAGCACCCTTTTGCGGCGTTCCCAGCAATCCCAGGCTTCTGCATAAAATCAGGGAGTCCCCAGGGATCATGCAAAGCCAGGAGAGGGAGAGCCGGGTAAATTCATGCTGCGGAGTGCGGTGAGGCGGGGTGAGCGTCTCACACGCATTCCGGTCAGACGGCAGCTGGTGGAGGACACGCTGGCGCATGCACCTCACGGGGATAATATTTAAACCTTGCAAAATAACGCCCTTCTCCTCTCACAGCTCCCCCCAAAACCTGCTGCTGTTCAGCCCGGTGAGCAGTGCCCCGGCCTCCGAACCCCCCTGTTCCTTAAGGAGCTCAGAACGGCACCCAGGGACCTGCATCGGCAGCGCTCCCTCCCTGCCCAATCCCTTCTTGGATCTTGTGCCATTATTGCTCCGCACTAGAAAAGATTCGCCGCTGCCACGGGGTTGACAGAGGATTCTGCCTCCACTCAGCAGCTTCGATTCATCCCCCCTCGCCAAGAGACAAGATTTCCAGAGGCCAGGGACGAGTCGGTGGAGAAATCCCATTTTTCACTTCAAGGGGCTCATTTTCCCAGCTCCGCACGGCGGCTCCGGGTCTCAAAGGAGTAACCCTGGCACCAGGAGCCCGAGAGCCGCTCGCCTTCCTGCAGCGCTTCTTCACTCTGCTTAAGGGCTCAGGTAGAAATCAGCCTCAGGAAAATCCGCGGGAGGGTTTCTGCAGCAACACCTGGCAGGAAAGCAGCTCCGAGAGCCCACGTCTCCGCCGCTCCAAGACCCCTCACCCAGCAGGAGATCCCTGCCGATGGGAGAGGTCAGAAAAGCAGCCAAGGGATTAAAACAAATATCTGTTCGTTGTAGCTCATCAGCTTCCTGACGTATGCTGGGGGTGGTTGTTGTTGTTTTATCCTTCTGTGATGGATAACTGTGTTTGGACAACTTTCCAACAACCTTCTATCCTGGTGGTCCCTCTACTTTGCTTGGGAGATCAGAGAGAGACGTTAAAAAATGTGCTGGAAAAGCTATCTCCCTCCTTTGAGGAAGGGTGACTGTTAAAATCCCGCTGCGGGTACCTCGACTCATGGATATTTATCCGTGTCTGGGTGACACTAACCCTCCGCCGGCTCGGCGTTACCTCTCCCTGCCGCGGGATTTTCAGCCCTTGTGAAATTTGTGGCAGTTTCTGTGACCAGGCTACAGAGCAGTAAGAGAACTGTTTGATACCGGATGGATCTCACCCCCCCCCCCCCCCCCCAAAAAAAAACAAGGCAAAAAGGGAAAATAAAAAAAAATAAAAACACACTCGGAAAGATGGGCTCTTCTGAGTTAGAAGTGGAGCACTCTCTGTTACCCACACACGCGACGTCGCTGCAGTGAGCGTTAGTGTCACCCACACTCCAGTGGAAGCTACCAAAAGCCAATCCTAAAGGCCTTTTTCTGCGGAGAGAGAGGCCGGTTTGTGGGGATGAAACCCCCAGGAGCTGGCGCTGCCCCCCCCCGACACCGTGTCGTGGTGACTTCCAGGCAAGTGAGAAATAGAGGGGGGGGCAGAGCCCAGGTTAGTTAGAAGAAGACAGACGGACAACAGAGAGCAGCTGCTGGAAATGCTCACCAGATCTGACCAACGCGTTCAACGTCCCTGCAAGGAGGGGAGAGAGAGCTCAGAGGGGACGGGGAAAAAGAACCAAATGGTGGCAATGAAGGAACTGCATGGTTTTATCCCCCTCAAGGCCTCACAGCGCATGGATTTCAACTCATTTTCCCTGTCAGGCAGGCCAGGGAGTGGACTGCCACTGACCACTGGGGTTTGGAAATGGGAATAGGTGGTTTTCTTGCCAGTCGCCATTCCTTACTGGTCTCTGCCACAAACCAGCAGGGCACAGGGGAAAGCAGGCCGGGCAGGTGAAAGCTGAAGGAATAAAGACACTAGAGGGAAATTTGCAACCCAACGGGAAACCCTGAGTCAATTTTGGTGTCGGGGTGTCCTGGGGGTATCCGCGTGCCAGGGGGTCCCCAGAGGCCAGCCCGGGGACAGGGAAATGGAGGTGCCAAATGCCATCTGGGTGCCCTCCACAGCAGGTACCACGGGGAGAAGGAAAACCCTGTTTTAACTCTTAACCCCTTCCCATGCGCACAGCCGTGTTCTTAGTAATTACACTCTTCATCTGAAGCCTTAAGACAAATTTGCACAAATACAGTGGACATGGAAAAAAAATATCAAAGCCTTTCAACTCCCATTCCTTCTGCCCTGGGTTTGTTTTATCTTTACAAGATGACTAAAGGGAGCAAAACACAAAATGGGACACAAACCAAGGAAGATGTTTATGATTCTCTACGACTCCAAAAAGCGATGAAGCATCCCAATGTGGCAACTGCCATTTGGTGAAATGACACTTCTTGTAATGGCTTTCTCATGTCCAGAAATGAGGAACAGGGATTTATTCGAAATGGAACTCAGAAATCTGAGCTTCTCTGACTCTACCCAGAGCATGAGCTCATCAAATGGCCTCCGCCACCTGCTCCTCGTTAAGCCCCTGCTGCCTGCATTAGCTGTTGCAGCCTCTGCTGGCAACATGTTTGGCAAAGAATAATCCAGAAAACTTCTCTTTGACATTGGTGTCCTCTGCAGGTTCTCTTACACCAGCAGTGGAAAAGGGAAGAGCGGTTAGAGACGGGAAGGAGCGGCTTTACAACCAGCAAAGGGAAGAAGACGGTATTCGTAGAGTTGCAGTATTGAATTACTGAATGCAGAGGTGACAAACCAGTATTTTTTATTATTTACACCCTCTTAAGAAGCTAAACAGCTGCCTCCAAATCCACCTTGAGGACAAAAGAAGGTGGGATGTGTTTAGGCTGGGGTGGAGCAGAGACCAAATTGGGCTTTTTAGATACAGCTTCTCCATGAACTGGAACTCCATGGGAGAAACAGCTCCGTCCTGCCAAAGCGCTGGGCTCCTTTGGGAGCTTGCATGCTCCTGCCCTAAAACTCTGCCACCCATCCCTGAGCAAGGAACTATGTGTCACAGAAAGCCCTTTCCTGGTGGAAGAGGAGAAGGGACAACTCTGCGCCCCGCTCCCTGCCGTCCTCTGCCAAAGCCCCACTCACCTGCAGTGGTGCTTCCGACTGGCCAGCCAGAACGTGCTGTCACAGCCGTAGCAGTGCGCCGCGAGGTGGTCCGGGAGCCACCGCGTCACCTGGGGGACAGAAAAGACATTTATCAAGGAGAGGACAATTCATCAGAAACCAACCCATCTCGTTTGAGCTCACAAATTCAGTGTGTGTTCTGTTTTTAAAGCATCCAAGACAGACGGCAGAAACCTTCCCTTTGAGAACAGAATTCCCCACAGACAGAAATTAAGTCAAAAAGACCAATTCCTTGGTTTTCTTCCTGTGCTTTAGAAGTATCCAGGCCAAGAATATTCACCAAGCAGGTGTGCACCTACGGCTGCTTTAGCTACCATCCCTTCCCCAGCTTCTCAAAGACAGCAGAGGGCTCATAGGCACAGGTACTGGTATTTAAAGTACGAAAGACAAGTGAAACACAAGGAAGAGAGCTCCCCAAGAAGTGGCAGGTGACCAAAGGCCGTAGGATAATTTGGATGAGGAATATCCCATCCTACCGGCAAAGAATGAGTGATTTACGGGGCATTAGTCTGTACCTCTGTGTCCTGTTTATCCACCTGCTCCCAGCTGGCTTCAGAGAAAATCTCTGTGCTGCAGCGAGACAAGCAGTTCTGATCCAGATTGCTTTCCGAGTCGGGGATAGAAGTCTGTTGGCAAACAAACACAGCTGAACAGAACCCTCCCGGATCCCTACTTCCGTACAAATCAAAACCTGGACACTTTGGGGGCACCTCCCGCTGAGGGTGAATGTCACAACCTACAAATGTCCCCTCCCTGCAGGGCACAGGCACAGCAAAGGCAGCAGTGCCTTTTCCAGTGGGATTAGAAATGCCACTCGCTGAAGGGGTTGTGCAGCAGAGAATTGCAAAAAAAAAAAAAATAAAAATACCAGCCAAACCATGGAAAAAAACCCCAACTGGTCAGGTTTTGACACTCCAGACAACGGATTTTAAAATGGATTTGTAAAATGGATTTTAAATGTGTTTTCTCATGCGTTAAGCACAGAGTTCTGGCAACACTGCGGGTGATTAAACCAAAAAAGCTCCAATTTCGTGGTGGCATTTCCTTTCCGAGGCTGTTTCACTTTCAGAATTAATACTAGTCATACACATAGCCTTTTGCCAGCAAAAATTCTGGAATACACAAGCCAAATCACACTGGGAAACTCAGAATTTGAGCCGTATATATTCCATATATATATTCTGGGGGGAATAATGCTTCCTTAATGTAGTTTAGCTGGGTAAAGTTGTATTTTAACTGACTTAAAACTCAGATAACCTTTAAAATACATTAAAAATAGCAAGAAATCTTGAGTTAATGCCTTTCTGTGCCTGAGGAATGGGCACCCCTGGAGCTCCAGAAGAAAACTCTCCCTCCCAGTTTGAGGCACAAGATCAGACTCTTAAAAATGTTGAATTTTCTCGAGGGCTCTGACACCCAGTCCTGCACTGTGGTTTGTGAAGACCCTTAAAAAAACCGGGAAGATAATAAAATTAAGCCAAATCACCAACTTTTTCCAAGGAATCCACGCTTTTGCCAGTGACAGAAGCCGCACCCTTTGGAAAGGGATGCCCAAAGCAACACCCAGTGCTGTTACCTCCGATGTGAACAGCCAAGAAGGCTCTGAGAATTTCTTACAACAAACGTACCTGGGACTATCCAGCACCTCTGCCACTTCTAAACAACAGCACATTACATAAACAAAAGTTGGAAACCTCTTAGAATTTATTTTTCTTTTCAGATACAAGCTCTGTCTCAGGGATCTTAGATCTCCTCGCCTTCCCCTTCACGCCCTCTCCTCCCTCCCCTGCCTGTTCCCCGGGGACCTCTCCCCTCTTCGTTTGTTTTATGTAATTAATAATCCTGAGCCTTTGAATACCCAGTTTTTGCAGCCACCCGCAGAGCTGCTCCGTGCACGAAGGGCTCTGCAGAACAGGAGTCCTGCTCCTTCTCTGAACCAGAGGGAATTCAAGCAACGTAAGGCACCGACTGTATTTCTTTTGACTTTTTATTATTATTTATTTGTCAAAAGAGAAGGAGAAATTTGGTAAAAAACAGGCAGGGGAGAAGCAACTTAAAAACCCACCTGAAACATACAAGCAAACTCGCTAGATATTGAGATCTTGAATTTCATTTTTGATTTTAAAATGTCTTTTGCACCCACAACTAGGTAGATGGTTTCATCGCTGCAGCAATTCCCACACCGCATTTGAATCACGCCTCAAACTGAAGTCTCTACTTGGATGACTTTAAACACTTCCAAGTAAAAGCACAGTCAGTTTAAAAGCTGCCTTAAATTTTTTAATTTGTTGAGAAAAAGCCTCATTGACATAAGGCTGTCACAAAAGCTCTTAGTTTATTCCCACTAACAAGCCAGGAGGAGCCCTGCCATTGGGAAAGGGGATGGACTGATGCATCACTCTTACCCCAAGTGTGCAAAGCACCGAGAGCCTGGTCCTGTGCTCCCGTCCCAATAAATGGCACAACCACAGCCTTAGAAGCTAATTTCTTTAACCATATATGGAAACAAGAGTAAAACAAAATTATTTTTTCTGAATAAGGCCAATGAAGGGGTCGAAGTATGTCCAGGTATGTGTGATAATGCTCTGAAACACCCACCTTGAAATAAACCTTCGCTATGTTTATGCTCAAAGTGAAATACAGGGAAAATCTGAGTCACCATTAATTGCTGTGTGCTCAGTCACTTGCCCTTTTCAGAATGACCTGGAGAGTTTTGCAAGAGCCTGCACAGCCAAAACAATCACTACCTGAGCTGGGAGAATGGTGAGATCCAGCAGGTGAGCACTAGCCTGCTGTCTCCAGCGGTGGCCCGATTACCGTGTCACTTACCACTTCGTCTCCGTAGTCGCCGTTGAGCCGTAGGGAACTGTTGAGGAACTGGCTCTCCAACCGGCTCTTCAGCTCCTGCACTTGCTTCTTCAAGGTCTCCACTTCTTGCTGGTGGCCGGTTTCTATCTGGCGCAGGCGCTGCTGGATAACATCGGTGTAGACGGGCATCCCGTCGTCGTCCAGGTGGCTTCTGGCGGGTTGGTCTGGGCTACTGGCTGCCTGCTGCTTACCAGGGTGACTGAACATCCATTTCTGGTGCAAGTTCCTCAAGTGAAACTGCGCAGAGCTACAGCTGGCGGTGGAGACCTGCCGGCTCAGAGAGGCTTTGATCCGGCTGTCCTCTCTGTTCACGCAGTGTCCGTTCGTCGCGTGGTATTTCTGGGGGATGCCGAATCCTGCAGGCTTCTCCGTCAGCTTGTTCTCAGGCTCCAGCTCCCCGTTACACACAATCTCATCCTTACATTCAGCTAAAGGCAAGGCACAGGGGGAAGGCATCGGGATGTGTGTGTTGCTGCTACCAGAAGTCCTATGTACTTTTGTTCCCAGTTTTTGAAGTTCTAGCATGCTCTCCCCCTCCGGCCTATTGTCAACAGTTCGAGAAAGCCCGTCCGTGCTGTTGTCCATCAGGTGAGGTCTGTGGCAAGGACTCTTAGGAAGGAGCTCTTGCTTTGCTTCATTCTCTGTTAAGGTTTCGGTAGAACTTTCAATGTTGGATGTTCTTGCCTCGTAGGGGGCTGTAAGAGGGAAGGGAAGGCCGGCCAGCACTGTGTGGGACAGGCTCTCCGCTTCGCCTTCGGGTTTGCCAACACCTTCCTCCTCCATCTGCTTCTGAGCATCTCTGTTCACACAGCCCTCCAAAGGAGCCGCCTGCAGTCCTTTCCCCTGAGGTAGCTTCTGGAGAGCGTTGCTGAGATCAGCGTGCTCATCCTGCTGGCCTTTAAGCTCAGAAGCACCTTGTGAAACTGGATGTGGGTTGGACGCCAGATTGTTCGTTGCGATACCTTCGTCCGCCTCAGCCTTCTCGCAGAGATGCAGATTTTCAGTTCTCTTCTCCTTATCCAGGGCAACCTCGTCCCCTTTACCTGCTGTCTCCGGGTTACCCCTCAGGTGCTCCTCCAGACCAACGTCATCCTTAGTGGCCTCTTGCAGAATGTTCTCCATCTGTCCCTCCGCCACACCAGCGGCCACGGAGAGCTCTGCCCCCAGCGGAGCCCTGCCCGGTTTGCCCAGGCCCTCCCCGTCGAAGGGCTCCTCCCCGGGGTTGCCCAGGCCGCTCAGCTCCAGCGACCGCCGGTGCTCCTGCCACTTCTCGTTGAGGCTGGGATCACTGCTGCGGCGATTGGCGGTAGGCACGCTGCTATCACAGCCTGTCGTCAGATTGTCAAACGATCTTGTCTTTGGTAACCTAGAAATAAGCAGAATCCACAGTCAGGGGAGTATTTTTTTTCCTAAATGCTTAGCTATGACGGCTTAAAAACTTCCCCCTCTTCCCCTTTCCAATTAGGACAGTAACAATCTGCTCGCTAATGGACTTGTGTGAAGTATTATCTAGGAGCACATTCAGCCCATCTGTACAGCAGAGGTGCTTCTGTGCTCTCTTTGTTGGCCATCAGGAAAATAAGTTCAATCAGACTTCAAACACTCCCAGAATCACCCCTTCACCACAAGCACAAGCACTTACAGTCTGGTCATGCCTCCTCACCCACGCATGCTCAGAATCGTTGTACAAAAAAGCGAAGAAACAGTTATGCAACACAGAGAAGGAACTCCAATTCAAGATAAGCAAATGAAAGCTCATATCCCACAAGGGTATAAGGAATCCTACGTGGCCGTGTAATACCCACAGCTTAACTCTATTGGCTAATCTCATCTCTGTTACGCTGTCACCTCTGAACCTCAAAAGCTTCCAAAAGGGAAAGAACAACCGGCTGCTTCTGGGCAGGTCAAACAGTCCCCCAAAAGAACCCAGTGCAAACCCACCCCCTCCCTCCCCACCGTAAGTATTCTCCTTGTTATATCCCACAATATTCCCTGTTGATCTTACTTTACAGGATGGGACTTCTGGTCTGGAGGCTCACCTGCCCAGAGGCTGGTCTTCAGGGCTGGAGCCGGGCACGGGGTATGGGGCGCAGGTGTCGTCTGCAGGGGTGGAGGGGGAAGAGCAGGGCAGGTACACGGCGCTCCACAGCATTAAATTCCGCACGTGGCACACGGGGTACAGCACCTGGGCCGGGGTCAGAAACAGAATGCAAAAAGCTGTTCAAACCTGCAGTCCTGGTAGTTTATTATTCAGGGCTGCAGCTGAGAGGCTTTGCTAGATCTCCGAAGGCTAGCAAGCGGCTCCAGGGCTTTTAATCAGCTACGCTGGGATATATAATTATCTCTGCTTTCAGAGACAGAGGCTGAGGCGTAACAATGCTGGCTTTCAGCTTCCCCTCAATGAATCACTGCAGTGTGCTCGCTGTGAATCTACTCCTCCATAAGGCTCCCTAGCCGTTCAGGCTGCTGAGGAATTCAGAGGCTCATTGTCAGTGCCGAGATTTCCTTGTCCTCTGTTACACCACGCCACGCGAGAGCTGAACTAATCACCTCCTTCTGCGGGCTCCAATTTATCATAGCCAACCCTGTCTTTCAGGGAAGCACTCAGATGTTAAAAATCATGTACATGCAGAAATACTTTGCTGAAGAGGCAGCTTGCTCTTAAAAGGGATTCCTTGGCTCTGGAATAACACACTTCCTGCTTCAACGTGACACCACCTTAGGTCACTCTATCAATTCCACTGCTTTCCCAGGCAACTTTTTTGCGGGAGAGCTGGCAATGGTGGAGAAACACTCAGGTTGTGCTGGCACTGAGCAGACGGAGGGCTGGAGGGTGGCTCGGTTTGGTGGGTGCTGCTCTTAAAACGACTTGGGTTTTATAACAGATGTGGCTGCATCTCAGAATCACCCTCTAAACACTGAAGTAAAGCCACAAATACAAGACAGGAAATTATCAAAACCTCCCACATACAGACAAATTATCCTAATTAGCTCCGTAAGCTACAGCACAGTGTTTACAGAGAGCAGAGGCCAGGTCACTGACCGCAGCTCCACTGCAGGACGCGGCAGCTGAGGGCAGCCCAAGGACAGAAGGGCTCCCTGCCCACACCGCCCACCTCAGGGGCACTCCAAGGACCAGGCAACCTGCTGGTGTTTTCAGGGAAAGCTTAGACCCTCTAAACTCCGCACGAGCCACATTTATCTGCAATGCCTCATGCTTTCAGCTATCACATCCACTCCTACAATGGCATCAGGCTGGAATGCCTTGAAGGGCTGCGATGGAGGTCGCCAGTACCAATGACAATGACAAAGAGGCTCAGGCTGCATGGTCAGGAGACACAGACAGCCCCAGAGGGCCAACAGGAATATAAAATTCATCTTTTTCTAACAAATGTAGGCATCAACTCTTTCCTACTAAGCCAGGTTTTCATTTTACTCTAAGGAACAATTAAAAGCCACAACCTAGGTGATTCTGTGGTCTATCACATGCAAAAACATTGTGTCGTCCTTACGCTTAGGTTTATGGAATCTGATACTTTTATAAACAAAAAGGGTGTAAATATTTATAAAAGTCTCGGCTGTCCTAATCAGGATGCGATTTGATGACTGAGTGTTCACATGCCTACCACGCTGCACCCCTAATGCCTTGTGTTCCCTTTCATCAGATACACAAAAGGCAACTAAGTCCCTTCCCAGAAGCTGCAGTGACCTATAACTACAGAAGAACCAAACTGAAAATGTGAAAGTATTAAAAGAAACAAAGATATACTAAATCTGAGTTCCTTTTTCTGTTCAGATTTAAGATTAGCATAGACACAGTGTCTCTGTTTGTGTATGGTTCTATGTCACTCCTCTGACACAGCTCCGTTCTCTAGAAAGGTCTGTCTCACACTGAAATGTTTTCTGTTACAGAAGATAAAACAAAATATTTAGTTACAGAAAACACATTTCCGGCAGGGAGAAATTTCTGAGGTTGCATTTGACGTTCCTCAAATATCAGCAAACTTCACGCGAGGCTTGAAACGTCAGACTGGACCAAGCATTTGAGGGTGAACACCGATGGGGAGAGCTGAGCCCAGCGCCCTGCAAACACCTCCTTCTACTGTATTCACAGTGAGGGTGAAGCCATCACCGTGTCCCACTGCTATGAGCTTGGCTGTTTTCTTAATGTCCACTCTCTGGGGAGCATTATAGCTGGGGGTGGGGAAGGGGGATACATACGGATTCAGACTGGGAGGAGTAGAGCAGGTTTTTGAAGGCTTTGTTTGCTGCCCGCAGCAAAGACCAGACAGAACAGGTCCGTTCCTGAGTGTGTTTTTCTCCTCTCTCTTTCGCGTTGTTGCACAGGAATGTACCAAAGAGGCAGGAGTAGGTGTGCTGCACCAGTTTCACCTGCACAGACCAGTAACACACCGTCACATGGCAGAAGAGATCAGCTGAACGTCAGAATCAACATTCCAGTTTATGCAGCAAATCCTTCCCTTCACGGGGCATTACGCCCCCTTCCTAAAGACTGATGTGCATTTTTTTGCCTACCTCCTTATAAACTCATTACAAAAGAACACAACCATGTGGGAATCTTTTCAAATCGTAACTAAAAAAATGAAGGGAAAAAAATAAAAAATATAAAGACAAAATATTTGTTCATAATCAAGTATATATATAAAAGTCTTGCTGATTCAAACTCACAGCCCTGTAAGGACAGGTAAAGGAGACAATCGTGGTACCTGTTACAAAACATTAAGGCAGCAGAGAAAGGCAAAGAATGGTGGGGAAAAGTGTTAATTTGTGTAGGTTGGTGTAAATGCACACAGCACACGCACCTTCAGCGCTACTCACTGCATGCTGTGGGCCCCATCTGGCAGATTAGCTTAATACAAACTTTAAGCATATAAATGACTTCTATACGATTATGCAGATGTTAATGAAGACAAGTACTTCAATAATCTAACAAATTAAGGGGTTTACTCTAAAAAGACCACACGGCTCCTGCAGATCAGCAGTGATGCCGGTTATAACCTCCTGTATCTCATTTCCCACCCGAGGACTGGACAGACACTGGGCTGTGTGGCTGAACTGGTCAGGGGTAACTCAAGTCAGCCACTAATCACAGGAATGTGCTTTAAATTTCTCCGTGGATGAGACAATTCATAAAAGCTTTTATTCTTCAGGTTATCAGTCCTGCAGTCAGGGACTGTCTCTTTCCCAGAGACCGGCTTTCCGGCCTGCAGAACTGATTTGGACCAAATTTCTGATAGGACAGCTGGCCACGTCAAAAGAAAAGAAACACAGCTCGTATATCCTGCATATTTTCAGCAAAGAAAGAGAAAAAAATGAATGGAAAGGCAGGGGGGAGGCTGGGTTTAGAGGAGGAGTCTTCAAGTCAAGACAGTATCAAAATAGGGGGGAGTTTATATAGCCAACAACTATGATTTTTTTCATGCTGTGTATTATACAGGAGTTATTTCAGCACCTCTTAGGTGAGACTATTAAATTAGCATCATTTGTTTATTTCTTTAAAAATCTAAAAGAAGACCTCAAGGGTCCTGTTTCTGTTTTAAGACCAAACATGAAGACCATGTTTTGGTCATGGTGGAAACATTTAAGATCAAACATCTGAGCAGTTTTCCCGTTTCCTTTATCAGGTGGCAACGTATCCCAGGTAAATAGAAAATCAGAACCCCCTGGAGACACTCTAGCATGTTAGTCCCGGGCACTGGTTTAGCAGCAGTCTATAAAACAGCAATCTCACAAGCCACAACTCACAAGGAATGCTTCGTTAAACTCGAAAGAGCAAGGGAACTGCCTCTGGAGCTGATGGACGCAGTCCAGCCACTGTAAAAACACTGGGCAGCGCTCATTTAGGTCATCCGAATTCTCACCATGGCCACAGCGATCGGCAAACTTGTGGCCAAAATCCAGCCACTCCGTCTCCACTAGCACCTGGAAACCCTGCAGAAATGAAAGCACTGATGAAAAACTCCTATTTTCCTTCGGTTTGGTTTTCTAAGACGGCGTGAGACTCCTGGGAATCACCTTATTACCACGTCCTCATTCCCTCCCGTTTTCCATAAGCACCAGCCTTGTTACTAATTTCTACAGCTTTACCCAACACTTGTTGGAAATTAGGACAAATATCAATTCCCAAACCTACATGAACGGGAAAGGGAATAGGGTTCTCGGGGACTGGCAGGGAAGATGGGGATACAAGACCTGCCTTGGCCAGGCAAGGGCGAGCAGGAACTTCATCTCGATCAAAATCCTCCAACATTTGGACAGGAGAGGAAGTTTTAAAGCTCTCCCTTGACAATGAGAGGCAGAGCTGTTTGTCATAAAATACAAAAATCCACCCCCGACGGGCCATCCGTGCTCCGAGAGCGCTGGCCTGTGCATGTACAAACCAAGCACGGTCCCGAGGCTGGTGAAGGCTGAATTGCAGGATTTCTTGTGCAAAGAATAAGGGCAAAGGCCATTTCAAATAGCGCTTGGCTGAGCACCTGAAGGTGACACCTCGCCTTACAGGGCCTGAAACGCACCGCAGGTCAGGAAGGGTTTGACCCTTAGTGGAAAGAAAAATTGTAGAGCATGCTGTATGTCAATGGGTGTAATTAGAGCCAAAATAATAGCTGAAAAGCTTGAAATGTGACAGGGCTGAAGACTTATTCTCCTAAATATTTCTGCTCCTTGCATAGACAGGACAGTTCCTGGGTTCCGCCGATGTGGTGACAAGAAAGGCAGAGGGTGCGCAGAGAACTCTGAACACCAGCGCTCTTAGGAGGGACCAGGGGGAGGTTCTATGCCCAGGATGCTTTGACCTGATGGATGGCAACTTCTAGAACCCATGGGAAAAAGGATCTGAGGAAGTTTCCACAATTTTATGCAAAAGACACAGCTACAGTTTAAACTCTTGCTCCTCTCGCATCTGAGCAGCAGTTCAGAGCAGAGCATTCAGACACACACCCCTGTCGGAGGCAACAAAGGCATCTCGTGTGTGGGCTGGCAGATGGGATCCAGCCAGCGCTGAAAAGGGATGGGGAGAGGAAGAGAAGAAATCAATTCAGGCTGAAACCCCTCCAAAAATATAACTGAGTGACAGATGACAATGAAAACGTGAAACTGGGAAAACATGCGGTTGGGAAATCTAGGAAAGAGAAACTTTTGTATCAGTAGTTGGCTGAGAAACTGCAATGGGGTAATGGGAAGCGAAGTACGTAGCGCTTTGTCATCCATATTCCTAAACTAAATATGGGAAGCACCAACCATGACTGTGCACTTACAGGAAATGGGGAAAACGGCATCTGCTCTTGAATTACAGACTATATTTACACCTATAAGTAACTGTATCTGCAGACTCCAGCTGGTAAACTCCTGCTTTTTCTAGTGGAAAAACTGAACTACAGAGATTTCCTCAAAAAAAAAAAAAGAAAAGGCCCCAAACTTAGTGTAGCAGAGGGTTTACAAACCTCTGTGGTCCTGTAATAGGGATCGAGCAGCAGCTTGGCCAGCGCCACGATCTGGGGGGTGCGGTCCCAGCCATCGGAGCAGTGCACCAGGACCGGCCGCTGGTCTCGGTCCACGGCGTGAACCACCAGCAGCGCGGATTTCAGGAGCACAGACAAGTGCTGCAGCCACTTGGTGCTCTCCAGAGCTGATAGCCAACTAGAGGAAAGCAAGGCAAGACAGTTTTTGCTCTTTTAACATGCTTTCAGGTTTGGATCTTTGAATTTCTCAAATCAAAGCCGCGAATGTAATTCTTGACTATTTTTTATTTACATCTCATTACCGCTTTCCGGGGTCGGTAAGAAGCAAAGCCCTGCAGGACACCCAAGGAACCGCCTGTCCTTTGCTGCCTAAGACTTGCAAGAAGCTTAAGTAACATTTCCTCAGACAAGAGCATAACATGTCATCAGCAACCACAAAAGTGCTGCCGGGTAATCGTGAGTTTCACCGGCCTCTGCTGTGTCCCTGCCTCCAGCTGAGGATTCAGTCCCAGTGCCACAGGAATATGGTGGGACTCTATATGCCTCTGACAACTCTGTGTTTCCATGGAAGGGTGGGACCCAAGGAGGTGCCTTTGAAAACTCCCGTATCTCAACTACTCCCAAGCTTTACGAGGTGGACTGTAGGTAACATAAGCCTCCCTACCCTGTGAAGATCACAGAATCTTGGAATGGTTTGGGTTGGAAGGGACCTTAAAGGCCCCCCCCAGTGCCACCCCCTGCCCTGGGCAGGGACACCTCCCACCACAACAGGTTGCTCCAAGCCCCCTCCAACCTG
>JAOTQQ010000005.1:18191428-18275413 GCA_026546715.1 Gallinago undulata
GCAGGTTGGAGGGGGCTTGGAGCAACCTGTTGTGGTGGGAGGTGTCCCTGCCCAGGGCAGGGGGTGGCACTGGGGGGGCCTTTACAGTCCCTTCCAACCCAAACGATTCGATGACTCTATGATGTATTTGTTACTAAAGAAGCTACCAAAAACCAGTGTCTCAGAAAAGCAACGTTGCTTTGAAGAATTGCTGGACACAAATCTAAGGAAGAGACTGTCTGATTAAAATTATCCAAAATATGAAGATAGGGCTAACATGGACATTCTTTTGTGATTTGAGTTTTCTATCTCCCTTAAATAATTTTGGGATTTGTCCTTGTTTATGCTGCAGTCCAAGTACAAGCCAGATGTGAACTAGAGAAAAACCAAAAGAAGTAGTTGGCCAGAGATGCCATTTCTCATTTCTTCTGCTGTGCCGATGTCTTCATTTTACATTTTTTCATTTTCATATGAAAAAAAAATAATAAAATCAATCTTAACTGAGGTGACTGCCCTAGGAATGACTTGAAGGAGATGCAAATTCTGAGTGCTCCCACAGCATGTGTTTGGAATTAAAAGCTACATTATTCCCACTCAGAGCACGTGCAGCACGTCTGCCTTACCTCATTTACGGCATGAGAAGGGCCAATACGTGCTGCTGTCACACTCACTCTTGGAAGTTTTGAATAGGCATAAAGCAATATATATAAAAGCAGCAAATATAGTGACAAAGACGCCAAGCTATCAGGCCTAATGGGTCATACTTTGTTGTCAGCTAAATAGAGGTCTGAATGTTTACTAACCTTGTCACCCTCATTTGATACCTAAATCCTCAAGTTGTCTGTGTTTTGTCTGGGGTCCTGTTCTCCGCACCAGTTCTGGGATGTTTCTGGAGTGGGAGAGCAGGACCTCAGCCCAGGAGGATGCCAGTGGATCAGCCTGGATATCACTCCTCCGGGCAGCACCCAGGGCACTCTGCCAGGCTGTGCTGCCCCTTCCCAGGTCCCTGGCAGGTCCTGAGCCTTCACGCAGCATCCTCCACATCACATACATGCAAAAATACAGCAAGATGCAAGCCAGACCTCCTTTACTTTGAATAAATTATAAAAAAAATATTATTTTAAAGTATCTTTGACACTTTTGCTCAAGCCTGTCACTGCTCAGGTGCAGTGAGGGGACATCAGTGGCCCAGAAGAGCCTGAACACCTTTTATTACGAGCCAATATACCCATTTATAATTTATTTCAGCTTTTATTTGCCACAACACCCCATTTACAGCCTGGAGAAAGGTCTTCCACCTGCGAGAGCCTCACCTGTACACAACAGCAGGGATACGCTTCCAGGACCGAAAGCTTGCCACGCTCTCCAGCTCTTTGTCCGTGATCCAGGCGGGAACGATGATCTCCTGGGGGTAACTGCCACAGAGCCTGCGGGAGAAGCGGCACAGGAGGTTGAGCGTAAGCAGTACAGCCCAGTCACACACTTCCCAGGCCACACACACAAACGAGCAGTATGAGCAACCCGAGAGACGTTCATCTCCCAAAATGCCATTTTGTGAATTCTTCCTTCATACGTTAATAAACTCACCCTTCGCATCTACGTCAGGAAATTCCTTGGGAAATTCACACATAGGCAATTTTTAACTCCAGCTGCTGAAATAAATCAGACCACAAAAAAGAAACCCCCCCACCTCTCCACGCTAAAGAATTATCCACCAGAGTTGTGGGTCACAAAACACAGCAGCAGAGCCACTCCAGGCTGCCAGATTCAAACAGGAAACTCGTGTGAGTCTGAAAAAGGATCTTGGTTAATCAACCCTCGCTGAAGGCAGGACTCTGAGTGCACCGGCTTCTGTCTGACCGGCCAACTGGGACATTCGTCTGTGAGATGCACCTCCTGCTCCACACTTTAACTGGTAACATCACGACTGCCAACGAGAACAACGCCAGTAGCCAGTAGTGGCTGTGATATCTTGCTGAATCGTGACCTCCAGCCCGTCCCCTTGAAGAGACGCATTTACCGCACGAGGACAGACCTGAGCACGTTCAAAAGAACAAAAATGTTCTTTTCTCAAGTGCTGGCCACAGGAAGGAAAGGAGTAGTTTGTGTCATTCTGCTGCCATGTGACAGAGTTTTTTCCTATTTCTTTACTATTAAATACATAGAGGATAGCTATTCTTTCTTCCCTAGATTTTTAGAGACCAAGGCAGATGCTCTTCTTGCAGTGACACCAACTACCACCTGCAAGTCGTTATCCTGCAGAGTAATGAAATAGGTTTTATTACAAAGCATTTCTGCTGGGTTTGCTCTGAATTGGATTAGGGACCAGGCAGTACATTCTGTTCTCCCAGCCATCAATGGAGGAACACCTTTCCCTGCTCCAGCAGCCAGAGAAGAGGACATTTATCTGTGGTTTCAGGACCAGAGACTGTTTTCTCTTATTTTCAGGACCTACAAGCTTAACTCTTTCAAACCAAGGTTTTTTTTTTTCCTTATCTAATACAAGTATTTGTCATAAATTAGAGAACAAGACACAATAAAATGTTTTATAAAAGTTCAATATAACTCCACTCTTTGCCCACTTTCCTCCTTCCTTCCATTATTCTTCTCTAAACCCCTTCAGCAAGCGCATCAAAATCTGGTATTTCTAAGCCTACAAAAATTGTAACAGCTAGTAAAATATCAAATAATACTTCAAAAGAACAACTTTCTAAACAATGACTGAAAAAACATCATTCTAATTGTTCCTTATTAGGAACTGCAGAACTTGGGAAAAGTTTCCGTAATGTGTTATAACAAAATTGGTGTTTCCAGATGCCATTTGGCTGTGAATCCACAGCCCCCAGAACTTACTTGTACTTCTCATTGATGTTGGAAATCCTCCAGGCATTGTTCATATCAAACCCCATCCGCTCCACTTCATTTTTAAACCTTGAAGTTACGTGTTCTCCTGGGTATCAAAAGCAGAGAGAGAAAATAAATCAGAAATAAGAAGGAAGATTCCTACCTTTTAAAATAGCTGAGAAAAACACCACTGCTCTCGTTAAAAACTGAAAAGAGAAGGGAACAGTCACAGAATCACACAATGCTATGGGGTTGGAAGGGACTCTGGAGATGATCTAGTCCAACCTCCTGCCGAAGCAGGTCCACCCAGAACAGGTCCCACAGGAACACATCCAGTCCAAAAATACCACCTGCATTTCACAACCCCATTTTGAAAATCTGTATCAGCAGAACCACAGCTTGTACTGGTGGCTCTCCTCAGTCAACTGTCTGGAAATGCCAAAGTCCATGAAGGACATTGTCTCTAAAATTATATGAATTCATGTAAGAAATAAATTTGTATAAGAAACAATAACTGCAGACCGGAACCAAGCACATTGGCAAAAGCAATTTAGATCCATCAGCCTTAGTGGGAAAACATTAGTAGGTTTTCTCTTCAGAAGTTCAGATGAATTTGGTATCAATGAAGGTGACCAATAGGTGGGGAGGTAACACAGAATGTGGTGGGAATTTGGGAAACCTCCATCGCGTAAGCAATTTCAGCTGCAGTTTCCTGTGTGACTGCAGGCAAGGCCTGTCATTTAACCTGCATCTCAGCTTTCCACCTCTACATCGGAGCCATGTGGAGATAGGAAGATAAAAATGCATAAATTATTGTTTGACAAAGATAAAATGCATAAATGATTGTTTGACACAAATATCAGTCACAAGATCCTCACAAACTCCTGGGTTCATATATTAAAGGAACTGGAATGAGCCCCATTTATTTCCTAGACACTTTTAAAAAAAGTATCAAAATACAATTGAAAAAATCAACAAAAGGATATAAGAGTAATTATTCTGACAGACAAAGTCTAGAAAACTAGAAGGTTCTCAACCAACACATAGAAGAGAGTAACGTACAAAATTTCCAGGTTCACAGAGCTAAGAAATGTGATAAACTGAACGAACGTGTGAGAAATACTAGATAAAGTGATTCTGAAAGTCTGTCCACTGCTTGTCTCTTTAAATTATTGTATTATTAAATCATGAGGTGGATCATCACCCAACAGGGAAAAATCTATTGAAAAAAGTAATGTTTTAAGTATTAAATGTTTCCATTATATATTTCAGAAAATGCTTAGTCTTTCAACAGCTGAGATATACGGAGATACAGATTCATCTCAAAGATGTAAGTGTATGTGTCTTAAACAACATTTTTATGGGATGTTACAAAACAATTAGATAAATATAGAGAAATAGGCAAGTTAAGACTGAAGGTAGCAGCCTAACTATAGGATTTGATGATGTGAAAGAAAAGCTCCAGTGCTATTCATTCCAACAGGTCAGACCACACACTGAAAATGGCACTTTGCAAATCTAGCCATGCTTTACAGCATGGACAACGTATGAAAGATCTGCACAAGAGAAGTCCAATGAGATTATTTTTCTTATGCTTTTTGCCAGGTAAAATGTGAGAACGTCACAGCGTGGAAATGGGGAATATTCCCTCTTTGAGACCCATGGGGGTGAAACCCATGGACCAGACTGACCTCCAGCACTTACTGCCTTTACATCTTGGCACTGGTACAACGGCACCATAAGAAAGAAACAGATCTGCCTCCCATGTCTCCTTTTGTCAAGTGCAAAGGTGAAACTGCAACAATCCATTCCAGCCAGACCCAAGCTCTGCCATCTTCCTCCTTAGCAGGGACTTTGTATTTTTAATAAAAAAACCCTTTTATTGGAACAGCAGCACGGTCTTGCAGCACTGAGGATGGCTTCATTAACGGCTGCTTTGAGGAATGGTCAGGAAAACTTGAGACATCCTTCAGGATTTTTCTGGATAGAATACTGGAAATAGTCTCAGTCATCGAGGCTGCAGACTGCTCATGGGTTTTAAGAGAAACACATAAAACTATATGAAAATGAAATATTCTGTTTGATTTCTCCCTCTTAAGTTTTCAGCTACTGTTGTGAAATCACAGATTTCCCTCTGAGAAATGAAAGCCTGGCCTTAACCTTTTGTCCCTTCAAAAGGGATGAATAATATTTTCAAAGCATCTCAATCAACTCAAAATCAGAGAAAAAGCAAGATACACCTTTTGTGTACTTCTGCCTTCTGTCTATAAAAGCCGATCTTGACAGCCACTGTTCAAATCTCCCATTACATAAATTGGTAACAACTTACATTTTTTTCCCCAGAAGTTGATACTTTGGTTGATTTTAAAGCAATTCAGAATTTTTATCCGTATCTACTAAATATTGAGCTCCTTGAATGTACAAAAATAAATTACAGTCTCTTGGGATTAACTTCTTCAATTACTTTCCCATAAATTTATTTCGGCTATAATTCAGCTCTTAGAAGGAGAGCATCTTCCACCAGAAACAAGCAAGCTAAAGGAAGGAAAAGTTACTATGTTAAAGAAAATTATTTAATAGACATTTACAAGGAAAAAAATTGTTTGCTAAAAGTTAATAAAAAGGTAAATTCTGCTTCTTATCCTAATCTACTATTAAGTTGAAGCCCATCTGTTTCAGCGAGGAAGAGAAAAGGACTCCAAGGAAACTCGGCACGGCATCTACATGCCTGCTGTCCTCCAGTTCCTGAGTTTAATTAGGAGGGGAAAACCCTCTTAATCTGCAGAATTTTCCCCCCTAAGTAAAGTGTGTGAAGTGCAGGACAAGGAGCACCTCCTTCCACGTGTGTGCTACCTGTTGACTGCTCTTCCTCACGCACCAAAGAGATCACAGAATCACAGAACTGATTACTGCCTTTGCTTCAGAAATCAGGCAAAAATCCCACCGACATCCCTCAGCCTGACAACTGGGACACCTTTCTCAAATATGTGAATTGTGAGAGAAGAGCACCTCAGATCAAGGAGGGCCCGGAACTCAGACTTCCCTACAGTCAAACAAGTGCTATAAACTACTATTATCCCCATTTTTAGCTTTTATTTACTTGTGGGCTTCTAAAACTTTCCCACAAGGATGGCATTCCACTAAAATATGTCACTGCCTTGCAGCTGTGAATGACCCTCAGGAGCATCTCAGGGGCGTCCTTCTCCTTCACCACCTGCTCCTCAACATCCATGTTGAAACCGCTGTTGCAGGCAATTACAAAAAAAGTGGGCACAAAGTGTTTTAGTTGGAAAGCTGCTGCCATGGTGAACAAAACGTTGATAGTATTATGTATGACTGGCTAAATCAAATCCACCACAATCATTTCCCCAGGATATTCGGGTACTGCTTTGCATATTGGTCCCCAAGTAGCCTGGGTAGGAGTTAATCTCTCTGATTTTCATGCAGAAAAAAATACTCAGTGCAGCAGACACACAAGACATGAAAGGTCTGTAGGCGTAGGTGACAGTATATTATACCTGTAGAATCACCACACACAGTATATCCACCTGCCAGTGAAGAAGTGCAAGAACTTATGTACAGAAAAAAGTCCATACTGGCATTTTCCAGGTTCAATTTACAACAGCAAATGCTGAACGTATTTAAACCTCTCTTTGAAAGTTCTGGATTATTAATCAAAGCATGTGATGGCCCCCAGAGGGTTCCCACGTACCTGGCCGACACAAATCCCCGTGCTGCTCCTTCTCACTGGCATACACCTCCATACACCAAGCGTGATAGGCAAAGGAGAAGAGGTCCTCTATCTTGGAGGGAGGGCGGATGGCGTTGTTCAGTCTCTTCAGCCAGTCCTGACACTGCTCAAAAGTAGAAAACTGACACCTGTCCCAGAAACAAAGAGGAATTTTCAGTAAAAAATGCCAGACTGTAAGATCTGACAGACTGGATTATGAAAACATCTGTGAAAGCTAAAAGTGAGAACAAACACCTTATTGATAACTGAGTTCTCTCTGTACATTCTAATGGATGGTAAAAATGGAACCTTTGGGTATCAGTAAAGAAATACATGCTTAGGAAGTCAAAATAAAGCATAAGCAGGAAAGCAACGTTCTGTGGTTGTTAATAAACCAGGGGTATGCTCTACTGGTCATGGATGAGGCACATTTATGCATGTTTACTATAAACCCAAGGACAGCATCACCCAGTTCAGTCTGGTTCTTTCCCACACTCCAGGACGGGAAGGGGTTACAGCCCTGTGCTGACTGGTGGGCTCAGATGGGAACTCACAAAACCATCACATACATTATAATCTATGCATTTTATTCCCTGAAACAAGAACACGCTTTATATCAGACACAGGAGAAATATCCACTTGATTAATATGCTTAATTTGCAAATAATGAGGACAAGCTCCAGTATCTGAAAACTTCTATTATTCCCTTATCCCATATGCCAGGATTTTTTTTCCTGGCCTCGGTGGGAAGCACAAACAATGTTTTTGAACCCGAGCTTTGCCTAATATTACGGACTAACAACTAGTGAAAAGCATTCCCTGCACAGGAGGAACTGTTCTTCAAAGCTGTATATTTAAGTTACATTGGCTTCTCTTTTCAAAGGAGATTCCCAGACCCTTTAGAATAACAGGGTGGAAATAAGATCAGGGATTTATTTTGCTGTGACAGATTTCTTCAAGATTTTATAGTTATAAAATATTCACCAAGTATTTATATTTGGCTCAGTCTGCGTTCTCCTGCATTTATGCTTAATGACAGCATCTGTATTCTCCAAGGGCAGGATTTATTACCCCTATCTGCAAATATCTGAAAGTCAGTCAGTGGAAGGGAACCGACATGTTCAACTCAAGAAACGTGCCTAAAGAGCTGTGAGGAACTGCGGCCAGGAAGAGTTTATTTCCCATCTCTGCCTATAAAGCAAGCTGAGACTGCTACCTGAGCCTGGATAATCCTCTATTAACTGTCTAGAGTCAGACTAGATACATCTCACCCTAAAGATCCCACATCCTTTGGAAATTCTTTTAAAGTTAATATTGCAAATTACCAGTACATCATCATCATGCCCTATCATTCAAAACGGAAACTGATTTGTTCATGAAAAATAACATGAACGTGTTCTAAACCTGGTACCTCCACCCCACACTTCATCATCTTCCAACAGTCAGTACCATCAAATACCAATTCTTGGAGATGCAGTTGGAAGGGAAATTCATAAGGAAAGGCATAAATACATATAATTTGTATTCATTCTACAATTGAAGAGAAATAACAAATTAATGTAGAGAAGGAGGCTGACTTTCTTAAATGTCAAGAGCTACAAGTTAAGAGGAAGTTAAATATTTAATTCAAATTAAACTAAATATTACTTCTAAAGTAAAATCAGCCCTCATCAAAATACAGCGTTTCAGGAAGCAGCTGGCCTGTTAAACATTCTGAGTGCTCAGCTATGACTGGGGCTCATTTCATTATACCAAGGGAACCGCCAGCAAACATTTAATCAAAAAGAAATGTTCCTTTCTTGGTAATTAAAATTTATAGATCAAAATTAATTTCTGCAGCAGAAAAGTAGGAAAGAGCAGCAGCTCAGAGACTCCCGGGGCAGACTAAGGACTGGGGAAAGAGAGACATAAATTAATACTCTCTTCTACGTGATGTTACCCCCCTTTCACAGGAGTGTTCGTTTCAGTGGTCTTATCTAGTTTTATATCTCATGACTAATTGAAGCAATATATTATAACTGATTGTAAAGCAGATGGAATGCAGTGAGATTAAAATTAATTTCAGAATAAAATCAGACTAGCCACTTCGGCTCAGACCAAAGTTTGCTGCTATCATAGAGAGCAGAAATGCAAACCGTCTTGCTCCCATCCTTGTTACAAAACCCACAGCTACCGTACGCAAAATCAAGCAAAATAACACCTTTTGCAGAAAAGCAAGTCCCCTAAGTAAGAAAAAACTATTTCCTTTGAATGTCACAGCATGAGGAAAGCAGAGTTACCCCCCCAACACTCAGCCCTTTCCTACCTTATAACCTTGCAGTCTTTGCAAGTCAAATGAAGCTGAAATATATCACGGCACTCAACGCTTTCTATAAGCTGCAACGGGACCTGCAATTGAAAAGATGATAGAATTTTATTTCAAACAACACTAACACAGTAATTTCCTTGCATATCTCACAAGGCTTTATTGTAGGACTACGCAGAGTCCAAAAAGAGAGAAAAACAAATAAAATTGTAACTACATTAACAGCTTTGAAGTATTGTATTGTACATCAGAGAAGTTTCCAGCTTGGTTGCTGTACAGTTCACAACCCTTAATGGATGGCATGGAAGAGCTGAACAGATCTGCAGCAGTAGTGATATGTGGGAAGGCACAAAAAATAGGAGAAACCCAGACGCTCCTCTCTCCTGGAAGCATCTTTCCTACTTCTAGGTCCAAATTTAGGGATTTAAGGAATATCATTTTAACTATTGGTATCAAAAATGAACTGCTAAGCAGGATCCCCTTAACAGCCAGCTGCAGTCTAGATGCTGATCATAGGGAAATATCCTGCATTTCCTCTTCAGGGAAAAAACATTTGGCCTGTTTAGATCCACATTCATGATCAAAGCAGCTGTATTTAGATTAATAAAGCTGAATCATTCATTTATAAATGTGTAGTTATATGCACTTATGTTCTATGGAACACGTTGCTAGCAGCAACTCCATCAGGCAAAACATGCAAGCACCTTTAAAGATAAGAATCATGGAATGGTTTGGGTTGGAAGGGACCTTAAAGGCCCCCCCCAAGTGCCACCCCCTGCCTTGGCCAGGGACACCTCCCACCACACCAGGTTGCTCCAAGCCCCCTCCAACCTGCCCTTCAACCCCTCCAGGGATGGGGCAGCTTCTCTGGGCAACCTGGGCCAGGCTCTCACCAGCCTCACACCAAAGAACTTCTTCCCCACATCTCAGCTCCATCTCCCCTCTTGCAGTGTCAAACCCTTCCCCCTCGACCTAGGGCTCCCCTCCCTCATCCAGAGTCCCTCCCCAGCTTTCCTGGAGCACCCCCTCTTGAGGGACTGGAAGGGGCTCGAAGGTCTCCCAGAAGCCTTCTCCAGGCTGAACCCCCCCAACTCTCTCAGTCTGTCCTCCCAGCCGAGGGGCTTCAGCCCTCCCAGCATCTCTGTAGCCCAGAAGATAAAAATATTAGTTTTCATTAATATTTTTTGGACCTTGACCTGAGACAGGTAAATGTACACTATTGTCTCAAACGAACAAAAGTTAGTATTCTATCTCCTATATAACTGTCTAAATTCCAAACACAGAGAATTTAGCTAATACCAATAATAAGCATGAAGTGTGAGACTGTTTGAAGGGTTTATTAGATTATACTGAACATCACACAAGGCAACAAAACCTCCACCATTGAGATCCTTCAATACAAGTACAGCAGAGAACCATTCAAGTACTCTTTATCCTCTCTGCCATCAGAGCAGCAGGATCCAGCAGTTTAAGTTCTGGCTCAGGGCTCACAAGATGTGGCCATAAGACCCTGCTCTGCCACTGCCCTTCCACACGTCCCTGGGCAAGTCCTCCAAGGTCACCTCCAACCAAGGATCTGGGATCAGGAATCAAAACAGCTACCACAAAGCTTAAAATATCCCTGATTTCAGTGGAACTGAAAACAGAAGGCAAGGGAGAGAGATGTCTCAGAAATACAAGCCATGAGAAAACTGAATCTGAACATGAAGATGCCCAGAGAAAGGTAACAGTACATGCTGTGCCCAGGAGTGACCAACGCTCTCCAGTCTCCAGGAAGGCAGGCACATGCTCACAGCAGCATCTCCTGCTCCCCTGCCCACTCAAAGGCAGAGTCCAGAGTCATTGCAAATACACAAATAATTCCCCAGACCTCACAAGCCCCAAATCCAACAGGTGGGTATCGTCTTAGAGCTCAGCCTTTATCCTTGTGTTTTAGTCACATCACAGTGAAGGACCCTCCTTGGCCCCTTCCTCAGACGGAAAAAGCACTAACCCCCACCTCCCATGCCCAGCATGGCTGGTCCAGGTAAGTGATTCTCTTCCTCTTGGTGTACCCAGACCAGTAAAGAATAGAAAACTCCTGTGCAAACAGACTGGACAAGACGTCGTCTGTCCTGACAGCCCAGTAGCCTGGGTATTCAAATAAAGCTGGAACTTGAATTTTGGTCCACGTTTTCAGCAATATTGCTGTTTTAAGGTCGTGATAGTCTAGTATAGGTTACATAGCTAGCAACACCAAGGGGTACGTGAAACGATGATCCCCTCCCGCGAGACGAGCCCCCTCTTTACTTGCCCCCCGCAGTCAATGCCGGGAACAAGCAGAGAGAAGATGCCGAGACTTGGATTCCCATGTCTAGTTAAATGCATGACAGACAAAAGCAGATGTACGGTTGCTAGAGTTAATCTTTTTATTAACTGCTAATTTCTTCCATGCCTTTTCTCCTACTTGATTCTAGTCTGCAAGGTAGAGAAATGGTGATGGTTTTGTCTAATACATGAAGGGACTGGAACAGATCTCAGACTGGAGAACCTGCCAGTCTTACTTCTTGATTGTTTAAAACTACAATTGATGTTCATGGCACGCATCAACACGGAAAGTAAGATACCTTTCCCCAGCAAAATGAGTTAAGACTCTAGAAGACTTGCTTTTTCAGTCAAATTCCCCTTTGTCTGTTAATATTTATATTTTTTCCCTAGCCCTCTTTTGGCATTCCTTCCCATCCCTATCTTCATTTAAGCAGTTCTTCCCCCTGCTCCGCGCTCCTCCCAGCAGCCTTGTTCTGGCTCCTCTCCCTCCTGTCTGCACCCTAATGCCATACTAAGTATTCTTCTACTCCTGCATTATTTTTAATTTCCTTCTTTCAAAGTCACTCTTTGTTCAATGCCCTTTCAATTCACCCTCTGCTCAAAAGCCATTCATTTTCCTCTTGACAGTCTCCACGCAGCTCACCATCTATTTCCTTAGAATCTGCTGTTTTTTCTCCAGGACCACCTTCATATCAATCTTTTCAATTTTTTTTTCCGGTCATAAAAATCCGTCCTCTGATCCTCTTGCATTTTTCAGTCTCCTGCCTCTCCATTATTCATCCCCCAGTAAAACTGGGCACAATTCTCCGTCCAATTTCCTGCCTTCACTCCCCATTCTTTCCCACCAACACCCTTCCCTTTCCATGGTTATGTGATTAAGGCTCTACAGAGGGACCTAGACAGGTTGGATGGATGGGGCAAGGCCAAGTGTATGAGGTTCAATAAGGCCAAGGGCCAGGTCCTGCATTTTGGTCACACCACCACGCTGAAGCGCTACAGGCTTGGGGAAGAGTGGCTGGAGCTGCACAGCAGAAAAAGAATTGGTGGTGTTGATGGACATACAGCTTAACATGAGCCAGCAGTGTGCCCAGGTGGCCAAGAAGACCAGCAGCATCTTGGCTTGTATCAGGAACAGTGTGGCCAGCAGGAGTAGGGCAGTGATGATGCTTCTGTACTGGGCGCTGGTGCAATCTCACCTCGAGGGCTGTGTTCAGTTCTAGGCCCCTCACTCCAAGAAGGGCATTGAGCTGTTGGAGCATGTCCAGAGGAGAGCCACCAAGCTGGGGAGGGGTCTGGAGAATAAGTCATGCAAGGAGAGGCTGAGGGAACTGGGCATGTTTAATTTGGAGAAGAGGAGGCTGAGGGGAGACCTCCTTGCCCTCTACAGCTCCCTGAAAGGAGGGGGTACAGAGGGGGGGGTTGGCCTCTTCTCCCAAAGGAATTAGGAGCAGAGGAAATGGCCTGAAGTTGGGGCAGGGGAGGTTCAGATTTGATATTGGGAAGAGTGGTCAGGCACTGGAACAGCCTGCCCAGGGAGGTGGTAGAGTTGTGGGGGTCGTGTGTGCGTGTGGTTGGATTCAGTGATCTCAAAGGACCTTTCCAACCATGAAGATTATGTGACTCTTTAGTTCAGGGTGCCACACGTGGGATGCCCAGTGCAGCAGTTCATTTGCTCCTGAAAGAGCCATCAATTCTCTTTGCAGGCACTTCACCGTGTGATAACAGCTGTGAAACACAGCAGGGGCAAGGCAATCAGTTTTGCTTTCATCAGAATAAACCCCCATTGTTATCCGAGGCCAAGCCGACAGCATTATGGAGAGAACTAGAGCACGGTGCTCATGCAGTATCCATCTCTTCACTCTCTGCTTAAAATTATCTCCTTTTAAATAATAGCAACATTCGACAACCCAAACTTTTCCTTTTTGAGATTTTTTTTTTTTAAGTTTTTTAAATTTTACTTACTGGAACCGTCACTCATCTTACAGCAGGACAAGATATATTTAAAGAAAAATACCTCTGTAGTTAGAAGAAACACAAGTTGTGTTTATCATCTCGCTGAAACAACCCAGCCCATGGCTGGGTCCCTGATCACAAGGCCCAGTGGCACACAGTGGTCCTGGCTGGGCTACCATAAGCCAGTGCCTTCCCCAGTGACTCTGCTGTCCTCTCCAGGACACCGTGTGGCACCAGCTGTAATTAGTACTTTCTTCTTGTTTCCTCAGTTCAGAGCCCAAAATAATGTTGGGGTTACGTTACAGGCTGGTTCTTCAAACAGCACGAGGCCCTGGCTACATCCTGAAGCATGGACACAACATATGGAGGAACTGGGGACACGAGGTCAGCTCAGAAAGTCTTCAAGGAGTCTCCAAGGTGGAGAAAGTCACAGAATCACATGGGACTGGAAGGGACCTCTGGAGACCTCTGGACCAGTCCAACCCCCCTGCCAGAGCAGGTCTACCCAGAGCAGTTTGGACAGGAACGTGTCCAGGTGGGGTTTGAATGTCTCCAGAGAAGGAGACTCCACCACCTCTCAGGGCAGCCTCTGCCAGGGCTCTGCCACCCTCACAGGAAAGAAGTTCCTCCTCATGTTTAGGTGGAACTTCCCATGTTCCAGTTTGTGCTCATTACCTCTTGTCCTGTCCCTGGGCACCACTGAAAAAAGACTGGCCCCATCCTCCTGACACCCTCCCTTTAAGTATTTATAGGCGTTGATCAGATCCCCCCTCAGCCTTCTCTTCTCCTGACTAAAAAGACCCAAGTCCCTCAGCCTCTCCTCATAAGAGAGACACTCCAGGCCCCTCATCATCTTTGTAGCCCTTTGCTGTCCCCTCTCAAGCAGTTTCCTGTCCTTCTTGAACTGGGGAGCCCAGAACTGGTCCCAGTGCTCCAGATAGGACCTCCCCAGGGCAAAGTAGAGGGGGAGGATGACCTCTCTTGACCTGCTGGCCACACTCCTCCTGGATGTACCCCAGGGTGCCATTGGCTTTCTTGGCCACAAGGGCACATAGTTGGCTCATGGTCACCCTGTTGTCCACCAGGATTCACAGGCCTTTCCTTCTCCTCAGAGCTGCTCTCCAGTAGGTCAGCCCCCAACCTGTCCTGCTGCAGGGTGTTATTCCTCCCCAGGTGCAGCACCCTGCACTTGCCTTTATTAAAGTTCATCAAGTTCCTCTCTGCCCAACTCTCCAGTCTTTCCAGGCCTCGCTGTATGGCAGTACAGCTTTCCAGTGTGAGTCAAGTATCTCCAGGGGTGATCTTGTTCATATAATCTACCAGGACTACCTGAAGCAAATTTTGCTTTTAATTACAACTAAGTGCATTTGGGTTTTGTCCTGAAGGTAATCATTTAGTCCCCTCCTCTACTTTCACAATTAATCCGTACATGATGTGAACAAATCTCAGCACCTGCACCTGAGAACCAAACAAGGACTAAGCCACTGTTCAGCACAGATGAAACTCAACAGCACTGCACATGTAAGTCAGATACCAAACCAACCATTCTTCCATTAAAAGATCATACTAAAACTCATTTACTCACCAAGACTGAAAACTGAATCATAGAATCATGGAATTGTCTGGGGTGGAAGGGACGCTTCAGATCATCCAGTCCAACCATCAACCTAACTCTTGATAAAAACCAACACTAACCAATGTCTCTAAGCTCTGTGTCAACCCAGCTTTTAAATACCTCCAGGGATGGGGCCTCAACCACTGCCCTGGGCAGCCCATTCCAAGACTTAATAACTCTTTCCATGTAAAAATTCTTCCTATTATCTGATCTGAACCTCCCCTGGCGCAACTTGAGGCCATCTCCTCTTGTCCCATCGCCTGTTCCTTGGGAGAAGAGACCGACCTCCCCCTGGCTACACCCTCCTTTCAGGGAGTTGCAGAGAGCAAGAAGGTCTCCCCTCAGCCTCCTTTTCTCCAGACTGAACTCCCCCAGCTCCCTCAGCCTCTCCTCACAAGACTTGTGCTCCAGACCCCTCACCAGCTCCGTTGCCCTTCTCTGGACCTCTTCTAGCATCTCAGTGTCTTTTTTTGTGGGAAGGGGCCCAAAACTGGACAAAGCCCTTGAGGTGGGGCCTCACCAGTGCCCAGTACAGGGGTTAATGATCTCCCTCATCTTGCCAGCACTACTTCTATTTTTCATCTGTGTCCAAAATCTACTGTTTGAAAGAGGCCACATACAAATCCATGGTTTCATAAGCTACACTAAAATTTCTCCCCTAAATACAATTAGCTCATAGGGGAAAATGATTAGACAAAACCACACAGCAGCTGCAAAGTTGGCAATTTTCTTAAGGAAAGGCAGTCAATAGAGCTCAGCCTGGGAACCAAACTTCTCATGTGCCGAGAGATGGCTGTTGAGTCTGCATTTTTATCCCACGGATAAACGTAAGTCAACTCTTTTCAATGTCATAATCCCTCCAATTTACACACGGTCTACTGGGTCTTCTGGGTTTGCATTTAAAACACCACATTGCTTTTACTACTGTGATCTAGGAAATTATCCAAGGAAAAGCTCTCTGCATACAGCTGTTTACTGCAGCATGGCCATGGGAGCATTACCCATTTCTAAATGTATTTATTTCCAAGCAGGGTGCAGCAAGTGATCCAGCAGCACTCTGCTACTTACTGAGGTTTCACAAGCACAGCTCTGACAGCCACTCTATTGAGTTGTAAACAAAAATAGAACATGCTTTCTCGGGAGGAGCATTTCTACCACGAGAATATCCCACCTACTCTAAGGGGAGTCGTTGGCATCAAACACTGCACAGACACGGGCAATTAATTTGTTTTACAAGTACTATCATAGAGATATTTGCTAAGAATCTTCTCACACAGAAGTACTTCTCCCCACCAAAGTAACCAGGTCACTACTGTGGCTGGACAGTGATTCTTGTGAAAATGATTAAAATTTAAAAAACCCCAACTCCTAACATTAGTAAACATTTACGCACTTTTAAATAGTTTTCTTACAGGTGTTTTCTGAACTGCTCCAGCAATATAAAAACAGTAGGAAAGAATCAAGATGAACATGATCAGGAAATACTCAGTGAAGATTTAACTTTGAAAAATCACCATCTGGTCAGTAATTTTGATCAACAGTAACCAAAGGGAGTATTACTCCAAAATGTAACAATTTAAACACGGTTCCTCATTATTGCAAGTACCTTTTATGTTTACAGGTATTCTATATCCTCTCCGCCTCAGATTCCAGTAGAGTTCATCCTAAGCTATTAGTGATGACTATACCTGGTTACAGAAGCATTATCTCTATTCTGCTCTACCTCATGCACTAACAAAATCCTTCTGGTTAACGAAGACACATGAAGCAGAAGTAACGACCTTGGAGATATCAGATGGAGCAAGATGCCAGAACAAGTGGAAAGTCAGGGAAGGAAAATTACTATGGTAACAGTGACAAACCTTTGTGGACTCTCTCCTGAACACAAGCAAAGGATATTATTTAAGAAAATATATTTTCTTCTTACTCCTCAAAAATATTAAATTGAAAGTTCTTGAAAATGAATACTCTCAATTATCTTAAGGAGAAATATGACCTTAAGTGCAGCATAGGCATTAGTGCCTTCTCTAATGAAGTAACTCAGTTCTGGCATTCCTCAGCACAAACTCCTGATTTCTAGGGCTACTCCTGTTTCTCTTATCTCGGCTCCTTGCTTTCAAACATTCAGTCCTTTGCTCTGTCACTTCTAGTTGCCAATTTCACACAACATCCAGACTCTGAATTAAAACAAAAATAATCCAGCAGTAAGTAACACAATATAGATTTATTGTAGCTGGCCCCTTGGAAGAATTCAGCCTTAGAATTTATGTTCCTATTAGAAAGCAGCAAAGAAGCCCTATAAAATACACCCCTCAGAGGCACCTCCTCACTGTCAGCAGCATGGGGAGCTGCAGCTGGGGACAGCAGTTGAGGCATCCCAGCACCTACAACCTGGGCTGCTGTTCCCACGCACAGGGGCACTTACACCTTCATTTTTAACTCTCAAATTTTATTTTCTGATTGACTACAGGATCAGAGAAAAAGCAAAGTTATGATACCTCTGCATATGCACATACTTGTACCATCCCCTTTGTGTGGCCAGCAGCGTCAGGTAACAGCCCATACACTTCCAATTCAATCCGTCATTTTTTTGCCAGCATTTTGAGTAATCACCACATTCAGAAATAAAGGTTATTTGCTGGAAAAAGCCCACATCACCATGAATTTTAGCCCTCCAATGCTGTACACAGATGTTCCCCAGCCCAGCCTGCTGCATTGACAAGTCATGAACTGAAATAGCACTTCAAGTGATTAATGATAACTCGAACACAGGCACATTTCCAAGGCTGTAGATAAACAGTTATATGACTACAGACAACATAAACCAGTAAAGATTGAGTTTCAGTTAGTGAACAACATTTTTACAGAGTTGTTAATATGGTTCTGGCACAAAACAATTAAAAACCAATTTAAATTTAAAACTGACATCAAAAACAGCATCAAAAAATTCAATCTGTTCAGTGCACAAGACATCTCACTGATGTTCCAGACCTCCACGTGTGTCTCAGTCATCTACATGTTGGACACTCATCAATTCCTATATTTTGTTTCCCTTGCCTTTCTCAGCTTTGGAAAAACATGCAGTTTTGGTGCTTTACACTTAATTCACCAGTGCATAATTCAGGATTTGTGACCGACACGTGGCAATTGTGAAATACTCACCAAGGTCAGGACTTGTCTTGAAATAAGGAGATTGGTAAAATTGAAATAAGGAAATCATTAAAAGATTTTGGTTGGTAAAAAAAACTATAATCAGTAGGGGGAAAAAATAAAATGCTTTGATTCTTTGAATTTTATTTTTCTGGTTTTATTACAAACACCCACAAAAATATTTCTGGGCCATGTACCTACCAAATTCTACATAAAGTTCACAAATTATATTAGAACCATTGTTGTAACTACTATTTTTCAAAAATGCTCTTACAACACGAAAATGTGATTTGAACATCATAAAGAGATTGTTCATTACCACTAACCTTAAAAAGCAGGATTACTGTACTTTTATCCTAAATTCCCTCGCGTGGATTGAGTTCAAAACACCAGTATTACCATCATAGCACCAATAACACTTACATTCACAACAGACTCCTTGAATTTGATGTGAAGCCTGTAATTAGAAAGTGCAATGATGGCATCCTCCGCTCGTCCCACATACTCTGTACTCTCCCCGTGAAGTTCAATGAAGGGGACCTTCAGAAAGGGAAGAAAAATCCTTCAGAAACCATTAATCAAGAATATGTACCTCCTGTAAGCACACACTCAGGCACACAACACACAAAGTGAAGCATTGTTGAGAATTCAGCCTGGCTATTACTGCTAAGGAAACTCTTAGGTAAGGTTAGTTCAGAGGTTAATTGTAGTCTTTCTTTTAAATGATTCCTCATTTTCTTTTCATTTTCCTGAGTAAGTGCTTGGTCAGGGAAAACAATTAATTGTTATAAAAAATCTGAGCAAAATATCCTCACATTTTGGCAAGCAGTGTGACCAACCCCTTGATTTAGTCTCTTGCTCCTTACTTAATGGAGTGGCATTTCCATAATGGTATTAAATTCATCCTAAAGTAGGCAAGAAAAATCTAAGATGAATAATCTTTTATGCTCCTGGTCCCCAATATTCACTAAGCAAGCTCAGGCAACCGGCTCAGGCTGGATAAATGCTACACAGCTGAAGTCAGTTGGACAAATCATACTTTTTGCTTCATATTTGTCACTGCAAACATGAAAATGCCCAAGATGCTGCAGTTTCATGAAGTTGGAAAACCTGCACTCATCTTACATTGTACATAAATTAAAACTGTTTAATTAAAAATGTGACTTGAACCCAATTTAGGTGAACTGGGCTGAAAAGTATAAATGCTCAACTTGAAAAATAATCTGGTTTTACACTATCTTAGCTTAAATCCATTAAAAATGTTTTCTATGAAAATGAAACTACCTCTTCAGTTGATAGAAGAGTGTCTACAAGGATAAATCATTTGAATTAAATTAATTCCAGAACTAAGAAACAAAACAATACCCATTTTGTGCAACATAAGACTTTCAGCTTCTCAGTAACAAGATGTAATGACAGTATTTAATTAGTTTAGTGTTATTTAAAAAAAAACCACTAAGAGTTCTAAATTATGGAACAAAATCTAGCCCTTGAGGTTACTACACAAGTAATGGCTGTATTTTTCCAATGCTCTACGGAAACTCTGGTAACATAATACACCAGCTCTCTGTCCTGTCAACAGTACATGAGGATTTAAACAGAAAATGTGTTTGTCTTATTACTGTGCTGAGTTGTGAATAAAAATTCTGCTGGGGAGGCCAGAGAACACACAAGTCACGCAGAGATATATTGTGACCTTAACTGGCAAGGAGCAGTGAGTTCATTACCTGCAGGTTCTCATCCTCCCGGATCAGCTGCTTCCTAGGAAAAATCTGATTAGCCTGGATGCATTCAAGGCTGTGCTGAGTCTCTTCATCCTAGGAAACAAAAGTGGTACAGTTAATTTGGCACTGTCCCTGCTGCCTCCTTCACCACCCAGCAAGTGAGCAATGAAAATCTCCAACAGGGGGACTGCTTAGAGAATTCAGCATCAGCAACCTGCTACAGATACTAAACTTGCAAAGGTGAGCACTCAAAACAACTAAATATGATATTAGAAACAGGTTTCCTTCCTGCTGCCTGATTAATAAAGTTATTTAAAAAGAAAGACATACAATTGTAGACAACGCCAAGTTGGGTGAGATTGTTGACCTGCTTGAGGGTAGAGAGGCTTTGCAGAGGGATCTGGACAGATGGGCCAAGGCCAACAGGATGAGGTTCAATAAGGCCAAGTGCCAGGTCCTGCCCTTGGGTCACACCAACCCCCTGCAGAGCTCCAGGCTGGGGCAGAGTGGCTGGAGATGCCAGGCAGAAAAGGACCTGGGGGTGTTGGTCGACTGTCAGCTGAACATGAGCCAGCAGTGTGCCCAGGTGGCCAAGGAGGCCAACAGCATCCTGGCCTGTGTCAGGAGCAGAGTAGCGAGTATGACTCAGGAAGTGATGGTCCCCCTGTACTGGGCACTGGTGAGACTGTCTCCAGTTTTGGGCCCCTTCCAACAAAAAAGACACCGAGATGCTAGAGCAGGTCCACAGAAGGGCAACGGAGCTGGTGAGGGGTCTGGAGCACAAGTCTTGTGAGGAGAGGCTGAGGGAACTGGGGGTGTTCAGCCTGGAGAAAAGGAGGCTGAGGGGAGACCTTCTCACTCTCTGCAACTCCCTGAAAGGAGGGTGTAGCCGGGGGCGGGGGGGGGAGGGGGGTGGTGTCGGTCTCTTCTCCCAAGGAACAGGCGATGGGACAAGAGGAAATGGCCTCAAGTTGAGCCAGGGGAGGTTCAGATTGCATATTAGGAAGAATTTTCACATGGAAAGAGTTATTAAGCCTTGGAATGGGCTGCCCAGGGAAGTGGTTGAGGCTCCATCCCTGGAGGTATTTAAAAAGCCAGGTTGACACAGAGCTTGGAGACACTGGTTAGTGTTGGTTTTTATCATAGTTAGGTTGATGGTTGGACTGGATGATCTGAAGGGTCCCTTCCAATTCAGGGTCCCAAAGGTCCCCTCAGCAATTCTATGATTCTATGACAGTATTAGGAAAAAAGCATTAGCCCAGTCTAGTCTAGCACTATGCCTAAAATTCAACAACCCCACATGTAAGCATGAGTTCTATGATGGTTTTCAGCTTTTAGCCTATTCTGCTCCATAACAGACCCCACAACCCCTTTTTGCTTACCATGACAGGCCCTGGATAGGAGGAGAACTCCTCGTCTTTAGTCACAACACTTTGAGGCTCTTCTTCAATTACTATTAAAATCTAGAAAAACAGAAAGATATAAAAAAGTTAAATTCATTTTCTTTTGGCAAATAAATATAAACTAACTTTTAAAGCCTGAGAATTCAGCTGCTAGAAAACAGCTAGCAAATAGTAATTATGAAAAGATGAAATCCATCTAAACTCACTCTCCTGAGAGACAAATTTGTTTCAGAATGTGTCTGTCTCCTTCTGTTCATTCTGAAAAATCATCTTCGAATGTACTGCTGAGAGAATACCTCTCTGAATGCAGCAATTAGACCACTATTTATATAATTTAAATTAAAACATGGTCATCTTTTCCAGCTCACACTGAATTTTCTTCCAAGTCATTTGCAGATGGTGATTCACAAATACAGAGGTTATAAAACCAAGGGATCATTTAGTCTGATCTGCTCAGTAACACAGGTTGAAGGATCCACCTGAAGATACCTTGTTTCAACTATGGCATAGGAATTAAGATAAAATTCCTCATTTTATAGTTATGACTCGTTTTCTACATCCATGGATGTATCAAATATCCATTTTCTTGCATCAACCTTCTCAAGAGCTCCAGATCACTACTCACTAGCGAACTGCTCTCTCCACTATCCAACAACCCCCTAGTCTTTAAGCATCTGCAAATTTTCTGGAAATTAAATTAAAGAGCATAAAGTCTTGAAGTTTATGCAATTGGCCCTACAAGGAAATCAATGATGGAAGTGAATACAGGAGTTACAACCTGATTTTGAGACTTATGTTCAGTTTTTAAAATTCAGGTAGGTTCTTCCCTATTTCAAAAAAAAAGTTCATTGAGGTGTTTTAAAACAAATGAAAATATATCAGTCAAGTTCAGTCAGTTCCCAGTTCATGTATCACCATACTTATCAATATATTTCCAATTATCAGTGTTGTGGTTGACAGAGAAAACCACTTAGATTCCACCAGCTCACAGACCCCTACCAGTGCAGGAAGCGCCAACTCCATCCTGTATATTCTAGGAAATATTTACAGGCGGAAAAGGAGCAGCAGATGAGCATATTCTGGACCTAAAGCATCTCACTAAATAACCCACATCTAAAAACGATCAATGAGAGGAAAGCATTGCATGTCCCCAAAGCCTCTGTGAAACAGGAACATCACAATAAACAAAATGCCTTTATGTCCCCAGAGCAGGGGAGAAACAGCCAGCTTGCAGAAGGATGTGAGTGTGTATATATACATGTAAAAGGAGGAAATTATGAGCAGAACCGAGCTGGAACTGCCACTAATTCACTAAAAATTAATGCAAAAAAGTAGATATAGAAATCCCCGTTTTAAGCAAACAAGAAAAACAAAAGCTAGAAGACTTGTCAGAAATCTGAATTCATCAATTACGGAAACCGATAAGGAAAAATAAAAAGCCAGCACAGAAATTTCCATGCCTGCAGGAACAATGGAGAGCAGGAACATTCTTTTAAGTTCTCAGAAACAAAAGGAATCTAGAAATGCTATCTACTGACAAACAGATGAGGACAGCATTACTGTTAATATTGTTTTAAAAAGGCAAAATTATTTAACATTTTCATTTCCAAAGCAGCAGGAGAAGAAAGATGGTTCATATGTAACCCATGTTGTAACTGATGAGAGTATTCAAAGAATCACAATAATTGAAGCTAAAAAGGCCATAAATTTATCAGGTTTGATCTTATATTAGAGATCAGAGGCCATAAAATTCCAGCCCTTGCATTCAAAACAAGAGCTGGTGACGGCTTCCAGTGTGACTTGGGTGTTTTCTGTAGGTTGGCTTTGGGAACGCTTATCTTCCAAACACATGGCCAGTCCGGACTCGAAGATACCAAGAAAGGAGGAGCTCAGCAGTTCTTGTAAATGTGTCTGGTTTCAGCTTCTGCTCTTTGGGTCTGTAGAGAGTTCTGTTCTGTTCTGCAGAGTACGTGATGCACCGTTCTCCTTGATCTACGAGATTTAAAAAATGAGCCTCCTGCTCAATTAAATTTCAAATGACGGCTGGCTGAGCCACGAGCTTATTTGTCCAGTCAACCTCTGTCTTACAGCTCATCCATCAAGAACGGCGTAGACAGGATTCACTTTGCAGCATATCCTCATCTAATGAAGACTAATGATCCAAGAGAAGACGGGTTTCAAAACTGTGAGGTTTACACAAATCACCTTCTCCACCCGTAAAATAACGATAAGCTCACGCATTCAGCTGTTAGGTCTACAGCCTGCCAGAAGAGCGATGGAGAGTTACAGCATATTTATGTTCATAGAAATGACCGTTTTTGAGGAGGCCTGGGGTACCATCTCCGCAGGTGATGGTGGGCTGGTGGAACCACTGCCTCCTGCAGCCTCCTTGCCAGCACCAGCTCCGCTTTTCCAGAGCAGCAGCCGCTGTTAAAGTCATTAAGACCAAACATTTCCACATCAATCTAGGCAATTTAGGTACCACTGGAACAAAGCCTTAAACATTAATAGTAAAGCCTTCTAAATACTTTGCTATTTCAGAAAATTCCTTCAACTTCACGCACAATTATCAAAAGAAACACAGACCTAATTAAAAAGATGAGCTTTATTACGAATCTAAAGCACACTTAGTATTGTTGAGGAGAAGGTTTAATGTATTGGGCACCGCACTGTAACAAAATTGTTCTTTTATACTTCAGATTGACTAGATATATTTATTTTTAAAGTTTACTACATAACCATCTACATGATGGTTAGACTACATGATGGCACACCCAGGGCAGTGGTGGAGTCCCCATCCCTGGAGGGATTTAAAAGCCGGGCAGACGTGGTGCTGAGGGACATGGGTCAGTGGTGGGTTTGTCAGTGCTGGGTTGAGGGTTGGCCTCCATGATCTGAAAGGCCCCTTCCAACCGGGACAATGCTATGATTCTATGATAATAAAAGCAGTATTCTCTCGGAGAATTAGCTCTTTTAAAAATTTCCCAAAACCCAGCAGGAGCCATTAGTGGAGACTCTCCAAATTACTGCAGAACAAGCTCCTTATTCTAATCACCGAGTTCAGCTGCAAACCTGCTTCTACCCACTACTGCGGCTTTTTACATGAAATGTCAGAATCTTCTTTTTAAGGTAAATTTTGGGAAAGCTGAGTGAAAAAAAATGTGGCGGATCCAGTTTTAATCAGAACTATCAGACAGAAACTGTGATGTTGCCAAGATAAACGGTACAAGTCCTTATAAGACTGGTTCTAAAGCAAATAGTTTGCATGCTCACACTGCTTTTAGGTATTAGTGAAACGCTTCATTGACTGAACTGCCACACCACCAAAGTAATTTTAAAAACTGCTGGCAAAAACAGCAAGAAACATCAAATTGTTAGAATGAAGTTCACGTCTGATGGACAGTGAATATACCGAAAGAAGGAATTTATTCCCCATCATGTCAACAAGCTGATTCCGTTCCCTTCGTGATCTCACAGTAACTGGATTGAGCCCAAGTGGAAGGGAATGGAGCACTGGGAGCAGGGATGGGGCCACAGGCCATGTTCATACTGAGCGTGTGAATGAACTCAAACCACACTTGCAATCTCAATTTCTTTCTATACCAAGACTTTTTAATCCATTTCTACCCCTACGTTTAGCAAACTCCTCCAGGGTACTCCTATGAACAGACAAAAGGAGCCCCAGGCTTGTGTGACCGCTTGGAAGGTGGTTTCTGACCCTCACTTCATGGCATTATCACTCAGCGGTGAGGAGGAAGAGGACATTCTTCATACTGGGAACCCCAAGGAGCCACTCCATTTAATTTCACCCATGATAATTAACACACCATGCTACTTTGAAGCACAGATTGATGTGAGTGAGATTGGCTCAGCACAAACTGGCTGAAGAAATCCATTCTCAAGCCATGCCTTCCAGCTTTTCTGATTAGTGGCAGAATGGAATGGGGATTCTCATTTTATTTAGCTACAGCCAGCAAGGGATCAGATCTTCCATGACAGCAAAAACACCTTCCCAGAACCAAAATGGAAATGTTCAAACACAGCTCATAAAACTGACCAAGAAAAAGCACCCTCAAGTTCAGGCTCCCAATTATAAATAGGATCCTGTATAAATACTTGATAGCTTATAAATAGTGTAGTGAAACTTGGTTTTTATTGTTCAAAATAACATTTATTTATTTAAGGACCGAGGCCAAAAGAGGTTACATTATCAACTTATTGTGCTATCCTTTCAACTGTAGTTTCACATATATTAAATTACACCAAAAAAAGAGGTTAGACTTGTTAATTCTAACAATTAGAAAGGATAAATGATTAGTAAAGGTTGTAACCTCAGATTCTTGTTCAGCCAGTATGGGAACATCTTAATTAACTTTCATTTCAGATGTGCCTTCTGGTCTAAATTATGTACATAATTAAGACTAGCAATAACCATCTGTTTGCCAGTGATTCGAAACAAAAAAAAGATTAACTAAAGGATCGTTTAAATTCACATATACCTAAAACGTAGCTGGATTTATAGCAAAGAAAAAGAAAAATTAGAGAGTAAAAAAAAAAGCAGCCAAGTGTTTCCCTTTCTTCCCCTGCCTCCTGTCCTGTCCGGATCCTGAACTCCTTTTGTTTTAGTGTCAGAATTAATTTGTGTTCAAAATTAAATTGTGAATTTTGACTGTCTAAAAAAAAAAAACACTATTTACATACTGTGTTGCCCTGTAAAAGTTTTAGATAGATTCTGACAAAGAAGTATTAGAATGTTTGAGCGTGAAAAGAATGCGACCTGGCTTTAGCAAAAGCTGCTTCTGTTACAAGTGAAAACACTTCTTCCCCTTTTGCATGTGGAAGGGAATCATTCTGAGATGAGGATAAACACTCAGTTTCCCACATCTCCATCCCTGCCAGCCAGGTTTCCCCTCCTTCCTGGCACCACACGAGGAAGTAACCAAATAGCTTTGCTGAGGATTTACAGGGGAAGCAGCTGACAATAACAGGCATTTACACATCACTCCGGAACAAGGCAGACAAAGAATCACATTTGAAGATTCTGTGCACAACTAAGAATCAAAAGTAATCTTTTTCTTAGAATTAAAGGCTGCAAATTTCAACTAAGTAGAATACAGATTTTTGTCTAACGTCTTGGAAAATGTTTTATTTAATTAAGAGAGTAATCAATGATAACTGTGGAACCCACCATCACCAAGCAGCTTGTCTTGTCAAAATAATGCGCTTACCAAAGAATACGAGATAATAAAACAGTGCTCCTTGTCCCAGAAAGTTGCAGATGATACTCTTCCGATACCTCACATTGGCAACTGCAAAAAAAGCAAAAAAGAGACAGTACCTCAAAACATGAGCATCCAATAGGAAAAAAACACATATAGCCAGCAGCTGATGGAGGAAACCCAACTTTAGGGTAGTTTGTCTTAAAGAGGAAAAGGAAAAAGCACCAGCTACTACACAAGTCCTAACTATTGAGATCTTAAGGCACCCAAAGAGGGAATTTAGTGACTGGTTTCTGGCACGTACACACACGTGGGTCGAGCTCTCTCTCCTGGTAGGGAATAGTTCAGAAACCATGGCCACAAAGTAGTTCCATTTTTTTAAAAAACTTCTTTGACACACAGAAGTGGGAAAAACATATTACTTAGCTAAAAGCTACAGGAAAGCTCTTCTATGGAAGATCCAACTGGTTTCGTACCGATCTTCAAAAGTATCCTAATGTTATCCTAAAAATAGCTTTTTCACGCAAGCAGATGAATACCCCTGAATACTGGGCTTTGCCTAAGTACCTCTGGACAAAGCTGCAAGAACAATGCTCATACAATACCATTCCTCCCAAGCCCTATCTTTCCAACTTCCCCAGTGCTGCACAATTATTTCCTAAAAAGATATTACTTTAAGTATCATGTCGCAAATACACATCTGTCAAAAAAATTATATAGATTAAATAGCTGATTTGCCTCATTCTTACGCAGTCCCTTCGGTAGGTAACTCACAGGTAGGTGCTAGAACATCTGAACTGCTCTGACAGCCCAACACGTAAAAATAAAGTTCCGGACTAAACCCAGCCATTCCTAGAGCACACAAGCAGCCATGCTGATGGATTCCCACTCCTTTGCACCCAGTGCAGCAGAAGATTTGCTCTTCGGACTCACTTGGAAGCCACCCCAATAGCACACTATGTATGGGCCCTGGAACTCCAGCTTCCATAAATACACAATCCTCCTGCTCGAAATTGTTTGCTTGTGCTCTCATTGGCCACAACTAGTAGTAATTTTCACATTCTGGTCCATTTAAAAAACATAATCTCTCTTCTGCATTAATTATTTTCTTTTAAAATCTTTTAAAATCTCCCCCAGCCAACAAGCCAAATGCTGGTTCCAAAAGCTTTACGGGTTGATAATTAAATATGGCACACGAAGCAGAGAACAGAGCTCTACTTTGAGGTACCAGCTTGGTCATGCAATACATTGAACATTAGAGCAGCTCGGGTGGACAAAGTCACCTTTGATGGGAATACTCAGCTTATTAAATAAACAAAAAAAAAAAAACACACCACAACCCATGAAGGCAGACTATGCAACTGCAGAACGACTCTTCAGAGACACTTTTCTGGCCACGTCCTCGCTTTTATAAAGGCAAGACACACATTTAGGGTAAGAGGAGGTAAACTTACTTTGTGTATTTTAGGTCCAAGAGAAAAAAAAAAAACCTTCACAAAATCTGCAACAAGCTTTTTATTGAATTTAATGAGGTTTGGAAGAAGCCACCAAATCTCCAGAGTTTTGCAGAGAAGTTTAAAAACAGGAGAAAAATGTTCCAATATAAGCATTAATAATTCCGCTGTGTCCCTGCCAGCATTCAGCCAGCACTCAAGGAGACACTCATCAGCATTCCTCACTCGAGGCTGTGGCTCACAGATAAGCACCTCCAATGTTATCACTTCCTGAGTCAACAACATGGGCCAAAATAAAATAAAATAATAAAAAAAAAGCTGACTGCAAGAAGAAACACGGCTCTGACTTTTACTACCACCTCCAAAACTCTAATTCCTGAAGGGAGGCGCAATCCCAAGTACTGGTGTGTGACCGTTTAATTAACACATGGAAGCTTGTGGGTGATGTGGCCTCCCCCCACATGCTCCCCCCACCTCCTTCACTCTTCTCTTTGGCCTCCCAAAACTTCCTGCTGGGAAAGCAAAGGGTCAGAGATGGAAAAGAGATCAGCACCCTTTTCTTTCAGTAAAAACTACAGACTCAAACATGTCTAGTAGAGGGACTGCCTTGGCACCATCTTTCTCATTAGGCTGTCACATCCTCATGGTTGGCTTCGTTTAAATTGTTTAATTTAAGCACAGGTGCTGAAGGACATAGTAGATACATTGTCCAATTTTAAACAAGAAGTTATTCTGCGACAGAGCTCCAGCAGCTAAGGTGATGTAAACAAGAAAACCTGAATTAAGCTTTTACTTCAAACCATTTTCTTAGGATCCTTCTCTGTTGACTCCTTTGGGAACTCAGACATCAGTTGAGCACAACTAGCTCATGGGTTTTGCCTCCATTGCTTTTTCCTAGAAGAGTCTCCAGAGAAGTACAGAACAGGCCAGGCTGGATGGGGCTTTGAGCAACCTGGTCTAGTGGGAGGTGTCCCTGCCCAGGGCAGGGGGTGGCACTGGATGGGCTTTAAGGTCCCTTCCAACCCAAACCATGATATATACTATATATATCTCAATCATTGGAAGAGTGAAACATAAGGAATAATATTATCATGGTGGAAAATTCAGAATTAAGGTTGAGCACTGCAACAGGTCCCCAAGCTGCAGAACCTCTATCCCTGGAACTATCCTAAACCTGAGCAGCCCCTTAGCAACTCCATCCAATATAGAATCATAAAATCATCCAGGTTGGAAGGGACCTTTGGGATCATCAAGTCCAACCATCAACCCAACACTGATAAAAGCTATCGCTAACCCATGTCCTCAGCACCACATCTACTCATCTTTTGAGTATCTCCAGGGATGGCAAACTCCACCCCTTCCCTGGGCAGCCTCTTCCAGTGCTCAAAAACCCTTTCAGTAATTTTTCCTAATATCCATCCTAAACATCCCCGGCACAACATCAGTCGGGCCCTACTCTGAGCAGGGTGTTATACATGGCCCCCAACCATCAGTCTGTGACAATGTTTTTGTTGAAGTTTATTAAAATACAACATTGGCACATAGTTCCAAAAACCAGCCTTGAGAAGTTCTAATAAACATGTTAGTTTAATTAGAAGATTGGCAAGTTGTCACTTGATTTTCTCAGCTGAAAGGCTGTACCTAGCTAGAACAAAGCTAGGATTTGATAAGCATGAAGTGAAGTGACAGAAGAGAACAGCAGCTTCGGAAACCAACAAATCCAAATTTTCTCTACCCACAGACAAAGCTATCTCATGGAGACGCAGACAAACAAAAACAAACTTGCTACCGGTAACTGACTATTTTTCCCTCCCTTGGCTGAAATATGGTATTTCTACATTGCTTATGCCACACCATGGCACAACCTTCACATTATGCAAGTGCAGCTTCTCATTATTTCTATTTCCGTTTGCATTTCTAACCTCACAACACCACTGCTCCCATAACACAGCTTTGCCAGGACTGGACCTTCTCTCGCACCCTGCTGTCACACACTTACCATTTCATCACCTTTTTGTTTGCCCACTTTCCTCTCAGCTTTAACTCGCATATAGGCTCGTTCTTGTCCCACTGGATGTCCTTCCTAGCAGATTTTAGCTTGCTTTCCCTTAAAATTATTTTTACCCTAAGGAATAGAAACAGAGTCCTACTATCAGGTACCTCCCACTCGGGGTGATGCAGTTGGCTTGTGGCTGAGCTCAAAGCCACAGAGGGGATGAGAACCCTGGGACTGGCCCTGCAAGGTTACTGCTGTCTAAAGAAGTAGTGAAACATATAGACAGAGCAGAAAGAATGCTCATTTTCAAGGAGGTATTTGACGGTTTCTACTGCAATGTGTCTTTATCATACACTTCCCCAGATTAAGGCACATGATTTCCAGGTGGAAAGCATCCAGACAGACTCAACCACAGGACAGAACAAGCTGAGCTCAACAACCAGACCAAACATTTCCCTCTTCCACAGGGAAATGTCCTACACAGGAGCATTTTGAAACTGTCTTACTCCATTTTCCATTCACCTGTGCTTCTGTGAGCAAGGAATAAAATTAATTATAAGAGTCCAAAGCAAAAAAGTTTTGTCGACATCTGTCACTGACCTGACTCATGCGTTAATGGTAAGTAATTTAGTTTCCTGTGGAAGCCTTTACAGGGAGGCACCTTAGTTTCCTTCATTTTCCCACTCAGAAGAGGCATTAATCTGTTTTTAAAATGGTTGATTAAGCTGATTATCTGTGCATACTTGTTAAAAAAAGATCACTTCTCTTACACTCCTCAAAAACCAAAGGCAGAAGGCAACTGTTCAAAGTTAAAGTGAAAAGCGGCTCAAACAGTGAGCACAGCCCAAAAGGATGAAGAATCCAGTGGGAAGAGCAGGAAAAGCGCTGCTGAGGTTGCATCTATCCAACAGCTAATGGGAGTAAAGAGAAATTGGATCTTGCATTAAGAAAGGTCCATTTCTCCACAATTGATGTAAAGAATTTAAAAAAAAAATAATAATCAGTGGAACTTTAGGTGGGATTAAAGCATTAGTTATTTCAATAAGTATGAAGGTTTTCTTAGGAAGGAGGGTGCCTAAATAAAGATTATACACTGGTATTCTCCTTCACTGTCTCAAAACCACCCAGGCCAAAACACCACAGGAGGCTTGAAACCAAAATCTGAAGAAAAATGGACTTTTTCTTCTAAGATTTCAGGTTTTCTTTTCTTTGAATTCTTTTCTTTTTTTCCATTTGGCTAAAACCCCAAGATCCAAACACTGCAACTGTTCATATGTAAGCCAGGATATAAGTTACCCAGAGATGGGTACAATGACCCATCTGATGAACCCCTGGAAGTTTAAAGCTCAAATTAACAACCCATTCTACCATTTTCCTTTTATTTCCATTACTCTGTATTCCTCAATTTTAGGTGCGCAACAAACAAAAACATCTACCAATAAGGATCAATGAAATACACAAATTGGTCTGACCTGTAGAGAGATCTACAAGGATGGGATAGGACCCAAATCTCTGAAAGCTGCCAGGACACAGGATGCTGACCAGGGTCAGAGCTGGTGGACAACAAGTGGAATTGTGTAGGTTCTAAGCTAGAATGATGACCAAGTGTTGAGAAGGGAAAAAATTATATCCAAAAGGTAACCAAAGAGCCCTTTAAATAAGGCAATATTAGATTAAAATTATAAAACAGAAAAAGCAAGTGAGCAAGACTGAGAACAGGAAGCAAAAGTTTCCATCTGAAACGGCAGAACGGAGTGAGAAGGGAATAATTTCCTCCTCATACTTCCCATTTTTCCACTACAGTCCTCACAGTCCATTTGCCATGAGTCACCCTCTCCCTTATTTCTTCCTTTCCAGAAGAAAGGCAACAAACAAACAGAAATAAGAGGTTGTTAATCAAAATCTCAAAGGTTTTACTCATCCTCCCCAAACTCCTATTCATCCCCTTTCCCTGGCTGAGTAGGAACTGCTGGTTCAGGAGAGCAGCACTCAGGGAACAGGCTCCTCACACTCATTTTATGGACAGCCAATGCAACATGAAAGAGATCTACAAGCAATTAAAAAAGAAAGCCTTGAAAACAGGAAGAACTAAGAAGTAAATCTGATTTGAAGACGCCTTTGGAGCTTCAAGTTCTACTCCCCTAAGGTTTTTTTTTCCCCACTGAACAACTTCAGGACAGTGTCCCCAGTGACAGCCATCAGCCCCCAAGTGTGGAAAGTGACCTCATTCTCACCATACTTTGTCTGGCACAAAGCTTTTAAAGCCTCTCTAACAAAACACCACTCAATACTTTTGTCATAAGACAACTTTATTGAAATACTAAGTACCTGCCATGAATAAACATTTATTTCTCCATGCATTAAGTAGGTTCAGTTATTACAAGGGGTCAGTAGCAGGAAGGAGGCTCAGAGCTGTAGGGTCCATCAGCCCCACAGCCAGGAACAGGTCACAGGTCTGGGCTCTGCTGCTGAAGCCTGTAACCAGGCATCACTTTCACTGCACACCTTGCCCAATGCAATGCTGGACTACTTACGTTTTAATCCATTAATTCTTAAATTGCATTGCAAAAACTGTTCTGTCAAGGAGGCCATTCCAGTAAGATGTGTATCCACCTTCACTGGATTCATCGAGGAAGAGAAAGCCACGTGAGAAGCTGAGTGTTCAACAATTGATATGGGACTTCCTTACACAAGTGTGAAAGTTGATCATTTCTAATGGCCTAGCACTTGCTGAAAGTGTGGCACACTCCAAAAATGTTTTTTCTAATGTGACACCTAAGGTATTTTCACTTTTAAAATAGACTACATCTGCATTCCCTGAAACCCAGTGAACCATCAGGAAGGGCACTGCTCCCACACTCCTCCCCAATAAAATCCTCTCCTTCCTTATCTTAAATGAACTCTGGTATTTCAGACCCCTCATGACCTAATCCAAGCCCTAGATGCAAGACAAAGCCAGACCAGAAAAAGTCAGGTTATAACACCACTACTCTACAGTGCTGTATATTTTGTTGATAAAAAACAGAGCCTGAAAGCAACTGCATGACATTTGGCTTTTACAGAATCTGAGGTAGCTTAAAAAATCACTTCAGCACCTGCAGAAGTGACATATTCTTTACAGAACTAGTCACTCAGCTTTGCTCAGTTCAAACTACTCACATATTTATTTCTCAAAGCATTAAGTAGCCTAAGCTTCAGTTGCAGAGTTTCCATTTCAAGCAGGAGTTGCCCTCAAAAAGCCCCACTCCACACTGGAGCTGTGAAGCACACAAGTGGATCCTGCACCACCAGGAGCTAGAGCTGACACTGAGTCTAACACACAGCAGTGATTTTTGTGCCAGCAGCAGTGAACTCAGGGGTGAAGAGCTCCTCTCTCCCAACCAACCAACCGTGGCATGGGATAAGTATGTTTGATCACAGCATTAGTACTACTGTTTATTTAAAATATAAATTAGTAAGTTAATTCAATACAAGAAAAACATGAGTTCGGGTATCTCTTTATTGGTATGTGCAGAACAATCCTGGTAAAACAACTGAGCCAAGTCATCATATTGAAAGAGCTGAGCTGGGCAGAGAGCCAGCTTTAGTCACAAGAGACCCCTTTTTATGAAAAGGCCACCTAAATTTCACATTTCAGGAGTTAATCAGGGGTCAGATTAGCTTTTCTAGTATCATAAACAGCTGTTTTGTAGAGGGCAGTCCAAGTACTTGTTTGGGCATCATCCATGGAAGCGTCAAGGCACCGGCAGCACTCACTACTCAACCACCCACTTCATGTGTAAATACTCGGAGGCAAAAGTCAAATTAGGAAGAGATAAAGCCATGTCTGCTCATGCGTGATAAGGAGAGCAGCAGGAGCTGGGCAAGGGAACACCAGCAGCTGAAGTGAGTATAAGGAATCTTCTGCCAGCTCCTATTTGGACAGCGAGTTCTAGTTTAAAGCCAGACACCATTTACCAGAAAAAGTTACGGCCTTCCTTACATTTAAGCAGTGAATCCCTTCCAGTTTAGAACAAGCAGGTTATTGCATCAACCCAATTCCACCTTCAACTTCTCCAAACTCCCAGCAGTATGGGTCTGTTACTAGTCAAGTTTTCTATAGTGGGAGAGAAGGCTCCCACTGGCACTGCCCTCCAGCTGGGCACAGCCGGGAACAGCCTGGGCTCTCGACATGAATTGAGACAGACAGAACTTGGATGCCTTCCCCAATTAAGGAGGCCTCCTATATTTAGATCACAAGGGACAAACAAACTGGTTTGGCTGATCTACCAGCACACTGCCTGCCCCCAAGAACCCTGCTACTGGATGTCCTCCCTCTGGTCAGCTGAGCCAATTTCATTACAGAGAAAGTGCAGGAGAGCAAATACTGAAGTGATTTTAACTGTAGGAGAAGAGGTATCGCCCAATGGATTATTCCCATCTTTTTTCATTCATGGAAAGACATTTCTTCTACAAGTAACTGAAACTGGCAAAACATTACTTTCCATTTGCAAGTTGCAGTTAAAAGACCTGAAATAAAAAGCAAGCAAACCTTAAAAAGGGACCTACAAACAGGCAGGAGAAGGGCACTGAGCCACCTGCGAACTGAGCTATGGCAGGGACCTTGGAACAGCCCAGACTCTGCTGTGAGAGCTAATCAAACACCAGGATTTAAACAGCATCTGTGCATGCTGTACAGATCAAAGATGCCTTCTTTAATGTACAAGGCACAAGAAGTCATCTTGCATCTCAACATCTCCTAAAGAAATCTGAAGCCAGTCTTAATGTGTTTCAGTTCCATAACTGGTTTTGGGGATCAATTACATACATTATCAGTATCTAGTATTAAGTACAGAGGGCTTCAAACAGACTAGTTAATGCTCTCAAACTGCAAAATTTATTCCTCTAAAGGCACAACAATGGTTTTAGAACCATTATGTTCATTATTTTAAGCTTATTTACTTGTACATCCAGTACCCTCCAGCTACTAAACCAACATAATACGCTCTGCAACCATCTTGTTCAGATCTTCAGCATCTCAGAGGCAAGAACAATTACAATTTCTAAAGTCATGGTTCCAGGCTGGCCAGGGAGGACGGGTTCAGTCACGACAACTCTCTAAAATCTTCTCTCTATATAAGAGCTTCCACAGCACTGGAATTCCACAAGATTGTCAGTTTACACTGATAGAACCAGTTAAGAATTTACTTGAACTAACAGAATATCCTTATTCTAAAAATCTAAGCAGCATGAAGCCAAAGTTAAACATATTTAGGCATTTCAGAGAGGCACCAAAGGAGGTTTTGTGATTGTTTCCAAAGCACATATGCGTATCCAAAACTGGGCTTCAGTTAGAATTAAAATTAAGTTCTGCAATAGAGTGTGACTCTGCTAGTGAAACAAAGCTTGACGTATCCCCAGTCAATATTTGCTAGCCAAGTCTACCCCCCACACTCCTATATTTAGTTAAAAGGTTAAAAATCCATCAACCTAAACATTCAAGCTTCCTTAGTAGGGTACCAGCAGATGTTTGCCTTCTTTGCAAGGGGGAACTAATCCTGTATGGTAACTATACCCCACTGAAATCACTCTTTCAACAGCCAGATCAGCCAAGGGGCATGAGTTTCTCTGGGGAACATGAAGATTTAGGTCTGGATCTCCTACCTGCTCAGTGGGTTCTGTATGAACCATTAATTTTCACTATAGAAGAGGTGTTACTCCAGTATCATATTTTATACTAAATGCTCTTTAAAAAAAAAGCATGACAGATTAGTAATGCAAGACATCCAGTATCTGGATGTACAGGCAAATGCTCTCCTAGAACATTCAGCCCTAGAAGCACTTTATCTACAGCAACCTCTTTTTCTAGTGTTGCACCATGCATCTGCCTGTATGTACAGACACTTCTGTCCCACTGGACTCCAATGGGATGATCCAGAACACACTTTTCCCCAAAATTTCTTCTGTGTGGATGTCAGGCAAACCCTGATGAGAACCTCTCCCACTTATTTTCTCTAGGAAACTCATTCCTATCAATAGATATAACAAACCCCGAGAAGGATGAACACTAAAAGTAACTTATGTTCTTTGTATTTAAGTGTTCTGTCCTCTAGAGACCATTCACTCCTTCCCTGTGTGACTCGAGACAAACCTAGTATACTAAAAAAAGACTTGCTTATAATTAAGGGATTAATCGCCTTTTTTAAAAAGAAACAAAAAGTTTGGACTCTTCAAGTTACCCAAACACAATGTATCCATACCTTCTCACAGGCACTCTAGAAGTGGGTGCAGTTCAACAGCTAATTCTGTTACAGACTCATCAAGTAAGGTGATCAGCATTTTTAATATGGTTTAATCCCAGATTTTATAAAATACGTCCATTAGGATGCAGGAAGCTTCAGTTACCCACTTCATTTTTGTTCTCCATTTGGGTCATTATCAGCCAGTAAAATTTAACCTTTCTTTAAAAAAAAAAATCTTTATAACCACCCCTACAGTAAATTTAGCATGTCCCCTTCAAGCTGTATTTTATAAAGACATGCAAGAACACATTCATATTAGTCCTGTACTTACTGAACATGAACTCAGAGACATCTGTGTCAGGAGAAAATACTTAAGTTGCCTTTGCTTAGATTCAAAAAGGACCAAGGAAAGTTTTGGCAAAAAAAGTAGATACAACATAAATAAGGAGCAATAAGTTAGTACATAGTTTTTGGGTCCTAATTTACTGCTTTGCACCTGATGACAAAACCTCCTGACCTCAACTGACAACGTCTTGTTCCATGATGCATGAGCAGGATGAAGCTGCTGATAACGCATGAACCCAACACTGAGGAACTCCGTTTGCTCAGGTACTCCAGGATCTCCTTAAAGACCTTATGAGGGGTGGCAACCTTGGCCGAAGCCCAAACTAGAAATGGGCAGGAGTTTCTGCCCTTCCCGTAACTATAAAAATCCTGGCTGCCAGCAGTAAAGCTTACCATCAGGTCCAGGAGGACCGGACTTCACAGAAGGTGTACTTTCTGAAAGAGACTCCAATCAAACACCAGAGGTTTCTGTGCTGGTAAGTCACAGGGACAAGATTCAAAATCCAATTACAAAAAAGCAGAAGTTACTTCTGCCCCTTTAAGTCAAAATGGAAAAGCACAAAGAACCGGGATAGACACACACACAAAGGTTGGAACAATTTGGGTTGAATGGGACAACTGAACATCAGTTAGTCCAAGCCCCAACTTGACCCAGTTCCAGCTCAATGAAGTTGCTCAAAGACTTATCCAGCCGAGGTTTGAACATCTCCAAGCATATTCTTTCTAGACAACCTTTTCCAACATCAAGGTTTGAATCTTAAAGTTCAGACAAATACTCAAAGGCAAAAGGAAGCCTTCACACTGGGCAGAAACAGGGAAAACAACATGGGTAAGAATGTTCAGAATACTCAAGTCTGCCTCACTTTTATTGTAAACCTTTATTTCAAGAGGTTACGCAGTTAGTGTGACAAATTACATGCAAAGACAAATCTAGAAGCAAATGCTCAGAGCCAAGCTGAAAAAGCATTTGCAATTTAGATAAATAACAGCTTGCCGTAGGAACAACCTCAGCATTCAGGTCTTGTATTTCTGACAGAGCTTGCATAGTTCTGTACAGCTAGACTTGAATGCCAGAAAACAGTCAAACACCTTTCCTGGATGAAAGATTACATCTTTATGTGAGAAACCTTACTCTGTAAACTTAAATTAATATGTCAACCGAGTACAAGGACCCAAGGTACATCTGTTTTATTAAAAATACCGCATCTGTGTCATTAGGTTGGAAATGTAACTTCTCTGCATCAGCCTCAGGTCCAGCTGACAGAACTGTTTTGAAAGTCTTCCCTGAGGGTAGAGCCTTCCAGGATAACCAGTGAAATCCATGAAGCTGCACTTACAGCTGAACTTCTGTGCTCAGTCTGAACAACTTCAAGCTTGACATGAACTGAAGGTGTCCTTTTTAACATTCCCATGGCTGCTGAAAGATGGATCTTCCAAGAACAGGGAAGAAACAATCATAGAATCACAGAATTGTCTAGGTTGGAAGGGACCTTTAAGATCATCTAGTCCAACCATCAACTAACTCTGATAAAAACCATCACTAACCCCATATCTCTAAGAACAATCTCAACCCAGCTTTTAAATACCTCCAGGGATGGGGCCTCAACCACTCCCAAGGCTTAATAACCCTGTGTAAAAATTGTTCCTAATATCCAATCTGAACCTCCCCTGGTACAACCTGAGGCCATTTCCTCATCCTATCACCTGTTCCTTGGGAGAAGAGACCAACCCCCCCGGCTACACCCTCCTTTCAGGGACTGTAGAGAGCAAGAAGGTCTCCCCTCAGCCTCCTTTTCTCCAGGCTGAACACCCCCAGCTCCCTCAGCTTCTCCTCACAAGATTTGTGCTCCAGACCCCTCACCAGCTCCGTTGCCCTTCTCTGGACCCACTCCAGCCCCTCAATGTCTTTTTTGTGGGAAGGGGCCTAAAACTGGACACAGCCCTCGAGGTGAGGCCTCACCAGTGCCCGGGACAGGGGAATGATCATCCAGTGTTTTCCTAGTTTTCATACACCAGCTCCAGAAGGCAGAGCACTGGTGTGTAAATGCCGCTGTTAAGGGAGAGATCCTGGGCAGGACAGGCAGGCTCTGGGGAGGGAATTTTGGGCCAGACTTAAGGTTGTTACAGGTAGTTGCACAATAAAGCAAACAAGGGAGGCAAAGCTGACAGCTAGAGACCCAGGTATGAGTGACACAGCAGATATTTTCACTACTCACACACACCATGGAAATCCACTTGTAATTGCATCTTAAAATCTCTCTATAAAAAGTGTGAAGAATCACACATTAGAAAGTGCAAGCACTATAATCACCTGCGTAGCTTTAGTGAAGCTTCTCCTGGAATACATACAATCCTTAATTCCCTTCTTCCTCCTTCCCACCCTCAAAGAACTAGGTGGACAATATTTCCTGAACCCAGAACTTTTCCTTATATTCATTTTTATTAAACCCTGTAGTCAGTGTGGGGTTCTGAACCACATCCATCTTTTCTACGCTGCTCATTTTATAGTGCCTGTGAGACCCCCAGTGCTTACTGCAGTTTGCACACTCCCAGATGGTTAAGTGGTAGTAATGTATTTTTTAAAGGCTGAAAAACTAAAGAGTTCAAAGCATCAGAAGAATCTGTTCTGGTAACCTGAACAGATGCCTAAAGTCTAGCTTTTCAAATACTCCTGATTTATATAGTATTTTGCTCTGTATTTGGAAAATACAGCTCCATTAACTGGGAGTCTGAGCTGCAGAGATGAGCACTCGGGCCCAGAGTTGTGTATTTAACTCCAAACCAGTAACTCTGCCTACACCTGCAGAAGCTCCCAGTAACTACTAGCCAGCACCACAATCCACAACAGGGCAGGGACACATCTGGTTCTCCAGGATGGCAGCCACCTGACTCACCAGACCATCACCTACAACTTCCTCCCAGATAAAAATCTCTATACCCTCACCCAGTGCTTCTACAAATACCAGGTAATTTAAGATCCTATTGGGCCACCTGGAAGTTCTGGATTTCTTTAGACATCCATGGCTATTCCAGCCTCTGCTCAAAATTACCTCAGTTATTACCTATGGGGGTGAACCACTAATACCAGTGCACCCACAGCAACACTCAAAGGACCAGACAGTTCATTAGGAATTTGAATATCCAACCATCACTCCTTCCACAAACAGCTTGATCTGATTATATCAGTTTATTGGCTCAATTGCACAGCCCAGATAAACCTCTTTTGGAGGGAGATGAACTTCCTGGCAAGCCTTCGGGGCAGAACAGCCTCACATTTGGTGTGGCAGCTCAATCAGTAGCCACAGCTGTATTTAGCAGGAAGCCCAGGTCATGAAGGACTCACATTAGAACCAAAATGAGACAATATGCTTAATTCCCAAACTCTCCTTTAAAATGGTCAACCCTAATACTGGGGTACAGTAGTCCAGTTCTATTATTTTGAACATAGTGTTAGTGAAAATCCCTTAGCAAATGAGGTAATCTTTCTCCCCTTCAAAGTCTTCCCGCAGAGTAGCATGTAGTAGTTTAAGCTGACAAAACTGCATATACCATGGAATCACATAATCTTCATGGTTGGAAAGGACCTCTGAGATCACCAAGGTCAACCACACACACACAAAGACCCCCACAGGGCATGCTCTAGTGGCAGAGACTGAAGTGCCACAGCGACATGTTTCTCAAATACCTCCAGGGATGGTAACTCATGATATGAGGGGAAAGAGTGCACAACACTAACATTTAAGGGATATTCAAGTTTTGCACCCACTTAAGCTACATTAATGCTAAAACTAGAAACCCAACAAGGTTTGACAGGCTCTTGTACCAATATTTTTTTATAGAAACCAGGAGCAGCTGCCCTTTACCAAGATGCTGTTCCTTCCATATGCTTTTATTGTTGCAGGTTTATCTGTTGGTCCCCACACCTGAAGCCCTTCAATGGGGGGGCTGAACATCACCTTTCTGTACAGCCATTCAGCCTCTACATTAAGGAAGGCCACATGGCTTTGGGCACTAGTTATTTCTCCAACAACTTTAAAGGCAGGATATTTTCTTTAAACCATTAAAGAAAAAGCCATTAAATTAGTTTTGAAGTCAGTACATGTAATATATCACATGCTAACTGCCTCATCGAGGCATCACTGCCATGCTTTATCTTGAGTCTGCCATAGCTTTAACTCTTGTTTATCTTATCAAAAGGATGTCAGAAGGTCTTGTGCAAGTTCACCTCTAATGTAGTCATTATCCTCTTAGAAGCCATTGAATGAAATGGGAGTTAATGAATAACCCAGTAGGAATTATTTCATTATCCCCATGGTGAAAGAGCCATCTCATTCTTGGCTATGATGTCAGACTTGAGAACCAGCCAGTGGTACTTACTCAGGCTTCCAGCGCTCAATCAGCGGCTGCACCAGTGGAGTTCAGAGCAAAAGACCCACAGACTGCCCTGACGGCTCAGGTGCAGCTGCCAGAGCATGAAGCTAAGCCTCCCTGATGGCAGGAGCCTTCGGAAACACCACAGCAGCAGGAATGAGGAACTGAAGCCTGCTATTTCACCTCCACAGAAGGGAGGAGAAGAGCAGGAGGTTTTTAGCAGCATGCACTTAATGTCCAGGTCTTGCACAGGGATGGAAATCAATGCATGTCAGCTCTTATTCTCCTCTGGCCTTGTCTTCACCAAGCCTCAACTCTCCCCACACCAAGTTACCACCATTCTTGCACTCCCCCAGGTCAACCTGTCCACTGCACTCCTGCAAAACCTCAAGACACCTTTGAAGAGAAGTCTGAAGTGAAGTCTAGATCTTTCAGCCACTGGCAGTCCTTTCAGGCATTCAAGGCTACTTCACTTCCACTTTTAATTAAACTAATGCTTTTCACTCTAGAACCTGACACCTTATGACTTCAAGTAGACGCTCACTCCCCTGTGATAAACACACCCACCTCCTGCTAGTCTGGGTAGGGAGGAAGACAACTGCAAGAAGGACTTCCTCACCCTGCCAAAGTCCTTCAAGTCCTCAAGAAAGGTGTTTGCCTGCAATAAAAACCAAGCTTTAGGTGGTCTGAAAGAGTTTGGAAGTTAAAACAGACTGTCAAGTTCTTCCAGGGAAGACCAGACAGTTTAAGAATGTTTCGAGGGATGATATTTTACCACAAGTCCATCCTCACTGATATCCGGATGGCTATGCTGGGCAGTGTCCATTAGATAGTTTGATATCTTAGGATATGTGTTCCTTTCTGGTCAGAACATCTGTACTTCCTTTAAATTAAGCAGTTCAGGAGCAAGTCCAGAGACAGAAAGCAGGAGACCATTTGAACAGTTCACACCAATCCATTACAGAAGCCTGCAAGTATTATATACCAGCTATTCCTCTCCAATAACTTGACTGACAAAGAGGAAACCAGCACACAAGTAAGCAAAAAAACTAAGAGAAAACCAGAAAGCCTGGGAAACCAGAGCTACAAGATGGACTTCTCATGCAGATGGAACAACAGAACTGTCTTCCTGACATGTCATAGCCATAAAAAAGCCCAACACGAGCTTTGCAAGTGGTTTTCTCTAGATAGACTGCAGGAATGGAGACGCATTCATCCTCTTCTGAGGGAGGCAGCCCACAGTCACTTCTGACCAGCCACACGTTACTGGGTTTGCATAACACTTTGAAAGCAAAAGCTAATTGTACCACACTCTGAACCATTCTGAAAGAAACACTCTTTAGGCCTAGCATGTGCTGCTCTATCATTCTCACATGAGTGTGCACATGGAAGACCTATTTGAGTCCTGGCATCACAATTATCTGTCCAGAATGCATCACTGAAGTATATTTAGAATGGTTGTATCAACAGGAGACCGAGCTTCCATAGAGCCGCCAAGGTATCCTAGACTCTGAAACCCCTATTGTTCTGCAAGAATACACCTTAAATTCTTCAATAAATATAGGTATTTTGAGCAATTAAGATACAATACTAATCCCATGGCAGTATCTGTAAAATTAATAGAAAATTCAGTAGGATATAGTATCAAAAGTTGGCTTTGGGACAAGCTTCTATTATACCAGAAGTTTCTGAACTGGTATGGAACTGCACCAGCACCCATTTCTGCCAGTAAACAGCATTTCCCTGCATTTGAAACTCATCCGTGTGCAGGGACTGCCTGAGCCTCTGCGTGACCATCTCCACACGGGCACTCGCTGCCAAGCAGAGAATCTAGAGGTGCTTACCCAGCAGTTAGTGCCCTTTCACTGCCCGACAGGTCACACAGCCAGAGAGCTGGAAACTGGTGCCCAAAGGTAAGCACGGTAATATAGAGCAAGGGAAGAAATAAGTTTTGGAGATGGTATGCAATTTAAGAGGATAATAGGACAGAACCGATGCCCTCAATTGTGAGGGTGGAAGCCTTAACAATTCTGACTTGTACAGTGATACTGCTTCAAGTTTAATCACATGCTGACATTCCCCACTGAGTCAGAGCTGGCCTTACACAAGGCATCAAGACAAGGCTCTTCAGAGAGGTCTCCAGAGGCTGTATCTAACACTATTTCCACAGCAGTGCTGCTTACCCAAGCTGCCACAGCAAGAAAACTGCCAGAGCCACCTACAGCCAAAAGAGATGGATCTTTATTGGAAGCATCCTTAGTGCCACAGGCTGTACACAAACACTGTCCTGGAGCCCTTAAGTAAGGTTCTTCTCACCTATCTTGTGTCTGACCTTGTTTCCTTTTAAAAAAGGTCTATATTCTACCGCTTAGTGAGCGGTTCTTACCTACTTTGGACACCCACTGCAGGAGACAAACACATGCTTGATTCAATGGTGTGGTTTGGTGGGAGGACAAGACAGCAACATCCAGGTGTCCTTAACCCTGTAGTTTCCAACTTAAATACATCTAGACAGAATCACTCGAAGGAAGTAAACAATGTCATCCAGGCTGTCTGCGGAAGCACCAGTAATTAAAAAACTTAAGTGAATCCCACATTCTTTGGTGCTCAAATGCTAAGAGCAAGTAGCTCCCCAGATATTCCCTTCATTACTGTAACAAACAGCTCTTATCCTCAACAGCCATAAAGCCACCACAATTCTTCCTGCACACCTCAAGCTTTTTGCCGGATTTAAGTAGCTGTCTCAGTGAGAGTCAGTTATAAAGCCATTCTAACACCACCACTATTTTCTCAAAGCTTAAAAATTAAATCAAGTATTCCACTACTGAAATTTTCATGACCAGGAAATTGCAATAAAGCTTATTGCATTATGCTTATTGGTTTGTTCTCTCAATATGATAACTCAATCGGTTCAATGCTTTGAGTTAATAATTATTGCTTAGTTAAGGTAAATGCAAACAAAGCTGCAAAGCATGAAATAAACAATAGGAAAACATGCTCAAATGCTTGAAGATAAACTGAATGCCTCATGATTGCCTGCAAGTGTCAGGGAAATTCTCACACAGCTCTAATATGCATGAGAAATTGAAAGCCCTGATGATTAGAGCTTCAGAAAAGTGGCTACATTGAAAATTAGAGAGCGAGGTAAAGATTCAGGCTTTTTACTGTATCTAGACACTGGGGATTAGCAACGAAGAAGAAAGGTTTGTCATAATACATAAAAAGAGCTAGAACCTAGATGCAGCATTTCCAGGATACACTGCCAGGCTCTGATTCTCTCAGCAATAGACAACAAATAAAGCATGAATTGTTTTCTGGAAAGCCCACCAAAATCCCAGAGACATTGGTTCTCTTGAGCTGCTTCTGCACTGATCAAAAAGCACCTTCAGTCATACTCTCCTCTTGTTCGATTGAGGGAAAGAAGATACAGCCTCAAAGATTTGATGGAGACAGCATCACAGCCTTACTTTACACAAGGTCTACCTGTTGCCAGAGAAGTTTCAGTTCTTTCTGCTGACAAGGTTGACCTTGAAACTGTTCCAACATGTACCTCATTTGAAATTGCCAGTATAAGATATCCAACCTATAGACGAAAGCCTTTGAACATCAACAGCTGAAGTGACTTCTACAAAACAACGAGCTTCACTCAGCAAGAGCAGAGCGCTAAGGACATAAGCGAACAGACAACTAGAAAGAGTGATTCAAGTGCCAGTCTTCAGGAGAAGAGCCAGAACAAAGTGTCTTTTGTTTCTACCTTGGAGATCTTGACAAATCAAAACTAGATTAAGCGTGCTGGCAGGCTAGTGTCTACCTCGGAGTGATACGTGATCTCATGGGAGAGACCTGCCAGTCCTCTCAAGTACCTTACCCCGGAGCAAACCCAGCACTACAGATCTGCTGCCTTCTTTGCAAGAAGTCTGAAGCAAATCGTGTCATTTCAGTTTTATGGTAAGCTGACAGGTAATCATTTTGCTTACAGTTAAGATAAAATAAAGCCTCGGAAATAAGAGCTAGAAGTGCTAAGTATATAGGCTTTAAATATTAATAACAAAATGTTCAGTTGTGTTAGAGCCAGGAGGAGTATCTGCTCAAATACAGTTACCAACAAAGGCTTCATTTCCTCTAGGAACAGACTCCGAAATATGTACATTTGTGTTCTGTACATTTTTCATTTAACCTTGCTAAGTTCACCAGCGTTATTTTTTGCAGCTCAGTGACCAACTCAGTTACTGAATAACTTTCCAGTAAGAACTTTCAGGGCACTAGTTCTTACTACTGAACTAAACGCACCATCACCTTAACATCCACAAATCCATAGCCCACTACTCCGTAACCCACAAGGACAAAGCACACCTCATCTGCGGAAAACACACAAGAGTTTCTCAAGTAACAGATCAAGTCTTATCACAAATACTCAACAAAAGCCAGCAATTCAACTGTTTCAGTTAATTAATAAAATAGTTTGGAGAAAAAGGAATGCATCTGCTTCCACTTCCTGCATGAATCTCAAGTACAACCTGAGCAGCACCACAGGTTCCCAGCCCCGTGCTGGAGCTGGAGGGGCAAATTGCAGGAGAGCTGTATGTCCTGCAGGCGAACCCCGAGTGAGATACAGAGCAGCTCCAGGAGTTCCATGTTTGAAGGATAATTTGAAATCAGCAGTAATGGTTACCCTTTCAGCATTCTGGCCTTCCTGCACCAGAAGCTCAGCCCAACACACCAATGCATCCTCAGCTCAAGTGACATGATGGCCAAAGCCCTGTCACTCTGTACCATCCTGAACCACAGCACACCAGTAACACCCCACGGAGGGAAGGCTGTTGTAAGCCCACAGCTTCTCTATAGGATAGGGACAAGTTTGCCTACAACAACAAGATAAAAGAAACAAAGGTTAAGTTGCAGATTTCTACCTCAAATCTGTCCACAAGAAAGGCTGTGTCACTTGTGACAAGGAGTTAAAACACTGGAAGTAGGAGAATGAAGCACATTTGAGTTGCTATGAACTTACCTCACCTTAACTCCCACCCACCAGCTCAGTATGAGCAACATTGCTGTGAAAGCTTTACACCAAGCTATCTCAAAATACCAAGAGAAGATACAACTCAAGCCTACTGTTTTACACAAAAAAAATCTCCTCCCTTCAAAAATTCTGGGAGGCTTGAAAGTAGGGCAAACTCAACTAGACAAATCAGAAGGCTTATTCCTTACTTCAGAATTGAGACCTTCAGACCCTTCCATTCAACCTACTTCAGCATCCAGCACTTCACTTTTAAGATAATCCACATATCCAGTGCACGTGGTTATAGGCAAGTATTCACCCTGCCTATTTTATGTAGATGAGACGTTAGTGAGGGCTTTTCCTAATCCCTCCTCAAAAAGAAAGCCTGTAAAATTGACATCGGATACAAAGTAAAATATATCACTTCCAAGACAAAGATGAAGACTTTCTCTCTGATGTATTTGACCAAATCTCCAGGATTTCACAGGCAAAAACTCACTAGCAGACCAACTCTTAAATCCTATTTTAGAAGTTGAACAGTGTATGGAAACAAAACAGAAGAATGAAAAAGGTGTAAGGACAGAGGCACAGCTTGTTGTTTGCTATAGGTCACATTTACCTCTTTCTGTTAAAGGAAAAAAAAAACCCACAACAAACTTACCTACCCAGTAAGTTTAGAGTGACACACACCTTGGTATTTAAATAACTGAGATGGAGAGATGTAGGCCATAGGTGAATAAGCAGGAGCTAACTCCTGAAACAAATGCAGGTTTTAATAGAGTAAATTCCTATTCTATACTTACAGAGTTCAAAGGTTACAAAAAGCTCTGTGTTAGAGGAACAGATCAGCACCAGGCAACAAGCTTTTTATAATGTGGCAAAGATGCTCTGAATTCCATTTAGAGGCTGAGCTGTCACTCACCCAGCACCATCTATGGATTCCCAGCTTCACAGAGATTTACAACTCTCTTCCACATTCTTATAGGCAATAAATTTCCAGTATGTCAGTTAAAATCTTCACTGGTTGTGGTTAAAGTGTTATAAAGAATATCAAAGTAATCAAGTCACCAACATGGCTTTTGAGGAGTTACAGGTAAGCTCTTTGGAGGTCAGCTAACAAGCAGCAGGTTCTAGAGACAAGTTTCAACCCATCATATTTGTTTCAACACGTACAAACTCTGTAAGTCAAGTCTTTCAACAATACTTCGCCTAAAGTCACCTAAGGGAGAATACAATGGCAAAACCTGACTAATTACTACTGAAATATGATGCTGATCGGGTTTTCTTTTGCCAACGTGATGGATGCCCAGAGTTGTTTTACCACAATTCACATTCATTCAGCTGAAGGAGCCTTCTCTGAACTGCCCCCAGCGTATTTCTTCACCTTTGGCATTTTAGTTAGCAATAGAGTTAAGCAGATCTTTACAACACAAGCCCCTCACAGGGACCCTATTCCTCCTCCCAAGTTTTCTGGAGTCTCAGGAGGCTTGAAGTCCTAGAAAACAGGTGCTGTAATACTAGTTTGAAGTCAGCAATTCACAATGGCTCAAAAGCTGACCTTTTTACAAGCAGTAAAAAAACTTCAGCCAGCTACATCTGCAACTGCCCCACAGATGTGCTGCACAGCAACCTCTTCAGCCTCCTAAAAATCCTTCCAGCCATAAAACCTCCGAGACCAACCCACCTGAACAGACCAGAGCATTCTCTGCACCTGCAGCAGCAGCCACCACACTCCAAACCCAGACTGGAAATCCAAACTAGCTCCAGGAATCCTTTGTCTTGGCAAGAGTCAGTATAAAAACTGGGGAGTTTAAGCACAAATTAATTTTCGGAGGGTTTTTTGGCATTTAAACTGTAAGCTTCACTAGATTCTCCCCAGCCCACCTGCTCACTGCTAATATGGTAATTCTTGCACAAAAACCTTAAGTTCCTGCTTGCCCTTTTAATTATAAAAGTCACTTGAGAGCACCTTCTTTTGACAAGGCATGTTTTAACTTATCACTCCTTGCCTCGGGTAAGTGAATTTGGTTTAGCTCAGTAACAAAGATTACCGGATCCACAATGTATTTTTAGAAGAAATACTCCTTAACCAGTTCACTGCTTGGCCTGCTGGACTGACACACGGTAGGAAGTGTCTACCATGCGGCTAAACTGAGTTTTGTTGGAGGAACCAGAACAAACAGTAATAGTTACAAATATTTAGAAATTGATAGGAGACAAGATGAATTAAGCTATATTGAAATCCTGGAGCTTTTAAATATGTTCCAGGTCCACAAGGCTTAGCCCTAAAAGAGACCTAGGAGCAAAAAGTATGCTAGAAGCAGTAAAGCAAGGGCTGGCCAGATAATCTCTACCTCTGCATGATCAGTGGCCCAGTCTCAGACAGCTGTACACACTGCTAATAGTTTAGAAAGCTGGAAAATAACTTGAAATAGTAACATCCAGAAAAATAAGCTACAGGGCACAGCAGCATGCAACTTGCTCTTCAGGGAGCTGCCCAACTGTTTCCTCCCCAACCAGAACAAGTCAAGTTGTCTTATGCAAGAGGAAAAGTCTTCATACCTTCGTGCTGAATGGGAATGTGGCAGTCTAAGTGGTGATGCAATAGCGCTATTAATTTTAATGGGACTGCTCTCTGGGTGTGACCCTCAAAGGACAGCAGCACCTCAACTCCTATCGTATACAAACAGCTTATTAAAAAACTAGTCTTAAAAAATGAAAGCGAGAAACAGCTCTCATTGTCCCAGTTATACCACTATTACACTTGTCAAATCAAGCAAAATCCTTCTGCCCTTTGTTCCCAGCTCTGCAAGAACACTGTACCCACCCATGCAGTGACAGTGAGAAACCACCTGCCACAGGCAGCACCACATCAAGCAGGTTTCAAGATCACTGTTGTAATCAGCTTAGAGTAGGAAGCAGCTTCAGCATTGTGTTTTGTTTTGTTTTTTTTTTCCCTCTCAGTGAATTACTAAAGAATTCCTACCCTTAGACCCTTCTTCCACTCAGGTTATTGCCAGCCTTTCAAGAGTCCATAGGAAGAAGTTCCTATGGGATAAAAATATTGCAGAGAGTCAGAATGACCCAGCAGTGGAAAGCTAGACAGGTCTTAAACCAACCAGTCAACACTTGAGAAGCAGAAGGAAATTTGCCTGGAGTAATGAGCTAAGTATAGAGCCACAGGACCAGAGCTTCCAATTATTTTTGCATTTCTTTCGATGGGAGTGAAACCACCCGGGAAGAATCCGGCTTCAGCTGCTGGTAGAATCGGTTATCGAAGCTACTTCAAGAAAAGCAGCAGTGATCTGGTACTTCATGTACCAAATTCTGCAAATAGCACTAAGAGTCAAGACCAGCATCGTCTCCATCACTGGAGGTTTTTACAATTCTCAGTTTAGTAGCATATTTCACCATTTTAGGTAATCCTATTCTATTTTAGAAAACCCCAACAACATAGTCTTCCTGTCTAGCCTTCTCAAGAAATCAGTGTTTCACAGTTACCCTCATCAAGAATCACTTAAAAGCTAAAATTCCAGATTGACATGAGAAGCACATTTTGGTTCCACTTGCTAAAGGCTGCAGAACTGAAAGGGGAGAAAAAGTGATATTGACTGTGACCAGACACGACATTACAAGAAGCTATTATCTTCTGAAATTATCTGTTAATGAATATTTATTTTTTTCTTTCGCTTTAAGAAGGGTTTATGAGTATTACTTACACAGCTATATACCCACTGATGTCCCACATGGTCACAGACTCTGAAAGAAGGACCTGTGATTAGCTGTCCCACCACAGTTTTCCTGCAGGGCAGTTTCCATACAAATACCCTAATTGGAACATTTGTAAGAATGCTGACTGCACCAGTACACAATCAGCATATTGAAGCTGTAGTCCTTTTTATCATGAACCATGAGTTTCAGGGCAGAAATCTGACCTCCTTACTTAGAAGTCTGACCAGATGCTTCCCCTTGGTTTGCCAGAACACGATCCAGCAAGAAAACGTTAAGAACATAGACATGGATCACCAAAACTGAAAATTTCCATGTGGCTTCTCCCCGCAGCCCCGATTTACTCATCTATTTCATACAGGGATGTTCTGCAGCAGTGAAGTACACTAACCAAACACCTCCAAATCATGTGATACTTATGCTTGAGTCTGAAGGGATTAAGAGATTCCAGTCCAAAGTAAAAGAAAACAAGCAAGCTATTGTATTCTGCATTAGAAAACAACTATGCTCTGACCATAATCCACTAGCCAAACCTACAGACCTCAAAATATTTACCTTGTTCCATCTTCCTCCTTTTTCCTCAGAGAGTACAGATTTTCCCAAAGTGCAAAAAGGTGCATTCTTTTGGAAGTTACTCAAAGAAAGGCTCACTGAACATAGACAAAGATGATCATTTAATTATAATGGGTATCCAACCAGAATATAATGCCCTGTTCACAGCAAATTCCTGCTACCAGCAGTGAAAGAAAATTAAGAATCTGAATTCTCAAACGTGCTCATGACTAGTATGTTCACCAATCATCATACAATTAAAGAACAGGAATGCTTAATTTTCATGAACACTTGTTTGATAAGGATTAGTCATTAATTTGATGAAAAGCTTATCCACAGGCACAGTGCTTAGATGGAAAGTAGTAAACCATTTGCAGGCAGAGGCAATAAACTTGCAAGTTTACATTAAGCACACTTCACTTGCTTTCAGCTTCCAGTTAGTAAAGGCAAATAACCAAAATTACCTAGAACTGCAATCTGCTTAGACGCTGCAGTCAGGTTTTTGAGATCAAAAATTTAACATTGGGTACATAACACTAACATATTTGTTCTCAGAAGTGAAAAAAAAAAAAAGGAAAACTAAAATAGAATAAAAGCAAAGCTATCAGCTCACAACACTTAGAAGAAGTGCTTCTACTTTATTCAGACCTTTCTTCTTGCCTGCAGAATGGATAAAGCAATATGTCCTCATGTTAATTTTCAAGCAAAGCTGCTCTGTTATATGGCAGATTAGCTTTCTTCTCATAGCTTCTCATTTTGGATCATCTGTTCTTTGTCAGGAGATTGAGAAGTGTTTTAAAAGCCTAAACTTACGGAATCCACAGGACAGTAAAAGTCAGCTTTGGTAACAGCAGCTTTGAAAGTGAGAGGAGACACTGAAGGCAAGTAAACCTGAAGACAGTTTTCAGTTGCAACAAATTCAGAACTAGGCCTGAAAAGGTCTCAGAACAAACACCCTACTGAGGATGCAGCAAACAGTATAATTACAAACAGCAGAACTTCACAGCATCTCATTTTATCTCAGGTGTAAGTTTCAATGATAGCAATTACAAGCTTACAGATAGCAATGCAATAAGTAAAGCTTTCAAAGGTACACATTTAGGTCAATTAGGGCTACAAGAGATAAATCAGGCAGCCACAGCAACTACCTCACTCCCTTTCCTGATCAACTGGCAGAGAAAACAAGGAAAGGCAGGCTGCTGGTCCCTTCTACCAGATAAGAAATTCCAGGGAAATGCTTTCCACCAATTTCAAACCCAGCTGCAACCACCTCCGTGAGCAGCTCAGGACTTCAACTCAGTTTGAAGGCACATAGTGTGTAAGTGATACGACAGAGCTTAACACTAGACCAGCTCCTAGACTGGGTCATTCCAACATCTTCTGTACAACAAAATTGGGGCTTCACTTCAAAAGTACCAAAAGTTATCCTAGCCATTAACATGGGCTGTAAGACGTTAAAGTATTAAGACTCTTCAGTCAGTAATAATTCCAGTGACAGTAGGTACAAATCCTTTTTTCTTTATTGCTCAGTGGGTGCTCAGGCCTTGCTAGGATTTCTTTAATTCAGTTTTACTCAACTCTTTGATACTTTCAGCTACATATTCTAGCAACTAAGTAACTGAAATCAAAATTCTAGTAGCCTAGCTCTTTCCTATGAGGTGTTCAATTCTACACAACAAAGACCCAAGGAAAGATCTGATTTTCCACCTATTTTCTGAAATCCTGCCCCCCAAAATAAGACAGAACAGCCAAACCATGGAGAAACAGAGGAGTCATACTCACAGGATGTGAGAGGCTTGTGATCCACATGCCTCCTCCATCAAAGGCTGCTGGCAGGGATGAGTTGGGGAGACAGGAACAGCAATATGCCCTGCAGCGAGTCCTGCCTTTGCTCTGCTCACCAAGAGCAGTCATGAAACCCACCAAGGGCATCTCATCTTCACAGACTGGATTTCAACCCACTCCTTTCAGCACACAAACAGGCATTTCTGTCCTCTCCCCGCACAGGTGGCTGGGACCAGTTTCCCCCAGGCACCTCCACCAGTGGAGAAAGTAGCACTGGAGAAAACAGTCCCATTCTCTCAAGAGCCTGCCTTGCCCTGGTCAATTAAAGAAGGTTTTGACTCCTTTTAAGGCATAAGAGAAACTATTTTTATTTCTTCCTGAAGCTCTGCCCTTTCAGGTAACACCACAAAATTAATGCTTTGATTATAGCCCTACTTTCTAGTCCCAAAGTTGGAGAAGCAAATGAGGCCCACAAAAGGGCAACAGAAAATTATTCTAACAGTGTTTCTATAAATAATGTCTATACCAGTGCATAAATCTCTGGTATTAGAAAGAAAAACTACAAAAAAAACTGAGTTATGGCAATGCAGCGGTCTTCCTGCACAAACTCAACTTGAAGTGCATTAATTCCCCCAATTCTGACAATATATTCTAGGAACTAAACCTTGCAGAGGACCAGAACAGCCAAAAATGCTTCAAGAGACTGTCAGAGTTTTATGGAGCAGAGGCCTCATGCTACAGACAGGCACCCTAGATAGAGAGCCCTATTTAGGCTATTTTGTTTTCAGAAGTCTCAGTTAAAGCTTGATGTATAGCTTTTCACTGGTTTTCCCAAATGAAAACCTTTCCATGTTCTTAAAATAGCACAAGACAGACCACAAACAAGAGCCTTTAGAAGAACAGTCTTATCCATGGGGATAGTGTGCTCACAGCACAGGAGAGGCACACACTTTGCCAATGTTGTTTCCTTGAAAAGTAGGAAGCTAAGATTGAAGTAAAAAATATTTTTCCAATTCTGTGTCCCAGTAAGGGCTAAAAGTAAGACCTAAGAGGACCCTGCACTTCTGTTAGGAGTTTGGCATCAGTAAAGAATAACTTTAGTTCTGAAATTAAACCAATACAAAAAACCCCAGCTGAAGATATCCAACATTCCCTGAGTATCTTTCAGCCTGGAGTTTGCTAGGTCCCTGCAGCTGTAGATCCATGCATCTGCAGAACCGCCCCATCTCAACTACCCGAGTCCTGCTTCTGCCTGACAGGATGCAGTAGATTTGCTGGTCAGCCCGTGTCTTCTCAGGAACCCCATCCAGCAGGGAGAAAAGCCCATTGAAATTGATTCTTCCCATAACCAAGTTAAAATGCAATCACAGCTTCTTATTTTAAAGCTCTGCCAGTAGATAACAGACAGTACTGCAAGAGCTTTAATATTCATGTGCTTGCTCATGAAGCAGGAGAGCTTTCTAGCTCTCTGTGCACTGAAGGCTTCCACTTACTCTGCCCAGAAGTTAGGGACCAGCCACCACACCAGAGGAGATGATGTGAAGGAGCCCTCTCCAGCCTTATGGAAATGCAGGAGCGATTGGACTAATATCAAACGGAGGGAACCACAGAATATACAGCTTGAAATCAATACAAGCAACAGTAAGGAAGAAGACAGTTTAAAAAAAATAATAAATCAAAGCTCAGGTGGAACACAAGTCTTTCCTACACAGATATTCACAGCCTTCTAGGCCATGCTGTGGAAGTTTAGAAGCCCGTCACAGCCTGCCCTGCTGTCCAGGCTCAGAAATTCAAATTCACTTGAACATTAAAGCTCTCACTATTTGAGAACACCCCAGTCAGGATGGTGGTCTGGTCTGACTACCTTTCCTCAACACTCAGCTCCTATTAAGGAGCCAAGGACCAGCACCAAGTTTCGGACTTCATTTTAGCTTCAAGCTTATTCCACAGGCAACGGGACAATCTTCCACGCTAAACTCAGCCTTCATGGCTAGCACTAGTTCTCATGGCTCACAAGATACATAACAGCTAAAAACCCTGAAGTTGAGCCTCTACCATGCTATTCCCACACCAGAGAATAACACCATGAAGAACTGATGTCACACAAGTGAGTGAAAGCATCGGTCAGATCTGCCTCTCAGAGGAAAGCCAACAGCACAGCCAGCTTCATTTCCATTGGGGCTACTCAGTCCATTACAGTGTCCACTGAAAAGGAGTGAGATGTACTAAGCCAGGCAGAGGACAGTTTGCTTTGCTTTCTCTAAGGCTTGATCTTGGATGTTCTGTCCACTTTCAGCTAACACCAAACTGCAAAGTCATGTTTTAAAGTCTTTGCAATTCAATGGTTTTGGTTTCACATCTCTAAGAAGGGGGTTTAATAAAGATCTAGCAGTCTGTGTTACCAAAGACACTATTTAAGCTCTTGATTCATTACTGGCATGACTGGTAGCTCGTATGACAGCCTGCCCCCAAGCCATCCTATCAATGCTGCTTTACAGCCTTTCACTCCAGTCCTACTCAAGAGGAAAAACAACAAACTAGTTTCTCTAAAAACTAAGTACCATTAGAATCTGGTTCAAAGGATTAACTTTTTCAAAAAGGGGTAATACTGCAGTACAGCTCGTACAAGTTTAGTTGCAATATCACAAAGGCCATCCAGTTTCAAGTCTTCTGAAACCCAGCTCTCCCAAGGAAGGGCGAGAATTACCAATTTAGGCAGCTCATGTTCAGAGTTTTGGCTGGGTTGTTTTTTTTCCCCCCCCCCTTATCAGAGCTTGGAAAGGTTCCACCAGCTACATGATAACTATTACAGTGTTATTAGTTGCCTCACTCATGCATATATATACACGCACAAGTTTCAGAAAAACTGCAAAGGGGATCGTACCAAGCTTACTTTGTTGCAACTATTTTCATCATTAGCACCCACTAGGACCAACACCTCCCAAGTGTTCAGTTGCTCCCCAGTAAAACCTACAGAGGATATCTCCAGTTAACAGCTTAATTTGCAGTCATGTTCACATGTTGAACCTTTTCTGCACTTCGGATTCAGATTCTCAGAAGTGCTTCCAACAATGAACTGGAGCAAGGTATCAGCAACTGTATTTTAAGTTAAACCTGTAAAAACAGTGCTTTCTGATGGACATTGACTCCAGAAATAGCTTCTCCGTTTCAAATAACATTCCAAAGAGCTGCCTTTGCTCTTCCCCACCAGCTCGCTCCACACAGTGTGGAGCTGCAGTTCCATGCTTCACTTCGAGGCACACGCTACCTGCTGAAGGTGAAGAGAACACCTCTAGCTCAGAGCAACACAATCCATGCCCTCCACAAGAGGCTAAAGGCCAGAGACATTTCTGCCTTCAACAGGATAATGCCACACTTCTTCCCTGCTACTACAGGCTGTTCCTTCCTCTCGGTCTGATCAGGAGAGACTGATTTGAGGCTTTCCCTCTGGGATAAAACATCATCTACCAGTATCACTGCAGCCAGGTGGTGTTCACCTCCTCTGCACCACTACAAGAAACTATCAAGCAGAGGAGGGGAAGAACAGGTCTGGGCTACTCATGCTCTAGATTATGATTAGATTTCTATGATACCAAGGACCTTTTGCTAGTCCTTCTCAACTGTCCACCCCAAAGTGAGGGGGCAAAGTCTTGGCCGTTCCTGTTAGCTACATTCAAAACACGGGCAGTTGACGCCAAGTGATGCTGTAGTTTGTGCCTGTTGCTTGCAGGATGGGCAAAGGCCACAAGAAGCCAACACACATGCAAATCAGTAGCCCAGCCTGGCTACAGCAATCCAGCACTGGGTCAGGAGTAACACGTCCAAGGCAGAAGTTGTAATGCACCAGGAGCTGAGGGCTTCAGTTCTTTATCAGACATAGCAAGCCTCAGCAAGGAGTCAATATTCCAAATTCCCAAATCAGTACTAACTTCAATTCTAGGTCTTTCATGGAAGCCACTTGCATGAAAGTGGCCTGAAATTTTGAACCACCACAAAGACAAAGAAATAGCTATCTTTTAAACAAACCAGCTAATACACACCAATTACAACATGAATTGAGTGCTAGGTGTGTTCCTAAAGTTCTCCTGACAGCACTGGGAACTTATGGCATCAATGTCTAGAACAGGGGTGGAATTAAGAATCATGAAGCTCATTTCTCAGCATTAAAACCCATATGGGATCTAAGAAGCAGATCTTTACAGCACCAGATACTCAAGAGACAAATGCAGAACAGTTGCACTTTATGGCTAAGACAATTTACTACTTAGAAGCTTATTTTGAAAGAAACAACTTATGTTACTTTGATTCAGCTGATGAAAGAGACTATGAAACAAGTGGGAATTCAAGTATCGGGACTTTTCATTCTAGCTTACAATATTTGATACGCAGTAATGCACTGTTTGGAAGCAGATGCTCTAGTAGGTCTCCTCTGCTTGATATTGCCGGTGTCTATCTCATTCTATCTAGCTCCACACCCCACTGGAAGCTACCAGAGCAGGAACAGACATCACATTCCTTTGACCTCTGCAAATAAAAAGATCTCAAACTTCATGCTGAATGCTAACCCAGTTCCTCTGATTCACTCCATGGAGACAACTCCTTCTCCCTTGCTACAGCAGACTTGTCAAGTTTCCACCCATTACTCCAGGAGCCTAACAATCCCCTTCTCCTTAAGTTACTCCTTTTCTATAGGTTAACTGCCAGAAAAGCACTGCATAGCCATGTTCTTCCTACTCTTGAAAGGCTGACACCATATTTCACCATCCTGGGTTGCATGTAGGTGCAATGAGATCTGAGATAAAATAGAGTATCCTCTTATCTTCAGAAGCTTGGGCATGTTCCATTCCCATCTCCAGCTGCGGACAGCCATTTTTGCAAAAAATAAAAAATAATATGAGAGCCTATCAAGCTGATCTATTCCACCTACTTGGAATCACTTGTGGGTTGCACAGCAGGCTAACATCACACTTCAATTTCTAGTGCATTAACAGTACTCTAGATAGGTACATAGAACTGCCAGCAGGAGAACTAAGCTTGGTTTTCAATATATCACTCCTATAATTTGAAGCAAGGCAAGAGCAACTTTAGTGCAACCACTCAGAAAACCACCACTGCTCAATGTTACTGTTTCTGCACGTTCCGCCCTCCCCAAACTCCAAAGCAGGCACACTGAAACACTTGTCACTGAAGCATTTCAGAATCCCATGCCCCGCCTTTACTTATCTGCAGAAAGTTTCAACACTTACGGTTCACAGCATTTCCTGTCCTATGAAAGAAAGCACTTTTTCTATCTTCCAAAACCACTGTGATCAGTAACAACTGAAGCAATGCAGATATCAGATGTCAGCCTCCTCCCCTGAAATTATCTACAAGCACTCCTTCAGAAAAATTCCTTTACCTCCACCAAAAAAGCTAATTTTCAAATACTAAAGCACATGCTTTAATAACAGATGAAAGGCACTCCAGGTCTTTATCAAGAGTTCAGTGCATGACAGGTATAACAAGAAACCTGCCTGCCATAGTTCCTTCAGTCACACCACCATCCCTTCCCATTGGGCTCACCAAGGCATTTAAACATGCCTTAATATTCACCATAAGACTGAGCTGTACCTCTACACTCAGCACTACCTGACATGATTCACTAGACAAGCTCTTTTCTTCTAAGATAAAGCCTCACTGCACATAGTTACACGGGCTCATCACAGAAGAAAACAAACAGGTGAAGCAGACAGGAGAAGAGTGCCTATCAGGTATGAGCTCTGCAGGAGTTTCCAGCTCATACCCAGCCTTCCCCACAGTGTGCACAAAAAGGAAAGCAAGCAGTTTGCTGTACAGAGATGTGAAGGAACACAAGGTCTCATCTGCTGATAAAGCATTCCCTAAAAGAATGATGAGGAGAAGGAACAACTCCAATGCAAAAAACTTTAAACTCCACACTGAGGGGCACAGGACAGTGCAAGCCACCACTTACCAGAGAAGGGCAACCTCTGCTCAGACCCAAGCAAAAGAATAGGACTAGGAAGAGGCACATTTAATGCCCCCAAACAATGTAAATAAAAAGTCCTACCAAGCCCCACTTCTCGAGGGAAGGGGACTTTTGGCCCCCTGCACAAGGGCAGTTGAACACCAGCGACGCCACGGCCAAAGCCGCAGAGGAGCGGAGCAGGGCACAGCGGCTGCCAGAGGCGTGAGGCGATCCCCCAGCTGGGCTGGACGGGCAGCAGGGAGCCAGCCACCCCCGCGGCACGGCCGCCCGGCGCCAGGGGAGGCCCACAGACTAGGGACCCCGGCCAGGCGGGGAGCCCACCTTCCCCCGGCCGCTCCGCCCGAGCCCCGCGGCGAAGGAACGCGCCGTCTCCCCGCCGCAGGCCCGCGGCATCCCCGCCCGCCCCGGGGAGGAGGCCGCGGTGCCGGGCGAACGCCTCAGCCCGCCGCCGCCGCCGCCTCCTCCTCCTCCCGCACCCAGCAGAAGGAGCCGGTGCCGGGTCTTCGCCGCTGCCCCTCACCCTCCGGGCTGAGGGGGCGTGCCGGGCCGCGGCCCCGCAGCTGACAGCCCGGCCGCCCTCCTCCAGGCCCCGGCCCGGCAGGCCGGCCCAACACCCCCTCCCGCTTAGCAATACGCCGAGAACCAGCCCGGCCGTCCCCCCGCCGACTCCTTACCGCCGGGCAGGGCATGGCGCGGAGCCCCCACACCCCCTCCCGGGGCGCGGCCTCCTGCCTGGGGCCGGGGTCGCTGGGCTCCGGGGCTGCCTCCGCCACCTCTCACAGCCACAAGAACATGGCGGCCGCACGGGACGCGGGCACGGCGGGGCCGGGCGCGCTCCCGACACCTCCTCCTCTCTCCGAGGGGGCGGGGCCGGGCGCGCGCCGTTCCCGCCCTCCGCGGCCCAGCCACCGCCCTGAGGGGGAGCCGGACCCCCCCCCGCCGCCCAGTCTCCTCAGGGCTCCCTGTCCCCTCAGGAGCTGGAGCTGCCGCCATCCCCGCAGCTGCTCCCCCTCAGCAGGTGAGGGTGGCTTGCCCCTTCCTCCTTTTATAACCCCGCGGGGGAAGGGTGCTTCCCCGAGCTCCGCCCGGCCCCCGCCAGCCCCGAGAACCTGCTGAGGGTGGGAGGTGCCATTCGGTGGGCTCAGGAGAAGGGTTTTGCGGCCCCCTGGGCCAAGGTGTGAGGCAGGTGGTGGTGGGCTGGGGTTAGGTGCTGAGGGGAGCCGCGGAGCTCTGCCCCACAGCGTCCTCCAGCAGCGGGGTCTGCGGTCCTGTGATCCCCCTTAGGAGTCCTCCAAAGGCTCCCTTGGAGAAACCCCCTGTCTGATTATAAAAGCAGCTCTTGCGCTCAAGGCAGCCTGCCCCGGTGCCTTCTGCCTTTGCTTTTGTGACATTCAGCTCAGCTGCAGGAACATGTGTGGCCCTGTGCCATGGGTAGACGCACCGTCCAAGCCACCCCGAGCAGCCCTGCAGCTCCTAGAGCATGAGGTAATGGAGAGCAGGGAGCCAACGCAAGGCAGGAGAGCCAAAAAACACATGGAAATTGAGAGACAAGTGATAAAGCAAAAGGGATATGAGTGTTAAACTCATAGGGGACAAGAAAAAATGGCAGCAGCGTCAGAGGTAGCAGGGTATGGCTGGCAGGAAGCGCTGCAGCTTCCAAAACGAAGCTTTAACTAAGCTTTATGCAATGGAGTTCCTTTTCAGGAGCAAGACTTATATTTGGGTTTTGTTGCAAATGTGGATGGGTCATTAATGCTTTCTTTTTATATGTATCTTTAATTTACAATGCGGTATGTAGGTCAGGTTGTACTTTTGAGAGATATTTCCACCTGCTCCTCATGTTTGCCTTCATCTGAAATGAAATGCTTGCAAGTAATGACAAAATGCTCTCCTAAATTATCCACAGGACTCTCCCTCTGAGTCCAAGGATAGTCATTGGAACAGATGGACTTCAGTCTGTCATTAAGTCATGTTTAAACTAGAAGTAGCATTAATGTTCAGAGAGAACAATACAAAACACAGGATCCCATGTCTTTAAACTCTGATATAAGTCACGCAGTGAGTTGTTTTCTAGTTGTGCTCCCTTGGTCAGGGACAGTAAACATTTGAAAGGAAGTTAATCAGCCCCTCTAAAGGGAATTTTTCCAACAACAAGCCATCATCTGAATGCAAATGTGATCTGAATGTCAATACATACTTTCAGAGGAACTCTGGAAGAAATACAGGTAACTGAAAGGAAAAACAGGATTCCTGGCCTGTTTATACCCAAAAGCAATGAAAAAAAATGTTCAGCTGGTCTAGCTGTATCTGAAAAGGGTAGGCGTTGACAACATTAGGAAGCAGAATATGAATTTTGAAAGTTGCCTGTTAAGTGGTTTGCCTTTTGCGGTGTGCCTGGATGGGGTTCAAATGTGACCTACTTCAGGAAGCTGAATCCTGGGGACCCGGGGCTTTTGTAGAGCAGAAGCTGCTGGTTGCTCCTTCTGTTTTTTAAAGAGGGGGAACAAGCTGGAGTGCCATCCTTGTGAAAGGAAAAGCTGTGCACTTCCAGCTTATTTCAGTGACACAAATTATTGTCTTTGGCATTATCTTTACCGATATGGTTAAACACATCACTGGAGACTTTCCACGTCTTGTGTTCTAATCTTTTTAAAATAAAAATTAGGTATATTCCCATATTAAATGACTTTGCCTCTATTTTCTATGATGACGGGGGCAAAGGATGATAGCTAATGAGAATTATTTTATGGAAATGGAAATTACTCTACCCAAAGGCCTGTGAGAACCTGAAATGCAGTTCAGGGAACGAGATGGTTCTCCCAAGCCCATGGTTCTGACAGACCTGGAATGTATCCTCACTCATCCAGTCCAAAGTTTTTAATTTGTCAGGCTGAGGGTGGTAAGAAATTACTGAGGAACTACCAAAGCACTATCTGGTTTTAAGCAGGAGGAAGAAAAGCAATCTAGTCACTTAGACACCTGCTAGTCTGACCCCAAGAACATTAAAAACTTAGAAAAAATGTAAAGGAAAAAGTAGTTGGGGACAGAAAAGTGGAAAATAAAGTAAAATGTGATGCAGCTTGACTAAAGATAGATTGCATTTAACTAAGAGTATACCTTTGGTAGTTGTTTTCTAGGCAATGGGTATACAATAGATTTAAAAGACTATATGTAATATAATTAATGAGATTATTAATATATAATTTAGATTCTCTGTTTTATATATTCATATATAATTATAAGATACAATGCCACATGGCAAATATATAGTTTATTGGGGAGGGCTATTGATAGGTGAGAAGCTCGCTACAGACAGATGCCAATAGTTGGGCTGGAAAGGTGTGAGGCTGGAGCTGAGCTCCTCAGGAACAGACCTGGACACTATCAGTGCATTCAAAAATTGATTCAATAAATGAACAGAGGGCAGATCCATAAAAAAATAGCCACGTGGAAAAGGCAGGGAAGTCACCTCAAACATACACCATGGGGAGTGCAAGGGAGGAGAGAGCAGAGAGTGGCTGGGCTCCAGTGCTCTCCCTGAACAGCATCACTGACTGCCCCTCTCAGGGACAGAGTGCCGGGCCATGGGGACCACCAGGCTGGCCCAGCGAGGCATGTCTTACATTTTTTTGATCTTGCATAATCTTTTTCAGTCAGGCCTTGGAAGAAAATTTAGGAGTGAGGTGATGGCATTTTCTGATGGCACAAAGTTGGGAAGCACCAGCACAGAGGGTATGTCTGTATCTGGAAGAGTTGGATAAGCTCGAGTGCTGGCACGCTGGAAATGGGATGAAATTTAATAGTGGAAAGTACAAGGTCATGCACTTGGGAATTGCTAACAAGAATCTCTGCTGCAAGCTGGGAGCTCATCAATTGGAAATGACAGAAGAAGAGAAAAATCTGGGTGTATTTGTTGATCTCAAGATGACAAAACTCCCAATATGAAGCAGCTCTGACGAAAAGCATAGATCAACTGAGATATTTCCTGGAGAAGGGGAAATTGTTACCACCATTATACAAAGCTCTGCCGCAATCTTCTCTGGAGTTATGCACACAGCTCTGGTCACTTTTAATCAAGGGACACAAACTTGAAATGTGACTGGAGAATAATTACAGGATAATCCTGATTTTTTTTTTCTCACGTAAGGATCTTGAAATAATTTGTTTAGCGAAAAAAAACCTGAATGCTGAGACGGTTGTTCTCTGTGAAACTTCAGGGAGTAAACACAGAAGTAAACACACCTCCCTTAAGAGCAAGGGTGATGTTAGCGTAAGAGCAAACAAGTATCCGATGGCCATGAAAAGTCTGGGCTGAAACATGAGAACACAGGAGCTTCCAACAGCGCAAGCCCTGAGGCTCTGGGTCATCCGTCCCAGAGCTGTCTTACCCTGATGCAGCTCCCACCAACAGCCGAGGACTGACCCTAAAGACCCAAAAAGCCCTTTCTGAACCTCTTTTGCTGATTTGAGACACAGACACAGGGTTCCTACTTGGCTTCTTGTGACAAGAAAAGGGATACCTGAAGCGGAAAGACATTCTCTAGGCTGCAGTCACAGCCCAAATGCTGTCTGTGTTATTTATTCAGTCAGGCTGCATTTAAAATCCGTGTGAGGTGGTGGTGGAGGCTGATGGCATCCAGTTCTGGATCATCCCAGCCCGGTCCTTCAGATCACTGCCCCACAGAGCCAGGCTCTTCTGCCCACCCTCTTGGGGAGCAGCAATCCTTCAGCCATCTGCACCTGGCCTGGCAAGAAATGGCAAAACCCAACATGTGGCAGGGACTGTCCGGCGCCTCTTACCATCCAGTAACCTTTAATACACTTCACTCCTGTGATCCAAACACCAGACTCGGGCTCTGCACGCTGTTTCTGTTATGATGAAAAGCTGATGGCATGGTCAGATATGTCTTAAAAAGACACAAACAAAGCACCGAGTCCTGTTTCTGTAAGAACAGCCAGATCACAGAATCACAGAAATTTTTAGAGTTGGAAAGGACCTTCTAGAGATCATCTAGTCCAACCCCCTTGCCAAAGCAGGGATGCCCAGAGCACATCACCCAGGACGGCATCCAGGCGGGTCTTGAAGATCTCCAGAGAAGGGGACTCCACACCCTCCCTGGGCAGCCTGTTCCAGGGCTCTGACACCCTCATCAGGAAGAAGTTCTTCCTCAGATTTGAGTGGAACTTCCCATGTTCCAGCTTGTGCCTTTTGCCCCTTGTCCTGTCACTGGGAACCACTGAAAAGAGTCTGGCTCCATCCTCCCTCAAACCACCCTTTAGATACTTATAAGCATTTATAAGGTCTCCCCTCAGCCTTCTCTTCTCCAGGCTAAAGAGCCCCAGCTCTCTCAGCCTTTCCTCATAAGGGAGATGCTCCAATCCCTTAATCATCTTTGTTGCCCTACGCTGGACTCTCTCCAGTAGTTCCCTGTCTCTCTTGAACTGGGGAGCCCAGAACTGGACGCAGGATTCCAGTTGTGGCCTCCCCAGTGCAGAGCAGAGGGGGAGAATGACCTCCCTCAACCTACCAGCCACACTCTTCCCTACACAGCCCAGGATTCCATTGGCCCTCTTGGCCACAAGGGCACATTGCTGGCTCATGGGTAGTTTACTGTCCACCAGGACCCCCAGATCCTTCTCCTCAGAAGTGCAGAAGGTCTGAAGCAACACACATCCCCATTGGGAAACCAAACCCCTGTGTTGAACAGGTTTGGGCCAGACAACCTCAGGTGGCCATTCCCATCAGTCTCTGAAGCTCCAACACCTACCTCCGGCTGATCAGCTCATCGTCTGAGTCAGCATCGTTTGCCCCCACTTGATTTCCGTCGTAAGTGTCATCATACTCGTCCTCATAGTCCTCCTTGTAGAGCTGGGCTTCTCCTGGCTGCAGGGGAACCTCCTCCACGATCACGCTGTACTGGCTGTACCGCTCCTTCTGCTCGGCAACCAGGCGTTTGTCGTTCAGCAAACTCCGGGTGGTGTCCTTCTCCCTCCTGCGCCCCACAGCAGGGAAACAGAGAGGCAGACACAGAAAGGCACTGTGAAAATCTTCTCTATAAGCTACTTTTTTAAAAAAAAAAAAATAAAATTCCTGTTAGCAAGGGGAAGCTGAAGCACCAGAGGTCTCACCTCAAACTCCACAAGTGCTACTTCAGCCTACGTACTTCCCCTCTGATTTATAACAGGGCTGGTTGTCCAGCTACTAAAAAGAGCCAGTCCTGGCTTGGAACAAAGTCATTTTTAAACAGAAGCCCAGCAAGATCCCACAGCAGATAAGAACAAGGAATTGGAGACTGGCACTGTCACTCGAGACAGAAAGGAAGCTTTTACAGGAGGCCAAATGCAATTGTACTCAAGCAGAAATTTGGCCAAGACCCAAATAACGCAAGAAGCCCAGTGAATCTTGAACGGCTCCGAGATTCCAGTCTGGGGAAACGGCGGTGCCGGGCCCGGAGTGCCCTCTAACACCCTGCGGCAGCATCGTCTCACTGCGGGAACAGGCGCGGCTGCAAATCACCCACCAGGGCTGCCACGGAGTCACTGCCGCACGGACACGTGTGTTCCTGCAGCCAGGAACCTCAGCCACCAAACCTGAGATGCAAAATATGGACGTAGATGGGGAGAGCCAAAAAAAAATTACCAGAGCAGCAAAATAAAGATTAGAAACAGCACAACTAAGGCTGAAAAAAACAAACCAGGGGAGACTAGTGATTGTGATCCAATCTATCTCAAAGTCCTGCATGTACAATTTCTGCAAAAATTCAGGAGGCAAGTAAATGACAGTCATTTTAAAGAATGGAAGAGACAGTTGGCATTGCTCAGCCTGGAGAAGAGAAGGCTCCAGGGAGACCTTCGAGCCCCTCCGCCCCCTAAGGGGCTTCAGGAAAGCCGGGGAGGGACTCTTCATCAGGGACAGGAGCCCTAGGATGAGCGGGAAGGGCTTATACAAAAGTGGTTTTTTCTGAGATTTTGATGTAGCTTTGCAAGCAAAACCTTAACCATGAGCTCTCAGGGCCATGCAGCTCAATCTTTATGTTCTGTGTAAATAGATACCAACATAAAGATCAGACTTGGCGGGTTAGAAAAAGAGGATAAAAAGAATCTGAAATTAATCCACCATATTTGGAGGTATAGCTGACATCACTGGGAGCCAGCAGGACCTGCCTGGAGCGGGGCACAGCCCAACATGCCAAACCAGGCAGAAAGCAAAGGAAATGCCCTTCTGCAGGACACTGACAGCAGCAGGAACAACAAAAGCAGTCTAAGCCACTGAGCATTATCAGATTTTGAAGCAGATGGATATTGGAGCTCCACTTGGGTCTAAACCAAATCATTATTTATTCTCAGTTCGGCGTCACCATCCTGGGCTCGAAGGGACGGCTGCTTTTCAAGGGTTCTTGTTTAGGACCAAGAAGCAAGAGCCCGACACTAGAAATGAGCTTGGCAGAGCAAACTCCAGCAGCACACAGAGGAAAACCAATTAGGAAAAACACCAACTGAAACCAACCCTGTAATAAGATTTCATTTTACTTTCCCAGAGAAACAGAAAAAACAGGTGGGAAACGTTTTTAATAGGGCCTTACTCCCTGCCAACAAATTCCTGCAGGAGGTTGGAAATAAATTTGCAGGTTTGCAGGTATTTATTCCTCCTGCCAGACAGGGTTAATTAAGGGCGCATGATACTCACCGCTTGCCTTTTTGTATCCGAGAAACATCCACCGAATCCCTACTGAAAACATCAAACTCATCATTCTGGAAAACATTATAGCGAGAAGTGACTAGAGGGGTAGGGTCTGGCTTCAGCTGCCTGTGAAAAAAAACAAAAGACAGATAGAATAAAAACAAAGGTGAGCTGAGAAAAACCATATCCTCTCCTTCCTGAGACCCCAGTTTAGTGTTTTTCAGCCTCAGAGTCATCCAGAGCCCACCACACTCCTTGTGGCACTGGCTGAGGGGGCCACAGGCTGCTATTCCTTCATTTCACATTATAGGACATGCACAATCACTACACGGCATCAGTCTAAGATGAAAGGCAGAGTTTTCAAAGCTTCTCTTTGTGGGGAAGCTAAAACAACTTACAGAAAGCAGAAAAAATATTCTTCTCTTCATTTCAGTCAAACTGTACCGCAGCATCAGATATTCAGCCTGCCTGGTCTCAAAACAGCAACTCAGTAAAGGCAAACACTAAGTATGATGAATTATGTGCTGGAAAAAAATCCAATAATTTGCTGCCCTTGATTTCAGGATATTTATCTCCCTATGGTTCCTTCTTAATTCTTTCTCAGGGGTCTAGGTTTACATTTGTTCAACTTTTAAGTCAAAAGACCATGATTTTTACATTCATTTTGTTGCTGCTGTTAGCTCAGCTGGGCATCTGAAACCGCTGCTGTGCTCACTTCTAAAATCAGCAGTGATCAAAATTCTACATTTGCTATTGAACTGGCAGTTTTGTTTGAAGATGCAAGAGGCAGGGAAAAAAACAACATAAAAATCCAGCCCTATCTTCTGTAGCTGTTGGCTCTGCAGAAAAAAACAACCCTTCCAAAATCCCACCCCACATCGCTTGTGCCACAGTCAGTAGATCTGACTGAAAGCATGAAGATTGTTGCAAAATTAAGATTATTTTTTTTTTCCACATAATTTTTCTGATAAAACTGCTTTCCGTTTTTAATGCAACAATGAGACAGTCTGCCCATTCCTCCATGAAATGTGAACAAACAGCACATTCCCATCCTGTCGCTTGGGCAGAAACTGCTGTTGCAGCACAAACAGATGCTGCACCAGCTGCAGACAAACTAAACCGACTGCATCCCGCTGCCAGCCAGAACCCTACATCCCACGTAGGGCTTGTGAAAGGGTAGATAAAAATGGATCTAAATTGCCATTTCCACCCTCTCTCTCTGGTTTATCTTCAGTCACAAAACAGTAGCCTTTCAAATACTGTGTTTGATTCTGCAGGTTGAATTTCAGCTGAATTAGTTGCTTTGAAGATGCCCTTTCCCACAGGGCAGCTGGGATTTTAACACCTACAACCCCGTCCTCTGCAGCAAAATAATTTTTGAAGCCAACACGTTCTATTGCCCAGCCCAGGCTAAGCCCATGTCCCCGTGATGGGATTCTAACGGTTCTAATTTGAGTGTTTAATGCACAAGTATTTTTGTCCCCCCATCACAAAACACAACCCAGCACCTCCTCTACTGAAATGCTGAACAGTGAACGTTCCAGTCCTCTGCTGGGACACCACGGGGACAGAAAACTAGTGGCAGATGGCAGTGAGAAGCTCTCATTGCAGCTATCTACCCCAAGAAAACGCATTGCCAACTTCTTAGAGCTCTACAACGGTCTAACCTTCAATAAGAGTGATGCTAAATGATAACCCACGAAGATAACAACCAACCAGAAGGCACAAAAGCCACACCAGAAGCTGTCCCACACCTTTGCATTGTTCGGTCCAGCTTATCCAAGTATGGCACCAGTTTGTCTTCTAAAATGTTGTTGATGACTTGTTCAGCACTGTAACCATACTCTTCCAGGCAGGCCAGGATAAAGCCCTCGCCAAGGTCTGGCAGCAGGTCCTTCACTTGAGAGATCAGAGAGTCCAGCTCCACCCCTGTCACCTTGGTAATGGGCACACTGGCCGCACCAGCACACTGCAGGTACCAAAGAGAAGGGGGGGGGGTTACTAGGGAGAGCCAGCAGCTGGGGGAACGTCAGTATGGACATTACAAAAGGGAAAACACAAAGAAGTCAAAGACTGAAGCCAAAAGAAGAGAAATCAGGTAAGTTGCTTAAACTACACAAGGTCTGTGACAGCGGCTGGGGCACAGAGTTAGCAAGGATGCTCTGGAGAATCCCTTCCTCAAATAACATATGAACTGCGCATTTAAAAAATATACATGAAGCACAGTATTTAAATAAACCCCAGCAGCAGGAAAGCCAAGGCAAGGGCAGTCAGAGGCAACGTGCTCAGAGCTAACACGGGGATTCAGGTGTAGCTCTGTTTCTCATTTCACAAGGCACACGAGGCTGCACTGAAATCTAGCGAAGGTAAGAAATGAGAGTAAGTCTCATGTAATCCCCAAACCCGAGCAAACCCATCCTCTCTTCATGGACGAATGAAGCAAGGACAGAAAGAGCAGAGCCCAGTCCTGTCCACACAGCTCTACTCACCTCATCCTCTGATGCACAGGCAGCCCCAAGCTCTTCTATGTCCTCAGCAGTGCCCTCCTCTACAGCTGATGCTCCATTAGATGTTGCTGGTGGTTTTGGATCTCTAACAATTTGTGCTTTTTTCCTGTCTACCCCTTCCCAGGCACTTTCCACTGCTTGGAGAATATAGGCCGTCCTGGTCTCGTCTCTAAGAGAACAGCATTAAGGACATTTCTAGATGTGCATATTCAGACCTATGCAACTTTTAGTGGGTCCAAAGCCTGTGCCTATATAAACATATCCCCCTTTCTTTAATGGAAAACTTTCCATCACTCACTGCCAGCCATGCAGCTTAACCAGAGGCAGTCACACTGGAAAGAAGGTGTGAAGGAATCTAAGAGCAGCCAGCTCGGCAAAACCCCCCGGTGACAGCAGAGGATACAGCGTGGAGGATGCTTGCTGAAGCAGACTGACATCATCCTCAACAGGAAACAGCTCGTCATAGTCACGGAGAAATCTGAAATTGCAGTAACAAGTTTAATCAGTGGAACTCAGGAATTCTGCCCCTGTTACACTGCAGCAACACTTTCTCCTGAGCCATCAGAGCCAGCTACAACACCCAGAGAAGCTGTGGCTGCCCCATCCCTGGAGGGGTTCAAGGGCAGGTTGGAGGGGGCTTGGAGCAACCTGGTGTGGTGGGAGGTGTCCCTGCCCAGCGCAGGGGGTGGCACTGGGGGGGCTTTAAGGTCCCTTCCGACTCAAACCATTCTATGATTCTATGCTTTTACCCCTCATGGTGCTGAGACCTGTAACCCAGTGCCACATCACAGAGAAAATGCAGTTTATCACTTGCAGATGATCGGAAAGACAGCATCGAACTCCCAGTTCTGCTACTTATTCAGTTCACATCTTCACCATTAGCACTTAATATCTTCCTGGCCTGCTCACCCCAGTTGAAAAGCACAGATTAGTAATAATAGCCTAACTTGTCAGAGTAGCTAATGGCTAAATTGCTGTCCTCCACTTTGACAGCCTGGATTAAAGAGAGTGAAGAATAACATTCTCCAGTGTCATGCAACATCCTCCTCACCTTTACAATAAGGTCTGCACTGCAGTCTGAAATCCTATCACAGCGCTTCTCCCAACTAGTTAGAGTGATTTCTAACTCCCAAACACATCGTAATGCCTCATAATAATGTCTCGGGCAATTCTGCTGTAAAGAATGGCAGAGGAAGGCAACTGACCCTCCTCTTGGGCCTCTTTCAGCAAGGCTCACCTCCTTTCCTGAAGCACTGAAGTGAAGATCTGGAGAAATTCCTCAATAAAAGGCTGAATGTTCTCACAGCTACAGAAAAGAATGGCACAACAGAGTGAAAAACTCAGTGACATTTGGGACCTAACACAAGCCTACTGCAATGTCCACATTCTGCCTCACTAGCCGCACTAGTCACGCTCATACATCAAGGGAAAATCCCATTAGAAAATATAATTCCAGCCACCTTTTGACTTTTCTGGGAGCAAAGGGTCAAATAGAAACAAGTTTCCTTTATGGCTTCTGCAAACCTTTTAGCCTAAAGCTGCATCACAGTTAGAATTACAAGGCTTTTGAGACCGTACAATCATACATGCCTCAGACTTGCAATGAGCAGAAAAGGTAATTGCACTCTTATTATACGTCTCGGGATTATCCCAGTGAACCTCCCAGAAAGTACATCAGAAACACACATCAAGCAAACTCCTACTGCAGCCATTCTCTTGTAACACCTGAACCTCCCACTGCTGCTGAGGTATCAAGCCTCGCAGCCAGACAGAATGCTCTCTGCAGGACATCAGTGGTAGAAAGGTATTTCTCCGGGTGCTGGACATATTTTCACAGAGGCCCCAGCTCTAGTCAAACTAGGAATGAGTTTCTAGAGCTGTTCTTTACTAGCTCTGAAATACATACAGTCCTTAATAGTGTGGAATCTGAACCCGGTACGCTCTGGTTTGTTTCTGCTGTCGATATTCCAGTGGGTACCGAAAGGCATTGCCTGGGTGAGCAAGGGTAAGGCAAGGTCACCATTGCTCCTACAGGACTGGATTTACAACACACTGGGTGATAGAGGTCAGGTCACAGGGGAGGGCAAGGAAGCAAACCCGGGTCTCTTATAAGAAATTGCACCAACAGACCATCCTCATCTTCAGGGACAACAATCTTCTGAGACTAAACCAGGGAAAATATTCAAGCTGAAAAGGAGCCACAGACACCAGCCATCTACAAAACCTGTAACAAGTACAGGCAAAGAGAGACCAGCCCCAGGCAGCACTGGCCTTCCAGTCAAGATCCAGGTTCTTGGCTCTGTCCCCAGTCCACAGCACAATTTTGGGTCATTTCACTTCATTTCATATCTCTATTTTAAAATTAGGATACTTATACCTGCCTTCATTGTGAGATTACTCACAGAGCTATCAGTTAACAATTTTCACAACAGCAGGGGGGCAAGAACTAGGTAAAGGCACCAGTATCTAGACTTAAATTCACCATTTCCAGTGATCTAGAGCTCTGCATCACTCTTACTATGGTGCCTCAGTCCAGGTGTCTGCACACACACCATTAGGATTTGTAACAGCCCTAAACCGGGGTTAGAAAGCTCTTTGCACCACGGCATTTTCCTACTCCAGTGGGGTCAGCACACAGCTCACCACACCAGTTCTGGACCACACAGCTCCATCTGGAACACTCCTGCTACGTGGGACAACTGACTTCTGATCTCAGCCAAAGCCTTTGGCTACAACTCCAACACCAACAGCAGTTCCTCTGCATTTTCTCCAGTAAATCTGAAAATGAGGAAACAATCTCCCTCGTAAAGCCCATCAAATAACTGGCTAGAACCACAGTGCCCAAGTGCCAATACCTGCTTTCTAAGATGGGCTGCAGACACACTTGGTTTATTAGGATGTGAAAAGCTTCGATCATCTTCTTCCTGGAATGTGAAATTCTCCTCCACAAATCAGCAAAAACACTTCAGAGAGAGTAAAAAGACACTGTTAGTGTCAGCGGAAGAAATGGGAATCTTTAACACACCTTGACTCCAGGAGTTAACCCTCTAGAGGAGGGAATTAATTAGCAGCATCAGTTCTTTGCTGCAAGACCAGAGATTAGAGCCATTTCACAGTCATTAAAGAAAATCCATGCTCTAAAGCAAGTTGGTCTCAATCACCAATTGCCCCAACAGCCAGACACATGATATCCCATATGTGCCTTATCTATACATAGATATCACTCATGTTATCACACTTTGTTACAATTTGAATGTATCTCCCATCGAGTTTGTTGTTAGACAGCAGTAGATGAAATCATTAGTCACCCCACTGCCCAGGAACATTTGGAATTAGAAAAGCCATCTCTTCAGAGTTCTTTGAAGCAGCATAAAAAAAAGATAGAGACAACACAGAGATGGGCAAAGCAGCATGAAGGGAAATTTTCAATAAGCCCTGGAAGACTTTTATTGAAAAGAAAATGCAAGCTTTTGCAGCCGTTTTCACCTGTTATCTTCGTAACGCCTCTTTTTAAGTGCAGATTCCAGCTCGGGAATTGCCAATTCATAAAACGAAGCGAATCTGTACAGAAAGGAGCAAAAATATAGGAACTGTCAACCGAGGTTTCAAAAATCATCTGCTAAAAGGCAAACCAAAGGGTTAATTTCATTAATTTCATTAAATTCTCCTCACTGGCAGTACTCATTAGCATTACCCCATTTTGGTATTTGTTCCCTGAACAGAAGCAAGCAAATAGGTACTAGATAAGAGCAGTGGTCTCAGGAAACCATCAAGGTGTCTTTGAAGATGGAGGCAAAGAAACCCATCTGAGAAGCATCGTGCCACCGAGCAGCCCAACCCAGAAACATGCCAAACACAAATCTATAGTCTGCAAAGAACCAAAATGCTCCAGTCCAGCCCGAAACACCCACTCCAATATCCTTATGGTTTTCTCTTGCTGTATGCTAAACACTGTGTATGAAACAGGATACGATTTCCAATAAAATCTTCCTGGTCTTGCTATTCAGCTCTGCTCTAGGTGGGCATTTAGATGAAGGTTCCAATATGCAGAAAGCCTAAGCGTAGTAGGATGGGGCAGGGAGGAAACAAAGAAAGTTAGAAATGGGTCCAGTTTCACATCGTCCGTGCCAGGCAGCCCACGCAGACCCTTTCCTTCAGGGACAGAGCACCAGGAGGTACAGAGAAACACCCTCACAGAGCATCAGCCAGTGCTGCTGCACCAGTAGCTGGGTGTTACAACTAATGGTTTCCAGCACTTGGCGCAAAAATCAAGTCTGCTGAGCTGAGGCTCCATCAGGAACATTATGTCCATGTCTCATATTAAGAGCCAAATATGTTAAATGAGTATCCTTGAGGCAAATGGAGCAGAAGCTGGCTGATACTATTAGTCAGGGAGAGAAATTAGAAGCGCCAGCAGATCGATTCAGACTCACAGAGGTTCCAAAAAGATGACACGTAAATCAGTTTTCCCTCCCCACACTCCAAAGACCCAGTCATTAGTCCATATTGAAAAGGAATGAAAATGTTGCTGTGGTCCCACTGCACAGAGATCGAGACTATTTTAGCAAATCTCTGACATCAACAGTAGAATTAAAAGCAAAAGATTTTCCTTATCTGAGTAACCAAGCGCGTGAGCAGCGCCGCTTGCCAACCCAAACAGCCACCGATCTGCTCTTCCTTCAACAACCTACTCAAGGACAACATCCAAAGAGGACACAAACCCACATACCCCAGTGCAGCATTACTCAGCCTGTGGTCCATAAACCACTGCCAGCTGTAAGGCTTCAGAGGTTTGAAACACGATTGCAAACAACAGCAAAACACAAATGTGTGCTTGTTCACACTAACAGGCAAACAAACCAGAGGAAATAGGGTAAATAAATTAACTCTTCTGTTGGTGCTAAACAAAGGCTGTTATGGAAAGTCTCTACGAGGTGATCTGGGGGTTCAACACCCCTGGAACAAGCCCAGTAAGTGCCACTCAAGGACTTGCAGCCCCTGCGGGAACACACTGGGCTGTTCTGGTCCTTCAGACCATCCTGACTCATCACCACCATGATCCAGAGTGGGGCAGAGAATCTGTCAGCCCAGCTGTGACACTGCTGGCTGTCACCCTCTCCCAGGCACTCTGTTGCTGCCAAACCTCAATAATACTCTCTACCATAAAACTTAGGCATAACAGCAAAGAAAAAAAGCTTTAATGGACTATCACTTCACAAGACTTTCCACTTCCTTTGCTACAGGGAAGCAGGGAAGCTCTTTTTGTCTGCAACTCTTTCCTGCTTCTCCCTCTCCACCCTTTCCAAAACACAGTGGGTACTGTTTACTGTCACAGTGGCCTGGCTCTAGGATCTAGATAACGATGAAGGTGAACATATCACAGACAAACTCTAGACATCCCCATATTCATTCATTTACTGGGAGTCTCTGTATTCCTGTCAGTGTGAACCTAGTGGTCTCTAGCTGCATTAAATTTATCTACTCTTTTAATGATGAAGGCACCAGGACAAGACACAGCAGCAAATCCCATATTTTTAATTTGCCAAGACAAGCTTTATCTGCAGCCCAACACCTACCTGTAGCAAAACTCATGTTTTTGGAAGGTCTGGCAAGCCAATGGGAAGACATCAAGAAAAGCCCAGAGCGTTGTGCAAGTGTCGCATACGTACAGCACAATATCCTTCAGCTCCTGAGAGAGAAAGAGCAATTAGTGAGAGAAAGGCCAGAGAAGTTTTTGGGTGAACACAGTATAACTCACAAGCAGGGACACAGCACGAGCTTTTTTCCTGACTGCACAAAGAGAGTCTGTTATCAGTCATAAACATGTTACACATCACTGAGTCCAGAGGCAGAGGTGTCTCTACTAAATTTTCTGTCCTTTAAACATACATAATGCAATCCCAACTGCTCACTCTCACAAATAGTTCTCTGAAATTATGAGAATACTCATCAGCTGCTGGTTTTGGAGCGTGGCTTTGCCCTCTATACATCCTCTACATACACTGTGCTTCCCCAGCTGCCAGGCAGCGCTGCGCAGCAATGGTACAGGAATTACAGGGATGCTTTCAGCAGTCCATGTCAGTGCAAGACCATTCCCAGGGCAGCTGGAACAACTTCCACGTACAGATTGAATGACTAAGATGTTGTAGAAGATTGTGCTCACTGGGATGGTGCCCGGCTTTGCACAGGACCCAGTACAAAAAAAAACCCAACCCTCTTATTATCTAAAGTTAAAAGTACACTGCTGCTAAACTAACCTTTCTGAAGAAAAGATTAATTTTGATCGCTGTGAGGGTCATTTGGAGACCTCTGTCAGATGCTCTGTGACGTTACTTATAAGCTGGTTAAGCAAAAAAAAGATGCCAAGTTTAAAAAGAACCCATGCTACAAGAAAGCGGTGGAGTCACCATTCCTAGACGTATTTAAAAGCCTGGCAGATGTGGTGCTGAGGGACAGGAGTTGTTGGTGGTTTGGGCAGTGCTGAGTTAACAGCTGGACTCAATGATTTGAAAGGTCCCTTCCAACCCGGACCATTCTATGATTCTACAATGGATACAGTTGAAATGCACAAGAGCAAAGCAACCAGCTCCTGGTAGAAAGGCTTTATCATCAAGTCATAGGACAAGCAGTGAAACAATGACAAGGAACCACGTGTTGTATGAGCCACCGGTATTTGGGAACAGAATGACCCTCTGTGGTCTTACTGCTCCATTGAGTGTTTGGTCTGTGGGACTACAAGCCGTGAAGGAGCCACAGTCCTACCTGGAGGGGCATGTTCCCTGGGGTCACATTCACTCTTTCTTCCAGTTTCTGCGGCTCAGCAGACGCTCCTTCACACTGCAAGCCACACTTGTGCAAAATATTGTTGAAGACCTAGACCAAGAGAACAGAACAGTGTTAAAACAGACAGGAAGAAGCGGTGGGACACACTTTATCCGCAGTAGGTGACTACTTCCATGTGGCTGCGTAAGATAAAAGCTGTAACAAAGCCTTGCAGGCTGCAGGAGGAAGGGCCACACTGCACTTCGGAAACTCCACATGACTTGTGTGCAATTTAACCGCAGCGTCGGTGGTGGTGCTGAGACAGGGGCTGCAGCTAACCCCAACCCTTAGCCATGCCAGAAAGCCAGCCAACACTGGGAGGCCACCCAGAATCCCCGTTCGCAAGGGAGCAGTGGGATGACTGGGAAGTTAACACCACCCCCTGCTTACAGGCTAATCCCGGAGCCTTCCTGCCCTCTCCCCTGTGGGCAGCGGCACAGATTTTGTGCCTTTTCTTTATAACCAAAGAATCAGGTTCTGGATTGCTAAGAAACTCTGCTGTAGGACCAACTCCTCTACATTTGCACCTGATGAGATTTGTCAAATCCTCCTCCCAGAGATGTGTAAATGGGGGCTAAAAGTGCTGACCCTGCACTCATGGGGTTAATATAACTATTCTACAGGGCATGCAGGCTTCTGGACCTGCACAGGTATCGACCCCTTTCAGTGACAGTGTAAACACGTAAATAACTTTAGGGATCAGTAATGATACATCTTTGATCTGTTACATCCATTGAGACACACTGCGGTGGTTACGAAAACACCCAGTAAAGAAACAAGTTGCTCTGCAGAGAAACCGCTCCCATGTGGTACATCACGAAAAGCAAAGGGAATCTCCACTGTCCTCCCCAGAAATTCATTTGAAGATTTGGTCTTGCATCCTAGAATATTTTTTCAGACGTGGTATCACGCTTGAGATTTAGCTCTAACTGTTTCTTAACGCACTAAAAGAAAAATGTGGGCTTTCAAGAAGTCAAGTGACACTACAGGTGTCTTGGGATAAAGAAAAAATGCTACCTTGGGTTTTGTGCATAGGTGAGCTTTTTGAGGACATACATGTAACATTTTCAGGGTACAAAGATGCCAAGGCATCTTGATTTCTCTCTCAGGTTAAATGTGAATCCTGCTTAACTGAGTCTGCGAAATGTATAAGCTGCTTATGAAAATGAGACCTTAGATATGAAGAGATGCCAAATATCTTTTGTACAGTAACAATGCACAGATTTTCATTTACTCCTGAGAACCTGCTGTGTTAATGCTACCCCATTCTACTGTGTCAAGCCTTGGCTACATCTCACCATCTTGATTTGGTTGTTTTAAGTTTCAATGCTTCCCCTGCTTCTGGGGAGGATATAAAGAATACTTTTTGAACTGCCTAACAAAAATTCCTTGAGCTTAACTGCAGAGAAGGCCAGAAGCCAAAGGAAGATAATGGGAAATAGTCCTCAAATAAGATTATATAAAGGTTCAAAAACGACCTGACACAGATTAGCATGAACTAGAGAGAGACAGTAAGCATTAGCAGGTACTTTCTGCCTGCCTGTGACCACGTTTGCTCCCTTCCACCCTCTAAGCCATGCCACGTTTCCAGAGGGAATCCGAGCAGAGCAGGAGAGCCATACCTGCAGAATGGTGGGCAGAGTTTCGTCCAGGTCACTGAAGTAACTTGGTTGCCAGGTGAAGATATTTTCTGAGAAGAGAGAGGGAAGGAAACCATTTTCCATTAGTTCAGACATTCTTGCCAACAAGCAAATTAGCACCAGAAGATGGACTTGTGTTATTAGTGACACCCCCAGCCCCTCCAGAGACAGCTAATAACCATGTAGGACACGGGCACAGGCTTCACGTCTTTACTCGTGCACAGGGCCAACTCCTACAGAGATGGCCCATCAACTCCTCACAGCAACCAGGGAACTGGTAATGAGATGATACTCATCACAGCAGAGCCAACGAGATGTTAGATGATTCACACCCCAGAGGCTGAATCAATGAATAATGCAAATACTATCGCTAAACATTCCTAGTTCCTTTATTTGACAACCGGAGTTGACTTTTAATTACTGATAACAGTTCAGCATAAGCTGGAAAATGTTCTGCTGAATATTTCTTAAAGGTAATGAGGCTTTAGTAATACCTGCTATTATATTACTAGGGCTTCATTATCTTTACAAAATACTCCCCTGAGTAATGGCACACCATAAATCCTCACCGAGTAAGGAAAATAGGCAGCCTCTGTACTGTGAATTACTGCTCAGACAGTGAAAATTAACAGAGTTTTCCAGCAAGGACAGAGCACGGGTAAGAGTTACGAGACAGGTTTCAGAAAAATTTATATCCCGAGAAGATCCTAAAGTTTATCAAGTTATAAATTACACACCAGAATTACTCATGCCACTCCTGTCACAACATAACGCGAATAGTCAGGTGAGGAAATCACTGGTCACTTGCGTGCAGCGTTACTGCGTAGCACTTCAAAGCACATGTATAATTCAAATGAGGTTTCAGACACTCAGGTCTTCTTCAGAATATTTTAAGACCCAGAATATCTAAGCTTCAAATCTAAAAGAGAACTATCTGTCTTGTCATGCCTTCTTCCCATCTCCGAGGCTTGACATATGAATTTAGAGTGGAAGTTACTGGAAAAGGATAAAAGGATTCAAAAAATGCAAAGGTTTTATCTAAGCTTTTGTGCTCTGGAAATATGGCTGCATCTCACAATCTCTAGTGCTTCTCATGTTAGTAAACTTGGAAACAAGACAAAAATAACTACCAAAGAAAGGAAAAAGTTTCATTACGTGAACTGCAGATAAAGTGGGCTAGAATTTAGGAAGAAGAGCTCACTTAACCCCATGTTGGATTCCTTCCATCTGTGCTCAGGTGGATATTAAAGATCACAGGTAAGTTCCCTTGTGAAAAGAGCACAAAATAAATACAGAAACTAAACCAATATGTTCTCTCTTTTTTACACAAGTTCTAGCATCCAAGGCCGAGATGTTGCTTAACACACACTTGCCACTAAGACTGTCTGTACAGACAGTGAAATCTAGGGATAAGCGCAGCCTGAGCAACACTCTGAAGTGCTTTGTGGTTTGAAGGCACTATATAAATCAATGTCTGCATTGAAATTTCAAGTCCTCCCACTTCATAGCCCAGCGATTACTTCACGTTGCATGTTTCACTTGGCTCCCAGCTCTGGGAACAAAAGCACTCGTATGAGCAGTTGGACTGTGCCCCATCTCCAAACCCTCCTCCCTCCCTGCCCAGGAACTGAGCTGTTTGCTCCTTCCCATCTCCAGCAGGATTTCACAAAGCCCTCACCCTCCTCTGACAGTGGCTGAGGGCACATTTCACTGGCATGAGGTATAACTGAGCCTTGGCTCACACCTAACACCACGAACCTGGCTCAGGACAGCTAAGCATTCCCTGACATAAGTGAAATTCTCAACAGAGAAGAAAAAACTAATTTTTAAAAAGAGTAATCTAATATAAAAATTGATCTAGAAATTGTAGTTGCTACTGAACAATTATTTTCTGAGCAGTAGCACTGGTATAAAACCCCACTCGCCATTATATGAGTAAGCAAAAGCCTAAATGCAAGAAGCTGTTCCTTGGCTGAACTAACCAATCATCTTCTGGAGCAGGACACCGTTTCCTTTCCCAAAAAGCACGCAGAGATCCAGAATCTTAGGGATGTCAAACAGGAAGTTATTGTAAATAATTTCTCCAAAGACAGAGGGAGTGATAAAATGATCCTAGAAAGGAGAAAAAAGAAAAGCAATTCAAAGGATAATCCAAATCTTACTCTGCAAGAGCTCCAGTATTATGGCATCTGTAAAATCATCTCTCAAAGGTGTGTTAAAGACTTTGTTTCAGAGAAGGCAGCAACTCTGCTTACACATCTTCTGCACAGCCCCACGCTGCCCCTGCTGCTACCCCACCCGCCCCACTGGCCTCACGCCACTCACTGTAGGGTCAGACTGTGCCACAAAATGAACCAATCGACCTAGAAGGTAAAACAAAAAGGTTCTGACAGTTCATTCAGCTCCCAGACCTGGCTCACTACGTGGCCAGATAAAGAGCTGAGCTGCCCCAGGAGTGACTCAGCTCAGCAGCAAAAGAGCGACTTAACTGGCACCGACGCTGAAAAACTACACACAAGATCACAGCCCGAGGTTAACGGTACCCTGGAAGAGCAGGATCAAGGCACCAAGGACAACTGCATCAGTGACAAGTGGGAAGAAACCCCAGGAGCTGCAGCTCCCTACCCTGATGGCTGAACACCGTCAAAAAACAGACGGCTCATAACACTGAAGGAATTTCTTCTAAAATCTGAAATGACAAAAACTCCATTGCTTTTGACAGCGAGAGGCAAGTGAGCTAAAACGTGGATTTTCAGAAGACAAATTTGCTCATGACAGCAAATGCTTTCAATCTCAGTGAAAGGCAGTTCGCACACTCCCCTGCTAGAGCAGAGGGACAGGGCTTTGCGCTGGCTGGGCTCAATTTCCAGAACTCCTGTTGACGGCCTGCATGACAAAAGATTATTCATTCTCTTCAAACTACTCGACTATAAAATGCTTTCAAATGCTCTTCTGCCTCGCTGGAGTGGTAAGATTTAATCAGATCCTGGAATGAAAGACACCACAGAGGTGTCATATTCTCGCTGAAGGGGTGCCAGCATTCCTTCTACCTGTTTCCACCCCACTCCTCCAGCTCCCACTCCAAGAAGGTTCCTCAAAATGTCCTCAATGTCACTGTTGCAGGAACCAAGAGAATCGGTACCTCACGAAATAACACATCAAGAGCACGAGGATATCAAGGGAGTGGTTGCTAAAGCACAAGGTGCCTCACTCATCCTGTCCAAAGGTCTTGTGAGAATTCCACGGCTGCTGATGGGATTGTACTCACGCAATTTGGGCTGAGGATGGCTTTCAATTAGGATGACAAGAAAACAGTAATTTAGAGCAATTTCATTGTGTGTCCAAAACTTGGGGAAAGTTCAAGGAGAGGCAAGTATTAGCACAGATCACACGACACTGCATGGCACAGAGGAAGTGGCACCGAGGGAGCAAAGGCTGAGCTACTGGAGTCCTGAAGAGCTTCCGTTCCATCCAAGGGCCAACTTGCTCTGTTTTCTCTTGCAGCAATGTATCATGCCACTGCCCACGGCTAAGCTGCTATTACTGAGCTGCTCACCTGGCTCTCCTTCCTGAGAAATCACTACATACTTGGGATACTTCAGCTCTGAGTGGTTACTGTCTCCATACGGAGACACTGGCTGATTAAAAGCAGCCAGAGAGGAGAATGCAGTTGGACACGCAAGTAAGAAACATGATTAACTTCTCCAATGGTCTTTTTTCCTAAGCTATATAGCCCAGAGCTACTGCAAGGCCAAGAAATATTTACCTTGGACTCCTTGTGAGTGGACATTCTGAGGAAAGTCAGGAAGACGCACCGATGAAGACGTTTCTGCATGTCATTCACCTCTGGATGGCAATCCAACAAGGCATCAAACTTGCGAGGGGCATGGCACAGGTAGGAATCCAGACATTTCTGAAGTGTCTCATCAAATATCACCTTGCACAACGAAAGACAAGAAAATGGAGAGAAGAAAGTGTCACACAGTCATTGGTTGCGCTCACAGGCAGCCCAGTTTAAATGTAAAACAAATCTAAGACATTCCAGAGTGCTAAACGGCTCCACATGTGCATCAAATACAAGCCAACTCTTAAAATCCCCAATGAAAAATTTATGGGGAAATAGTACTTTCTTTACACTCTGAAGTGCAGTAATTAACATTAAAATGCTTGACAAATTACATAATGAGCATACACAAGTCTTTATGAAAACTGATTTAACGTTCGTGGCTTTTACAAGCACCTAAGATTGTTCATGTTCTTTCTCCAGTGTCCACAAAACAATTATTACCTGGCACCAAAATTTGTCATGAGGCAAAGCCAGAAGCCAGTTGAGGTCATCTGCAATGAATTTTGCTCGCTCCAAGAATTCTTCCACTAAAGCAGGGTCTCTGACTACAGGTGGCGGTCTGTATAGCACAAAGGACCGATCCACTTTGATTTCTGGGTGCTGCAGAAAACCAGAACACAGGATTAAAACCACAGACCAAGGGACAGGAATCCCCAGTTACCATTAGCACTGTATTTTAGGAAATCAACACAAAATTAGACTTGAATACAATTTCATGTTCAGTTCCCTGGTAACTTCACATTTTCTAATCTTTCAAGGCAGCAGAGCAGTGGGTTTATATCCTTATTTATCAGCAATATTTTCAGCCCTTCAGAATTTGGTAGATGTTGTTCCACGCACTCTACTAACCAGAAGCTTTGCAGAATCCTCCCACATCTTCAAAGCAAACAGCAAGAGCTTAATGTCATGCCTTTGAAATGCAACCTGCACTCTCTCTTTTTCCTCCAAACTGGTTCTTGCACAATATTCCATGAGGTTCAAACCGACATGACCATCAAATGCAGGGAAGAGACGTTTCACTGCCCTTCCCAAGAGTTACTGAACAGCTTTGCCCAAATACCTAAAATGAGAATCACACTGAATAGCGAGCAGCAGCTTCCAGCTCTGCCTCACCCCACATATGCCCAGGGCAAACCTCCTCATTAGCCTAATGCAGGCAGCATTAACGGCAAGTCCCACTTCTGCAACAGGCCCAGGAGAATCATGGAATTATCTGGGCTGGAAGGCACCCTTCAGATCATCCAGTCCAACCATCAACCTAACTATGACAAAAAAAAAAAACCATCAGTAACCCACGTCACTGAGCACTGTGTCAACCCGGGTCTTAAATACCTCCAGGGATGGGGCCTCAATCACTGCCCTGGGCAGCTCATTCCAAGGCTTAATAACCCTTTCCGTGGAAACATTTTTCCCAATATCCAATCTGAACCTCCCCTGGCGCAACTTGAGGCCATTTCCTCTTGTCCCATCGCCTGTTCCTTGGGAGAAGAGACCGACCTCCCCTGGCTACACCCTCCTTTCAGGGAGTTGGAGAGTGCAAGGAGGTCTCCCCTCAGCCTCCTTTTCTCCAGGCTGAACTCCCCCAGCTCCCTCAGCCTCTCCTCATAAGACTTGTGCTCCAGACCCGTCACCAGCACCATTGCCCTTCTCTGGACCAGTTCCAGCCTCTCAATATCTTTTTTGTGGGAAAGGGCCCAAAACTGGACACAGCACTTGAGATGGGACCTCACCAGTGCCGAGGACAGGGGAATGATCACCTCCTGAGTCCTACTCACCACACTGTTCCTGATACAGGCCAGGATGCTGTTGGCCTTCTTGCCCACCTGGGTATAGTGATGGCTCATGTTCAGCTGACATTCGACCAACACCCAGAGAAGGTTCTCTCCATGCCTTATTTCTGGGAGAAAAGCCTAACTGTGGGTTGAATCTTCTGATCTCCCCATGCTGAAATCACAGGAGGTCACAGGATGCAGTAAGTGGACGGACTTATCCCAGTGCTACAGCTCAGAGCTAAACTTCCCACAGAGCCTGCAAAAGCTCCCACAGCATTCTCTCTATGGCAGCAAAGTTTACATCACTATCAGGCTGCTCCTCAAAAGAATAAGGAGGTTTGGGAGAACAGAGTTTACTATAGATGTTGAACACAGTAAGTTTTCATTTGCACATCATTGAAATAAAATTCTCAACTATCTGAATGAACTAAACCACGAAGGAAATAATTTATTTAACAAGTAACCTGAACCGGATTTCATCACATCCTGGACCAAGAGCTAATTTTGCCCAGCCCCAAATATATGATGTTTATTTGTTAAAGCTCTTGTTTGGATTTCAGGAAATCACAGCTCACCAGTGCCGGTAAAGTCCTCAGCTTCCCTGTCTTGGGATCCCTTTCTGTCAGCTGGAGCTCATCCAGAGGCAGCGCTGGCATCCTGGTGACTTGTTCCTGTCTTCAGCAAAGGGGAAAATAAAAGCAGCTCAGGATGTGTTTTACAAGATCAATCAACTAAAAGCATAACAAAAGAGGCTACAGCCTTAACATCACGCAGCGGCTGCAAATATATTTATGCAAAGCCATTTACACACCACCCAAACACCAAACCTCTAAGGAACACCCTGAGAGCCAGCAGCACGTGCCTCAGAAGGAACCTGTTCCTTACCAAGAGGCCACTAGTACCTTCCAAGACAACAAAAAGCATTTAGGGACATTTTTTAATGTGGGAGCTTAATATTTAAATCTGGTTCCTGAAGAGCTGGGCTGAACTCTGCTTTTGCAGTCTCTTTTAGCGCCTGCGGTCTCTCTCCTGACGTTACAAACCAAAAAGGCAATTAAAAAGAATATATTTGGTGCAGAATTGCTCAGTCCTCATCCAGATAAGGCACACGGAGTGAGTCTCCGAAACACAGCCCTGCCCTGACAAATTCCCACCTGCTCGCAAACCCGTATTTTATTCTACAACACCATTTTTTAAACTCAGAATTATTTCAATTAACTGTCTGAAATTATCTGTAATTCAAACCTCAGAGAAATTCGAAAGATATTATTCTGGGCACTGTTCAAACAGTTCAGATGTTAACAAAAGATGAGAACTGCAGGTTAACAGAGCTTCTCATTTCTTGGGGTTTTAGAGTATTATGATTTCTGTGAAACGGTACTAAAAAGTTACATTGTAAGAACTAAAAAGTTACATTCTAAGACTATACTAAAAAGTTAAGATCTAAGATCACAAGCCTCCTTATATTCATACTGAACTGCATTCCCATTGCCCGGGCTGAACAACAGTTAGAAGAAGAGAAGCGTCCCTCCAGCTGAACAACACCGATTCAGGAGCAAGACCACAGTTTAGACAGCAAGTGAAAGAGTAACATTTTTGGTTCCAGAGAATTTGTCTCCTATGGATTTAGGCTAAAATTGTGCCAGCTAACATTTTAAAGTTCGACTTTTCACCAAAAAAAAAAAAATTGAAAAAAATGACATTTGAGTAATGCCAATATATTGGACAGCTTCAAAAACTTAAAATTATTATGTCTTTTCAAGGGAGTTTAAAGATTAGAATATTGACAAAAGCATTTTCAACTTTTTTATGATAAACCATTCCTTTGAAAAACACACTTTTCAGCGGAATAAGCCAAGGTGTTTTTCAGTTCTCCTCATATATTTAATTTGGCTCTTCGAGTTTCTAGCAGCGTTCTCAAAACTGCATGAAGAAGCTGTAGTGGTTTAACTCTGGCCGGCAACTAACTCACTCACAGAATCACAGAATTGTGGTGGTTGGAAGGGACCTCAGAGATCATCGAGTCCAACCACAAAAAAAAAAAAAAAA
>JAOTQQ010000005.1:18297092-18313215 GCA_026546715.1 Gallinago undulata
CACAGCTTCTTGGGGCAACCTGGGCCAGGCTCTCACCACCCTCACACCAAAGAACTTCTTCCCCACATCTCAGCTCCGTCTCCCCTCTTTCAGGGTCAAACCCTTCCCCCTCAAACTAGGGCTCCCCTCCCTCATCAAGAGTCCCTCCCCAGCTTTCCTGGAGCCCCCCCACCCTGAGGGACTGGAAGGTGCTCCAAGATCTCCCTGGAGCCTTCTCTTCTCCAGGCTGAACCCCCCCAACTCTCTCAGCCCCCCCTCCCAGCAGAGGGCCTCCAGCCCTCCCAGCATCTCCGGGGCCTCCTCTGGCCCCTCTCCACCAGCTCCATGTCCTTCTGCTGTTGGTGGCCCCAGAGCTGGAGGCAGCACTGGGGAGGAGGGGGGGGGGCAGAGGAGGGTGTCTCCCCAGAGCGGAGCAGAGGGGCAAAATCCCCCCCCTCCTAGTGACCACACGAACAAGAAAGTGTCCAGGGGTCTGTGAGGAGGGGGAGTTGCTGCAGGGGGTGTGGGCTGGGGGGGGGAATTGAGGGGTTGTGCAGCAGGAGCCTGGGATCCCCCGCTGCCCGTGCGCAGTGAGGTGAGCGTGGGTCCGTCCTGCCTGTCTCTCCGTGAGTCGTGAGCCTGCAGCGTGGCTCTAAGTGCTGCAGTTTTTCATACACTTTCTGCTCGATCTGCTGGCAGAGGCATAAACGGAGAGTTGAGCAATGTTGTTACTACTTAGCACGATAATCTGAAGCAGAGAGTGGGCTTTCTGAGCCCTCGGGGCTTTGTTCAGTCGGGGAATAAAAGCTGTCAGCAGCAGAGGGCACTGGTACATCACTTCCCCTTAGATTTATGGATTTGGTTTTCCCCCTACCTCTCTGCTGGTACCTGGGAGCTGCTGCTTCCACTCCTGGGAAGGGCCAGCCAGCTCTTGGTTGGGTTGTCCTGGCGTCTTGGATCCAGAAATGGCGTCTGCTCACGTAGCCTTGGGTGGAACTGGAGTTTGGGCAGAGAGTGAATGGCAGCTGCTCCCCTGCTCTGAGTCTCTTGATCACTTTGGAACTTTCTCATTCTGAGAGTGCCACCTCCTTGTCCTAAAAGAGGTGGCAGCTCTATTTTCTCTCTAGGATTCATTGCTGTGGTGGTTGGAGATGATGTGAAGGAATTGTTGGTGAGAACTCATGGAGCAGTTGAGGTCTCCACTGGAGATGGTTTAGTCCCAACCCTACCTTGCTCAAAGTAGGGTAAACCAGAGCAGGCTGCTCAGGACCATGTCCATTTGTGTTTTGAGCATCTCGAAGGGTGGAAGCTCTACTTAATCTCTGTGGGCAACATGTCACAGTGTTTGACCACTGTTTGCAATAAAAATGTTTGGGTTTTTTTGATATTTAAATGGAAATTCTTGCATTTGGGTTTGTGTCTGTTGTCTCTTGCCTTTGCTGGACTCCCTCCAGTATGCCTCTATCTCTGTGGTACTGGTGAGCCCAGCGCTGGGTGCAGGACCCAGAGACAACCTCACCAGCATGGAGCAGAGGAAGGATCATGTCCTCGACCTGCTGTTTCTAACGCGGCCCAACTTCTGAGCAGGTCTGGTGCCCACACTGCTCGCTGGAGCCAACTCTTCTTTTGCCAATGGTCTGGCAAGAACAGCCTTAGGTGTTGAGAGCGTGTGTGTGTGTGTAGGTGCGTGCATACGTGTGAGATTCAGGGCGTGCAGCGGGTAGAGTCTCTCCTGGCCTTCAGAGGGCTGGGATTTGGTGTGGCAGAGCTCTGGTGGACCCCAGGGGAGCGGGAGGAAGGCGCTACGGAGCTATTCCAGTCCTCGCCGTTGCTGAGTCAGTCTGCCAGTCCCCGCGGCGACTCTGTGAATCAATCACTGAACAACGCCGGCGAGTCAATAAAACCCAGCTTCTCAGGCTGCGCGGGAGATGGAGCGCTCCCGAGAGCTGGGTCTCGCTCTCCCCGTCCCCGCTGCCAGCCCACAGCCTCTCCCCGACCCTTCTCTGCTGCCCTGGGGTTTAATGCTGGGCTCCCAAGAGGTGGCGATAGGATGTCAGCCTATTTGCAGGAGCCTGTAGCGTTTCCAGTCAGTGGAAGCTGGTTATTGCAGGGGAAGTAAAAGCTCTTTGGAGCAGAGCGGAGCTGCAGGGAAGGGCTGGCAAGCGCTGGGGCAGGTTCCATTGCCAAGTACACTTGTTATTGAATATTGACTTCTGTCAAATGGGTCAAGTGTAAGCAGAGAATTGGCTAGTGAGAGAGCTGATTTCTGGGGGATTACTTGGAAACCTTGCATTTGTATTACCGAGTCAGACATTTAATTAAAACAATTAAGCTTCACAGAGCGATTGTCGGGGGACGGCACGGTGTCTTGTGCTTGGCTGTGTGGCTCTAACACAAATGGCTGGTTGTAGGGTTAAATCCTGCTCACCTCTCTCCATGGGAGCCCCCTGTGAGCTGAGGGAGCAGGCTGAGCCTCACACAGACCTCAAAATCTCGTCACAGGAGCTTGGAGGGATTTGGTGGAGGGAAGGGCTCAGGAGGAGTTGGTGGAGAAGAGGTGGAGCCCATCACACTGTAGACTGGATGGAAGGAACAGCTCCAAAAGCCAAGCAGCTCTTTGGTGTGTTGTGGGGACGTTCCACCACTCCTCAGGCTGCTGAAGCATCCATGTCTCCAGCGTGAGGCCAAGGGCAGTTTCAGGTGGGGTAGGGTGATGGCAGGTTGGGCTGCAGGTTGCATTAATCATGCAGGAGACCTGAACCTTGTAGCATGTCTGGCTGGCACCTCCATCGCTAATTAGCACGTAGTGTCCTCAGAGACTTCCCATCTGAACCTGCAGCATCAGGGAGATTTTTTCAGGCTCGCAGCCTGGGGTGGTCGGGGATTGGAGATGAGCTGAGAGCTGGAGGCTCCACAGTGCTCTCACCGTTTTCTGCTGAGCCTTGTTTGACCGAGCTGGAGATGGCCACGCTCTGCCTCAGGTGGGACAAACATGGATGGTCTCTTGGTAGCTCCATGGTGCTGCTTCACTCCACTTTCCTCACTCTGGTGTGAGGATGTAGAAGCTGAGGAGCTGCAGGCTGTGTGGAACCCATGTCTCCCCCATCAGGGGGCAGATGCTTCAGAAAAAGGTGCAAAGAAATCCTGTAGTGAAGTGGTGTAGCCTGCTAACCCGTGCTCAGGAGCAGCCTGGAATCCTAAACCACAGCAAAGCCCTTTCTGCCTTTTTTTTTTTTTTTTTTTTAACACTGGTAAACCGTGATAGCACTTCTTTGGTCATGGAAATATTGAACCCTGTGAAGTGTTTGGTGTTGGTAGTTCCGTGTTAGCTTTCCTTCCTAATGATGCATTTTCATTACAGCCAGAGGAAACGATATTATTCTTAACATTTGACCTTTTTCAATGCAGGGAGTTCACCCTGTTATTTGTGTTAGTCTTGTGGGTTAATAGCACCGTTTCTGGATGATTCCAGCTCGCAGCCTGTCGTAGTTTGGCTTCAGCATTTCTACACCCTGTAGAATACACTCATCAAGAAGCAACAGTTTCCACCTTCAGCGGGGCGGGAGGCATATTCCCAGCTGTTACCACATCAAAGCATTAGCCTTCTGCATCTGCTGCATCAGTCATCAGCCAGACACTTCCAGGCTGTCATTTTAAGTACAGTCATGTCAGGAGAAGTCACTGTCAAATTGCCGTCTTCTTGCTGGAAGTTATTGGCTCCCCACTAATCTGTGTCACTTCTGCTGGTGGCATTGACACCAGCCGGCCTCTTTGGTGAGCCCCAGCCAGCTGGAGCTGCGAGGGGCAAGTCCGGGTGAGTGTTTGCAATATATCGATTGAAGGAATGTGAGCGTCCCTGCTGGGGGTGGCCACACTCGACCAGTTTAACCTAGGGATGAGGAGGAGGAGGAGCCGCTCTCGCAGTCGGCTGCCACTTCTTGGCTGCGGGGTGGTAACTTCTTCAGCTGCTCGTGTTGCAGGGCCTCATCAGCCTCATCTCCCAGCGTTCTGGAGGAGTCTGGGCTGCCACGTCTTCCTCCCTGGGGAGGGAGCTGAAGGATTTCACGTGGATCTCTTTGCTGGGTGACCTGCTCGTTGCTGGTGGTTACATCTCGTTTACGGTGGCACCTTGTTCAGGAGGAAAACTCATGCTAGAAGTTGCCTGGGGAGAGAAGATAAATCTGGACTCCCACTCTGGCATCATTAGAGAGACACTTTTTGACTACTGCCACTCTTAATTGGCTGTAATTAGACTTTGAAGCAAACACCCCAGCAAGGAGGAGGTCGGAAGCGCCTTTGCACCCCTCTTGCTGTTGCTGGCTGGCTGGCTGTGCCATCACATATGGGGAGTAAGGGCTGGTAATAATGTTTGAGGTACATTTTGGAATACCTGGTGGCATTTAGGGGGTATTGCCAGTCTCATGGTGTTCCCCGGATGGGACTTGTGTGCTTCAGAGGAAGAAGAGTCAAAAAATGTGCCTTTCTGAAGGGTGTGTGTCAGGGTGGGCAGACCCAGGCGGTTGCCCGTAACTGCCTTGTTTCTCAGCCCGAGGGCTGGAGCACTTTGGATCAGGAACTCCTAGAGCTGCGTGAAGAGGGAGCCAGCTGGATGTCTTTCCAGTCTGGACACCTGGGGCCTCATTTAGGCCAGCGTGAGTCTGGAGTCATTCCACAGCAGCCAGTGAGCTTTTCTGGAGGAGACAGTTGAGGCTGCTCGGCTCCCTGGGCTCCCACTGCTTCCTGGTGGGACACTTCAGGGCAGTGGCCTGGGGGGTCCCTGCTCTAAACTGAGAGGCTTTGGCAGTTTTTGGTCTGCGCTGTGCTGGGGCTTGGAGTGGGATCAAAAGGAAATCTTGGTCGTAGGTAAAGGTGGGAGAGGTTTCTCTCCGGGATTTTTCTTCCCTGCCTCATCAAAGCCTTGTCCCCTTGCTGAGGTGGGATGTGCCCAGGCACTCACTGGAGATGGATAAACCTGGAACAAAGTGGCTGTGGCCAACACTGCTGGAGAAGTCTTATTTGGGAGCTGAATTTGGATGTCCTGAGTCTGAGCAGTGCCCAGTGCACCAGGCTGAGCTTCTTGCACCCCACCCTCCCAAGATGTTGGGTTGTCCCCACATGGCTCCACCGGAGCTTTGCTCATTGGGAGGGACTGTCGGAGACGTGAACAGTCCCGTCTCTGACCACATCCTTATCACTAGGCTGCAGAGCAGCACTTCAACATCAGGACCACAGCAGGCTGTCTTTGTGGTGGCAGCAAGTACATCGTCACCCCTCCCAGCAGCAGCAGATGAAAAGGCTGGATGACAAATTATCCATCTCCGGCTGCTTATTGTGTAACACATTTCTGCCATCCTTATTAATATTCAACAGGCAGATGAATAATTGGTTGCCACCACTAGGATGAAGTGATCCTTCACTCTGCCCAAGCAATATTAATTTCACACCCTGTCTGGAAATGTATAATATTTTCCTTAAACGTGTGACATATGGTGGGAAGGTGTGGAACAGGCTTCTGGGGGGCACGGCTGCAGGTGGCTCCCTCCAGGGTCGCAGCTTGATCTATAAATGGGATCAGGATTCCCCCAGAGCTCTTGTCCCTGGAGGATTTAATGAAGGGGGCAAAGAGGAGTGACACACAGCTGCCCCGGCTTTCTTTTTGTTATTAACAGTGTTTGGCTTTCCAGTATCACGTTCCATTTTCTGTGAGGTGGGAACTTTCCACTGGGCTGAAGATCTAATAGCTCTGAGCATCTCCTGAGCCCGACGTGCTGTCAGGAGCATGATTGTGTCAAGGACTCGTGCGAGACCCTGTTCTCCGCTAGCGTCCCTTTCTGCTTTGTCACCGCTGCCAAGGGGGGAGCAGAGAGCTCTGCTAACTGGGCAGCTGAGGATTTCTGCCCACTGGGAGGGACTGGTGAGTGCTGGGCTGCCCCGCTGGCTCTGTGCCCTTCTGCCCAGAGAGGACAGTGCTGCAGGAAGGTGTGCCTGCGGGCATCTGCCCCACACACCCCCCCTCCTAGGGTGATGGAGGGGTTGAAAGCTTGAAAGGAGCCCAGGCTACCCTGCTGCTTGTTCCTACTGGGTGCCTTGCTCGTTCCTAACTTACAGGAGAAAATGCAGGAACTTATTCCCCTCTCTCCTGACCTTTCTCCCTCCCTTGGCCGTGGTCTGCTGTCCTTCTGCACCTGGGCTGAGCGGGGCTGGGTGACAGCTGCCCACCCCATCTCCGCAGGGGCTCAGGATGCATCAAGGCAGCCTGTGCCTTAACCAGAGGTGACAGCGCCTCTGAGCTCCCCTCCCCTGGTCGTAGGCACGCTCTGAACCTTTCCCACACTCGCGGCCTGCCAAGTCTGCATCGATCCGGACAGACGTCCCTGTCACTCCCACCAGAATGGGCAGAAGGTGGCAAAGTCCCTCCTGCCAGTTGGAGGGACACGTCTTTGGAAATGGCTCAGGGCCAGCAGAGGCTGTTTCAGGCAAGGACGTGGACGATCTACCTGGTGTGACTTGCCCTGCTCGCTGGCTTGGGTCTTGTTCCCGGCTCTGTCTGGCTGGAGCTGTCACTGGTGAGGAGGCCAAGCATCAGATGGCAGGTGGAGAGTGGAAGAGGAGGAGGAGGGGCTGCCACAGGCATATTGCAAACTCTCCACCATAAGAAACTATGCGGGGTAGTGAGCGGTGGGTTTAACGGAGTCAAAGGACTGCAGTGTGAGCATCTGATAGCCCTCTCCCTCTCTTTCTCAACCAGGGGAGCAGAGATCAAAGGAGCTGCGGCAGGAGGGAGCAGACGTCTCACCTGGTGCCATCGAGGACTGGCTGGAGAAGAGAGCAAAGAGACTGAGTGCGGCTCAGAGCAACAGGTACGGGTGGCCAGGGGGCAAACGTGTGAGGGCTGGCTGCTGCTTCTGGCCCACATGGTGCCAAGGATGGGTTCCACGAGGGGAACGTGAGTGGGACAGGAGAAGGCACAGGCGATCAGAGGGCCCCACTCGATGAAAAGCCCTGAGCTGTCATTTAACACTCGGTGAAACCAACGCTGTGTGTCTGCTGGTGGCACACGCTGCAGACACACGTATGGATCCAGTCTTGCATGCCCATGTCAGAGGTGCGTAGACATGTCTCCCTGTGTGCAGGAGGGACAAGCAACGCCCTGCCGCCTGCGGCTGCTTCCCTGGGGTTCTCCTCACTCTCTGCAGAGCACACAGATGTGCCTGGAAGGACAGTGGCACTGCAATGCTGAGTTATTCATGCCTGGAGTTCAGCGGCAGGAGCCCGGTCTCATTTGTTGACAGCTTCCCCATCCTCTGCCTGCCCTGTCTGCGCTGCTCTGCCTGTCCCTGCCGGTGAGAGGGTGGAATTAGCTCCTCCTCGCAGCATTCATTCAAATTCGGATGCCTGCCGGTGCCTGCTGTTTCCTTGCTCACCTGACTGTGCCGCAGGCTTAATTGGATGACATTTGGGCAGGTGCCAAATCTCTCTTTTGTTCTTTTTTTTCTGTTTGCTCCTGTCCTCTCTCTGTTTGGTCTGGACAGGATCTTCCTTCTGGTGCTTGTCTGGGCTTGTTGCTGTCTGTTCGCTCCATCCATCAGCTAGGCTGCTCTTAGCCCTGCAGTGGTCCTTACTGGCAGTGATAATCTTCCTACCACCCCATACATTTCACTTGCCCCATTTTGCTTGTCCTGCCCATGAATCCCTTCATCTTGGAGTAGATTGTCTCTTACAAAGACAGCCATCACTATACGCAGAGGAATTTCCAAACCTTCATAACTATTTGGTCCCCGCTGCCTCCAAAGATGCACCAGACCTGGGATTTGTAGGGTTGTTGCCTTCTACCCAGCCTCTCTGCCTCTGCCGGCCCAGAAACCATCTACTACTGGAACTAAACACCAACTATTCAAAGCTTCTCTTCCTCTATCTGGCCTCGCCGATGCCTGTCCTTGTCATTTCTCTTCTCCCTTTGTGCTCTCCAGCCCCAGCCTTGCCCTTCTGAGCAACGCTGTGTTTTGCTCTGTCTGCCAGAGAAGTTGTTTTGCATCACCAGGGAAGGGGGGTCAGTTTAGGCAGGTCCCTGTGCTCCTGGTGCCTGGGGAGTCTGTGTTCCTCCTGAAAATGCTTTTAAGGACAAGGAGCTCCCTCTCCCTCCTGTGGGCTTCGACATCTCTGAAATGTGGCAGAATCTCCTGCAGGGTCTAAGGCTGCTTTGGGGAATTTGTGGTTTTGGATTTTAATCTGCCCAGAGGCTGCCTTGGCTGGTAATGGCCTTTACAGACATTAGTCTGCACAAAACAGTAGAGAAAATGCTCTCAAGGGCAGTCGGCTCCAAAAGGAGATGCTGGAGACACAGCTCCATCTCTTTCTGCTCTGAGTAGGAAGGATTCAGGCTGGGATGGAAAAGGTCCTTGGAAACACGGTGCTCCCAAAGCATGGTGGGAGGATGTTGAGCCCCAGCCTGCGAGCGTAGCTGAGTTTCTCTCTCTGCCTTAATGGGGGCTTTCTCACAGGATATCTGACAGATACCTCAACAGGATACCTGGCAGGTAGTCACAGGTGGGACTACTGGCCTCCAAGTACACCACTGTGCAAAGAAAACACCCTTCTGGACTAGAAGTGGCCGTGTGGCTAGGTACTGCCCGGGCTGAAGGGTAGCCCTTTCTTAAAGGCAATAACTTGAGCACCATTTGTGACCATCACCTGAATTAGCCCCGTGGATGGAGAGCTGCCATGCTGCCTCCCACCCGATGTCATCCACGCAGCCCCTCTCCCAGCGTGGCCAGGCTCGAGGGGACAGTCTTGGTTTGGAAATCTCCGCCTGATGCATATTTTCAAAGTCAGGCCGTGCTGTTGCTTTCTGGAGAGCTGGGGTGGAGTTGGATGGAGTCCGTGTAGTTCTTCTCACCATAGAGCTCTGCCAGGGTGTGATTGATTTTTAAGCTGATTTCCAAAGGAAAGGGAGCATGTCATCCCACGTGAGTGTGTATTTCTGCCATAAGTGTGGAGCCCAGTTATTTTTTCCATCAGAAAGGGGTCTGAGGCCTCAAAGATATGAGATACTACAGGTTTCATGCACATGGGAGTGGGTAGAGGAGAGGGATCCCATTAATGCCTTCAGAAAGGAAATATTCTTGACCCTTGCTAGAATCCCCAGGGACAGCCATTCAGAACACTCCAGCTGTAGGTAAACCTTTGATAGTGCTTGTATCTTATGAGACCCCAGGGAATTGAGTACCCAGACAGCATCCTCCTTATTGATTAGTTCTGCTGCTCACAGAACAGCTCATTAGTTGATAGCTGGGCTGTTCCCCACCCCGTTGCTGCCGTGGGGGGTTCCTGCCTGCATGAGCCTGGCTGTAACAAAAGCTCCTCCTGCCCGAGAGGGGCTCGGTGTGTGTCCTGTAGGTCTTGTGTTGTCCTCTGCTCTGGAGAATGCCCATCAAGGGGAGAAGCACTAGGCCAAATGACTTTGCTCTGTGCTGGTTGCCTGGAAGATGCCACACTCGACTTCTTGTAGCTGGCTTCGGGCCACCTCATAAGCCCCGCAGGGAGAGAAGGGTGCTGCTCCTCGGGAGCATTATGTAAAGGAGTTTGATTAGATTTCTTCTGGCACAACAATTAAAAAGATTCATCAGGATCGGAGGTAGAGGCCTAAGAAGCTGGAAGGCTGCTGTCAGGGCTGGTGCTAAAGAACAAATGAGTTTCCCCATGCTCAGGAACTAATGGAAAAGGTACGTTTCCCATGAATTTAAGCCTTCCCTGGCCAAGCACTTTCTTCAGCTGGAGAGAAGGGAGCGATGGCTTCTTGCTTTTGCCCTTCTTCAGTCAGGTGTGGTGTTTGTAGCAGCCTCCACTGGTAAACTTCACGGAGAGAGACAGGAGAAAAAGTGTTTCCTGGGCTGTGAGCTGGAGGAGGAAGCCTGTTCCCTCGGCTGAAGGGTGCTTCTGTGAAAATGCCCCGGTGTTTTGGCAGTGCCTCCGTTTCCGAGGGGTCCTTGTCCTTTGGGAAGCACACAGCTGGCCTGGGCTTGGGGCTGCCGGGGAAGAAACAGCTGCTGATTTCCTTCCTTCTTCTCAAAACTCAGCTGTGGTGAGAGCTGAGAGCAGCTGGGGAGGGGAGGGGAGGGGAGGAGACCAGTGCTCCCAGCACAAAGCCTCTCCTCCCAGTAGCTGTACCTGGGATGGCTCTCAGGGGGGCTGTGCGTGGACCCCCTTACCTTACTGTTCCCACCTTGTTTTTCAGTGGCGTGTACTATATTAGCAAACCCCAACCGCTTGAATGGGCCAGGGGGTGGTTACCCAACAGATTTGGAGGGGGGGGGGGTGAATATACCCTGTTTATACCACCCCCCTCTGCTGGCTGACTCCTCCCTTGGGGGGTTGCGGAGGGGGCACAGGACTTTGCTCTCAAACTGAGATGACCCCATCTCACCTCTTCCCCCCTCCATCTCCTTGCCTTCCCAGCGCTCTGCCTGAGAAACCAGCGCCTTTCCAGTACCCGCCTGGCTGGCCACCAGTTCAGGATCTACCCCCGTCCCTGCAGGCCCCCCTACCGGGAGGGTGGCTGGTCCCCCCCAACCTGCAGTGGGGCTGAGGCACAGGGACACCCGCAGGGGCTGTGCTGGACATGGCATGGAGTTCTTCCTTGCCCGCTCTGGGAAAGGGACAGAATTATTTATATACACTTTGATATCAATAAAAGCCTTCTCCCTCCCCCCCACTCCACGGCAGCCTGTGTGTGTGGTGTTATTTCTCGCCTGGCAGCCTCCTGTGGGCTGAGCCGCTCGGGCGGTTGTCTCACTGCCACTGGGATGGGGATCTGCTGTCACCTGGAGCTGCCAGCCCCCCTTTCCCCCAGCAACATCCATCCCCGTGGATCCCTGCTGCTCCTGCTGTGCCCACTCTCAGCCCAGAGCCACAGCTGGGCTCTACGTGTCTGGTTTAGTCCAGGGAAGGAGGCTGCAACCAGGCTTTAAAAATTGATATTTAATATTTCCTACCGTGTTTATGAGTTATGTTTGCTTCCATTAAATTCAGTGTGTAAAACTGCTTCAGTTCAGGTGCTGCAGCTCCTAATGAAGAGCTTGGGGAACCCCCTTAATCCCGCTGCTCCTGCTTCCGCTGCACTGAAGGTGAAAGGCAAGGAGGAAAAAATATCCCAAGGTTTCTCCTTCTCCAGGAAACTAAGTAAGCAGCAAGTGCCAGTGGGGAAAACCCTACCCTGCGTCGCTCCCTGCTCTGGGGGCTTGAGCTGGGAAGGGGTGAGGAGGCACTTGTGGCCCTTCTGCTTGCTGGGGGCCTGGTGCCTCCAGCTTCCCCTTTACTGGTCTGGAAGGGCTGGGCTGGAGAAGACTATAGGGGTGCTTTTAGAGCGCAGGTTTGGTATGGCCAAGCCCAGCCATGTGGTAGCCACAGAGAGTTTTATGGAATCAGCTCTTCTCACTGGAAAAGGGAGGGATGAACCCCTTTCCTGGTGGGAAGCCCTCGCTTGGCTTTCTTGGGAGGGCAGGTGGGTGCCTGGCATCCCTGTGGAGCTGCCGAGGGGACGCTGCCAGCAGTGTCCAGGGCGAGCGTCTCTCCGGCAGCAGCTCTGCCCAGGTGGCTGCACCCCCTGCCAGGGCACTTCAGGTTTGGCCAGATCGCTTCAGGTTTGGCCAGATCGCTTCAGGTTTGGCCAGATCGCTTCAGTTTTGGCCGCGCACGGCAGCGGTAGCTCCAGATTCATGAAGAGCACAGGCAGGAGCCAGCTGCCCGTGGCCAAATCCTGCCTGGATCACGGCACAACTCAGCTGCCTGGAGCTCCCACCTCAGGGTGTGTGGGCGGATGGTCACCAGGAGCTGTCACCCATCCTGGGGCTAGATGTCACCCTGGTGGGGAAACCGGTCGTGGCCGGACGCTGCTGTAGCTTTAATCCAAACTAAAGGGTGTTTTTATCTTCTCCTGGTGGGATGTGCCCTGCCAAGCCCTCTGCTTGCCCAGGGCTGGGGCTCAGAGGATGTGGCATCAGCCCCATGTCCCATCCTCACCTTCCCCTGCAGGAGCCGGCTTGTGTGGGTGAACGAGCTCTGGTGTAGCACCTATCTGGGGACAAATTGGTGTCCCCTGGAGGAAGGGGATCCCTGCCCTGAACGTGGAAGCTGTGCAGCTGTGGGAGGCCAAATGGGGGGGGAAAACACCCCCCAAAGAGGCTGTGGGATGCTTGGGAGTCGGGGACGAGCTGCCAGCTCTGCTCTTGGCCACCCACGGGAGCAGCTTTGGCCGCTCCCTCCGTCCCGCTCTACGTGTGTCCCCATCACGGTGTGGGCACAGAATCCCGGGGGGGGTCAGCCCATCACCCCCACCCCTCTGCTGGTTTCAAAGGTGACAGCTGGCTTCAGTTGTGGCAGTGGCAGCGTGTGGCACCCTCCTGACGATGCCACAGCAGAGGGAAATCAAAGAACAACCGACAGTTTGAGGTCGGTGGCGAAGCTTGTGCTGGCTGTTTTGCCCCCAGCCCTCAAAATACTCCCCGGTTCCTTGCCTGCGTTTGGGGACCTGCTTCCATCAGCCCCCACGTCCCCTCCCTGCTCCCGCTGGGGTTTGAGGTCCCAACACCCACAAGCTTCACAGCTCCCAAGCTTCACCCTGTGCCCGGCTTAAATCTGGTGGACAAACAGGTCTCTGCCCGGGCAGCTCCGCGGGCGGGCGGCAAAACCCAACTCTAAAGGAAAATTACAGCCTCAAACTCAAGCGGCCGCTCCGCGCTCTTCCTCGCTCCCCCGGAGACGGGCTGCTCGTGATGCACAAACTCCCGGTGAAGCCCAGGAGCATTCCCTGCCTCTCTGGGGGAGGCTGAGAGGGGCTGGCGAGGAGGGGGTTCATTAAAATCAGATTTTCCTGCAAAACCTCCTGCCTTCTCCGGCCGCCGGGGCCGAGCCCGGCATCGGGAGCTCAGCATCGCTCGCGGGGCGTCGTGTCTCCACGGAGCCGTGTCACTCCCAGGTGCCTGTAAATTCCGGGCGTTTATGGGGGTGAATTTCACAGCACGGTGTCAGGAGGTGTCATGGGGAGATGGATCACCGCCGGGGGGGCAGGGGGGCACGTGGCCGGCGCGACGTGGGGAGAAAGGTTTGCGGTGGGGAGGAGGGCACCAGAGCGGGACAGGGGTCCCGGCCCTTTCCCCTGCTCCCACCCAGCGGTACCCGGGTCCCCAGGGATGCAGAGGACCCCGTGGGACTCGGAGTCCCCGGCAGGTCCCGGCGTGGGGGGGTGAGGAGCTGTGGCCCGACAGCGATGGCAGGAGCCAAAGTGCCTTTTATAGAGCAGGAGCGGGAGTAATTTATCGGGAAGCTTTTAGGGAAATGAGAAGCTCCTGGGTCCCTGCCAAGGCACAGCCCCGCTGGGCTCGGCCCCATGTCCTCTGGCAGCTCTTGCTGGGAGAGGAGGGGGGACAGGGACGGGGACAGGAAGGGGATGGAGATGGGGACAGGGATGAGGACAGGATATGGACGGGGTTGGAAATAAGGATGGGGGTAGAGGTGGGAACGGGGATGGAAATAAGGATGGGAATGTGGACAGGGATGGAGATAGGGACAGGGATGAGGATGGAATGGGGATGGAAATAAGGATGGGAATGGACATGGGAACAGGAATGAGGATAGGACAGGGATGGAAATAAGGGTGGGAATGTGGACAGGGATAGAGATAGGGACAGGGATGAGGACGGGATGGGGAAAGGGATGGAAATAAGGTTGGGAATGGGGATGGGGACAGGGCTGAGGACAGGATGGGGATGGAAGTAAGGGTGGAAATGGACATGGGAACAGGAATGAGGACAGAACAGGGATGGAAATGAGGATGAGAATGGGATTCAGGACAGGGATGGAGATGGGGACAGGGATGGGGCTGAGAGCATCCCACACTGCTTGCAGCACCAGCGCAAGTGATAACCTTTACCAACTTCTTCCCTTTCTCCCCCAAAACCGCTTCTCAGCGCCGTGACAATCTCAGCCCTGCAAACCCTGCTGGTTTCGCTCTGTCCGGGGTTGGGGGGGGGACACCGAGGGCAGCACCCACACAGGGTCCTTCTCCCCCCCACCTCCCCCCCCCCCGCCCACGGCAGCTCCACTCCTCCCCTCATCCCGCTGCAGCGCTCGCATGGGAAGATTTATTATTTTTTTTTTCTTTTTTCCCCTTTCCTAGTGAGCATTTAATTAAATTAGCGGGGAGCGGGGCGGTCTCACAGCAGCCGCAATGAGCCGTCCCCGGCTTCGGCAGCGCCATGTGAGGCTGGTGGGTGGGGAGTGTGGCCGGGCCCCCTCCCCCCTCTGCCCTGAATTGGGGGCTGCCATCTCCGAACCCGCCTGAAGAAATCCATCCTCCTGCTTCCCATTAAAATTAAACGAGCAGCTTTGAAAAGCTGAGCTTGGGGGGATCGCATTGTGCCTTTTATCTAAATTTTCCTTTATGTTATTATATTTTCTAGCAAATTAAATTGTCCTCTTTTTCTTTTTGGGCCCTCTTATGTTTATTCACAGCATCTATAATAGACCTGGTTAAAAATATATATATATATATATTGAGAGAGGTATGTCTCTGAGAGCACGTGGCTGCTTTTGGAAATGCCAGTTCAGAAAAAAAAAATCAAAACTTTTCTGCGGGGAGATGGGTGCGATTTCATTGCGGGCGCAGAGCCTCCCCCACTTTGCGAGGCTGCCGAAACCTTTTCATCCCCTTGTCACCTTGGCATTCCTCATTTGGATGCTCGGTTCAATTTGTTTGATAAATTAGACGAGACCCAAAAAACCCGACCGTAAAACCCACCCCAAATCCAAACACACACACACACACCCCAAATCGATAAAATGCAGCCGGTTCCTCCTGGCATCTCAAAAATGGGGTGTTCCCCACCCCCCGCCCCCGAGTTGGGAGGGTGGGGAATCCCAGGAAATGTGGTTTCTCTACGTGGGGGTCAAACGGGGCTCTGGGGAGATGAAGCTGGGGTTGCCCAGGCCCTGACGCCCCGGGGATGGTCCCCTCCAGCCACATTCCCCGTGGAGGGGGGGAACCCCCCCCCAGCACCACCCATGGTGGGGGGCAGCAGCTTTACCTGCTACGCCAATGGCACCAAGAGCTTTCCCTGTTTTTATTTATTATTTTAATCTATTTGTCATTAAAAATGCATCATTCGGGGGCTCGGGGAGGGCAATCCATTAGCCCCCCCCCAGCCCACGCAGCCGTGATGATCGTGGAGCGTGGCGGCATTCCCGATAGCGGGACTCGGCACCGGGAGGGGTGGGAGGCAGGGAATGGCACCACAATTTACATCATGGTGTAAATCAGGAATAACAGGGATGCTCCCCTCCCTGGGGGCAGGATCCCCAGCCCGGCTCGGGGATGGTGACACCCCCCAGAGCATCTCTGAGCGCCCCCCCCCCCCTCCCCCCCGCCCCTCTCAACCACAGACCAGAGCCTGGTTCTCCCTAAATTTGCCATTAAGGTGGGGGAAAGGGGCTTCTGGCTTCTCCCCATCGAATGCTGACATAAAATATCAGGGCAGGGAGATGGGGGGCGGGGGGGGGGGCAGAGAGGGGGGGTGCAGAATAAAACCACTTGGTGCTGGCACCCACCCCCCAGCACAGGATAGGATCCAGAGCCCGACCAGGGCAGGAGACACAGGGGTGTAAAGCCCCCAGAGCCGGTCGGAGCCACCGGGAAGGAGCTGGGTCCCTTCTAGCCCCAGATTTGGGTCCCCAGTCCCCCCCCAGATGCTGGGGGAGGTGTCACAGACCCCCCCAGCCATCGCCCCCCTCCCTTGCCGGGAGGGCTCAGCCACATGCTGGCCGTGGCTCAGCAGGAACCACGGGTGGTCCCATGGCCCTACATCCCCCTGGCACCCATCGCATCCCCACCCCCCACCCCGTATCCCCCCTTCCCCAGCATCGCCAGGAGCCCCAGCAGCCCAGAGCGCTTCAGAAATCCCAGTTTTATTTCAGATCGGAAATAACCAACCAGGAAAAAAAAAAAACAAAAAACAAACAAACAAACAAAAAACCTGCAAAACCAACTCCAAAGAACGAGAAACAGCCCCAAATCCGAACCAGTCCCATGCCCAGGTGGGTGCTACATACAGGCTGGGGGGGGCTCGGGGGTGTGCAGGGGGGGGGGGGGGTG
>JAOTQQ010000005.1:18341612-18366717 GCA_026546715.1 Gallinago undulata
TTTAAAACCATTGCCCCTTGTCCTGTGACTGCACTTCCTTGTAAAGAGTCCCTCCCCAGCTCTCCTGTAGCCCCTTCAGATATTGATAGGCTGTTATAAGGTCTCCCCGGAGCCTTCTCCTCTCCAGGCTGAACAACCCCAGCTCTCTCAGCCTGTCCTCGTAGGTGAGAAATACTGTTCCACACGTTCTTCCATGCCCAACAAGAACAGGTTTTCCAAACCTCCCCATCCTGACCTGCCCCATCGCTCTTCCTCCTTGATAGACCAGTTTTCCAAGCCTTATCCCAGAAACCTGCTCTGATGCCACTGTCCCAGACTATTTTTTTTCAGCTAAAATTTCTTTCTCACTCTAACAAAGCTCTCCTTACATAGTGCCCAGTATGGCTTACACTGTGGTGTTCTCCCCCAGCAATTCTCCAGCCTCAGGAACCTCTCCTTGCTGTGACCCTCCTTAAGGAACAGTCACCCAGTGAGATACAAGCCATCCATTTCGTTAATGGCCTGAGCTGGTTGAGAAAACCCCTTCTAATTAGCACCTTGTTCACTTGTAAACCACTTCCTTCAAAATACATCTCTCCCAAACAGTGGGATTTTATACATCTGGCTTTTGCTCTTCCACTAGAAGTTTTGTTACAAAGCACTGAGTGGAGTTTGTGGCTGGAAGAATTCCCAGGATAAATCTCTGCCACACCTGTGCCTGAAATAATAGAAGAAATTAGACCTGGGGATGCTGCTCATCCCTCCTGGTACAGTGTTCCTCTGTGGCTCTGACTCTGAGAAATGGGACTACCACCTCTTCTCCTGCTAAATTAGATTATCTCTTATTTCATAATGCTCCTGAAACACATACTTTCAGTGTAGGTAACAAAGACACAGTAGCCAAAGTCTAGAGGCAGTAATATTTCATCGACTAGCCCAAAATAGTAAAGCATATGCAAGGGAGAAAAAGCTCTAAATAAACAAAACCACAATCTGCTCTTATAAAAATATATTTGAAGAGTATGTGCATAACAGACTGGGTTCCCCTCAGGGCGTTTCCAACATTTCTGAGGGTTCGAATGGGTAACAGCTCTGAAATGTTACATATTCTCAGCCCTAAAAAGCTCCCAGCCGTAGTAATTACTAACTCTTTTCTTTAAGTAGGGCTATATTGGCACCGGATTATATTTTACATTATTTTAAAATGACAGTAGCACAATGACAGTTTCAGCTGTTTATTTTTGGCAGAGAGAAGGTTTTAAAGGAGGTTATAGGAGAGGTGATGCTGGTGCTGATGGTGCCAGGGCCGTGATGGGTGGAAGGTAAACTCATCTCTGCATAAAACCAAACGGGTTGGGCGATCCTTTGTCTTTCAGGTTTCCATGATGTCGAGCCAGGGCAACAGAAATTATTGGAATTAACCTCCAGAAGATGCCTGGGGTAATACTGTTTGCAGTATCAGTGAGGCTCCACCTAACCTGGCCTTTGCAGTCCTAGAAACCACAATAAGTGTTGATTAATTGAAAAAAAAAAAAAAAATCAGAGAAATGGAGTCAGATGCTTAAGGGACACGTTCAGTTATGACTAAATTACAGTACTAATTTTTTAATAAGTATGCAAAGTACGCACACTGCAAGGAGGGAATGGAAAGCTAATTCAAGGAGCTCTAACTGGGGATAATGCAATAACGCTAAGAAAGGGAGCGTCTTCACCGAATACCAGGGAGAATTGCATGACAGCCAATTGTATTTCCATAAATTAATTTCTCACAGGAAAATGCAAAAACCCCATTACTGAGGTGCTGAGAAGGAGCCTGTACCAAGAGAGCTGCAATGTGTTGGACACACATCTGTGTCCCAGCGACAGGGACCGGTGCTCTGTCACGGGCTCCCCACAGGGGATTGGGACAATATTACCTTCAGAAGGAAATGCAGATTCACCAAATGCAGAACTTTTGACTTTCCTTTCAACTGGGAACATGTTGGGTTTGCTATAAAATATCCTCAAGTCCTGCATGAGGTTTGGAGAGAAAATCTCCACCCAGAAAATTTCCCTGTGGTTAGGGCTTGCTTTGGGAATACCATGGTTCAACCCGCCATGTGATCACATTTGGAATCACACTCTAAATTCAGGGTTTGCAGATAATGCCACCAATCTTAAAATCTTCCTTTTTCCCCTTAAACCAAAGCCCATGATGTCTGGGCGTCATCCTTTTCTTTTGAGGAAGCTCGCTCAGCTCTTGGCTCTTTCAAGCCGTTAAAGCTGATGCTGAGGGAAGTTTATCATCTGAATAAACAAAATTCTTAATATAGCAGAGTGTGTGCTGTGCTGGGGACTTGTGTCCTCTTAGAAAACGATGATTAATGCAATCAGAGCCTCCTCCCATTAGGATCTCTCAGAGAAGTGTTCCCGTGTGCTGAGCCTCCCTGGATGGGGACCAGGCTGAGGACCCTGCAGGCGCGGGCTCTGCCCCATCCCCGTGAGCCCCGTCGCTGGGTGTCTGCCCCCCACGTACCTTTCACACCTCTCAGCCTTCGCTTTGCCAAGAAGGGGTGGCAAGACACAGACAGAATTTGCAGAGTTACAGGCAGCAGCGGGCAGGAGCAAAAGCCACCGGGAGGATGCCAGGAAGCGCCGGCTCTGAGGCAGGAATGAGATGTTGGAAGGTTTCAGCCACAGCCCCCTGCCATGGTGTGACCTTGGCTGGAGGCATTTTGTGTTGCAGTTATACACTATCGCTGCGTGACTCCTCTCGGCATCACAATATAATGTGCAAACAGTAGGAAAAGGAAAAGAAAATACCTTCTGGCACAAAATCCTCTAATTTTCCAATGAAACATTTAATATGTTGAAAAATGTCTTTATTTCTAATGTCTGCGTTTATCCTGACCATCCAAAGGAGCCTGTTTCCAAAGGGACCGTTGGCTGTCAGTGATGTTCAGCCTCCACCCTGTAGATGAGGGCTGGGATCACACACCAGTTCAACAGCGTGGAAAGCACCATCCACGGTGCCACCAGGGAGCTGTGCCCAGCTCAGCCAGACACCGGCAGACCAACAGCCCCCCAGACCTTGGGGCAGAGAAATCTTTCTGGGGAGACTTTATAGTGGCCTTCCAATACATAAAGGGGGTCTACAGGAGAGATGAGGAGGGTCATGGTTGGGGAAGGAAGCCATAGGATGAGGGGGAAGGGTTTGACACTGAAAGAAGGGAGATGGAGCTGAGATGTGGGGAAGAAGTTCTTTGGTGTGAGGGTGGTGAGAGCCTGGCCCAGGTTGCCCAGAGAAGCTGTGGCTGCCCCATCCCTGGAGGGGTTGACAGGCAGGTTGGAGGGGGCTTGGAGCAACCTGGTGTGGTGGGAGGTGTCCCTGCCCAGGGCAGGAGGTTGGAACTTGATGATCTTTAAGGTCCCTTCCAACCCAAACCATTCTGTGTTTCTATGATTCTATGGAATCACAGTGATGGACTCCAGCTACACACCAGAGCTCTTGGCTTTCTCAAGTACTCTCCATGGCTATATTAAAGGGAGGAGAGAAATGACTTTTATTAGCAAAGAGGGCAAAACAAGAAAAGAAAGTGCCTAAAGAACAGGGCAGGCAGCAGCGCAGCCAGCAAGCACCCCTGGGCTCTCTCCCCAGGTCCTTCTTGCTTTCCCAGGCATTTTGTTTCCAGTCCATTTTCTTAGAGGAAGAAGACACGGGTTACATTAAAAATTGCACTAAAGAAGATATCCATTTCCATGCCCTCTTCTGATTTTGTAAGCTAAAGCTCCTGTCAAGTAAAAAATGATTGAATATAAAGAAATCATTTTTCCATGGCAAAGATTTGATTCCTTTTCCTATTCCCCTGCTGCTTAGTGCAGCAGAAAGCTGCTTTCAGCATTAGCATGCTTTGAACACTCCTGGAAGCCTGGATGAGGAGATGGGTCAGGAAGGGAACAGCAGTAATACCTGGTGGAAATTACAAGAATTTTAGCCTGATTTTTCCTCCTCAAGATTATTACAAGGTGTTGACTCATTGAGGAACTTTGAGGAAGTGGTGAGGTAATCTAGGGCTGAGCTTTTACAAACTCGCCCCAGGCTCTGTCTTTAGAGGTCAGAAAGGTCCTGGGACCAGCAGGAACAAAAAGGCACAATGTTGTAGTGCCTTTTGCTGGGACCTTTCCAGCTCCACCAAGAACACCAGTAATGGCATAAATCATAGAGTCATAGAATGGCTTGGGTTGCAAGGCGTCTTACAGCCCATCCAGTGCCACCCTCTACCCCAGGCAGGGACACCTCCCACCACACCACGTTGCTCCAAGCCCCCTCCAACCTGCCCTTCAACCCCTCCAGGGATGGGGCAGCCACAGCTTCTCTGGCCAACCTGGGCCAGGCTCTCACCACCCTCACACCAAAGAACTTCTGCCCCACATCTCAGCTCCATCTCCCCTCTGTCAGTGTCAAACCCTTCCCCCTCAAACTAGGGCTCCCCTCCCTCATCAAGAGTCCCTCCCCAGCTTTCCTGGAGCCCCCCTACCCTGAGGGACTGGAAGGTGCTCCAAGGTCTCCCCGGAGCCTTCTCTTCTCCAGGCTGAACCCCCCCAGCTCCCTCAGCCCCACGTCCCAGCAGAGGGGCTCCAGCCCTCCCAGCATCTCCAGGGCCTCCTCTGGCCCCACTCCAACAGCTCCACGTCCTTCTTGTGCTGTGTCCTCTCTCTTCCCCAAGGAATGCTTAATGACAAGAGCAGCCCATCTTGGGAACACCTGCAACCTCACCAAGAATGCTCAGGTTTAGGGTTTAGTACAAAACCCTAAATTTGAGTGATTTACAGCGCTGCCTGCAGTCTTGAAAGGGCCAGTCTATTCAAGAACAGAACAAACCTGCGCTGATCGTGTCTGGGGAGGACTCTGCATCTAAAGAGCATCCTCCTGCCTCTGCTAGGGAGCTCCAGAGATGGTGGGACATTGCTCTGCAGTCGGCTGTACGTTCTCCCCACGTAGGCAGGGCTGCGGAAGCCCTCGGAGGAACTTTGCCCAGAGGCGGTCACCACCAGGTTTGCCACCCGCCTTCCTGAGTGCTGCCACGCAGCACCGCTCCCCTCCGTGCCACCGTCCCCCAAACCCGCCAAACCCTGGGGGTGTGTGAGAACCACGGTGGAGGAAAGAGTGAAAAAAAAAAAAAAAAAAGCTTCCCCAAACTCAGCCTCCCTGCAGAGGCGAGGGCAAATCCTCGGAGGAAAGCAGGCTCCGGAAAGAACCGATGAGGTGTTAAGGGAGCAAGAGTCACCAGCGCACCGAAAGAGGCAGGGGACGGGCAGAAGTGTCCCCAGGGGTGACAACAACCAACTGCTCTCCCTGCATCACCCTGCCCGAGAGCTACCTGCAGACACCTTCCTGCCGTGCTTTTACACCAGGCAAACCCCGGTAACACACCCACGTGCCGCTCCAGGGCAGAGCTGTACGTTTTTAGCCCGTTAAGACAGTTTTGGCAGCAAAGAGGAGATGGGGGGGGGGGTTTGTGGTTGGTGGTTGCTTTTTAAGGCCTGAATTTCTTTCTGCAGCAACCAAGGGGAAAAGTCCTGGTTTACTTCATTAAAGGAATCTTCAAAGGCCACCCTGCACCTCCAATAGATTCCCAGCCACCGGCAGCAGCGCAAAAAACAGGCACGTTTTAATTATTTAAGCATCTACGCCTGCACTCCCCCCCCTTCCCCCCCCCCAACTGATGCTGCCAACTCAACTTCTGCCAAGAAAGACGCTTCCCAGCGCGGAGGATCAAGTACAAAAACGAAGGCAGAGAGGCTGTGAATGCCACGGAGGGAGGGAGAGGGAGCCAGGCAGGGGGGCTGCCAGTGACGTGGGGACGGGCAGGGTGCTGCCAGCCCGGTGTCACCAGCACCGTGCCCCGTGGCGGCGCGTAGGGAGCAGTGGAGGGATGGAGGGATGGGAGGTGGATAGAGCAGCGCGCGTCGTGGGCAAGCTCATGCACAGGTTAGTATTACAGCCGGTGATCCCCTCAACCCACGCCAAGAGTACCTTGGAATAACCTACTTTGAAGTCTCAAATGCAGATAGGTCTTCTGCCCTGGGCTTGAGGCTAAACCAGCAAAATAAAATGAACAAAATAATAATAATAATAATAAAATAATAAAGAAAAAAAAGTCCTCTGCCATACGAGTAATGTCATTTGTGCAATCTGTACAGTTTGCCCAGAGCGCTGAAGGGATCAGCGGCTTCCAGGTGGGGCAGAGGGTTGGTGTTAAAAATTTAAGTGCTGCTAAACATCTACCCCATCGCCAGCACCTTGCCTTCCCCCTTCCATCACAACCGCCGAGACAGAAGCGCTCCTGACTTCCCGCTGGCAGGAACAAAAGCAGGCTGTAGTTTTATTTTGATGTGCTCCACCAACAGGGTGTTGTTGAAAAGCCTTTGCTCCTCCGGCTGAGACGCGGGAGCTGGGTGGCCTCGGTCCTCTCCTGAAGGGACAGGACACAACTCCAGCTTCACAGCAACAAGAACAGACTGCACAGCCCCAATTACAGCGACGAGCCCCGACAGCCGTCGAAATGATGGCCCCGCCACCTTCTTTAAGTGAGACAAATGGGACCATCAGCTCTCTCTGAACTCCTCTCCATCAGAAGTGAAAATTTAGCATTTTCTGTTTAAACTGAGGACTCTGAGAACGGAGACAAAGCCTACTGGGAGCAGAAACGGCTTCAGATTCTACAGTGACAGAAGGGTTCTGTGAAGATTTTTATATTCTGAGCTCTGGAGGGACAGAACCGGAATAGCTCAGGGCTAGCATGGGGAAACCGGGAAGCAGGACCCGCCAGATTCATTTTCCTGCCCCAATTCAGCAATCATAAACTCCCAGCCATGAAAGTCGGTGTGAACCGAGTATTTTCAAATCCTTTCAGATATAACTCTCAGCAGGGAGGAGTAAAGAGATAAGGATTTGTTTGGAAAACTTGGGAGTTGTTACCACAACCCGCATCCCGTGCCATACAGATTTCCCAATTTTATTTTTTTTTTTTTACAAGGACATAAAGCCAGCCGGGGAAAGCCTTTGTAGGCGAGCGGGACGGACCAGTACATCCCACCACAGATGAGCCCCCAGCCCCTCGTTACACTGAGCCCAGCTGGGGAAGCAGCCGAGCTACTAAGCAAAAGGACTGGACGTAAAAATAAAGAAGGGGGTTTGTTGTGACATTGCAGGTGTGATGCCTGGGCTAGCAGACTCCCACCACCCGAATTTTTTGGTTGAGTTATTTGTCTCAACCACCAAAGCTTCCTGGGGCTGGAATGAAATGCCCCTGGATGCCAGAGGGTGGTTTATTTTGCCTCTTTATTGAGCAGCTCCAGGGTCCACAGGACAGGGAGCAGACACCCCACACAAACCCTGCTAGCAAAAGATTTTGCTGTTAGTATTTGAAGCTGCACTACAGGTTACTTGAGAACAGATTAAAAAAATAAGAGGATGAGGTTTCTGGCTTTTTCTACTAAAAACCTGTGAAGTCAGGAGTATTTTTGCCCTTATTATTCCCCCGCCAAGCTCAAGGCTGTGTTCTTGCAGTGCCCTCCAGGGAATGACTGCAATAGGCAGGTGGGGCTTTTCCTGTTCCTGGGGTGACCAGAGCAGCAGATCCCTTCTAGCAGCATCTCTGTACAGCTTTTGTTAAGGTCCTGCAAGACATTGGAACCTCCAAGACCTTCCCATCCCTTCACCCAGCACTGAAAAGGCGAGGTTTGGTTCGTGGCAAATATTCAACCAGGAGCCACCAGAAGCTGGAACTCCCTGCGCCCCAGTTCAAAGCTAAGCAGGTGGGGGAAGAAAAGGCTTAGATCAAACAGTTTTATTATAACAACTCGTGCAAAAGCTAAACCAAATGGAAGGGTTGGTTTTAAAGGATTTCATCAGGCGAGATACAAACTGGAGCCCTCTGATACCTTTTTAATAGTGTTGTGCTTGCTGTTGCCTCGGCTGGCGTTCTCGTTGTGCAATATATCCAGAGCCGTCTCTCTCTCCTTGAGCTTCAGCGCCTCAATTTCTGTCTTCAGCTCGTTCAGCTGCTCCTGCAGGTGCTTGCTCTTCTCCATGTACTCTACCCTAGCACACACAAAATAAAGCCCTGGGTTAGTACTGGCCCGTGGTTGACGGGACGATACGGAGGCAGCCAGTAATGGAATTACAACAGCAAAACCTTATCTTCATCATTTCTAGCGTGTCTGGCAGCGTTAGTTTACAGCACACAGTAAAGTACTCGAACAATGATTTGTTTGCTATTAAAAAGAGGGCCTGGAGAGCTGACCCAAGAACAAAACTCAGAAGTTATGTTACTATAAAAAAAGGGAAGCCAAACTAGAGCTGCTGGCTGATATTTGTAGGTCTCCCCCGTTTCTGAGTGAAGCTGTGACACAGGTCAACATTCCACAGTTCCAGCCCACGAGACACCCTTTTAAGCAGCCCTGCTCTATTCCAACTCTATTCTATTCTCTCTCAAACCCAGCTCCCAAACTCAAAGGCACAAATTCTTCCAGGAAGGAAGGACCCCGATGTACTGAATTCTCACATTTTAGAGGGATTTAGCTTGTAAACTGTGTGGGAGCAAGCACTGCCCCCAAAATATCAGGTATCTTTTAGACACACAGCATCCCTGGGAGAGAGGATGCTCTCTCCCCCTCAAAAAAAAAAGACAGAAAGAAAAATACCCAGACACAGCCATTCTCAGGATTGCCTTCCACGATGGAGCATCGACTGGAGAAAACTCACACGATGCCAGCCTCATACTTTTGATCAAACACCGAGACCCGGCTCAAAAGTACCAGCAGACTAACGAGAACCCTCTCAGGGTGCCAAAAATCTGTGGCGAAGTTTATCTCAGCACCTGAGGAAGGCAAACAATCCTGGAAAAGTCAGCAAAAGCCCACTATTGCTCCCAGCGTTTGGCAGAGCCAAGCTCTTCCCTGCTGAGGAGTGTGGGATGACCTAGTTAGCAACCTGGGGACAGAACTGGGAATTATCCTGTTATTTGCGGCTTCTATCTTTTCCCTTCAGGCTTTAGGGAAAGTTTTAAACCCCTGCCTTTAGCATTAGAGGTCTGTTATTTCATCCACAGGGAAGGACACTCAGCAGAGGCAAAATAAAACCACCCTCTGGGATCCAGGGGCGTTTCATTCCAGCCCCGGGAAGTTTTGGCCAGAGCACTATGGCAGAGCCCTTCTGGCTTTGATCTACCACCCAATCAAGGAACAAAGCACGTTATTACTACTGAGATTAAAATCTGATCTGCTTTGATTTTGGCTAAATTTGTAATTTTGAAGGCTGTACTTACACCCTCAGGAAAACACAAGATCAAAGCTCATAATCACATCCAAACTTGCTTGCGTGCACTTTTTATATATAAACATGACACAGATTCCAAGAAAAAGGGGTTAAAGCCCTAACGCGGGACCTTCACGCAGCCTTCTTTGTGTTCCACATCGGGATATAGCTGCTCCACCACTCTCTTTATGTCCCCTGGGCACTCTGCGAATGCAGAAGGGCAATGGCTCAGTGCATCAACGGCCAAACTGTTGTTAATTCTTCCTACAATGTGGACGATTCAAGCCTAAGGAGAGGAGCAGGGTCAACCACGCAGAGAGGAACTGGCTGGTGCAGGGCTCAGGGTGCTTAAACTCATCGTCCAGCAGGTCCCCCCACCCAGGGAAACTGTCAGCCAGCAGCTACATCTCCACATCTACCAACAGCCCAGTAAATGTGAACCCAAAAGCCTTTCCCCTCACACCGATGCTCCTCTGGAAGGTAAAATTCACACGCAGCCCCGGCGAGCGAGGCACAAACGTAGCTCTTCTGCTCCAAGACACGGGTTAGCGGTGGGTTTTGTCAGAGTTAGGCTGATGGTTGCACTCCACGAACTAAAAAAGTCCCTTCCAACCTAGATCATTCTGTGATCCTATGATTCTAAACCCCAGCCCTGGCCTGGCCACATGCCACGTACTTCTCCTTCTCGATTTCCATCGAAAGCCTCTTCATGTCGGTGTCCTTGAAGTCAAAGGAGAGGCTCTCACTGATGAGGTTGAAGCTCGGCAGGTCGGTAGGCAGCGCTGTCATACTTGAGTTCATGGACTGCTACGGAGAGAGAGCACAACCTGATCACCTTTTGGCAACGCAAGCGTTCCTGTAGCAAATGTTCTCTAACACAGAGGTAAAATGAGGTCCTGATGTGCTCCTCACTCAGGTAACAGCACACTCTTCTTGGAGTTCACAAAATCACAGAATGGTGGCCCATCCTGTGCCACCCCCTGCCCTGGGCAGGGACACCTCCCACCACACCACGTTGCTCCAACCTGCCCTTGAACCCCTCCAGGGATGGGGCAGCCACAGCTTCTCTGAGCAACCTCGACCAGGGTCTCACCACCCTCAAAGTGAAGAACTAGGTGTGTTCTACCTTGCCGCAGCGCTGAACTGGAAGGATCTCATCACTTGCATGGGGAAAGTGAAGGGGCACCTGTGTTCCTCAAGCCACACTACTCACAACCTCATTTTTTCCGAACCAGCCTCTAACTTTCTGGAGAGTAGATGACAAGGTTCTTTTTCAGCTGGTGATCTTTTAACCCAGAAGACCCCAAGCCCTCCAAAGCGCTGCAGATGCAGATCAGCAAACAAGCATGGTGTCCCAAGCACCAGATCAGCCTGAAGATCTCCTTGCTCCATCCCCAATTTGCTCTTCAACTCAGAGCTGTTGCTGCTCTGAGACCCTGCTCTTGGTAGTGGTAAAAAGGAGACAAAATACCACCTGCCTTCAAAACCTATTGACAAAACTTTGTAAATTCTAGGTTTCATCACTGCTGCACCACTCAAAACAACACGGGACAAAGCTGTCTCTTGGAAGACATCTGACAGCTATTTAACATTGAATTAAATTTAAAAAGTATAAGCTGTGAACAGGGGCAACGCGAGACCCTGTCTGAGAGCAGAGTCCTGCGCTCCACTGCCCCCCAAAGCGTGAGCAACCAGGGGTTAACGTGGGATGCAACTCCAGTGAAATCCAGGGACACCCACCGATAACTTTTTTCCTCTTCACAGTAATTCACAATTCCAAGTGTTTAGGAACCACTGCTAGACTCAGTTGGAAATACAGAGATAACAAAGGGAATCACGCATATCGCACCCCAGCGAGGATTTGGGACTTTCTTCCTCCTGCAAAATGCTGTGATATCCCCCGCTGCCAGGCCCTCACATTTTATCTTCCCCTAAAAAACCAAAAATGACCCTTCTCTTCGTCAAAAATCCTGCCACACCTCTAATAAATGGGCTCATTAGCAGTAGAGGAAAAGCCTCCTGACTCTAATCATTGCTCTGCTCTTGCGATACGGCAGAGGAGGTCGCCAGCAGCAGCACAAGGATGTCAAGGATGGCACAGCAGCTTCACATCCGAGTTGGAACTGCTGCCAGCATGCTTAGCCCTCATTTTAAATAGGAAAAAACTCCAGCCCGGCACCCCAAAAGTCACCCACCTCTCGGCTAGACCCTCCTTCTTGCTTTAAGGAAACCCTGTAATGAAAAAAAATGGGCCCAAACCAGCCTGGACCTGGACACGGCAGGAGATCGTGCGGCAGGGACAGGCTGGGATGGTTCTAGGGAACCTGCCCCAACAAACGAGACCCGAGCTTCACCTGGCTGGGTCTTTCTTTCCCTTATTTCTTCTATTTGGGATACTGCAGGGATTGTGGGCAGCTAGCTCTGCTAGAAGCACCGCCGGCGCCGGGGCAGTGACAGATTTACTCCGCACAATAACCTGCCTCCTTCCTCGCCACCAGCCCAGAATTCACAAACAGCTGGGGCTCGGCCCCCACTCGCTCCCTGGCTGGACAAACCCGGGAGGGATGGCATGTCACTCACCCTGCAGAGGCAGAGCTGGGACACAGACACACAGTACAAACCCAAACAAGGCAGAAACACAAATTGCACTGCTCAGCCTGGGCATTATTGGTAAGTTAGACTCAAACAAGAAAAATTTGATTTCTTACTCCCCTTCGCGATCAACACAACCCCATTAATTCTGGAGCAGGCACGGGAAGGGATGGCTCAGTACCTAAAGTGCAGTCTCAAAGGAAAGGGGACAAGTCTGCCAAAGCATTTAACTGATTTAAATACTTGCATCCCATTGACATTCAAGTCTCTTCCCTGAAAGGCACACAGGTGTCAGCAAAGCCCTTCCCATGCAAGGTTCTACCTTCTCTGCCGAGCAGGGGAGCTGGGATCATCAGAATCAGCCTGATGGCCTTCAAACAACCTCCAGTTGTTTTTTCTCAGAACAAGCTGGTTGGGTGTTTTAAAAAAAATAAAAAAAAAACCCCAAACAACAGTAGTAACAGTTGTGCAGGGATTTCAGTTGCTGCAATCATTAAGTCCAGATGCCAGTTTGTCTGGGTTCCTACAGCCACCTCCTTGCCTTTCCCCAGCAGCGCTCGTTCATGAAGCGTTTTTTGATGAAAAAAATTGGTGGAGAATTCAGAGAGCAGCAGCAGTGAGGAAGAGTAAAGAAAGACCAAAGAGGAAAGGCACACGAGCAAAGCATTTCCTTGCCATTTGCAATAATCCCAGGCAAATCTTGCAGAGGTGAAGAGATTTTTTTAATCCAGGCGATGTGGGGTGTCACAGGGACATGAGATGATAAAGGGGACACAGACCTTTTCCCTTACGTGTTTCCTCACCTGGAACAAACTGCATAATCCTGTTACTGCATTAAAGCAATTTCCTGAGTTAATAGAGGCAAGAAGCACGCTGAGAGGGGTCATCCCTCTGGAGGAGGGAGCAGATGACACGGAGGAAGCACAGAGCAAGGCATGTCATGAGGCTTCCCCCGCAGGGATTGCTACTCCTGGCCCTGACGCTGCCTTTACTTCGCTGCTCAAGAATTTGGGCAAACCCAAGGCAGCCACCGACTGCTGCAAGAGGATCAGAGGAGAGCTGACTGCCTTTAGCCTCACCATGAGTGGTACCCGAAGGGCAATGAAGGAGGCAAAGAGCCATCCCCAAATCAGTAAAGAACGACTTGTCCTCCCAGCCCTGACGGCCTGAGACTCAGATCCACGTCCTATTTCTCATGCATCACCCACCAGTCTCATCACAAAATCAGCCTGGGCTTCAGGGACTAAAAAGACTCTGAAACAAGCTTTAAAGAATCAGGATTGGAGACTGAAAAGTTAAGAAATACACATATACTTAACTGGTTTTTTGCTTTTCTGCAACAGAGTTAGGTTAATGGTTGGACTCAATGATCTTAGGGGTTTTTTCCACCCTAAATGATTCTGTGGCTCTAAATCCATCCACTCCTCACTTCCTCTCCTGTTCTTGGTCCCCAGAGGAAAGTCCTGTCTGGCTCTCAGTGCCAGGGGACGACACAGCACGAGCCCTGGGACCATGGAAAAGAACAACCTCAGCATCACGCCCTCATTAAGGGAGAGAGGAGCTGGGATCCTGCACCGTTCGGCAGAGCTTCCATTCTCCTGAGGGACATGAGCCTCCCAACAGCAGCTTCTGGAACAGCTTCATGCCTCGGGCCGCTCTGGGCTCCCTCCTGGGGCTGCACTTGTCCCCCTCTGTGTGGTGGCAGGGGACAGGGGAGATGGACTCGCCCCAGTCCGGCTCTTCAGAAGGGGATCTCAGCACATCCCACCCACCTGCCCCAAACAGGGAGGCAGCAGAGAGTCCACAGGGGCAGGGAGAAGCGGCACAGGCGTAAGAGGGGATGGAAGGGCCCAGCAAGGTGTTGTCACCGGTGTATGGCACAATGGTCACGCTTGCCTCCTCCTGGCCCTGAAAACCAACAGCCGTGGAGGGGCAGAAGGAGTGTGAGCTGCAGAAGGGGACCCTGCAGCCTAACCAGGAGGAAAAAAGCATGTCCCCTCCCATTCTGGAATCGGTGGCCGTGTCAGGAAGGCCAAGAGTCTTTAGGGGAGGGAGAGGACACAGTGCCATGCGTCTAGAGGCAGCAGTTTGTCTGCGTGGATTGCCTCCAGGCTGATGCAGCTGGAGAGGAGGAGCTGAGCTCCAGGCAACCCTACAACATTCCCACTAATGAGGCTTTAACTCAGTGGGCAGGAACACGGCCACACAGCTGCCCCCCTGCACAGGGATTCACACAGAAGGGCCTAAATTCACTAGAAGGGTTCTGCTGGTTTGACTGGGAATGGACACAGCAGCACAAGGGAACATGGATGTGGAAGAGCTGCCCAAACAGCAGCGTTGGGCTGATGCAGCCACACAGAGTTTCAAAGAGGACACTCCACCCTGTGCACAAGTTAAGCCCAGAATTAAGGAATCCCAGAATCTGGTGGATTCCAGAATCCTAGAGACTTGTAGAATAAGGAGCACTCCAAAGCTAAGCTTCATCAAGCACCGAGGTAGCCACCACTTGACTGAGTGTCCTGTAGCTGAGAGCACCTGACTATTTTATATCACCATTTTTAGAAGCTTCTGAACATTTTTGCAGGGAACTTCAGAGAATGGGGATGAAAAGTGACTTCATCTCAAGCCCTGCTTCAACCTGCTCCTCAACAGTTTCCAGAGGAGGGGGGAAGGAGCCTGTAGGTACAAATTAAAACTTCAGTACGAGGTGGGTCAATAACTCCAACACACAGTATGCCTCTTGAGCCTGCTCCTGAAGCTGCCGAGCTCCCTTCACCCCTGAGGACAGCAAAGAGCCAAACTGGCCACCGAGAGCTGCAGGGAGGGGAGCACTTGATGGGTTTTTCAGGCCCCACAGCACAATTCAAGAAGTGGAAGAAAGGAACTGCCAGACGGATGGGAGCGATGGCCATTTCGTCTGGCGTTTCAGTCCCCAGCAGCAACCGGGACCAGATGCTTCAGAGGAAGGTGTGAAATCCTCTTAATGGGCAATTATGGAATAATCTTCCTTCAAGGAAATTTATTTTATTTTCCAGCAGACAGAGGCACAGCGTCTGGTTTATGCCCAAAGAACAAACTGACGGGTTCGGAACAATGTTTATCCCACCTAAAAAGAATAAGGACATCCTCCATTTTGGAAGTACAGAACCCTGTTTCAAAGGCTGTGGCTGAGCTGGCTCACCCACGGGTGCCAGCAAAGTGAAAAAACTCAGACATAGTTGTTAAATTGGTTTAAAATTTGCTGCCTTTAATTTCACCAAAGGCTGCCTTGCTCTTATACCACGAGGCAGGGTAAGTTGGGAGGGAAACAACAGCAAAGTGATGGGGTGCCTGGATTAAAAGCAGACTGCTAGGGGTTTCTGATGGAGACATGAGACTCCTCTGGGCTAGAGGGGGGCATGTTTATGGGCTGGGAACTGGGGACCACCTTACAGATGACTCTTACTGTGTAGGATGACTTGCTGGTGATCTCCAAAAGCTTCTGCTTTGCCCTCCGCTCGGACTCGCGAGCCTCCTGAAGGTCTTGCTTGAGCTGATCAGCCTCCTTCGCCCTGTGAGGGGAAAAAAAGCAAATGGCAAATATCAGATTGATGTTGAGAAAGGAACGATAAGGTGGAAAAACAGCATTACAGTGTAGGTGTGGAACAGACTGAGATTTGTCCTGCAACAAGACCTTAATGAAAAAATCATCTGAGAATGGGTAATGCCAGAACCTCTGACATGTGGGGTGCTTTAATAAGCACAAAAATCCAAGCTGTGGAAGGGCAGCTTCGCCACAGGCTCTGTGTGAGCATCAGCGAGCAAGGCTAAGGGCTGGAGAAGCGTGCTAAGATGCCAGAACAGGGAGAACTTCAAAAGTTAAGCTCAGACTCACAGCAGGAGAGGCAATTTTCTGACAAGTCGGCCTCTACTAACAATTATTTATTGCATTCAAAAAGGAAAAAGCACCCAAGAGTGCACAGCTTTGCCTGCTCACAGGGTCCAACAACCTCAGAACTAGTATTTACCCTTGAGGCTCGAGGAATCCCCACAAGGAGGGAAGGACACTTTCTCTGCTGGAGAACTGAATTTGAGTGGAGGCTCCAAAAGACAGAGACCAAGGCAAGAAGAGATGGACAAGGGCAGCTTTCATCCAAGCAGAAGGGCTGACACCAAGCAAGCTCTGTCATGGAAAGGAGTAATCAACCAGAAGGAAACAAGGATGATCTTTTACTTGCTCATTACCAAACGCACCACGGGACCTGGGCTCTGGTATCAAAGGACAGAAACATGAGTTTTAACAAGAAGCAAGGACTCCAGGAGGTAGAGAGACCTCACAGCTAACGCGAAACAGAGACCCCTCAACTGATCAGGAGAGCTCAACAACAGAGAGGTAAATAGAGGAATAAAGAGAGAATAGGGAATGTAGGTCTACGTTCTGGAAAAAAAATATTATTCATGTTGTCAAGTACTTTGTGGAATGCAGAGGGTGTTAGCAGAGATCACCCTGAAGTAGAGCTGGCTTCCACTGCTGCCGTCAGCGCAAGAGTGCCAAGGACCACGGTACCTTCTGCCCTGGTAGCCGACAGCCCCTTGCCCTGCTGCTCTCACCACAGGGTCTCTCCCAAAGAAGACTTCAGAGAAGGGTCTCCAGCTCCAAACCAGGGAAAGATCAGGGCCACCACTGCTCTACCAGCACCATTTCCTACTTGGGGACAGCCGGAGTGTGGCAAACAGCGAGATGGGGAGAGAAACCAGCTGAGCCTTGGGGCCCTTTGCTATTTTATGCACGCAGGAGGCTGAGGGCTCGCTGCAAGCCCTTGGAAGGCACGAACCCAAGGCACGAACCACTCTCGGCTGTCAGAAGGGGGCTGGAAAGCAAAGCAGAGGCAGCTGCAAGGTTGTACCCTCTGACCTCCTCTCCGACTCCTCCGCCATTTTCAGTGCCAACATCTCTGCCTCTAGCACCTTCTGTTCCATTAGCCGCTTCTCCTCCTCCGTCCGGATGGCCGTGGCTTTGATGCGCTGCATCTCCTGTTCAGCCTCAGCCGCTTTCTGAGCCAGGAGCTTGGCCTCCTCCTCTGTGATCTGAGCCTTCTCAGCCAGCAAGTCTGCTGTCTCTTCCGACCTCATCTGAGAATTAAGGCACATTCAGCCATTAAGCGCACTGAATGTCCCCCCAAAATGCGCTTACAACCCCTGGAGTAGGATCCCGAGCTGCTCACAGCTACTGTGGCCCACAGAGTCCCTCCCTTCCATGAAAGCCTTCTGTGGCCAAGCCCTGGCTGTACCGAGGCTCTGTCCCAAATCCTCCTTTGTGCTCATCCCACAGCAGGATGAAACCAACCCCATCCAGCCTCCTGATCACTGTCCACCAGCAGCAGCTTTTAGAATAGCCACAGGACAGTCACAGTGTGCCTCCTAAAACCCTCCAGCAGTGGAAAGAGTAAGGAACACAACCACCCGGAGACTTACCAGAGCCTCGTTGGCCATCGTTGCCTCTTCCTTTAACTGCATCAACCTTCTCTCCAGCTCATCCCTTGTCCTCTCAGCCTCTTCTCTCATCTGCTTCTCTCGGGCCAAGCGCTGCCGTTCCATCTGGGAAAAAGGTATTGGGGAAAGCAAGGAGAAACAACACACGTTCAAATGGCTTTCCACAGGATGGACACTGCCACAGGTGACTATGTCCCCAGACTGCACCCTCCTACGCCAACCCACCGGGCGGACTCAGACAAGGAGGTTCCCAAAAGCTTAAGGGCTCCCAAAAGTTTCTTATGGCAAGACTGGGCTTAAGTGCAGTCCGAGGGCACCTTCAAAATATCAAATATAGACCCACTGCAAGGCTGGAGAGTTTGAAGGATGTTGATAGCAGGTACTTTTGATCAGCCATCTAACCCAGCACGCTGGAAACTGCACTTCCACTCATTTACAGGGGAGGTCACAAAGAGTTTGACCACCTCTATCAAGTCCCAGAAACAATAAACTCCCTCCCTCCAGGAGGTCTGCAGGAAACAGGGATGTTTCTCCGGGAGGGGAAAATCCAAGCTGCGCTGAGACAAGCCACCAGAATCTGCCACCTCTTCCCAGAAGATGCTGAGAGCGTTGTGCAGATGGAGAGTGCCCAACAACTGCCTCTCGGCCAGCCGAGCGCCCAAAGGGAGCCATCGGGCTAATTAACACACCTAGTTTAAGCACTCCACTACGACAGGGATGGGTGCATTATAAATATCCACGCTGTAGCGAGGACTCACAGCACCACACAGGCTACCCGCTGGGTTTAATAAGGGAAATAAGTGTGACAAGACACATTTCCCTGCTCCTTGGACACCGACTGCGTTCTGAAAGCGGGACGCCCACCGCTCTAACGGCTCTGCTTCCTTCTATTAAAGGTTCCCCTCGTTAATTATCATTACAATCTCCATCCCACTCAGGACTTTCATTAAGAAGAATTCCCCCTATAAAAGGACTATGTGGAACCAAGTTAACAACTGTGGATCCTGGGGAGGGAGAGGAGAGCTGGTGAGACAGCATGATGGCACCTTGGGAGAGGGCAACCAACCCCAGCAGAAGCCTGACCTTTCCCATAGAGCATAAGGGCTCTGGATTTGAGAGCTTGTGGAGACGATAAGCTCCTGCTCGCTCTGTGCCCTCACCTCTCCCTGCAGCCCAACTCAGCACAGTGTCTCAGGTCTTGCTGATGTTATTCAAATGCATCAAGAACTCACAGAACTCACTAAAACCTGTCCCTGGAGCCACCACCGCTTGGACACCACGCTGCTCCTTCCAAGGAGGACCTTTTGCTCCACTAACACCAAATCCTTACTGACCAGAGGAATCCCCGAGGGAAGGAAGAAGCCTCCCTTCCCCGGAGGAGCTGGCCTGGTTACACACAAAGTGTCTCATGTCCTGTCTTCTCCTGCCACCCAACAAGCCCCAGGAAGGAGAACTGCTCCAGGAGGTGCCTACAAAACAAGCCATGCCACACCTCCAGGTCAGCAGAGCACCTCCTCACTAAGCCCAGCACCACACAGGCACCTCTGTGAACATGCTCAAACCCATTCCCTTAGCGGTCCCTTGAGCGTAAGACCCTCCTGGGTGCAAGTGACTACTTTGGGTTCTGCTGCTGCTATCTAGCAGCTTTATCGCAAAAAAAGGGCCATTTATATTCTAAGCACCGGCGCTCAGATTAGCTGTGCGGGTTTCGGTGAGTAGAAAAGCTCTACGAGCAGAAAACAATGATTCATACAATCCAATTTGCTGATATATGCTCATCGGCTACACGCTGCTGCCTCCAAAGAGGTGTTTTGGCTGCCTGGGCTGACCTGCATCAGATAAAGGAGGCCAGTGCCCAATTAGCATGCAGGCTGCACTCCCGAAATGCCGGTGCGCGCATTCCAGCACCCTGCAATTAGAAAACGAGGAGACAAACTACGGCAGAGCACAGCTCCCCCTCCACAGCCCCTGCTTTAATTACAAGCAACTGCCCCAACAGGCGACATCTCTCCGGCTACAGAGCCCAGGCATAAAGCGAGGCAGACGCACACATGTCTAAGATCAGCTCTCCCCTCCTCTCCTCCCAGTTTTGTTCCCAAATTTAGGGGCTGGACATGGGCTGCCATCAACCTGCTGAGCCAAGTTGAGAGCGACTGGCAAGGTGAAGCAGGCTACTAAAAAGAAATGTTGGGCTGGACCTTCCCTGAAAGCTGCTCTGTGTCATTCTGGAGACCGTTCCTTCCCAAGGTCATTTGCATTTCTGATTTTGGCTGCTGGTTCTAATTATATGAGATGTCTCTCACCTGCTTCCTGGCTTTCTCCTCCCTGGCCTGCGCTTTCATCTGCTGGACCTCCAAGGAGTCTGCTTTCCTCCTCCTCATGAAGAGGTCGTGGTTTCCAATACACAGCTGGAGAATCTATTCCAGTCAAGGGTGAAGAGTGGAGAGAAACAGCTGTACACATGATGACGATGAGGTAGCTTGTATTCTCGACACACAAAACCACTAGAAGAGCTTTGGTTTGGTGCTTCTAAGCACTTCCACCCACGGATCGCAAACCCTACGAGCTCTTGTACCCATCTGAGGGGCAGGGAGCCAAGGCACAGCCAAACCCCGTTCCAAATGCCAGCTCCTGGGCCAGTGGAGCTCTCTCCAAAAAACAATTTTCTGTTTTCTGTGCAGGCAGCACAGCACGGGTCTGGCAAGTTTTACACGAGCCCCAAAAAGGCATTAGGCCAAATAAAAACACAAAGACATCTACAGCTCCAGCTGGTTCCCTGCTTCTCACTGGCCCTTTCTTTAGGTTCAAGATGAATTTGCACCTCCTTCCAACTGCATGTTTAAAGCATTGAGATTAGAAGGAAAAAAAAAAAGGAAGGAAAAGCACTTTCCATCTTGGACAAGACTACACACAACCAGGATGGTTCCAGGATATCAAATGCTTCCTTGCATTTGACACCTTCAGATACCTTTGCCTGAAGGGTTCTGAGCACCAGCGCGGTTTCCTCTGGTGCTCAAGGAGGAAGGCAAGGAAGGCAGCAATACTAGAGGAGGGTTAGCAAAGACACCTCCCACCACACCAGGTTGCTCCAAGCCCCCTCCAGGGATGGGGCAGCCACAGCTTCTCTGGCCAACCTGGGCCAGGCTCTCACCACCCTCACACCAAAGAACTTCTGCCCCACATCTCAGCTCCATCTCCCCTCTTGCAGTGTCAAACCCTTCCCCCTCATCCTAGCGCTCCCCTCCCTCATCAAGAGTCCCTCCCCAGCTTTCCTGGAGCCCCTAGAGGGACTGGAAGGGGCTCCAAGGTCTCCCCGAAGCCTTCTCTTCTCCCGGCTGAACCCCCCCAACTCTCTCCACCTTGTACAAGGAGAGTGTCCTCAAAGCTAGACAAAAGCCAGGACTGCAATTGATAATGGTGCATCCCAAAACAAGGAGGCCTACGTCAGAAGGCAGAATGGATCTGCAGAAGAAAGGGGATCTGGAGCAAGGATGACGAGAAAATTTAACTTAAAGTGCTTCTGCCACGCAGGTCAGGTGGAACCCCAGAGCTCAGAAAGGGAGCACAAAAACAGGAGAAGGGGAAGAGGTTCTGTGAAGGAGCTTGACTTGGTCATCCCCCCTTCTCTCCACGAGGCTATGACCGAGTAGTAACTGCTGAACCAAAGCACATCTACAGCCCAGCCAGGCCAGCTCCCTCTGACCGCTCGGAGGAAAAGCCCCAAAAGAACATTGTCTTGTACCACTGGCAGAAACATCTGCTGTAGGCAATAAAACATCTGCTGTAGGCTGTCTGTAGACTTACCAGCTTATTCACACGCAGCTTTGACGAATTGAATTTAAAAACATCAATCTTTTTGTCCAACGGCTTAATTGTGAACTGAAAAGAAAAAAAAAAAAAAGAAAATATAAAGAGGGAGAGAGTTATCAGAGAGTGGTGCGTTTAATAAAAAAACGCAGCTATAAAAGTGCTACTGAAAAGCTTTGGCTCAGGGGAGGTCGGCGGTGTCAGACAAACAAGGCTGAGAGCTGTCCCCGTGGCTTTTAGCCAAGCTACAGAACTAGTATCAAAAGCCTCCCAAGGAGACAACTGTTCCTCCGGTCGGAGAAAGGCGAGTGCCACGCAGGAGAGCGCCGTCCACCCACGGGCTGCCCTGCCCGACAGCCAGCATCCCCTGCAGAGCACCTTGCCGGGAGCAGAGACAGCTCGGTGCCCCCCGAGGAAAGGCAAGACGCTGCTCTGCTGGCAGCTATGGAGAAGAGAGAAGGGACAGAAGAAACTCCTGACGCTTCTGAAGGGAGGAAGAAGCAGCTCAAGCTGCCCCGTGGATGGGCGAGAGGGTTGCATTAGGAGCACCACAACAGGAGCTGTTGACACCTCCGCTCACATGGGGTCCCCGAAGGGATCTTCCCACGCGTTTTGCTCTCCAGAAGTCAGCCATGTCACAAGACTGCTCTGAAATTCAATGTATTACAGAATCATAGAATTACATGGGGTTGGAAGGGACCTCTGGAGATCCATCTAGTCCAACCCCCTGCCAGAGCAGGTCCACCCAGAGCAGGTCCCACAGGAACGTGTCCAGACAGGGTTTGAATGTCTCCAGAGAAGGAGACTCTACCACCTCCCTGGGCAGCCTCTGCCAGGGCTCTGCCACCCTCAAGTAAAGAAGTTCCTTCTCATGTTTAGGTGGAAATTCTTATATTCAAGTTTGTGTCCATTTCATCTTGTCCTTTCCCTGGGCTCCACTGAAAAAAGACTGGCCCCATCCTCTTGACACCCACCCTTTAAGTTTTTATAGGCACTGATCAGATCCCCTCAGCCTTCTCTTCTCCAGACTAGAAAGACCCAAGTCCCTCAGCCTCTCCTTGTAAGGGAGATGCTCCAGGCCTCTCATCATCTTTGTAACCCTTTGCTGTCCCCTCTCCAGCGGTTCCCTGTCCTTGAACTGGGAAGCCCAGCACTGCACCCAGTGCTCCAGATGGGGCCTCCCCAGGGCAGAGCAGAGGGGGAGGATGACCCCTGTCCACCTGCAGTTATTCCCTCTGTGCCAAATGAGGGGCTCCAACCACGGCCTGGGCTTACCCTCCTCAAAGAGCTTTCCCACAGAGGGTCTCTCAAGAGGGGATGTAGGTGGCGTTGCCAGACGCGAGGGTTTGGAGACCGCAGAAGACTCCGAGCGAACCAAAGGGTACTTGAAGAGACGGAGTGCTCTGCAACGCCGCGTCTTCTCGCAGACGTGTATATATTCCATCCCGCCCCCGGCCGCTACAGAAATAACCCACTGAAGAGGCAGAGCTCAAGCAGGCAGCCCGTGTCCATTAAGGCAGCTCTATTTGTCAATACGTCCTACTGCCTGAGAAGGGCTCAGCCCCACCGGCCCTGCCAGCGGTGCCTTTTGTCAGTTTAAGAGCCCATCTTTCCAGCCTTTCACGCCGGCAGACGTGTGTGAACATCCCCGCGCTCGGGCTCCAGCAGAACCCCCACCACCACCACCACCACCAGTCACTGAAAGCAACGGCAGAAATAGCCCCAGGAGAGGATTTGGGTGCCATGTAAAGAGTCAATCTTCGTTAGGAGGGGTTAAACCCCCGCTGCGGTGTCGACGTAGCTGTCATACCCCGCCATTAAGCCTGTTTACTCTCCCGTCAGGTCTACTCGTGGTCATCTTGTTACCCGGCTGATTGACCTGATGGGAAGCAGCAGTCCTTTCTCCCCGGAGAAAGCTCTATTACAGTCTCCTGTCAAGGCCTGGTGGCCGAGGCTTCAATCCCAGATTTCTGAGGCAGTGCCAGAGCAGAGACAGCTTCCACCGCACTCATCCGTCACGGGCAGGAACGCCACCAAGAGCCACCAAGTGCCGGACTCTTCGGCAGAGCTGTGAAGCTCCTTATCATTTGTTGTTTGTTTTTTGTTTTGTTTTGTTTTTTTTTAAGGAGTAAAACAAGCAGAGAGAATTCCAGCACAGCTTTACTCCTTATAAAAGTTTACGACATTCGATAAATGCAGCTGATGAGAAACCTTTAGCTTCTACCCTGATCAATATCATGTTTAGATTAGAAAACAACTTTTAATTAAGAAGTTCATTTTCCTCCTTACCATGAAGGCAGCTGGTTTTCTTTGAGCAGCTCTCGCAAACTGAAAAATCGAGCAGCTCAGTTTCTCCTCCACAGCCCATTTCATTGCTCTTCTCAACTGGGTTTGGCAGCCAAAGATTTAGAACATTCATATTTACGCTCTGGATTTAATAAATATCTATCCAATAGCGCTCTTAAATTACTTAACTTCCTAAAAAGATTCCAGCTGCTACGCCAAGCCCAGCAGCCTGAAAACTCGAGGTGATGTAACGATATAGCAAGAGCTCTCTTCTCTCCAGGAATACATCTCACCAGAGTTAATAATACGCTGTACATACAGGGTAATATATACTGCAATATATACAGTAGAGATGACAGTTCTGAACTTGATATTTGGGCTGAGCGCATCAACAGCAATTTGGTTTTTTTTAAAAAAAAAAAAAAAATTATGTAGAGGCTTTGAATGTACTCTAAAACCAAATGGGAGAATAGCTCCCAGTTGATGTCCTGGACACCCACTCCTAGAAGGTTTCGGGAAGGCCTGGAATTAAGGTTTCAATCGGGGAAGCTAAGCTGCCCTTAGACAGAGCACAGCAGACAGAGAAGCTGAGAGAAATCATTTGAAATCACAACTGTGCTCGTACTGCTCTCAGGGAGGAGGGGAGACGTATCCATACCTCTTTATCGCTGTATGAGATATTCCGGATCTCGTTCCACGGGAAAGAGATTTTAGGGGTCAACCTGTTGTCTGGGTCATAAATGTGAAGACCCAAGGCGTCAACTCCAAGGAGCAGTTCGGTGCCCTTTTTGTTCTATGGGAAGAAAGAGAAGAAGCAGAAAACCCTTTTATTCCACTCGGAGGGTCTGGGATCAACCACTGTGAGCTTCATCAACCAGCCCCGAGCAGTGGCTCTGTTAACAGATCATGGTGGTCTGTTAGAAGAGCTTGTGCCTCTCAGGGACTCCCACCACGGCACCCCATCCCTCTCCGGGGGCTACAGGCTCTCCCAAGCTCTGCTCATCCAATCTCACACCCACACAGAAGATGAAGACTAACACAAGAGCTACACCACTAAGAAAAACATGACCTACAACCTACCACTCACCCTAATCGCAAAATAGTTCACTCCGTACATCTCCAGGTCCTGAGCTATCTTCAAATATTCCATTTCAGCTTCATCTCTGTCAGAGAACAAAAAAAAAAAAAAAGGTCAGTGTCACGATGTTTGGTAGGATTAGAGAGAGGGGGATGGCTGCTTGTTCCGATCCTAAGCACACACAAGGCTTTAAAGTCCGGACTCTATCACACGGGTCAAGCTGCTCTTTGCCGGCAGGATCAATAAAGCCCAACAGCAAATCCCACTCTGCAGCTTTGCTGGCATCTTAACAGCCAGCCCAGAGAGACACAGTGCTGCAAGCCTTGCTTTGTCCCTCTCCCAATCCCTTAAGCATGTGTAAGAAATCCCTGGCTGGGAGGTCCCCGTTTCAGATCCATCTGATTTTAGGCTTATCCCCCAAAAGGAGCATTTTACCACCCGAGGCAGCAATACACAGAATCATCAGATGGTTTGGGTTGGAAGGGACATTAAAGCCCACCCAATCCCACCCCTTGCCCTGGGCAGGGACACCTCCCACCACACCAGGTTGCTCCAAGCCCCCTCCAACCTGCCCTTCAACCCCTCCAGGG
>JAOTQQ010000005.1:18366817-18388343 GCA_026546715.1 Gallinago undulata
AGGGGCTCCAGCCCTCCCAGCATCTCCGTGGCCTCCTCTGGCCCCACTCCAACAGCTCCATGTCCTTCTGATGTTGGGGACTCCAAATCTGCACAGAGTAACCCAGGTGGGGTCTCACAGAAGTGGAGTAGAGGAGTAGAATCACCTCCCTCACCCTGCTAGCCACATCTCGTAAGTCTGAAGCCCCAGTTCTTTTCCTGGCCCCAAAGGCACCCTGACCCCCCCCAAGGCAGGCAAGGGCTACCCATCTCTCTGCCTCTTTGCAGGGTACTGAGAGTCAGTCCTAAATTCTCTAGGGACCAGGGGACAGCAGGGCACATTTAGAGCAAAGAAAGCCCTCTGCCCGTCGGGAATCTGCTCCAGAGGTGTGCTGGATTAACCCTGCTGTCACCAGGGCTCATCCGCCACCTGCCCAAGCCCCACTAACACCCCAAGAAGAAGGGACTGACCCTGACCCACGGCTCTGGCACACACTCACCTCGCTCTACCTCGGTGCTCTGCGTACCAGGCTGTTATCCTTTCCTCCCACATCTCTGGAGTCATCTGGTACAGGTTTATTACCTGTGATACATGGGGAGACAAGAGACCAGGTCACACCACCACTCTTGCTGAGGTCCCCTTAGCCAGCCAGCAAGTCAGAGACATCCCAGCCCCACGTCCCACCCCAAGACAGGTGACCCTCAGCAGGGCACGCTCAACCCCATGCCCTGCCCTCACCCAGTGCCCCCCTTAACCTTCCCAAGCATAAGCAAACTGTCCCCAGGCCACCCCCCCGGGCAGCTGGGGCTCAGTCTCTTCTCCCAAGGGATAGGGGACAGGACAAGAGGGAACAGCCTCAAGTTGCACCAAGGGAGGCTTAGGATGGACATTAGGAAAATTTTTTACACTGGAAGGATTATTAAGCACTGCAACAGGCTGCCCAGGGAAAATGGTGGAATCCCCATTCCTGGGGGCATTTCAAAGCCAGGCAGATGTGGGGCTGAGGGACATGGGTTAGTGGTGGCTTAGGCAGTGTTGGGTTGGTGGCTGGACTCGATGATCTGAAAAGTCCCTTCCAACCTCGACAATTCTATGATTCTACAGTTCTACGCAGGCAGGATGAAACCGCGAAAAGAAAAAAAGAACCACAAAAACATTTGCTCGTTTGCTTCTGTCCTTATTAAAATATGTCAGAAAGAGATGGAATTCTCCTCCCTCAATACATCGTTTTGGTTGGTTTGCCTTGGTAAGCTGAGCTCCTTACCCGCTTTGGAAGCAGCTCCTCTTGCGCCAAGAAACCTCGTTTGTGGACGTTGGGATCGTAATCGCCGTACTGGAAAGAAGCACAAACATGGTGCCCACCCCACGTTAACACCACTGGCAAGTGAAACTCTTCAGCCCTACACATCCACCCTCTGGGGAGACAGCACACACAGACTGTTACCCCCCTCACGACGCGTTAGAGCAGGGAACATACGCTGCTCAGCAAATTTAATAATCGTATTATCTCTGTCGTTTGATTGCTAACAAGAAACTACCATCCTCCTCCTACTCATGCAGCAGAGAGGGAAGCAAAACAAAACTTCCCACCATCAGCTGACGTTCACCATCAGTTGACGTCCACCATCTGTCCACCAGCTGGACTAGATTGTCGTTGTAAGTCCCTTCCAACTGAACTGTTCTATTCTACTCTAATTACTACGGCTAGAAAACACTTTCTCCGATGCAAGGAAAGACTGATTCTACAGCAAAAAGGTCCTTGCCCTCCCACCGGTAGCGAGACAAGGAGTCAAGGTACGGACAAAGACCTGTGACCCCAAAGACTGATCGATTCCAGTAATTTGGGGGAAGGCAGATGGCGGTTTCTCTGTCACTGCTTGCCACCTTAATGAATAAATATCAAAAACATCACGGGCGTTTGACAGACTCCTCTCGGGTAGGGGTTGGCTTCTCTGCCGCAGGGCGTGTTGCTCAACCGGGTGGTGGAATCCAATTCGGAGGTTTGTTAAGTGCATCCAGTAATTACTAGTATTTGTTTAGATTTACATTCTTTTTGAGCAGCGTATAAAGCAAGTGAGAAACAAACCCAGCTATCAGCAGCTTGAAAAGCCGAGTGTCCCTGCAGTGCGTGTGAAAATGAGTTTACCTCCTGTCCAGCTTAAGAGGGCAGGAAGCCACCAGAAAACGGCACCCGAAATAACCGAGCGAGTTCAAGGGAAGAAGGACGATGGATGTGAGGCACGTACACGAAATGCAGTGATTTTCATTCACCTGGCAAACAGGGCTCTGCGGTGACATTGCCCCATCGCCCCAGACACGGCGACGTTTGCTCCAGTCGCTCGCTTTGCGAGGGAGACGGCCCCTTCCCTCCCTGCTTTTTGGAGAACCTCAGCTCAGAAAGTACAAAACGGGGACGGTTTTTAAAAGCCAGAGCGAGACACGCACCCGGTGGCCATGTAATCATTTGGGAAGCTTTCCATCTCGGCCACCTTTTACAGAGAGAACCGTCACGTCAGGTGCTAAAACCAGCATCAGAAACCTCCACGTACATCCTCTCGGCAGCCCGGCGAGCACTGTCTCACGGAGACAACAAGCGGGGATTAAAGATGCAAATATTGATCCGGAGCCAATGCAGATGCAAAGGAAGCGTGCGACCATCAGCACTGACTCAGGCTTCAATTAACACAACAAAAACCCCCACGGGTTTCATTCAGGAAGGTGCTGAGCAGTGGCAACCGTCTGCCTTCCAAGGTCTGGAGATGCTGGGAGCTCCTCAGACCCATGCATCCCTTGAACCCACAGCGAAAGGGAACAGCAATAAAACCGTGGCCCCAGCGAATGAAACAACTCCAATAACCTTGGAGAGGCAGAGAATAAATCACTCTTAGGTGATGAAAATAATAGCAAATAGGATTAAGGAGTTTGTTTTTTTTTTTTTTTTTTCCTGTGATCTACCGTGGGGATCCAAGACTAAGTAGGGATTAGGTGATTTTCATGTGGTGGAAAATATTGCCGCGTCCCAAAGGAATATTTGTACTGAGAGGGAGCCTGAATGAGAACATTAATTATTCACAAGTCAAAAATCAACAAATGGCTTAAGTATTGCGGTATATGTTGGCTCAAATGATTCGGCAGACATACTTCTAAAGACCTTCCCAATTAAATCATTACTTCAAAACTGTCATGGAATTTTAGCTCCTGTTAATAGAACTCTATGATTAATATTCACGGCGACACATGGAAGTTACCTTTACCTCGTTCCTACACCTGGGTACACACACGCACGTTCAGCTTCAAACCATAACCACCATGTATTTTTGATTTGGGGGGAAAAAATAAAAATAAAAATAAAAAACAAAACCACCAACCCCAAACCAAAAGAGCCCTTTGAGAAGCAGCAACCTGCGTTTACGGGGTGAGAAAAGGAAGAACCTCCCGGACGTCACCGCTTTCTGCTGGGACATATCCTTCAGTAGATCCCACGTTTCTTCCCGGCTTATTTAAAACCTCAACCGCCTCCAACCACTGAAAGCAGTGTGGGTGGTTTGAAAGCAGCAGGGCTAGAGGGGAAAACACACAGTAATTCCCCAAATGAACATAACGATTTAGAAATAAATAAGCTTTTTATTTTTATGACCCACCTGCGTGCTTTGTTATTGCAGGTAGGTGTGCAACAAGACTACAAACCAGCCTGGCTGTCAATCAAACGGCCGCAAATACACCACCATGTCAGGTCATTATGCCCCTAATCAAGCAAATCAGCACGTTATTAACGAAATTACTGCGCTCAGTGGCCAGTTCCTTGTCCAGAGAGGACACCGTTATCCCATTTAACTGGAAGGAGATGACTTGTGACACCTTTCTTCCCGGTTCCGTACCAAAGATGCCCTTTCAGCTCTTCTTCTTTGGTGAAAAAACCCACCCCAATAAGCAGAGGAGGGAGCCCAGGCTGGAGGTCGGTAGCTGTGCTGGGAGAAGAGGAAGGGGACGGTGGCACAACAGCCCTCTACCAAATTACCAGCCTGTTCCTGGTCGTGCCAGCAGAAGCTGTCAGGGCCAAGAATTAACACGGCTCAACATTTACCCAACGGTTTGATTCACTTTGGCAACGGGAAAAGTCATCCCCTGTGTATCCTCAGCTCAGCAGGTCAAGGCAGAAAAAGCCAAGGAAGTGTTTACTCATGCACTCTAATAAGAGCGATGAATGTTTTGCACAAATACAAACATTTCGAAAAGCAACTTGCCTCTCTCTGGGTGATGAGTCTCCCAAGCAAAATATGGTTTCATCAATATTTTGACTATGAGTCAAAAACACCTTTTTCCAGTGAATTCAGGCATTCATCATCGAAAAGAACACCACTGCATGTTACAGTCAAAGTGGGCACGGACTAAAGGGTTAGGAAGAAGATTAGCCCAGAGAAGCTGTGGCTGCCCCATCCCTGGAGGGGTTGAAGGGCAGGTTGGAGGGGGCTTGGAGCAACCTGGTGTGGTGGGAGGTGTCCCTGCCCAGGGCAGGGGGTGGGCCTGGATGGTCTTCAATGTCCCTTCCAACCCAAACCATTCTACGATTATACATGGAAAAAGCCAGGGTGGAACACTGAGGACCGGCCTCAGTTTCCAACCACCCTGGATCAGGCCCTCACTCCAGGCAAGAGCCTGATCCCATCCCCGGTCAGCCAAGGTGGTCTCAGACCAGAGAGCTCCTCTCAGACCTATCCTGCTCCTCAAGGACACACAGATGGGCCAGAGCCAGGGCACAGCCACCTGCCTGTGGTCCCATGAGCCAAAATGCCTCCTGGAAATGCATCCAGAGGCAGACCTGACTACAACCACGAGGCTACAACCATAACGTGGCTGGGCTGTGATCGGACTCCGGTCACTCCTCTCCTTTTCCAAAGACATTATCTTTACACACATAAACTGGAGATCAGCTAGAAGACTTGTTAATTGAGCAGCAGCACACGTTGTGCATACGCAGGGAGAAATTACTTCCCCTCCTGCAAGAGCGTCCCCACTCCTGAACCCTGGGCTGCTCCCTCTACCCCAGGTGTCCCTCTGCTGAAAGCTGTCAACGCTGCAGAACAGCATTCTCTTAAATAAATCATCTTAAATAAATCTAAAAAAAACCACCACAACTTGAGGTTCCAGAGCAGAATTCAGTGGAGGGGATCATAGTGACCATTGACTTCTTCCTCTGTCTAGGGACCCAATATCAAACCCAAGATGAAGGGAGAAGCCAGGAAGAGCCCTATAACACTGCAATCCCATTTAGGCGGCAAGCTGCAGAGCTCAAAATAAAGTGGTTATCGTGCTGACAAGTGTTCTGGGGAAGCAGCCGAGCTGTGAGTCCCACGGCTGGCTTGCCTCTAGCTACAACGACAAGAATAGGGAGGAGATCCAAAAAAGCAAGGGCTTGGGGGATTCACGTGCTCCAGCAGTGAGCCACACTTGAACAAGCACCGAGAACCTGCTAGAGAGTCCTGGAAAGAAAAAGCAAACATCTGCCCAATGTCTGAAGGCAGCCAGGAACCAGCCATGTGGAGAAGGGACCTGTGCTGGTGTAGCCCCCTCACTTCTCAAGTTCTACCAACTTTCCCTGCCTTCCCCTTCCTTGGGATGCGGGTCCATCGCAAAGCTCCTCGCTTCTCAGGAGCAACACTGAACCCACCAGCACTCCTGGAGAATCCCCCCATGCCTACCTTGGCTTGCACGGCGTAAGAGGCCAGCAGGACAGAAGCTTCAGGAGGACAGTAGATCTTCTCATCCAGAATCTGCTTCTTCACCTGCACGGAGCAAGAAAGGACACGCATCACACATTTAGTGGAGCAGCGCAAAGCGCGGCTGTCACAGCAGATGGCTGCGGTTTGTTTTAACTCGAGCTGTCAACCACACAGTTAACAATTTTCCTAACGCTAATTACAATTCAGGCCCAGGAAGTCTCTGGTGGCTCAGAAGGGAAGGGCTCAGGCTTTCACGGGCCACCTTTTTCAGACAAGTTTGTGAGAGAAGTTAAATTTATACGTGGAAAATGACAGAATCTATATCCCATTGCTAAAGGCAAAGAGGGGGGCAGAAAGTCTTGTGTGTAAACACGGAGATAAAAGCTTTGAAGGCATAAGCCATGGATCGATCCAACATCTATAAGCAGTGCCGAATTAAAACCAGAAGTTTGCAGCCAAGTCTCTGAGCACACAGAGGTTTTTTGCTCTGCTATATTCAGGCCTCATTACAAGTCAGTGCTCACCTGCGCCGGAGGCTGATTCCCCCTGAACCCCCCCAGGTGCCAGCAGAGCTGGGGGTCCCCTCCCCGGCAGGGCTTTTAGCAGCGAGCAAAGCCCCGCAGACGCTCCCAGGAGAGGCAACCTGCAGCTCACAAAAGCCACAGCTTCAGGTTTCCTGGCTCCTGTGCATTAAAAAATTAAACCTGTCATGTTCGATTTCTTGTGGTTTTGCACACTTAATTTTCCTGAATAAAAATAGGGGGGGGGGGGGGGGGGAAGCATACTATTTCCTGGGGGACTTAAGTGGGTTGTCACAGAGATGCAGTAACATCAGTTTGAATTTACGACATGCTCCGAGTCCTCAAAGTTGGTTATAACATAATCACAGAAGATATTCTCCTGCATTAAGATAAAAACAGGAGGGTTTGTCAGCTTACGTGTGCTCCCGTTTCCCAAAAGCCTTACAGGAGCCCAGGCTCCTCTCGTCATCAGAAATCCTCGTCGAAAAGTCACGGTCTGCATTTATAAAATGCAGCTTGAACTGCTTTTCCTCCCCAATTTTCCTTTTCAAAGATGCCAACAGCCCTTTTCCTCATCAAGGATAAAGCCCACGGCAAATCGGACATTTAAAAATAGCTCTACAGAGACACAGACAGACCTTGGAAATTAACAGCAACACTTTGCATTTAGAGGTCCTTTAGCTCTGAAGAACAAAGATGAACCGTGGAAGAGCGAGGAGCACCACGAAGGTGGCGAGCTCACTTTGAAACTCGTTTGTAAGGACAGGGCACACCTGCAGCATATAATAAATACCTCCATCGGTATTTCCAAGAGCATCCAAACGCAGGTTGCCTCCGACTTTGGTGTGACAAACGTGAAGATGAGCGTATTTTTTTTTTTTTTTTAATTTTTACAACTAATTTATTTTAGAAACTTCAAATGAACAGCCCCAGAGCAGCTGAAACATCCCAGTAAGTACCTATGGGCGTGACTGGGACTATTGCACTCCCTGTACAGTTGACACGATCGTTTGTAGGACATCGCTTCAGAAAATCGATCTTCTCTGAAAGAGAGCTCCTGTGACGGAAGCTCTTCCTTCCCAGCCACGCAGCAACTGCTACAACAACATCAGCTGGGCTGGTTTCTCATGAAACAAAGTCGTGTAGTGGACTTTAAATTAAAAAAAAAAAAAAAAGAAAAACATACAGACAGGTGAGACTGTTAGGTTTCCCCTTCTCCTCTGCTTTTGCCACCAGCGTCTGACAGAGCTGAGCCGCTGGGATTTTCTTCTGCTCCAGTTACTCAGAGGCTGTTTTGGGCAGAGGTGAACCTTGCTGTACAGCCTCAACATCAAACAGGTTGGCTGCGCTATGGTTTTGAGGATGAAATTCCCCTGCTTCCCCTAACGAGGCTGTCATGTAGAAAGGCAACCACCATCCCTCAGCACAATGGATGCCAACACCCTGCAGAGAGGTGGGCGCCAAGGCTGTGTGTGTCTTTCAAGCCCTCATTTGACTGATTCATCTCCCCTGGCCATCACACACTAATATTACAGATCACCTAATCACTCCTGACAGCTGGCTTACGAGGTCTGCCAGTCTGGCATCTGTGACTGCTTTGCCCAGACAAACCAGCTTTGACCTATTTTAAGAAGTTTTTGTTGTTGAAGACAACTCCACCGGTTCTGCTCACACCTCGCTGAAGGAGGAAGCACACTCTGCCGACCAACTTTCTGACCCTGGAGCCTTCTTGCCCTTCTGTTCATCCCAGCTCTTCCTCCCTTGGGTTGGGAAACAGTGCACTGACACGGCTCCTACCTGCAGGAAGAACAAGTGCTGGGTGATTTCCTGAACCAGTTCCTCCTCTGCGTTCTCAGGGTAAAATTTGGCCAGGAAGTGAAAGGTGACGGGCTCCTCTGTTGGAACATCGTGATCCAGAACCTGTAGGATACAAGAGCCATTCAGCTACTCTTCTCAGCTTCTCCAGCGCTCCGTCTCATGGAGCCAACAGCTCCCTCCCGTTCACATCAGCACATCTTCCGTCAAGCCCTTTAGACATCTAGAACAGACGAACCAACCTAAGTAGTTCAGAAACTGCAGTTAAAAAAAGAAAACAAATAAACATTTCTGACACCCCTAACAGTGCAGGAAAACAAACAAAGCAGGAACAAAGAGCATGCAAAATGAGACAGCCAAGGTTGATCCTGATCTGCTGCAGGCACGTTGCCTCTTCTGAACCTTGCAGCGATGCTATATCCTGCTACGCCACCAGCCAACTCCCCTGCTGTCTCCCTGCCCTGCCGCCTGCTCTATTTCAGTGTTATTTCTTGCTACCTTTCTGTCGTGCTGGCACCGTCCGGTTCAGATCCACGCTGGTTTAAAACCTTGGCATTATAGCTGAGACACCGAGACCTCCCTCGCAGTCTCGACTGCCATCTGGTTTCAGCCTAACGTCCTTCAGATGCAAACACAACCACATCCATCGCTTCTCCAGCCCACCCCTCAGCAGCATGGAGGCTCACATATTTGGGAAGTGTTTCCTCCTTTATCTACATCTCCCTTTCACTCCTCTGGTTCTCCTTCTCCCCAGCTCTTTGTGTATCTCAACAACAAAAGAAGCCAAGATGTAGCTTCCCTTTTCCTCTGAAGGTTTTGTCATTCAAGGACTGAGAAGAAAAACTTTTAGGTTTCATCTACGTCACCCAGAAGTACAGCATCGCAGCATGGCTGCCTCCAAAAGAAGGGATTCAGCACGCATAGTCTGAGGTTTCACAGCTCAGAAGGAGCTGGGATGAGGTATCTCCACCAACTCTTCCCCGTTTGACTTACAGATGCCATGTGGACATAATTTAAACACACTTCACCCCATTCACTTTGATGCCACACACAACACAACCTCGGGTAATCAAAGAAAGAGGGGGGGGAAGCACATTCTCCTCTGTCATCCCACACAACCCCTCAAGGGGAATTTGGTTCCAACCTTCTTGTCCATTTTGAGCCAAGCCACCGTATCCTTGATAGTGTATTGAAGCCCGAAGAACCACGTTTCCCGGAGTCCTAGTGTCCTGCACACAAGATCGAACAGGTCCTTCCCCTTCCACTTCACCTGTGGGAAATCAAACAGGAAGCAGAGTTAGAGAGAGGGATTTTGGAACTTCACCCTTAAAAGACGTGTTGACATAGTGCTTAGTGACACAGGTTAGTGATGGTTTTTATCAGAGTTAGGTTGATGGTTGAACTAGATGGTCTTAAAGATCCCTTCTGACCTAGACAATTCTCTCTCCATTCAACCAAATCCTTTCTTTTTTTTTTTTTTTTTTTCAATGCACGATGCCTTTGAGAGTGTGGAGAAGACATCTGGTACAGATAAAGAAACATCCTAATGAAGCAGACTTTATAGCCTTCCATCTGATCTCATCTGCCCATCAGCAACTCTTCCCTCACTAAGAAACTGAGAAATTTTTTTCCACCCCTGCAAACAACACTGTAAATAAAACCCACCCTGCTTCTTCCACCAACATTCAATAGAGGACCTGAAGGTCCTTTTGAGGTTCCTTTTGAGCCGTGTGCTGCTATGAGCAGCCAGTTTCCAGCAAGAAATAAAAACCCCTCTTAACTGCCCCTTAGTGGCTTTAAGGTCTCTGCCTATAGCCCCAGGAAGCCCCACACAAACTCCAGCATCATCAACAGGGTTTCACAGACAGGGATGCAATGCACCCCTCAAAACCCCAAGGGAAATGATCCGTGCATGAAGTGTGTTCGTCCAGAACTACTGAGCCTGCTCAGGGAAAAGGGAAAAAAAGAGCTCAGAAAAAAAAAAAAAAAAAAATTATCCCTGAAGTCAGCGTTTCTCCCCGAGCACATTTTGATAGAGTCAAATTGCATTTTCTACTGAAAATGTTGGTGACAAAAGCAGCTCAGGAGCAGAGAAAATTGGTCCTGCTCAAAGACTGTGTCCTTCGAGCAATCTTGCAGAAGCATCTATGTTGTTCCTGAAGTTTGCCCATAAAAACAGAAGGCGTTGGGAGGCAGAAAAGTGAAGAGAGACATAAACCAGATGAATCTAATATGCCAAAGCCACTTCGGTCTTCCATCTGCACGGAGGAAACAATTGCTGGACCGAGACATATGGCAATTACTCTAAAAGCCCTAGGGCAGAAGGATCTCGGCACACTCTCTTGTCACCACCACTCAACTCTTGGTGCCACCTGGATGGCATCAATATTAATGCTCAGGCGCGGCAGGGACCGATGCTTCGGGCACCGCCACCGGTCCCGCTGTCACCCACCGCCGCCTTGTGGGCAAAGCCAAGGAGGACAACCTTCTTGCTCTTCCACTGCCTTCAATTAAACGACCACATCGCTATTTTTCTCCCCCTCCCAGGGCGTACACACGCAGAGGCTGACAGTCCCAGAATAGAATGGAAGGCGACGGTACCCTCCAAAAATACACCATCCCCCGGACAGCTCCGCAGTTCCTATCAAGCGCCGTCAACACCTCGAGGTCAAAACCACCAGGAGGAGCAAGTTTTGCAGCATTGTAATTATCCGACCCTCATTTGGCACATCGAGCCAGCCTCCGGTCCCGGTGACGAGCTCCAGCTCCGGGCAGGATGGCTCGGATCACGGGAGATCTTTTTCCTGCCTATTATTTTTACGAAGGAGGTTAATTCGAGGGTTCAGACAAAACAGAGCAAGACACATTTAAACGCAATTAAATTTTGTACCATTTCTGCAGGCATATAAAAACAGGCTGCCATCAACGGGCTATTTCTTAACTGGAATTAAACTGCTTTGCATAAAGTGTTATTGGCTTTTTTTTTTTTTTTCCTCCTTTCTTTCTGCAAAGACCACATTTCAGCCTCCGGAGGAGCAACGGGTGCCCTGCACCAAATACTTCCCAAGACGGGCTCCTGCTCCAGCAGCCAGCATTAAAGCAAGAGCTTTGTGGGGTCTTCTCCCCCCCCCCACCCCCCCGGCAATTTTAATTTGGTGACGGGAATATTCTAAGCGATGGCTTCTGCTGCTAGATTTTACACCGCCGCTCTGTCACCACGCACGGGAAATATGGCAGAAATATAGATTTAACATTCCTGGCTGCACGCTGGTGCTAAAGTCTCCAACCATAACCTCGCAGAGACGTCCTCCCCGACTGCACTGAATTACCGCCATTAAATATATAAACGGAACGGCAGCCACCTTTATTTCAACAGACATGATTTCGGTCCACACCTCGGTACTTAAAATAACGATCTGCATTCAAGTGGCATCTTTTGACAGCTGAACTCCAACTGTTTTACGGACCTTCAGGAGCTCAGCCCTCCTTCCCCTTCCTTGATAGGCCTCCTATCCTTAACTGTTACATTTCCTGGCCATAAAACACACCAAAAAAGCCTCCCCCCGGGCACAGGGAGTTGGAGAGAGCTCTAAGAAGGGGCTGGCAGCTCCCCATCCCCTCCTCAGCCCTTAATGCCATTCCCTTGCTCCGCACTAAAGTGACACTTGAAGCACAAAGAGGATTTTGCAAGCTGTTACCAGCTATCGAAAACATAGAGTGGCTTTTAAGCAGGAAAAAATAAAAAAATAATAAAAAAAATCCCCTTCTCAGCCATATGTCAGAGAGGCTGGCGCGATGCTGAAATAAAGCTCGATCTCCCAATAAAAAGCTCCACCACGATAACCTCAACCTGAAGGAGGAGGCTGCGTCCCCCCCACGTCCCCGACCACCGTCACCTCTTACCCCATCAGGGGGGTGGCCGAAGGAATAGGTGGCCGAGCTGCTTTATGAACAGGGCAAACGCCGCCAGGCCGGTACTCTGCAGGGGTGGAATTTATGTTCTTTACGAAGTACGGAGCGCTCACCATTTATCAGCAAGAGCATTTTAAGTAAACAGCACTAACCACTTAGAGCTCAGCAGCCGGTGGCTAGAACAGAGCGCTTCCACTTGGGGTTATTGGCATCATCTTTTTCCCCAGCGGAGACATCGCACTTGGCATCTATTTAACAGGGTTTGCATTATTTATTAACCTGCACCAAGAGTCATTTCCAACTAGCAGGCAACTGGACAATTTATTTCGGCGCAGAACCTTCCTGTCAGGTGTCCCCGCTGCTCCTCAGCTAACGAGTCAATAAATGGGACGTGAAATCGAGCAGAAGGGGGATGAGATGCCCCTCAGGACATCCCAGGGCACAGGAGGGTGCGAGTGTCCCGCACAGAGAGGGCTGAGCAAGGGGTCTCCGCCAAGAGAAGTGATTCCCAAATTCCCGCTGGCACAGGGTGATGCTTTTCTTCCAAGGAGGTCAAACTGAATTTTCTCCAGCTACGTGGGAAAAGGGGGCAAACGAAGGACATTTTTTTAACCATTTAGGATCATAGAATCATAAAATCATTTGGGTTGGAAAGGACTTTAAAGATCATCGAGTTCCAACCCCCCTGCCCTGGGCAGGGAACCCCCTGATTAAGGTTCCTCACGCAAGAAGCTCTCCACGGACAACAGGGAGCTGCCCAAACTCCAGGGGATAGAACGTGGCTGTCTGGGGACAAAGACCTGGCCTCCTTGTTGTCACAAACACAAACCACCGGAGCTCAAGCCGTCCCTGGGGGTCAGGCTGGGGAATAAAGGCACAAACAAGTGAGTGGAGGAGATGAAGGCAGCCAAACCCATCGCAGTGCTCCCCCCGCATCCCACACGGCCTCGAGGCAGCGACTGACATCTGTAGAATCTGTTACCACACCAATTCATCCTCGAGCAATGCAGAAAATGGCTTTTCACCTCAGTAGGTCCTTTTATTAAGTGTTAGCAGAACCCCGGCTGCGATTTAATTTCATTTCCATTGAGAAGAAAGCTTCAACAAGATGTGACACCTCTGGACTGAAAGAGGGAAGGAGATGGCAGAAGGGAGATGGCAGGGACTGAGCAGAGCATCCCTCTACTACAAAAAACTGGGCAGGTTCTATCTGTCCCTCACCCCACCAGGAGATGCCCAAACAAACCACCCACACCAGCTTACAACTGAAATGGAGATAGCTTTGAGACTGTCGACCGTGTTTATTTCTCCTTCTGGACTTGAATGATAACAGCCGTGCCACAGACAACCATTTATTTGGATTTAAAGCCCATTTGGAGCAAACGGGGAATCAAATATGCAATATTCTTCCATTTTTTTTAAAATAAAGTGATGTCAAACGCTTTCAACTGCCACTAATGGAGCCATGAGACGGGGTTGTAAAAGTTATTTTTATTTACTAATGCTACACGACAATTTGATAACGAGCTTTTAATTAAAATCTATTTCTGTTAGCCACCGAGGAGGCCAAAAAACGCGCCCAAGCGGAACAAGGCAGATGGTGGAGCCCAGCACGTGTCGCGGTGCCTGCCCCAGACAGAAACGGAGCGGGGCAGACGGCAGAACAAGCTGCTGTGACAGCAGCAGGAGAGGCAGAGGGGACAACAACAACCCACCGACCACGTCCCAAAGCCTCACCTCTCCCCAGAAGCTGGGGTCGCACAATTTAAAGAGTTAAAAGGACAAGCAGGAGTTCAACGCGGTGCCAAGAGGCTGAGAGAAGGATCTCGTTCCTGCAGGGATTGCTGTCCTTCCCAGGGATGCTGCCGTGAGCTGAGAAACCCACAACAATTTATTGTTGTTCAGATAATTATTCTCTCACCTAATGACCCCTCCTCACCCAGGAGGGCCACTATTGATCCCAATACCAATATAAAATACACAGGGACTATTCCTGGACAATTGCCCAGCGGAAGCCGTGCACTCCCAGCAGGGACAACCAGTGTGGGACCCGCCGGCTTCGGGAGAAGGGAAAGGCTCAGGGCTCCGGCACTGGGACAAGGAATTCATAGAATCACAGAATTATAAAATGGTTTGGGTGGGAAGGGACCTTAAAGACCACCCAATCTCACCCCCTGCCCTGGGCAGGGACACCTCCCACCACACCAGGTTGCTCCAAGCTCCCTCCAACCTGCCCTTGAACCCCTCCAGGGATGGGGCAGCCACAGCTTCTCTGGCCAACCTGTTCTACAGGATGGCAGCCATCAAGGGAGAGAGAACTCCCAGCAAACTTTCTAATTTCTATTGATTGTGTCATTCATGGTATGAAATAACCCTCTTGGCAGCTTGGGGCAAGTCCCTGGGTCTTGCTCCTCCTCATCCCTGCACCTGGGGAGCTGGAAAACACCACGACCTTGAATCCCACATCCCACAGCTGGCTGTAAAGCAAGTTATTTTCATGAATTCAGACACTAGAGCCTTCTAAAAGCGCAGTTTTCTTAATCACTGGAAGAGAAATTGAGCCCTGTGCCGCTCAAACCAGGGCATATACATAGACATATAACATTAGTGATTCCAGATTCAAGCCTTCCCTCTGCAGGGGTCCTGGCTTTGCTGATGGACACGGGGTATTTCAGCACCCTGACCTGCTCCGATGGTCTCTTGCACGCTGAGAACAGGCAGCTTAGCCCAGGGAAAGCCAAGTTTTAAGAAGCCTGAGGACAGAGGGCTGGCCTTGCCCTGGCAAGAGAGAGTTTACCTCCGCGTGAAGCAAGGCTCAACCACGTACGCTGTCCAATGCCTCGCTGCCAGCCTCAAGGGCTGCGCGATTTCCTGACAAAGTGCTGCCTCCCAGCTTCAAGTAGATATTTCCAGGGCTCCTTCCCTGTTCGAGCACTTTTAATTTCAAAAACCAGCTACTTGAAAATCACTGCCTGCACAAAAGGGGGGGGAAAAAAAAAAAAAAGAGAGAGGTATTAAATGGCATCGAATCTGGAGCACACACACCAAAAGAGAAAGATTTTTCTGTCCCAAATGCCCTTCTCTCTGCATCAACATGCCTCCTCTGGATTAACCACAGAGGCTGAGGACTGACAGCGGTTTTGAACCATCTTTGGAGGGGAATGGATAACACAGTTTCATAACCGACTTAAAAGAGACTACAGCAGGACACGAGGGATCCCGAGAGCGTTTCGGACGCGGAGTACAGACAGGGGGAAGCCACAGAGGATCCATGTTTGTAATTCTCATCTGACTTCGGCACAGCTGAAGGCAAAACCGAACTGAGCCAGGCTCTTGGAATAACAAAATCCCAAGGGACACAGTTGTGAAGCAGAATTTCAGCCTTTTTTCTGCATAAACACCTCCAGAGATAAAATAGCCCTTACTTGTTGCCTCTCATATTCAAAGAGAAAGCAGCAGCAAGCAAACAGCCCCAACTCCTGAGCGCTCACAGAGAGATGAGGGATTGGGGCAAACGAGCGCATTAAGGAACCAGGACATCAACTCAGCAGCCAGTATCCCAACAATTTACTGAAGATCACTTGGTAGCTGAGGAGGATTGTTTGCCACAGCTTTTTAAAATAGCTTACTGCCCCCAGATTGGTCTTTTCCAGTTAACTTTCTGCCTGCTTGCAGAAGCTCAGTGGGCTTAGTGACCAAGAGAGGTCACTGCCCCTACCAGCATCACCGAGCTGCTGCGAAACCCTTAACTGGGGATGGAAGGATCTTCATAAAACCCCTTCCAAGTGTTCAGCGATGAAGAAGGAAGCTGGGGGCACTCTGCTCCCCGCTTTCCTTCTCTTGCCTTTTTATTTTGGGGCAGCGACCGGACAGAGCTCAAACCTCAACCCTGATAGACTGCACTTACTTTTTGGAGTAAAGCTTATTTGGCCCCAGATTTTCCCCACCAAATCTTTGCTCGCTCCTGTTCCAGGCCTTTTCCAGCTCAGCTGCGTGACTCCCCGTCTCTGTCAACAAAGGGACTAACGCTCGGCCGCACGCGGCTGAAATGGGGCCTCGTCTACTTACAAGCCAACAGAAAAGCTTTACAACCAACCTCATCCAACCGGGCTAAAAACATCCCTCCCAAACAGGATTATTCGCCGGTCAGAGGGGAAGAGCTCAAGCACTGGACCAGTATCAGGACACATGTTTATACCAGCAGGTATGTCGGTCCAGACTTGCCTCTTCTCGCTGCTCAAACGTTTAAACTGTTCCTCTAGGTTGGTTGTAAAGCTCTTCTATTTGTTTTTAACTCAAGACCCACAGAAGGATAAAGCTGGGGGAGCAGCTGGGTGCACCTCGCTGGGGTAACCACCCCTGCAGGAGCTTCAGACCCAAGATCACAGGCACAAAGGGCTAAATTTAAAAAAAAAAACACAAAAAACATTACAAAAAGGTGCTGCGGCTGCAGAGACGGGGAGTCCCTAACCTGACCAACCACTGCAAGAGGAAGAAATAGGAAAAGCCACAGAATCATAGAATTGTCTAGGTTGGAAAGGATCTTTAAGATCATCTAGTCCAACCATCAACCTAGCTCTGATAAAAAAACAAAAAACCAAAAAACAAAATAACCCAAAACCCCACATCACTAATCCATGTCACTAAGCACTAGATCAACCCATCTTTTAAATACCTCCAGGGATGGGGCCTCAACCACTGCCCTGGGCAGCCCATTGCAAGGCTTCATAACCCTTTCTGTGTAAAAATTTTCCCTAATATTCAATCTGAACCTCCCCTGGTGCAACTTGAGGCCATTTCCACTTGTCCCATCACCTGATCCTTGGGAGAAGAGATCCCACGCCTCTCTACACCCTCCTTTCAGGGAGTTGTAGAGAGAGAGAAGGTCTCCCCTCAGCCATGCAGGAGACCAAAAGATTCATGGATTCTCCCATCAACCAGGGAACTTGGTTGGGAACAGGAGGGGAAAAAACCTTCACACAGAAGTACATGAGACCAATCTGACAGTGGCCACACTACGGTGGCCACCACGAAGACCTGGAAGACATAGACTCAAAAGTTCTGTGGGGTTTTAAGATGTTCTGTCAGAGATAACTGCTAACCGACTGCCTCACCTAGAGAGGCACCACCCAAATCACATCAACTGGTGCCATATTGACTACTTTAATCTGGTTTGGGGCCACCATCAGCAGGTTGCACCATCGGGGGTGGCAACGGGAGAGTAAACTGGCAGCCACGGCAGCCTCTTGTCGCTGCTCTCCAAAGTGACATCAGGCCATTACTGCGAGTACCACACCCTGGCAAGCTCTGCTTTATGCTACCCCTGCTTAAAATAGCTTCCCGAGTCATTACCTCAGCAGCATAACCCCCATCACGGCCTTAATTGCAGGAGAACATCAACGTTCAATGTCTTTCAGCAAGGTTTCTCTGGCGCTGCTCCCTGAGCACACAAAGCCGAGGGACCGCACGGGCTGTTTGAGGGTGTTCTCAGGAAGGTGAGGCAGCCAGGGAACGGCTTAATGCAGGGAATTTAAGAGTTATGCAAATGTCTAGCCTTCCTCAAGATGCTATCAATTAATTAGGTACCAGGCTCAAACAGCTGCGGTGGAAGTAACAAAAAAAAGACGCCACTCGCTTTGTGCCTTCAAGATTTCCCCAAACAAATTATACCTCTTTTAAAGCGAAACCCCAACTGTGATTATTAAGCTTCATCGCCGTGTTAGAAAGATTAAGATTTCATTTCTATGAATTATTTTAGATTTAGGCTCAATTCAGAGACATCATTTGCAGGGTAAACAGATGCAAAGCAGGTTTAATCTCTTAAAATACACAGCTGGGGATTTCTATGGGGCAGCTTGAAAAATTAGCACAGAAAATGGAGGTTTTTTTCCCCAGTTACAGTGGTTGGGGGGGTCAGAAGGGGAGGGATGGCTGGGACAGGGAGCTGGGGTTACAGAGCAACCTTCAGTCCAGCCACCAAGCCAGAGCAGGTTAGGAATTCAGATCTCAGCCCTCTTTCCTGGAGGCACGGGACAGACCTCGCTAGCCCCAGCTGCTGGCCACACTGCCCAGCCTTATAGCCCACAGCCTGGCCAGCCTGGAGGTCTGGGGCTTCCTCTGTCACTGCCTCCAGGTGAGGAGTCACCTCTGTCCTGCACGGCGGGGAAGCGTAACTCATGACAACACAGAGTACACCTTGAGAGCTCTAGGAACAAAGTTTAAGGAAAAAACGTCAGTTGTATTAATCCCACACAGAAAAGCTACAGCAAAGCGCTGATCACTCACCAGCAATGCAATCAATACCACACACTCACAGAATGGTTCGGGTGGGAAGGGGCCTCAAAGCCCCCCCAGTCCCACCCCCTGCCCTGGGCAGGGACACCTCCCACCACACCACGTTGCTCCAAGCTGCCCCCAACCTGCCCTTGAACCCCTCCAGGGATGGGACAGCCACAGCTTCTCTGGCCAACCTGGGCCAGGCTCTCACCACCCTCACACCAAAGAACTTCTTCCCCACATCTCAGCTCCATCTCCCCTCTGTCAGGGTCAAACCCTTCCCCCTCCTCCTAGGGCTCCTCTCCCTCATCCAGAGTCCTTCCCCAGCTTTTCTGGAGCCCCTTTAGGCACTGGGAGGCTGCAATACTGGTCCACAAAGCCACCAGTTGGGCTACACCAAAGACCAGCAGACGTAGCAGCAGCCTTCCCAGAACAGTGACACACAACCCGGACCACTCACCTGCCAGGCATCCAGCTCCTGGAGAAGGAAAAGTGGGAAGAAAGCAACACTGCAGCGCTCAGAGAGTGGAGGTAAGGCACGGAGATGAGTGGTGGTGATTTTCAACAAGGGTGGAGGGAGAACGGGGGCTTCTGGAACGGATGGGGCCGAGTGTGTGACAAGATGGCACGGCAGGATGACAGACATCTGCCCAGACCACTACTTCTCCTCCCTGGGGACCTCCAGCCCCAGCAGGAGGGAGCAGGAATTTCCCACTACCCCATCCTGCTCCCAACACCCACCTCCCAGCTCCAGAGGCTCCAGCAAACCGTGCTCCCCCCAGGAAGGCCGTTTGGATGGGCAACCTGGGGTGAAGCCGAGGTCTCAGCATGGATTAAGGCAGGAAAATATTCCTACAGCCTTTCCTCCGCCTGCTCAACTGCTATTTACGGTGGGATTGGAAGCCCAAGGCAGGGAACAGGCTCCAGCACACCAGGCACGCAACAAAACCCAACCAGAGGTACAACAACGGGACCACTGGCCTCGCAGAGGAATTGCTGAGCCCCCAGCTCATTCCCTCCATGGAGCCAGGAGGTGGCCATGGTTGGAGAGCAGCAACAGCACGAAGGGAAGGGATGGAAGGAGAAGCCAAGAGGCAGTGGTGGTTGCCCCTGCCCGGCTTGGTGTGCCCCCAGGAGCAGGCTACCAACAAGACCTCCAACAAGCCACCAGCTCTCCATTCCCGACAGCACGAGGTACCATTCCCAGGCCCCAAAAACACATCGCAAGAGCCCCCCCAGACAGCACGACAGCAAGATTCCGGCTGCACCTCCTTCTGCTAATCCTCCTAAGAGCATGTGGCAGCCACGGTGTCACCCTCCACAGCCTCCCGCTCAGCTCAGCAGTCCTCCTGGCCACCTGAAGAAGGCCACCGCATCAATACCCACAGATATTCAGGCAAAAATAGGGCTGCTCACTCCTCTCCCACCTTGCCCAGCCCAGCAAACCTTCTGACAGGGGTCGGATCCCTTCCTGGAAGAGCATGGCCCTCCCCAGGACCATTCTCCCACCCCTTTGACATCCAGGAGGGGCAGCTGAGACCCCCACGGGGGCAAGCTCTGCTCCTGGCTCCAGGTCTCTGGGCCACCGTCCCATCCCCTTGTCACCTCAGCCCCAGCGAGTGGAGTCTGCAGGGTGTGCCTGATCCATCTGCAGCGTCAGGCGTTGGGCTGGGCACGTTTCTGTGGAGTCAGCGAGGTGAGGAACCTTCAGCCCCACAGCCACGAGACACAGACTGGGGGCAGAGACAGGGAGCTGGGCTCCTTGAATAAAGCCTGAAGAAAACTCACACCTCCGCCAACATTTGGCCAACACAGGGCTAATTTCTCTCCTAGCGATTAATAAAACCGCACTTTTAGAAGGCTCTAGTGTCTGAATTAGTGACAATATATACTTTATAGCCAAGCTATGCTATATGGGATTCAAAGTCTCGGTGTTTTCCAGCTCCCCAGGTGTGGGGGTGAGGAAGAGCAAGACTCAGGCACTTGACCCAAGCTGCCAACAGGGTTATTTCATACCATGAATGACACATTCAATACAAATTAGAAAGTTTGCTGAGAAGTTCTCTCTCTCTCTCTCTCTCTCCCTCGGTGGCTGCCATCCTGAGAACTCCTTGCCCTGGTGCCAGAACCCCAAGCCCTTCCCTTCCTCCCGCAGCCCCAGCGCTCACAGGGTCCCACATGGGCTGTCCCTGCTGGGAGAGCACAGCTTCTGCTGGGGAATGGGCTGGGGACAGTCCTGGGGTGGTTTATATTGGTATCAGGTTCAACGGTGATTCTTTAGTGTTGTTAATGTTAATTATCTAGTTTTACTCTATTAAATCTGTTTATATTCCAACCCTCAGGTTTCCTTATTTTTTCCCCCAATGCCCCTTCTCAGGTGGGGAGGGGTCATGGGGTAAGAAAATAATTGTCTAAACAACAAGGAATTGCTGGGGGCTCCACAAAACACAACAGCCAGGCACAGTGTGAAGCAGCCCCATCACCCCCCCTGCACCCAGCTACTTCCCTTCCCGCTGCCAGCGCGCTCCGTGCCGAAGGACGACGCCTGAATTCCCTCGTGCGCCGGCGGCACAGAGGGCCCGAGCAGGACCATGCACGCCAGCTCCTGAGCCTCTTGCCTGCGCTTCCAGAAGGGACAGAGAAGCCTCATCTACAGCGACAAGCTCTTTTGGCAGGAACCTCCCCAAAAAGTCACCCGGAGATGGGCAAGTTGCAGGGTCAAATCCCAGCTGTGAGCATTGTCTTAGGGCGGCGCAAACATCCTCCTCCCAAAATGAAACGACAAGCACCATTAAAAAAAAAAAAAAAAAAAAGACATTATTTACTTTTACTTTTCATCATAGGTTATGACTGGCAGCCTCGGAAAAGCATGCGAGAGCGGAGCCAGGACACTTAAACTCCCCTGGCAGCAGAACGGTGGGAAGCTCGCACGACTGCGGTCTAAAATAAATCCTTAATCCCTGGGAAAGGCAGAAAGTTCTGCAGAGCTGATGGCAAACCTCAAGAGCAAGAACGTTTACGATGACAAACACCCCTTGGTTTAAGGGCCCTGGAATTCCATCAAGATTTGGACCAGAAGAATGAAATATCGGGAATGAAATAAAGAAGTTAAACTGGGTAGGGATGGTTTTCGATGTCTGTGTGTCCAATCCTTGCAGAAGGGCTGAAAAGGCAGCAACAACAAACCGGACCCTGGGGGCCTGACAGCGACCGCCCAGGGGAGAGCAGCGAAGAATCACCAAGGGCCCAAAAAAGGATAATATCAGAGAAAAACCAGGCACGACGGGAACAGGCAGCAGGACA
>JAOTQQ010000005.1:18391872-18404101 GCA_026546715.1 Gallinago undulata
GGGAGTCCTAGGAGGATTGTGGGTTTTCTGGGATAAGAGATGGTTGGAGGGTGCTGGGGGGGGGGGGGGGGATGCAGGGGATTTATGGGGATCAGAAGGGTTGAGGGGTCTGGGGCAGCAGGGGGTCCCGGGGGGAGAGGGGGGGTTGATGGGCTGGGGGGGGTGCTCAGCCCTGTCCTGCTCCCCCAGGACAGCTCAGGGCTGCGGCTCTGGAAGCGCCGCTGGTTTGTGCTGGTCGATCTCTGCCTCTACTACTACCGCGGTGAGGGGGGGCCGGGGGGGGCAGGGGGACCGGGGGGACTGGGGATCCCTGGGGGGATCAGGGGTCCCCGGGGGGATCTGGGTTCCCTGGGGTGGTTGGGGGTCACTGGGGGTGGCGGGGGGGGGTCAGAGATGCTGGATGGTCGGGGGACTCTGGAGCAGTTGGGGGTCCCTGGGAGGGTCAGGAATCCTGGGGGCGCAGGGGTCCCTGGAGCAGTTGGGGGGCTTTGGGGATCAGGGGACCCTGGAGAAGTTGGGGGGCCTTGGGTGTTTGGGGATCCTGGGGGGCCCCCAGGGTGGTTGGGGGTCCCTGGGGGGGTGGGTGGGGGTCTCTGGAGTGGTTGGGGGTCCCTGGGGGGGGTCAGGCACCCTGGGGGATCGGGGGTCCCTGGAGTGGCTGGGTCTGCGCACTGCGGTGGGGGGCAGCCCCCCTGCCTGGGTGAGTGGGGTACGGGGGAGCCGGGGGGGGAAACGGGAGGGGGGGCAGCAGGGGGGTTTGTGTGCATGGGGCCTGGGTAGAGAGGTGTTTGGGGGGATCCTGGGGGCAGGAAGGAGGTGGTTGGGGGTGGGTCACAGAGGGTTTGTGGGGTCTGGAGGGGGTCACAGAGGTTTTTTGGGGGGGCCTGGGGGAGCAGTTAACTCTTTAACCCCTGTTTTCTTTCCCTCCCAGCCCCCCCCCCCCTCTCTCCCCACAAGCACCCCAGGAACCCCATCATGCAGATCCCCCCTCGCCCCCATTGCCCATCCCCCCACCTGGCTGGTGCTCCCTGTGCCCCCCCGGTGAGGAGCTGGGGCCCCCACCCACGCCCCCTCCTCGCCGCCCCCCGATCCCTCCACTGCCCCCCAGCAAGGTGAGCTTGGTGGTGGGGGGATGGGGGGGCACAGGGGGGGGCAACCTTCCCAGGGTGACCCCCAAACCAACCTCCTTCCCCCCCATTTTGTGGCGTTTGGGGACCAAGGTGTGTGGGGGGGTGCAGTAGGTACCCCCACCCTGAACCTTGGTGCCCCCCCTCTGCCATGGGGTCCTGTAGGTGCCCCATACCCCAGGGATTCCCCACAATGGGGGATTTTGGGGTGGCTTGTTGCCCCCCCCTTCCCCCCCCAGCAGAGTACTTGGGAGTCCCCACACACCCCAGTGCAAGGCACCCCACAGGGCTATGGGGCAGGCTGGGGAGGTTGTGGGGGAGGACTTGGAGTCTGTGGGGTGGGAGGGGCTATGGGGCAGATTGGGGGGGCTATGGGGAAGGTCTGGTAGGCTATGGGGCAGGTCGAGGGGGCTGTGGGGTAAGAGGGTCTGTGGGACAGACTGGGGGGGGAGTATGGGGCGGGAGGGACTACGGGACAGAGCGGGACAGGGCTATGGGGCAGACTGGGAGGGTTATGGGATGGAAGGGGCTATGGGGCAGGCAGGAAGGGCTATGGGGCAGACCAGGGGGCTATGGGGCAGGAAGGGTTATGGGGCAGACTGGGAGGGCTATGGGGCGGGCCGAGGGGCTCTGTGGGGCAGCTGTGGGGCAGGCCGGAGCAGCGGGTGCCCCATGCCCTCACGGGGTTTGCCTTTGCCGCAGGAGGAGGCCCCGGCCCCGGGGGAGCGCTGCGGGACCGAGGACTCCCGGGGGCGGCCGCGGGGAGAAGGTGGGTCCCGCCCCCGCCCCGCCCCCTGCTCCGTGGCCACGCCCCCTCCTGACTCCGCCTCCATAGGAAGGAGCCCGCGGAAGCTCCGCCCCTCCGAAGCACAGACCAACCAGCCGCCGCACCGCAGGGGGCCGGATGCGGCGGAGCGAGACATCGCGGCCAATCAGACACCGGCTTCTCCGACCGACTCTTTTGATTGGTTGCTAGCTGTTGAAGGCTCCGATGGGGCCCCGCCCTCGCAAGGCACCACCTCCCCGCCGGCAGCCAATGAGGCCTCGCCCTGGTGGCGGGAGGGGGCGAGTGGGCGACAAGGAGTGGCGCGCCGGCCAATCAGAATCACCCTTCTCCAAGCCAGCTTCTGAGGGGAGGGGAGGCCACGCCCTCGGTGGGCGTGGCAGGACTGAGAAGGGGCGTGGTTTTATTTAACCCCGCCTCCCCCCGCCAGGCCCCGCCCCGCTGCGGGGGAAGATGGCGGCGGCGCTGCGGCGGCTGCGGCGGGGTTTCCCCGGTGGAGCGCGGTGAGCGGGGCTGGTCCTCCCTGCCCCCCCCCCATCCCCCGCCCCTCATCCCCTCCTTCCCCTCCTTCCCCTCCTTCCCCTTCCCCTTCCCGGGCCCTGGCTCCCTCGGGGGGGATGGGCTCCGGGCCCTGGCGCGGTGCCGGGCGGGTCGCGGCGGGGAAGGCCCCCCCTCCCCTCTGTTAATGCATCACCCGGCGGGCAAAGGTACGGCCGGTAGCGAGGCCCCGACACGGGGGGGGGGCCTGGCCTCCTCGGGTGGCCCCGCCCCTCCTTCTCCGGGGGGGGTGAGGCCGTGGAGCAGCGGGTCTAGGGCTGGGGGGGTCCTTTGCGGGGCAGGAGGGGGTGGTCTGTGACCTCCTTCCCTCCCCGGGGCTGTCCCCCTTCCTTCCTGCCCCCCCCGAGGTCCAACCTCACCCCCCAGAGCCTGGGAAGGGGCAAGCTGCACCTTCATTTCCGCCCCCCCAAAAAAAAAATGGGTACAGGTGCTGCTGGGCCCCATCCCCTATGTCCCCCCCCCTTTTTTCCCCCAACGAGATGAACTGAGTGAACCCCATTGGAGCCCCCCCAAGCTGGACAGTGCCCTCCCCTGCTCCCCCCGGAGCCAGGAAGGCAGGACCTGGCAGCGTGGCCTCTAGTTCCTGAGCCACCCGTGTGTGTCCCCCCAGGGTTTGGGGGTGTCAGCTGGGGGCTCAGTGTGTCGTGTCCCCCCCCACCATGGTGTGGGGGTGTCCGTCCCCCCCGGGGCTGACCCGCAGTCCCGCAGGGGGTACTCGCGGGAGGCCGAGGGCAGCTGGTTCCGCTCCCTCTTCGTGCACAAGGTGGATCCCCGCAAGGACGCCCACTCCAACCTCCTCTCCAAGAAGGAGACCAGCAACCTCTACAAGATCCAGTGTGAGTGGAGGCGTGGGGGCCCCCCTCACCTTGCAGACACCCCCCCATCTGCTCTGCCTTGAGCCCTTGGAGGGGTCTCGGTGCCCACCCTTGGAGGGGTCTTTGGCTCCCTCCCTTGGAGGGGGTCTCAGATCTCCCCCTGGGGGGGGGGGGGGAGTGTGTCTCAGCCCCTCTCTCCTCTCCCCACAGTTCACAACGTCAAGCCGGAGTGTCTGGAAGCCTACAACAGCCTGACGTGAGCCCCGCCGCGCGGCCTGTGGGTCTGGGGGGGGGATGGCTGACATCCTGGAGGGGTGTTGGGGTCCTGCTCTGGAACCTCATGGTGGCAGGGCTCCTCAAACCCCCCCCCTTTCCCCCCCCCCGGGATCCCATTAAGACAGAGCTTTCGGTGCCTGGCCCCCTCCTGCTGGGCTGGGAGGGCAAATTTAGGGGATCATGAGTCTTTTGGGGTGGCTGCCTGCCCCCCCCTTCCTCCCCCCCCACTCCAAGAAGGACATTGAGCTGCTGGAGCGTGTCCAGAGGAGAGCCACCAAGCTGGGGAGGGGTCTGGAGAACAAGTCACACGAGGAGAGGCTGAGGGAACCGGGCATGTTGAGTTTGGAGAAGAGGAGGCTGAGGGGAGACCTCCTTGACCTCTCCAGCTCCCTGAAAGGAAGGTGGAGAGAGGTGGGGGTTGGCCTCTTCTCCCAAGGGAATAATGACAGGAGCAGAAGAAATGGCCTGAAGTTGGGGCAGGGGAGGTTTAGATGAAATCTTGGGAAGAATGACTTTCCTGAAAGGGTGGAACAGCCTGCCCAGGGAGGTGGTGGAGTCACCATCCCTAGAGGGATTGAAGAAGCCTGTGGATGTGGCACCTCAGGGCTGGTGCACGGGATTGTTGGTTTGTGTCTGTTTGTGGGTTTGGGGTTTTTTTGGGGGTTGTTTCGGTGGTTGTTTTTGGTTGGACTCTATGATTTCAAAGGTCCCTTCCAGCCGTGAAGATCGATTCTGTGTGTCCCTGCAGAGAAGAGGTGCTGCCCAAGCTCCACTCGGACAGCGACTACCCCTGCGACCTGGTGGGCAACTGGAACACGTGGTACGGCGAGCAGGACCAGGCAGGTGAGGGGCTGCGAGCCGAAGGCCAAGACCTCAGCTTGTGCAGGGGAAGGGGGGGGGGGGCTTTTAGGGTGCTGCCCCCCCCAGCCCTCTTCCCCCAGTCCCATTTTCTCCTTCCCAGTTCACCTCTGGCGTTTCTCCGGGGGGTACCCGGCCCTCATGGACTGCATGAACAAGCTGAAGCAGAATAAGGTACTCCCCCACTCGGGATTGGGGTGAGCTTTCCCGAGCTCTGCCCCTCGATTTTGTCTGCCCCACGCCGTGACCCACAGCCCGGGTCACCCTCAGCCTCCCCCACCCCAAAAATCCCCAGGAATACCTGGATTTCCGCAAGGAGAGGAGCCGGATGCTGCTGTCCCGCAGGAACCAGCTGCTCCTGGAGTTCAGCTTCTGGAACGAGCCCCTGCCCCGCCGGGGACCCAACATCTACGAGCTGAGGACCTACAAGCTCAAGGTGAGGGGCCTTCGGGGGGGAGCCAAGGGATCCTGCCTGCTGTTTTTTTTTTGGGGGGGGGGGCAGCCCCCCCCAAATTCCTCCAAATTCCCCCGAGCAGGGGGAGCAGACAGGACTTGGGCCGCTCACTCTGGTTTTGAATTCTCTTCTTTCCAGCCAGGGACCATGATCGAATGGGGCAACAACTGGTAAGCCACTGGTTTCCCAGCACGGAGGTGGGAAAAGGTCCCCCCTGGAGCCGGGGGGCGGGGGGGGGAGTGGGGGGGTGACTCCCCCCTCAATGTTTCTACTGCTGTGTGCCAGGGCTCGGGCCATTAAGTACCGGCAGGAGAACCAGGAGGCTGTTGGGGGGTTCTTCTCCCAGATTGGGGAGCTGTATGTTGTGCATCACCTCTGGGGTAAGTGTGTCGTGTCCCCCCCACCCCCCTCTTCCCCCCCCCAGCGTTTCCTCACCCACGGGGGTGGGGGGAGGCCCTGGGTGCCACCCCCGTCCCCTCCCCACAGCTTACAAGGACCTGCAGTCCCGGGAGGAGACGAGGAACGCCGCCTGGACCAAGAGGGGCTGGGATGAGAACGTGTATTACACGGGTGAGCGGGGACACCCCCCACCCCCCCACCCACACTGGGGACCCCCCCCCACATCGGGGAGCCCCTCCCCTCACTCCTCCTCTCTTGATTCCTTCACCAGTGCCGCTGATCCGGACCATGGAGTCGCGGATCATGATCCCCCTGAAGATCTCCCCCCTGCAGTGAGGGGGTCTGCCTGCACCCCCGGGATGGGGGGGGGGTGGGGGGCTCACTCCGAACCACCCCCCTGCCCTCCTGGGGAAGGGTTAGGGGGGGTGGGGGAGGTCTCTGCTCCCCCTAAAGCGCCCAGCTCTCTTTCCCCCCCACCCACCGATTTGGGGTGCTCTGGGGGGGGGGGGTTAGAGCATGGAGGAATCTGCAGCTGGGAGCCCCCCCACCCCCATCCTGCAGCATGTCCCCCCCGGGGTGGGGGGGAACAGCACTGCTGGGGAGGGGCTGGGCAAGCTACACGGGGGGGGCTGTCTTAATTATCTCTGATGGGACCAGTGGGTGCCTTTCCTGCCAATTAAATATTTAATATGCCAACGCCTGGCCCTCTCTGGGGAGAGGGAAGGAGGGCTAGGGGTGCTCGGCCCCCCCGCAACGGGGTGCGGACCCCCCCCGCCCTCATCACACCCAGGGGGACACCCTGCTCCATGCCATGGGTGCCCCCTGCACCGAGAGGGGGGGACACCTGGCACCGAAAGACCCCCACTGGTGGGTGCCCTCATACACTGAGTCCCACCCACAGCCCTTCTGTGCCCCCAGCGCCACTGAGGACCCCACAGTGTGCCCCCCCCTCAGCCCTTCTGTACCCCATCCAGCCTCACTGAGCACCCCATACTATGCCCCCCCAGCCCCACTGGGGACACAATAGTGTGCCACCCCACCCCCACTGGGGACCCCATACTGTGCCCCCAGTGCCAGTGGGGACCCCACACTGTGCCCCCACAGCCCCTGTGTACCCCCCAGTCCTGCGGGGGACCCCACACCCTACCCGGCCCCCCCCCGCCCGGCCCCCCCCCCCCCCCCGGGTGCCCTCCCGCACCAGGAGCCATCGGCCCCCGCAGCAGGGCCTGTGAATGGCGGCGGTCGCCACGCCCATTTCCCCTAGGCCACGCCCCCGTCGCTGCTCGCGTTCCTCCAGGGGGAGGGAGCGTCCGCCAGGGGGCGTCTCTCGCGGGCGCCGCTCTGCGCCCCGCGCTCGCCTGCTCCACCGACGTCATTTCCGGGCGGCGGTGTGGCGAAGGGGGGGCGGTGAGTGGGGGGGGAACCACCGGCCCGGGGGAACCGGGCGGAACCGAGACGGGTAGGGGATCGGGGATGGGGCCAGGGCTGAGCTGAGGAGGGAGGGGAAGGCCCCCAGCGTCCTGGGTGGGGGACTGCGGTGGAGGTGAGAGCCTCAGGGCCTGGTAGAGCGCGGGGGGGCTCCGGTAGAGTGCAGGCCCCTGGGCCCGGTAGTCTGGTGGTCGAGGGTCTCTGGAGGGAGGAGTGGAGGGCTCCGGGCCTGGGGGGCTGGGGGGGGCAGCTCTAGAGGAGTGGAGCCCCCCGGGCTCAGTGTGTTGGGGGTCTGGGGGGGGTTTCCGGTAGAGTAGAGGCCTCCGGGCCCTGTGTGTTGGGGGTCTGAGTGGGCTCTGGAGGACTTGAGGCCCCCGGGCTCGGTGTGCTGGGAGTCTGGGGGGGCTCTGGAGGAGCAGAGGCCCCTGGGCCCGGTGGTCTGGGTGGGCTCTGGAGGAGCAGAGGCTCCTGGGCCCGGTAGTCTGGGGGGGCTCTGGAGGAGCAGAGGCTCCCTGGGCCCGGTGTACTGGTGGCCTGGGTGGGGCTCCAGTAGAGGCCCCCGGGTGTGGTGTGCTGGTGGCCTCAGGGGGCTCTGGAAGACTGGAAGCCCCTGGGCCTGGTGTGCTAGGGGCCTATGGGGACTCCGGAGTAGAGGCCCGCAGGACCAGTGTGCTGGGGGTCTGGGGGGACTCCAGTAGAGCAGAAGCTCCCAGACTTGATGTGTTGAGGGTCAGGAGGGGGGCTTTAGAGGAGTAGAGGCTATCCTTCCCCGTGTTCTGGGGGGTTCTGGAGGAGCAGAGGCCCCCAGGGCTGAAGGTCTGGGGGGGGCTCTCGTGGAATAGAGGCCCCTGGGCCTGGTATATCGAGGCCTTGCTGGGGCCCCAGAGGAGGAGAAGCTCCTGGGCCTGGTGTGCTGGAGGTCTGCAGGGGATCTGGAGGAGCAGACGCCACTGAACTTGTGTTGGGGCTCTATGGCAGGGCTGAGAGCTGGGATGGGGGACGCTGGAGAGGAGATGGCCTGGGACTGGGTGGGCAGGCAGGAATCATAGAATGAATCACAGAATGGTTTGGGTTGGAAGGGGCATTATAGATCATCTAGTTCCAATTCCCCTGCCGTGGGGACAGGGACAAGGAAGCTGGGAGGGTTAGGGTAGGGAGGAGGCGCAGGGGCTTGCTGGGCTGGGAGGCTGCGGAGCCCAAGGCAGGCTGGCGGAAGGGAGCTCAGGGTAACCCCGATCCCAGGCAGCTTCTTCCCCCATGGACACCAGCTTTGCCTCTTCTCCCCCAGTCCTTGACTGACAGCACCATGTCATCAGACTCCAGCAAGAAGAGGAAACCCAAAGTGATCCGCACAGATGGGGGTCCACAGGAGGGCAAGCGGAGCAAGGCCGATGCCGACCAGGTAGGGTGCCCCTCTGCCTCTCCCTGGCCCCACGGGCACTGGCAGAGCCTGCTTGCTGCCACAGCGTGCTTGTGTCCTCCTGCTGTACAGAGGGGGCTCTTCGCCGTCCTTATTCTCCCCTTTGGGAAGTCATGGGGCCGTTCCTCCAGAGCTGAGCCAGCTCCCAATGCCTCTGAAACTCCTCCTTTGAATTTCTGAAACTGCTCCTGTCTCCTTCAGGAAACTCAGCGCTCGAGGAGTGAAATGTTCCTCTGGAGACATAGGGAAAGCGAGCACAAGGCTGAAAAGTCCTGTTGGGTGTTTGCAGGTTGTCTTAAAACTCTCCCATGAGCATCAGAGTAACTGGGGTTCCGCCAAAGTTGGGGTAGGGATTGAAGAAGTAGCCACCATCCTGGTTTATTCTGTGTAGTCATGTAGACATATCAGTGCAGGGCAGATTCCAGTTAAATTTATAATAACTATCTAAAAGACAACCTGAACTTCCCAGGTGTTTTAATGCCTGGTGGCATTTATCTGGGATTGTTAACTGAGCACTCTCCCTGGTGTAAAGTCTCCTCAGGCATGGGATTAACGGGCAGAGCCAAGAATCAGGAGTTTGTTTCCCAGTGGCTTTTCCAGGGAAGGGGAAAGGAAGGAGTCGCAGAAGGCGCTTTCTGCCTTTGCAGGATGCTCGATACTACAGCGAGGAGTGCGAGGTGGATCTCCGCGACCCTATCAAAGACTATGAACTCTACAGAGAGACCTGCCAGGAGCTTCAGAGGCTGATGGCAGAGATCCAGGAGCTGAAGAGCAGAGGCATCAAGGACAATGTAAGGAGAACCCTCGGTGCTTGATTTTTAGTGTGTTCTGTTCTTTGATGTTTTTTCCTTAGTCCGAGTGGAACAGGAGCAGAAGCCACGCCATCTTCTGGGGAGAGTCTAGAAAATGGAACAGCCTCCCTTGAATGTAGTAAAATGTGATTATCTGAGGTGTTGGGTGTGACTGAGCAGACGTTGTGCAGACTGAGTTCTTCTAAAGCATGTCTGGGCTCCTGGGGAGGAAGTTGAGCCCCTCCTGACTGCAGTGGGGTGGCCGGGCTCTCACTGTCCTTTGTGTGGCATTATGGGCACTTGAGGCTCAAACACCTCTCTCCCGACTGCCAAGAAAAGTCACTAGAATGAGCCCAGACACACACCCCCCCAGTTATTTCTAGCAAGTGACTTGTGAGTCTGGCAGTAGGAGGCTCCCTCAGAAACCCTGGGGACATTATTTGTGGCTCCAGAGCGAAGCGCAGAGCCCCCTTTGTGACAGTTCTTGCACAAAGTCCCCGCAGCAAAGGGGCTTTGTGGTGCCAGTCATTTCTCCTGCTTCAGACTCCTCTCTCCTGCCACTCAGGCTTCAGAGATCGACGAGCGGCGCATTCAGAGCTGTGTCCACTTCATGACCCTGAAGAAGCTCAACCGACTGGCTCATATTCGGCTGAAGAAAGGGAGAGATCAAACCCATGAGGTAAAGAGGGACTGGGGCAGGGGAGGGTTGGTGAATACAGGTCAGGATTTAGTGGGATCAGAGATGGTGCCATTTCTCCCAGGTCTGTGTATGGATGTGCAAGAGGAACTGAACACCAGCCAGGTCATGGGTTTTGAATTAGGGCTTTATCAGGAGACTCTACTGCAATGATGTGGGAGCTGTAGTCATAACGAGTGATGGAGGAGTGCTATCTATCACTAACGAGTGATGGAGGAGTGCTATCTGTTTCTGCCACGAATATAACAGCGAGTCAGAAAGCTCTGTCTTGAGAGTCTGGTGTGCTGCAGGCCTGAGAAACGTGTATGTGGTTGACCGTGAAGCTCCTAACCCAGACATCTCGTAGAGCTTTTCACAATTTGGGAAGAATGCTCGTTTTGTTGGCACCACTGAATCAGGGGGACAGGAGGGGACTCAGACTATGTGCCCCAGCCTGTTCTGTGACTTGTCCCCAAAACATGCTGCTTCCAAAGCAGAATCAGTTTGATGTGATGAAGATTTGCTTTTCCAGCCTTTGAAAATGTGTTTTTACCCCCCAAAAATTGTTGCGTGCTCTAAACCCCACCATCCCTAGCTGGTGTTGTGAAGGGGGAATGCGTTGGTGACTCTCCTGCGGGGTGTGTTTGTGGGGAGGGAGGTGACAAAGCTTCATCTCCTGCTGTGTCTTTCAGGCAAAGCAGAAGGTCGACGCGTATCACCTACAGCTCCAGAACTTGCTCTATGAGGTGATGCACCTGCAGAAAGAGATCACCAAATGCCTGGAGTTCAAGTGAGTTTGGCCAGGAAGGAGGGACAGTGTGTCCAAGATGGGGTGGAGACCTCGAACGTTTGGAATCTCATTGCCTGAGCCCACTGTGGGAGGAGAGCGGGTGCTCCAGATGCCACCATGCAAGAGAGATGGAGTGTCCCAGAGTTCTTGTGCTGGGACGTGGGGAAGGAGGCTTGTGTCGGGAGAAGGGAAGAAGATATCTGTCGTGATAGAGGGACAGTGGAAGAGAAAATGGGTAAATGTCAAAGATGTGACCATGCTGGTCTCTTGAAGGACTCTCTGGCCTCCGTATATCAGGAGTTTCCTTCTGAAAGCCAAGCCTTCCATCGTGCCCATTGCATAGGCAGCCCTCTGAGCTGCTGCCAGGATGGCTGCATTTACACTGATGCCTCAAAGAGCACTTTAGTTAACTCTGCAGGGAAGGTGTCTCTGTGAAAGGAGGGACCCTCTTCAGACCTTTCTCTCCCCTGCTGAGTTCTGTTGCAGTTCAGCTCACCGATGCTGTGGTGTTGCTAACGGGGCAGAGTGAAGCCAAGGAACAGGACAGTGACAATGACTGCTCTCTTGTGAGACAGGGTTGATTCTGGCCTTGCTGCAGCATTTCCCACCCTTCCCTGACCTGTTCTGTCTGTCCCTGCAGATCAAAACACGAGGAGATCGAACTGGTGAGCCTGGAGGAGTTTTACAAAGAGGCCCCCCCTGAAATCAGCCGGCCTGCCATCACCCTGTCTGAGCCCCACCAGCAAACCCTGGCCCGCCTGGACTGGGAGCTGGAGCAGCGCAAGAGGTGGGTCTGTGGCATCTGGGTTCGGTGTCAGCCTGTCCTTCTGCTCTTGGCAGACCCCGGGAGGGAGCTGTGCAGCAAAGCAAACGCGCGTGATAAAGGTTTTAACGCCCTCCTGAAATAAGGAGAGTAGAACAAGCGACAGATTTATCGTGTAACTGAGCCCTTGGTGTGGAGCACTGTGCTTTGTGTAGAGCTGGACTTGGTAGGATCCTTGTTTCATAGATCACGGAGTTGTCTTTCACGTGATTGATGAAGGGGGATCCTTTGGAGCTGAGCAACCTCCAGATCAGTGTGAGAGAAGCCCAGACACAAGCACAGCAACTGTGCAAGAGGGGTTGCCCGTCTGGGACCATGCCTTGTGTTCTGGGTGATGACAGCAAAGGCCTCGTGGCTCTCCTGATCAGCCCAGATATATTCCCTCACTGAGGCAGCGAACATCAGTGCTGGCTCTTGGGTATTAAAAGAAGAAAAAAATTAATTTTATAGCTTGACATGTCCCTGGTGTCTGCTCGGAGGCTCGTGCAGCAGGGAGTGGGGACGCCGCCAGTCGCGGGGGTGATATTGAAGGACGGGTGGTTACGAGCTTCCATCCAGAACCTGGTTCTGCAAGACATGCCATGCAGGGCAAAGCCATCCCTGTTGTGTCTGCTGTGCTGTGGTGTGAGGAGTGAAACCAAGCCAAGCTGGTGCTGCAGCTGGCCCTGCCTCCCTGTGCTCCTGACGCTTGCCACGGTGGGGAGCTGCCAGCACAGCCGAGCTGTGACAGCCACTGTTGTCCTGGTGTTCTCCTGCTCTGTCGACCCTTGCCTCATGTGAAAAGCAAACATGACCCAATATTCTTGTGTTTTGATAATGGCCAGCAGCTTTTTCACTGAATTTCACTGAATTTTTAGAGTTGGAAGGGATCATCTAGTCTCTTCATCAACTCCCCTGCTGAAGCAGGATTGCCTAGAGCTGGAGCATGTTACTCAGGACAGCATCCACGTGGATCTTGAAAATCTCCAAAGAAGGGGACTCCATGACCTCCCTGGGCAGCCTGTTCCAGGGCTCTGGCACCCTCACTGTG
>JAOTQQ010000005.1:18404201-18435512 GCA_026546715.1 Gallinago undulata
AGGTCTCCCCTCAGCCTTCTCTTCTCCAGGCTAAAGAGTCCCAGCTCTCTCAGCCTTTCTTCATAAGGGAGATGCTCTAATCCTTGAATCATCTTCGTTGCCCTTCGCTGGACTCTTTCCAGTAGCTCCTTGTCCTTCTTGAACTTGGGAGCCCAGAACTGGATGCAGTATTCCAGTTGTGGCCTCATCAGTGCAGAGTAGAGGGGGAGAATGACCTCCCTTGACCTACTGGCCACTCTCTTCCCTACACAGCTCAGGATTCCGCTGGCCACAAGAGCACCCTGCTTGCTCATTGTCATTTTGCTGTCTACCAGGACCCCCAGATCTTTTTCTTCAGAACTTGTCTCCAGCACGTCCACGGCCAACTGTATTGGTGCCTGACATTCTTCTTCCCCAGGTGCAGGACCCTACACTTTTCCCTGTTGAACCTCATGAGGTTGTTCCTTGCCCAGCTCTCCCGCCTGCTCAGGTCATGCTGGATGGCACCACGGCCCTCCGGGGTGTCAGCCACCCCTCCCAGTTTGGTATCGTCAGCAAACTTGCTGAGGATACACTCTGTCCCCTCGTCCAGGTCACTGGTGAATATATTGAACAGGACTGGACCAAGTATTGACCCCAGGGGGACACCACTGGTTACAGGCCTCCAGCTTGAACCTGCTCCATTAATCATTATCCTTATCGTTAATCATTTATCAGCCAAATCAGTCTGGAAGGATCAGTCTGACCCTGCTAGTAGGTCTGCATGAGCAGAGCAGACTGGCAAGAGGTGCTGTGGGTGGGTGCTGGGTGGCTCTAACGCCTCGTGCTTCACCTCTCCAAGATCCTCCACATCAAACCCAGCTGCTTCTGCCTGGTGGAAGGCACCCAGGATCCTCCAGACGGCTGCCTACAACACACGCTGGCAGAGGAGGGTTCAGTCTGGAGATCTCCTCAGGATTCTCCTTGCTGAGAAGCCTTGCAATTCCCAACCCTCACCCCACAGTATCTTGGGAACGCCACCGTTCACCTCTTGCCACTGTTGTGGGAAATGGCCACTTCAGCTGCCTCAGGAGCAGGCGCTGAGAGGGCTTTGGCGTTATTGGTGTCCACCTATAACCATCACATTGTGGAGTAGTGGATTTGTATTCCAAAAGGTGCCTCTTGAATGGTATTACAGGGGTCTTTGCTGCTCTCACAAGCTGAGGGAGCTCAGTAGAGATGTCTGAAAGCTGGACAGTAAAACTGTGTTGTGTAGGAGCCTGTTGGGGAGTGTTGACCTGACACAACTATAGTTTTTTTGGGTCTTGCAATGTTGAGGACCCTCAGAGAGGGTTCCTCTGCACTTCGGGTGCTCTTGTCCAGTAGGGAGCAGGGCTTTCCTGCTGCCGTGGTGGTGGATTGTCCTGGGCAGCTTTCCCTGCTCCATACCCAACTTTTCCTGCTCCTGCTGGGCGAGAGGTTGCCATCACCAGCAATAAGGAGATATTCTCCCTAAACATGAGCATATCCAAGGCTCGGAGGGTTGTGGTGAACTTGCATTTTCCTGGATGTTCTCCCCAGTTACAGAGGAGCACTTGCTAGTCTATTAAACCTCGATTTTCATGAATTTACCTAAGGAGTTGATGTGACGTGAAGGGACTCTGGTGATATGAAGTGGAAAAGCCTCTTCAGGAGCTTGGTGGGGTTGGCAGGGCTCCGCTGGTGTGGCTGCTGCCACAGAGGCTGGTGTGGGAGCGGGTCTGTTGAGGGAAGATCCAGTTGCTGTCCCGTCTCAGCACAAGGCTGAGCTTCCACTTTGTCTCCCAGTTCATTTTCCAGCTTTACTCAGTTCTTTTCTGCCTCCACTTGCCCTTGACATTAAGAACTCTGTGTTGCTCATCGTGTCTGAGGTCTTCTGGTTCCTGCAGTGACTTTTCCCAGCTATGGGGCCCCAGATGGGCACTGGCAGGCTTTATAGCTGTGATGTGTGGCAGTAATTGAATTCCCACCCTTAGGCTGGCAGAGAAGTACAAGGAGTGCCTGACCAGCAAGGAGAAGATCCTGAAGGAGATCGAGGTGAAGAAGGAGTATCTGAGCAGCCTCCAGCCTCGACTCAACAGCATCATGCAGGTACTGAAGCTCTGCAGGGAGGGGAGAATGCCTTCGGGTCTGAGCTGGGGTCACACTCTGAGGTGTTAGAGAGGTGCAATGCCTGGGCTGATTCTCCTTTGGAGGCATTTTACTCCCAAAGCATGGGCGAGAGGTGGATCTGCCTCGTGCCAAGACTCCTCCAGAGTCTCCTTGTTTATGCGGCAATTCCTGCAGAACTGCGGATGGAGGTGTCGTTAAATGGGCCTTTCCCTGGAGAGTGCTAACGTGGTTCTAGCCCCTTGTGATTGCCTTGGGAGGGAAGAACAGGAGAAGGAACTGGGTTATTTTCAGATCCAGAAGTTTTCCAGCGAAGGAGAGCTGCCAGCCCTTCCCTGGGGGCTTGCCGGGCCCGTGGCTGCATTTAACCCTGCACCGGTGCCGCTGTGCTGGTTTCCAGTCTCCTGCTTGGGGTGATGGAGGGGGTGAGGGGGGCAAAGTGTTGCGTTCTCAGTGATGAAGGTTAGCCTTCTTCTTCCCCCAGGCCTCCCTGCCTGTCCAGGAGTATCTCTTCATGCCTTTTGACCAGGCCCACAAGCAGTACGAGACAGCCCGACACCTCCCGCCGCCTCTCTACGTTCTCTTTGTTCAAGCCAGTGCCTACGGTCAGGCCTGCGGTGAGCACCGAGGGGAGAGCACAGTCCTCAGTCCTGAAAGGGGCTTGGGGGGGCACTGCTCCCCCCACGGGCCAGATTTCATGGAACCCTGCCTTGGGGACACTTTGGGAGGTCCTTTTCATCCCGTTTGCTAGATTTTGCTGAGCCCAGAGGAGCAGGGTGGCCCCGTGGCCAGGTGTAATGAGGCAGCAGGATTTGAAACCTTGTTTGCTCAGCTCCCTCGCTGGACAAACTGCTTGGGAAGCTCCCTTCCCACCTCTGCCCCTCCCTTCCCAAGGTCAGCAGGGATGTCCCTGCAGCCTGCGAGCCAGCTTGGTGCTGACGTGACCTCCCAAAAACTGTCACCCCATAGGGTGGGCGTTGTGTTGTGCCACCCGTGGCTGGTGGTGACTCCAGAGCGGGCGGTACCTCTGCCTTCACTGCAGCTCACCTGAAAGCCTTCATCCCCTACGGCAGCTTTGCATTTCGAGGGGCTTTCTGAAGAGCGGGCAGGCTCTGGGGGTGGGGCAGGCTGCAGAGCAGCATGGAAGGACCACACTGTGGCACTTGGCCACACCAGGTCCCTGCTAATAGCAGTCTGTGGCTGTGGGGACACAGCTCCTCACTCCCCATTTGTGCCAGCCATACTCCAGTCCCTCTTGCCTCTTGGTAAAGATTTGGCCTTTATGATTTCCAGGGACAGTCCCCCAAAACCCAGCATTTTCCCCTTTTCTGGCCCATCCTAACCAGGAGATCCAGCACTGCAGTGGCCCCACAGAGCCCTCTGGACAACTGTCTCTTCCCACTGACCCTTCCTTTGAGCTTCTTCTGCCTCATGCAGCCACAAAGTGGGAGCTTCCTGGAGCAGGGCTGCTTCTAGCTGCCTTTCCACACAAGTGGGCCTCGTAGCTTAGATTTCATGTCTCCTCTGTAGATAAGAAGCTTGTGGTGGCCATTGAAGGGAGCGTAGAGGAAGCCAAAGCCCTGTACAAGCCGCCTGAGGACTCGCAGGGTGAGTTGGGGTGGTGTTGCAGAGCAGTTGGGTAGAGAAGTGAGTGGGTGCTGAAATGGTGCAGTTCCTGGTGTCTGCACTGAAGACCACGGCAGCTGAGTCCCTCCATCCTCAGCTCCTCCTTCCTGAGAGATGTTCACAGCCCCCCCTTTGAGAGTGACCCTGGTAACGGGGACATGTTCCTGTGTGTCTGCACCCTGCTTTTGGGGGGAGGGTGACATCTGGGGGAGCCATGGCCTTGGAGAAAGGGCTGGTAGTCCTGCTGGTTGTGGGAAAGCTGCTGAGCCCCAGGTAGTCCCCGTTACACCCCTCTCTTTGCACAGATGATGAGAGCGATTCTGACGCGGAGGAGGAGCAGACCACGGTAAGGGATAGAGCTGTCTCCTTCTGGGTCTTCACCCATCACAGTATCGTGAGCAAACCGCTCTGCACCTGCTGACTGGGAGGAGCTGGACCCAAGCAGGTCTGGGAACTGGTTCCTATATGCGGCGAGCGCATGTGGAGGTGCGCTGTCGTTAAACCCAGCCATTTCTTGGGAGGAGAGAGGTGCCATTTCCAGTTTCTGTCCCCAATGCAGGAGAGCCATGGTACAAATCTGCCCCGCTCATGTCCCACTGTGCTCGCATCCCCCTCGGCAGCCACCCTGCAGCTCCCCGGCTGGAGCTGTTCCACTTTGTATAAATAGCCCTGGGCCAGGGAGACTGGCTGGAGGCTGGCATCTGGCAGGGAGGGGTGTGTGTCCATCCCCTGCCAAAAGTGCTGGCCTGAGCTCTGGGGACTGATCAGTGCTCCCTCGGTGGCGTTGAAGTCCTACAGGTTGTCCCTTCTGGGTGCTGGGGAGAGGCTGTAGGTGCTGGAAGCCCACAGGAGATGCCACCCCTCCCCACCAGCAGCACCCTGGTGTATTGGGCTGTTCCTGTGGGAAAGAATAAAGGGAAGGACCTCAGCTTCTTGCCCTTATAGTGGGGAAGGTTTTGGGGCCAGCAGTTCCTTGGCCTTGTCTCACAGGGGCGGGGTCACTCCTGGGAGCTGAAGGAATGACAGGAACCAGAGCTGGTTAGTCCTCCCCCTGCAGCAGGGCAAGGGTTTCCTGCTCCCCTCCCTTTCCAGGGCTGCTCTGTGGCTGCTGTGCTGGGGGATTGGGCAACTAGACTGGTGGCAAGGGAAGAGCAGTGGGAGAGAAGAGTGTGGACCAAGGGTTCCCGAGGAGCAAGAGAAGGGTCTGACAGCTCTGTTTTGCCCTCCCCAGAAGCGGCGCAGGCCCACCCTGGGTGTGCAGCTGGACGACAAGCGCAAGGAGATGCTCAAGCGGCACCCCTTGTCTGTCACCATCGACCTGAAGTGCAAAGGTGAGTGGGGTTTGGTGACCCTTGGTGGAGAGCGCAGAAGGGTGTGTGACAGCAGGTCAGGGAGCAGCCCAGCAGCAGCTTGGGATCCTCAGGGAGAGCTCTGGATGCAGAGAGGCTTTTCTGCCCCAGCCGGGATGACCGTGGCCTTCCAGGGGAGACTGAAGAAGGTGTCTGTCTCCTGGAGCTCCTCTCATCCACGCAGGTGGGATGACCTTGCTCTGAAGCTTTCTCCGTCAAGATGGGAGCTTTTCTCTTTCGTGGCTGGTCTTGGGCCTGACAGACACTGTCTGGCAAATGCTGATGGGATGGGGTTGGAGGTTACAGTCCATCAGTTGCCAGTTACTCCCCACGCTGCCTCTTTGCCTCATTTGCTCCTGTCCTAGCAAGGGGGCATGTACCCTCTGCAGAGTGCTCCAGGCTAGAGCAGACAGCAGCCCCTTCTCTTTTGGCACAGATGAGAACGTGCTTCACCTGACCTTTTACTACCTGATGAACCTCAACGTCATGACAGTGAAAGCCAAGGTGGCCACTGCCGTGGAGATGACAACTGCCATCAGTGCTGGGTAAGGAGAGCCCTGGGGGCACACAGCCCAGAGCTGACTGCGCTCTCATAATTAGCCCAGAGCTCATCTGCCAGCAACCCCTCCGCTTGCCACCATCACCCTGCCCTGGTGTCCTGCAGAGTCACCCCTTGGTGGAGCAGTGTAGTGCCAAGAGCAGGCCCTCTGCTGAGCCATAGCTCTTAGCCAGCCCAGCCACTCCAGCTGCCTGCCTGGGAGAGGTTTTAACCCTTGTCCTGTCTTGCCTGTGGAGACCTTTGTGCAGAGCTGGGGTTTCAAAGTCCTGTCTCGGCTCATCTTTTGATGGGTAAAGGAGACCCCAAAGAGCACAGCTCCATCTCTCTCTGGGGAGCATACAAGGTGATCCACTCCCCTGCCCTGTGCTATCCTTCCCCTTAGCTCCAGGGCCTTGCCTCCAGACAGCATCCTCATCCTCTCTGTCATGACAAGCCAGGGGCAGGGAGGTTAGGAACCTCCTAGGGAAGTGGTGCCAGACCTGTCAGGAGCTGGGGGAGAATATCTCCTGCTTGTGCTTGTCACATTCAGTCACCCTCTCACAGCTGAACCTCTTTCCCCCCCTCCTGCAGCCTGAGCCAGTTCCCTTCACCCGCTGGCTCTGCGGGTCACCTTGTCTTGAGTGCTGGAGATGCAGCTGCCTCTCCCTGGGCTCCCCAGAGACTGCTGGAGCCTGATTTGTGTGAGGAATAGCTGAAATGGCAGACCTGGGAGCCTGCCTGGGGAGTTCTGATCAGCTGCCAGCTCTCTGCTGGCTCTCCCCGCATCGAGGGGGGGTGTCTGAGGAAGAGGGAGCTGGGAAGGGCTGGTCCGGGCTACCTGGAAGCAAATGCTGCCTCCTAGTCTGTCCCGTGTGAGGCCTCTTGGGGTTCTTTTTTTCCCCTGGAGGTACCCAAAACCCTATGTGACAGCAGCTAGAGCCTCTCCACAGGGTGTTCCCTCCCTCACAGCTGCCCTTGGCTGTCACACCCCAAACCAGTGAGGCTCTGGCTTGAACCGAACCCCAATTCCTACAGCCCTTTATGCTTGGTCAGGATTATGAGTATGGTCAGACATGAAGAATTTTATTTTATTAAGCAGAGTTCCTCTGCTTAATGACCTCCCAACTTGTGGAGGTCACAATCCCCTTCTCTGGGCTTGGAGCTTGTCAGTGGCCATCCCAGGGAGACACAGAGCCCAGGCTGCTGATGATTAATTTCTTCCCTCCTCCTGCCAGTGACCTGCTCTCCCCGGACTCCATCCTGAACTGCCTCTATCCAGGAGACCATGGGAGGAAAACACCCAACCCGGCCAACCAGTTCCAGTTTGATAAAGTGGGGTGAGTGGGACGCTGACCCACACATCTGGGGTAACTTTGCCCAGGCAGTTGGTGTGACTGCCCTGCTCCTGGCAAGGCACGTTCCTCCCCAGCTTGTCAGGGAGAGCTCAGCACCCAGGAAACTGGTATCTGGCCAGTTGGGAGGGCTCGTTGGGCACAACTTGGGGTGCCCAATGAAGAAGTACCTGCTTCTTCTGGCTGGCTTGCAGGCTGGGTGGTGGGGGGACGGGGAGGGAGAAGTTCTGGGGTGGCATAACCCTTCCTTGTTGTCCCCACAGCATTGTGACCTTGAGCGACTATGTGACAGAGCTGGGGCACCCCTACGTGTGGGTGCAGAAGCTGGGCGGCCTGCATTTCCCCAAGGATCAGCCTCAGGCACGTCACACACACACACACCCTCTCCACCAGAACGGTGAAATGGGGGTTTGGGGAGGCTTTGGGGACAGTTGTGTCCTGTCCTTTCCGCCCCCCCCAGACCTGGCACCAGCCCCTCCCAAACCACAGCTCACCCTTGGTTGGGACAAAGCTGTGCCGTGGGGCCACGCCAGCGTGTTTTGTCTCCCACCTGCGGTAGTTTAAGCCCCTGTTCCAGGCACTGAGCAGTGCCCTGGCCTGTCGCTGTGGCTGGGTGGGCTGGCTTCTGTGGTGACAGTCCCTCTTGCCCACAGCACACGGTGACCGCGGACAACTCGCTGAGCGCCAGCCACATGGAGCTGACGGTGAAGCTGCTGCGGACGAGGCTGCAGTCCCGCCTGGCTCTCCACAAGCAGTTTGCTTCGCTTGGTGAGTGCCAGGCTCCCCCATCCCCTGCCCGGGGAGTGCAGCAGCAGGGTCCCCTTGCGGAGGAGAGCTGACTGATGTCACCCTTTAGTGGTGACGCTACAGATATGCAGTGCCACCCTCAGCGTTCCCAGTCGTTTCTTCTGTTCCTTGGTGGTAGCAGGGCTGCGAGGGCTGCCACGTTTTGGGAGGGAGAGGAAGGCTGTGCCCCTTCTTGATGCCCAGCACCCTTTTGGCATTGGCCATCCCTGCACTGGGGACTGATTTGGGCCATGGTGGGAGGTGAACCACACACCCACGTGTGTCATAACACCCTTTGAGCAAGCCAGCTGTGCACTGCCAAGGCTCTGCGGGATCACAGCGAGGTCCCCCCTGCTGCTTTCTGGGCACCTGATAAAGGACAAGGATGTCCTCAGGTCCTGGTTTTGCAGCATCCCCAGCTGCAGCACAGCGACAGAGCTCTGTCCCCAGCCCTCCCCCTGCTTCAGGTGGCCTTGTCTTTGGTTTCAGAGCATGGCGTTGTGCCAGTTTCCAGCGAGTGCCAGCATCTCTTCCCTGCCAAGATCGTCTCGCGCCTGGTGAAGTGGACGGCCGTTCCCTATGAAGATTACGCGGTAGGCACCGGGCGCGAGGCCCTACCCCTTCCAGCTCCCACACGGCGCCAGCACCTGCTGATTCCTCCTCTTGCCTCTCCTCCCAGGAGCTGCACTACACCAAAGATGTGATAGAGGCCGGCTTGGCTGAAGACACTCACCTCTACTACATGGCCCTGATAGAAAGGGGAACGGGTAGGTGTATTTCCTCCCCCTGGCAGTTGCTGATTCCCACGCTGAACGTGCCCTAGGGTAGCTTCTAGGGGGTCTTCGTGGGACATCCCTCCTGCTGGAGGCCCTGTGGGCTGTGGGTGATGTTTCTTCCCTGCTCAGCCAAGCTCCAGGCCGCCGTGGTCCTGAACCCTGGTTACTCCACGCTGCCGCCCATCTTCAGCCTCTGCCTGAACTGGAAAGGAGAGCGAACCAGCAGCAACGATGACAATATTCGGGTAACCTGGGGGGGGTAGGAGAGGAATTGGGAGAACCACTGGCTTTTTTGGAGGGGGGGTGTGGGGTGTTTCTAGTGGTTCTGTGTCCATAATAAGCTAGCTGTCGGGCTGGGCTGGTGGCCAAGCAGGTCAGGGCAAGCCCATGATGAAGTGGCAGGTCCTGGGAGGGCAGAGCAGAGACCCAGATCTGTGCCCTTCTGTTCCTTCTGCCAGGCCATGGAGAGTGAGGTCAATGTGAACTACAAGGAGCTGTGGGGACCTAAACCAGGCTACCAGCTCCTCACCAACCAGCTGCAGCGCCTGTGCATGGTGCTGGATGTCTACCTGGAGACGGAGCCCCACGACCCCAGTGTGGAGGGACCTAAAGAGTTTCCCCAGGAGAAGATGTGTCTGCGCCTGGTCAGGTGAGACCCTGGGGCAGCGAGGAGCTGGCTGGGGGGGATGGCAGGGAGCCTGGTGGCACTGATGTCCATGGAGCACAGCTCTGTCTGACCTGGGGGGATCTGTCCCCCACGGTTGGGCCAGTACCCCAAGGCCCTTTCTGTGGGTGCCATGGGCTTCCTGACCCCTGTGGGTCATCCTCTCCCTCTTCTCTTCCAGGGGCCCCATGCGCCTGAAGCCCTTCAAGTTCAACTACCCTCAGGGGTTCTTCAGCCATCGCTGAGTCCCTCTCCAGGCATTGCTCTGGGACGGAACCTCATCCCGTACGCGGGAGGAGCCTCCCCATCCCACTATTCCACTTTCTTTTCCAAGATTTTTGGGTTTCATGTGAAGGTTTTGTAGCTAAAGAGATTAAAAGCTGAACTGAAGGAATAGTGTGTGGGTGTGGCTGGGATGGGGGGGGCCATGGGGGGGGCTGCAGCAAGCCCCTACCCCACATCTCTCAGCTTTGGCAAGCGTCTTGCTGCTGGTACATGCCCTTCCTGGGGCGCTCCCCCCCTCCTTCCCCACCTCAGGGCCTCTAAACCACGGAACTGAGATGGCTAAAAACTGAAATGGCTAAAAATAGCCCCTTTCTGGAGCCCGCACTGCAGCCCCAGCCTGTCCTTGCTTGTGCTGGCCCCCAGCCAGCTGACTCGGCACAAATCCCACAGCTGGGGGGGGGGGGCAGAGAGGGGGGGGCTTCACCATTTCCCTGGGCTCGCAGAGAGGGGAGCAGGGCGGTGTCCTGTGAGAGGCAGGAGCTCGTAGCACCCTGCAAGGGGTCAGGGATTGGCTCGAGGGGGGTGTTGGGGGGTGGAAACCAGCATCCAGGCTCGCCCTGCTGGGTGGCTGGGGGGGGGGCTTTGAGAGATCCTGGGGTGGCATGTCCCCCCCCCCCCTTCTCTAGCACCACCTCCCTGCCAGCGTGGCAGAGTCAGGGCTCTCAAGGTCAGGTCCTTGTCCTTCCTGGCCCCCAGCCTCTCTGTGTCCCCCCTGTGGGTGATTTCCCCCCTCCCCAGGAAGGCTGACAGACCCTTGTGGTGCTGCAGCGTCGGGGTTAAACCAAGCCCCACCCCCCACCCCCCCCCCGGGAAAAGTGCTTTAAAAAGAGAAGGAAGGAAAACCAAGACTTCAAATCCTTTGGGATTTCAGGGAGGGGCTGGCCCTGTTTCCAGCCCCTGCCAGGCAGGGATGGGTATCCTTTGTGCCTGCCAGGGGGGTGGGCTCACCCCACGCAGGAGCTGGCCTTTCCTCCCTCAAAACCTCCCGTGTCACTTCTTCAGCACTGGGTGACAGACCCAACACTCGCTCCCGCACCTTCTCCACCATCTCTTCTCCCCCCCCACCCCCCCCCTTCCCCCCCTCCCAGAGAGGAGGCCAGGAGAGTCAGGATGTCTCCGTAAGCACTTTATTTGGTTATTGCACAGAAAGCAAAGAACAGTGGGCTGAGGTTCCTGGTGCACCGTGTGTGTGTCCGTAAGCGTTCCCTGCAGCACCCAGCCTCTCCCACCCAAGCCAGCTGCAGCCTGGGGCACTGCTGGGAGGGACATTTTGTCACACACTCCCCCCCTCAAGCCAGGGAGGGACCCTGCCAAGCCCCACCCCCACCCCCTCAAGCAGCTAGAGCTCTGCGTTGGGTTCATCCATCCGTTGCACATACGTTAAATAAATGCACTTATTGGAGAAGGACGGGCGGTTCCCCCGGGGCTGGGGCCCTTCTCCTGGGTTATATTTCAAGTGTTTACATGTGGCGCTCGGGGTGTCACCTTCTGCTGGGGGGGGGGAAGCTATGGGCCATCCCGCCGGGGGCCGCATCTCTCACACGCACATATTGCTAAGGAAAAGCCTGACCCGGCGGGAGGAGGGGGGGGGTCCCCACCCCAGACCCAGCCTTTGGAGGGGGAAGGGAGCAGCTCCCGCACCCAAAGGTGCTCCTGGGTGCCCCGCTCACTTCTTCCCCGCAGTGGGAAGCGGCTCCGGGGCTTTGCCCTCCTTGATGGAGGGGACCTCGGCCTTGGGAGGCTCTTTACTGGCTTTGGGCTCGTCTTTGGGTTTCGCTTTGGCTTTGGGCTCCTCCACCTTCTCCTTCTTGGGCTCCTCCACCTTCTCCTTCTTGGTCTCCTCCACCTTCTCCTTCTTGGGCTCCTCCACCTTCTCCTTCTTGGGCTCCTCCACCTTCTCCCCAGCCTTTGGTTTCTCAACCTCCTTCTCAGCTGCTTTGCCAACCTCCTGTTGAGGTGGTTTTGGTGGAGCTTCCTTCTCAGCCTTTCCATCTTCTGCAGGTTTGGGGGCCGGCTTGGAGGCCTCCTTCACCTGTGGGGCTGAAGGCTCTGGCACAGCAGCTGCCTTCTCTTTGGGCTTCTCCTCCACCTTGGCTGGGACATCTTTCTTGGGGGCTTCCTCTTTCTTGCCCTCCTCAGCTCCAGGCTTGGAGGGAGCCTTGGCCTCTTTGGGCTGCTCTTCCTTCACAGGGGCTTTTGGCTCCTTGGCCGAGGTCACTTCCTTCTGCGGGGACTTGGCTTCCTCTTTCACAGGAGATTTGGCTTTCTCAGGGGACTTCACGGTCAGAGTCTTGGCCTCCTCCTTTGAGGGAGTTGGGGGCTTCTCTGGGGACTTCACAGCTGGGGACTTGGCCTCCTCTTTAGAAGGCGTTGGGGTTTTTTCTGGGGATTTGACAGGTAGAATTTTGACCTCCTCTTTTGAGGGGGGTGCAGGCTTCTCTGGGGACTTCACAGCCGGGGTCTTGGCCTCCTCTTTCAAGGGGCTTGCAGGTTTCTCTGGGGACTTCACCACTGCGGGCTTGGACTCCTCCTTTGAGGGGGTCGGGGGCTTTTCTGGGGATTTGACAGCTGGAGTCTTGGCCTCCTCTTTTGAGAGGGTTGGGGGTTTCTCAGGGGACTTCACGGCTGGGCTCTTGGCCTCTTCTTTTGAGGGGGTTGCAGGTTTCTCTGGGGATTTCACAGCTGGGGTCATGGCCTCCTCCTTTGAAGGGGTTGGTAGCTTTTCAGGGGACTTGACAGTTGGGGTTTTAGCTTCTTCCTTTGAAGGTGTTGGTGGCTTTTCTGGGGACTTGACAGCTGGGCTCTTGGCCGGCTCCTTTGAGGGGGACTCGGGTTTCTCTGGGGACTTGGCCTCCTCTTTTGCGGGAGACTTGGCCTCCTCTTCACCCTCTGCTTCAGCTTTCTCCTTCTCTTCTTCTTCCTCCTCCTTCTCTTCAGCTTTCTCCTCCTCAGCCTCTTTTTCGGCCTCATCCTCCTCTGTGACCTCCTCGGTCACCTGGATTTCTTCTGTCTGCTCCTCCACAATCACTGTCTCCTTCTCAGCTTTTTCCACCACCTTGATCTTCTCCTCACTCTTCACCTTGATGTTGGTGGTGATGCTGGGAGCCTTGGGGACCACCTCAGGGAAGGAGATCATCCCAAAGCCAGACTCGATCCGATATTCCTCCCCTTCCAAGAGCTTTCTGCCAGGAAGAGACCGGAGCAGGGCAGTCAGTGATAGTTTCTCACCTCCTCCCATGACCAGGAGCTGCCAGCCATGCCCTGCAGCTCCATCTCCCTCCTTGCCCCGCTTTGAACGTGCTTTGCTGACCCTCCTGCTCCTGCACCTTGGGCTGTGCAGGTTTCCTCACCCTTTTCTCTGCAAGCCATGTGCAGGGCTGGCTCACCCAGCTGAACGGTGCCCGCTATGGTCTTGGGATGAAAGTGTCTCACCAGGAAGGGCCTGGGTTTTAGTGAGGACCCTCGAGGAGCATCCACCAAGACACCAGCACTAGAAAGTGGCTGAAACCCTCCCACCTTCCCCATTGCCCACCCCGTACCTATAGGCAGCAATTTCAATGTCCAGAGCCATTTTGACGTTGAGGAGATCCTGGTACTCCCGGAGCTGAGCTGCCATCTCCCACTTGGTGTTCCTCAGCTCGCTGTCAAGCTGCTGGATGGTTTCCTGCGGCAGAGAGAGCAACTGGTGACATGCAGGGGGGAAGCAGTGCCCAGGATGAGGGTGACACAGCACTCCTAAGCACTCCCCTGCTCTCCAGAGGAGGGACAAACTGCTCACCCAGCACTGGGGTGCCCTCATGGAGGGATCTGCACCCGCCTTCCCCTGCAGACACAGAGGGAACATGACACGTCCAGGGTTTCAGTGTGTTCAGATCCCTTGGGGGAGCTGTCAGGAGCCTTGGCCCACCTTCAGCCCCCTCCCACAGCTCTCTCCAGCAGGGATGAGCTATGGGAACGCTTTTAGGGCTTGGGTGAGTCTGGTGGCCACCAAACCCCAGCCTGAGGCTGATGGGGCATTCAGCCTGGGGACAGTGTTTCAATCCATGGGCACCACATTGTGCAGCAGCTCCCAGCCCTGGGACAACAGATGCCACCTGAACCCAGGGCGTGGTTCAGTGGCGTCATGGGCAGCTCAAAGCCAGGCAGAGATGGGGGACGACTCCATCACAGGTGGAGGAACACAACAGTCTGGATGCAACTTCAGGCTGTGGGTATCTGATCACCAGGAGCTGGGGAAGGCCAGCTTTAGACACAACCCTGAGTATTTCCCACTGGTCGTCAGCATCTCTGAAGGCAAAGCACCCAGGAATGCTCCTCCCCGGCAGCTGGATGGTCCCTCCCCGCCAGATGATGCCTGGGATGCTGCCCACTGCGTCACGTTACCTGGTAGGACAGGACATCTGCATGATGGCGCTCCTCCGAGTCCTGTCTCTGCCTCTCCAGTGACTCCTGTGTCCCTTTGAGGGCTTCGAGCTCGGTGGTCTTGGACTGGAGCTGCCGGCGGTACTCGCAGATCTCCTCCTGGGCCAGGCGGATGGCGTCCGTGTTCACCTTGGCAACCTCCGAGAGCTTGTCCAGCCTCACTGCGACAGGGGAAAGGAGAAGCTGGAGGGGGGGTGGGGAACCTCAAATCCCTTATATTTATGGCCTCTGCAGAGCCAGCCCCCAGCAGGGGCTCCGGGGGCAGCGCGAAGGCTTCGCCAGCCCTCCCTGCTTGCCAGCCTGGACTTCATCCAACGCAAACCCACGCCCTCTGGGGGCAAGTGGGGGTGTGTGTGTGTGGGGGGCGATGTTTGTCGCATCGGTCGCCCCGGGGACAGAACCCGATGCTCCCGGGAAGGGGGGGGACAGCGCGACCCGCTCCTGCCGCTCTCCAGGGTGCTGAAACGCCGCTCTCGGGGGTGCTGGGCTGCCGCTCTCCAGGGTCCTGAACCCCGCCTCCCCGCACGGGTGCCCCACCCAACAGCGCAGCGGGGACGCTCCGTGTCCGTCACCGTCCTCCCCTCTCCTCCTTTCCATCAGGGGATGCGACACCCACCCCCCGACCCCCCACCCCCCTTCCGTGCTGTAACCCCTTTGCCCGCACCGCACCGCACTGCAAACTCTCCCGCCTTCGATTCAGTAGTGGGTGGGGAGGGGATGGGGGGGGGCTGGTAGGGCATCTCGCAGCATTAGCGGGGGGCGGCACCCCCCGCAAACTTTCCTGGGGGTGGGGCGGTCACTGCGCCACCCTTCTCTCCCCCCCGCACTGGGAGGTCCCCAGTGTTCCCAGAGACACCGAGGAGCTGGTGACAGGGGTGGGGTTACCCTAACTCCCTCCCGGAGCCCCTTGAGATATAGGGGGGGGGGAGGGGGTCCCTACTCCCCCCGGGGAGGGGGAAAGGAGGGGGGAAGATCTGCCAGCGGGACCCCTCCGCGGGGTGCGGGACTCACCGCGGAACCACTCCTCGGCCTGCAGGGTGCTGCGGGCCGCCGTGCCTTCCAGCTGGGCACGCAGGTCGCGGAGGGCGGCGGTGACGCCGGGGCGCAGGGAGGAAGGGGGTTCGGGGGGGGGCTCGGGGCGAGCCCCGCGGAGCAGGGCTCCCACCTCGGCCCGGTGCTGCCGCCGCAGCAGCTCGGCTTCCTCCCGCAGGGCTCGGGCTCGCTCCTCCAGCGGCCCCCGCGCCCGTTCCGCCTGCGCGGAGCGTTGGGCCAGCCCCCGGGCCGCCGCCTCCAGCTCGTTGCGCTGCCGGGCTTCCTCCTCCAGCCGCCCCCGGAGCACGGCCACGTCCTCGGCCAGGCGCGACCGCTCCAGCCGCAGCTGCCCCTTCTCGGCCCCCAACCGCAGGACGGTGCCCCGCATGTCGCGCAGCTCTCGCGCGTACAGCTCGCCCATGGCCGAGCGCCCGGCCTGTTGCTGCCGCAGCGCCGCCGCCTCCGCCGCCAGCGCCCGGTTCTGCTGCTCCAGCGCCCGCACCCGCTCGATGTAACCGGCGAAACGGTCATTCAGCGCCTGCAGCAGCTCCTTCTCGTTCCGCGCCCGCGGTTCGCCGTTCAGCGACTCCAGGCTCTCGGTGGAGGAAGCGGCCGCGCTGCCGCCCCCCCCGCCGCCGCCCCGAGCCCGCCCCACCGGGCCCGGCCAGGAGTAGAAGCCGCTGGAGGCGGCGGAGCGCGGGGGAGCGCGGCCCGGCTCCTTGCGGAGCCCCCCCGGGGGCCCCAGCAGCGTCTCCAGCATCAGGCTCATGGCGAACCCCCCCACTGACGCTGCGGCACTTTCGCTGCCCGCTTTATATAGGGCTCGGGGCGGCCGCTCCGCCCCGCCACCGGCAATGGGGATGGGCACCGGCACCGCCCCGCGCCGCAGCCTCGAGGGGTGGGGGTTACCCCACGGCCACAGCCCGGTGGGGAGCGGAACGGAGAGCGGGCAAGACGGGACTGAGGAACCCCCCCGGGAGGAGTATAGGAGCCCCCCAGGGAGGAGCAGGACCCCCGGGAAGGGAGTGGGAACCCCCGTGAAGAGAGTGGGGACCCCCGTGAAGAGAGTGGGGACCCCCGGGAAGGGAGCGGGGACCCCCGGGAGAAGAACGGGAGCCTTCGTGGACGAGCAAGGTCCCCGGAGAGGGAGTGGGGACCTCCGGGAAGAGAGCGGCACCCCCAGGAGGAGAACGGGAGCCCCAGGGAGGGAGTGGGACCCCTCGGAAGGGAACGGGGACCCCTGAGAGAACTGGAGCCCCCAAGGCGGAGTAGGACCCCCGAGAAGGGAGGGGAGGCTGACGAGAAGGGAGCGGAGACCCCCGGGAGAAGAACGGGAGCTCCAGAAAGGGAGTGGGACCCCGAGAAAGGGAGCGGAGACCCCCAGGAAGGGAGCAGGGACCCCCGGCGAGGGAGCGGGAGCTCCAGGAAGGGAGTGGGACCCCCAGGAGGAGAACGGGAGCTCCGGGAAGGGAGTGGGACCCTGAGAAGGGAACGGAGACCCCCCCTGAAGGGAACGGGGACCCCCGGGAGAAGAACGGGAGCCCCCGTGGCAGAGCAGGACCCCCGGAAAGGGAGTGGAACCCCCAAGAGGAGATCGGGGATGCCGGGAAGGGAGCGGAGACCCCCTGAAGGGAACAGGGATCCCCTGAGGGAAGAACTGGAGCCCCCAGGGCAGAGCAGGACCCCTGGGAAGGGAGGGAAGACCCCCCGGGAAGGGAGCGGGACCCCGAGAAGGGAGCGGGGACCCCTCTGAAGGGAACAGGGGGAGCCCCCAGGGCAGATTAGGGCCCCCGAAAAGGGAGAGGGACCTTGGGACGGGAGCGGAGACCCCCAGGAAGGGAGCGGGGACCCCCGGGAGAGGAACGGGAACCCCGGGAAGGAGAGTACGAGCCCGGGAACGGAGCTGGGACCCCGCCGGGCACAGCACGACCCGGCCCCGGGGGAAAAGGAGAGGGGGCCCCCCCCGTGAGGGCAACGGGCACCCCCTCCCACGGGTGGAATGCCGGGGGGGGCCTCAGTGCCCAGACCCCCCAGCTCCGGTGGCTCCCCGGAGGGCGGGCACTGCCCCTGGGGGGTCCCGGGGGGGCGGAGGGTGGGGGCAAGGGCTGCGTCCAGCCAGAATGGCGGACCCGGCCCTTCCCCCTCGCCCCCCAGCCTCTCCGCCCTTGGGGGGGGGGCACCCCGGGAGCCCCGCCCCGCCCTCGTGCACCGCCCGTCCGGCCAATCAGCGCTCGCGGTCCCCCCGGCTCGGGCCAATCATCAGGCGCGGAGAGCCCGGACGGCCAATCAGAGCTCGCGGGCGGCCTGGCCAGTCCATGCACATAAGCGGTGCCCCCCCGCCCCGTCCCGTAGCCCCGCCCCTCCACATATAGCCCCGCCCCTCCACATACAGCCCCGCCCTATCCCCGCCCATCCCCGCTCCAAGCCCCGCCCCTCAAGGCGGTAGCCACGCTCCCCCGCCGACATCGACGTACCCAAGCCCCGCCCAGCCCCGCCCTAGCCCCGCCCCGGAAGTGCTCTCTCGCTCGGCGCTCACTTCCCCTGGGCCGGTGGCAGCGGGCGGCGGCGGCAGCAGGTACGGGCTGGGGGCGGTGGGGCCGGGCTGGGCCCAACTAGGGCCCGTGCCTGCTCCAGGTTGCCTCCCCTGCACCGCCCTTCCCGGTGGTGGGGGCTCTTACCGTGCGCACCCGGGGCCGGGCTCCCTCTCGCCGCTGGGCCCCGTTTCGGGCCTTTCCTGCTCCTCCGCCCTGGGCCGTGGCCGCCTTCAGCCCCGCCGCGGGGCTGCGCCTCTCCCTGGGCCCTCCTGTAGCTCCGTGCCTTTCGGCTCCGCAGACGGCTCCGCAGACGGCTCCGCAGACGGCTCCTGCTCCCCTCTCTCAGCTCTGCCCCCCCCCCCCCGCCCCGGGGCACCGGGTCCTCGCCACCGTCGGGCGGGCAGAACCCCTTAGTGTCCCCGGCTGGGGTGGCTCCCAGGGCCGAGGGCGGCTTTGGGGACAGCGGGTGGCCTTTTCTTGGGTCCCCCTGGGGCACGGCCTCTGTGCAGGCGGAGCCCTGGGTCAGGGCACGGTGAGACACTGGGCAGGTCCACAGGAAGAGGTTGGTACCGGGCCCGGCTGAGCCCTGGGATCGGCTGGGAACGGGGCACGGATCGGACGGGGAGGCACCCGCTCTGAGATCTAGCACTTGCTGTCTCCTCCATCGAGGTTTTGGGGGGGGGGGGAACCCCGTAAATTGCATAAAAAAAAGTCTGTGAGCAGCTTCTGCCTCAAGGAGATGTGTTACAGAACCGTAGTATTGTTTGATTTTAATTATAGGGTTTGATAATTGGGTTTAGTTTAGGTTTATTATAGGTCTTCATTTCTGCAGGTGCTTGTTTTATGGGGTGTGGAGTTTGCCAGAGTTACAAAAGCTGTCGGGAATGCCATCCCTGGAAGAGGTGGGGGCTCGCAGGGGTTTTGCTGTCTTTGCTCTGGCTTGGGGTGCGGGATGTTAAGGGGGTGCTTTGCAGAAACAGCTGGTTCAACCTGGTTTTCTGCTCCCCTAAACCTGGCTGCGGGAGCTGTGGGCTGCTTCCCGTGCAGCTCAGGCTGCTGGACTGAACAGATCTGATACTTTGGGACCCTGAAGGTCCAGAGGTGCCGGTCCTTTCTGGGATCAAGTCAGGCTGGGAACTCCATAGCAGGAGGTGGTTGGCCTCAGACCCCTGCAGAGCCTGGCTTTCCCAGGAGGAGAACATCCTCTCTGCTGCGGGAAGCTGTCGGCGGGGCTGATGCTGCAGGTCAAAGCTCATCTCTGTGTCCTGACACCTCCAGAATAAGGTCCTTGGTGCCTCTGAGAGCGCTTGGCTAGTGTTTCGGGAGGGATATCACAGGTATTTTTGCTCCTCAGGGTGATCTCTGGGCTTATGCTGCTCAAAGTCCCCCTGAGCCAGCTCCACAGAGCACAATGCTTTGGGGTTCCCCCCGTCCCGCTTTGCCCAGTGGCGTGTGATGCAGGAGACACCCCAAGACTGTCCTGTCTCTGTGGGCTTTATTCCCCAATTCCTGCTTGATGGGCTGTATTGGTTGTAACTCATTAGATCTACGTACGGCCGCTCTCCCGGCCCTTCTGCCATCCGGGTTAATTAAGAGCCAGATGCTGGCAGCTTGGGGCTTCTGGTGGCTTCAGCAGAGGCTCCACAAATGAATCGATCTGCCACAATTTTGAGCACCTTGCTAATGCCCCAGTAGCTTGGGCAGAGCTTTAAGCCTTTAGTTGTTAATCAGTTGATGGGAAACGGAGCCCCCTGGGAGGTGTGTGGGTCACTCAGTAACTTGGGGTGGCGAGAGGACACGCTGGTTGCCAGCCCCCACTGCGTTCGCAGACCGTCCTCTGCACCGCTGTGAGTTGGTGCCCTTTATTTTAGAAGGTGTGGGATAATTTGTGACGCTGACTTTGGGGAAGGACACCGGGGGGTGGGGGTGTGTATATTTACAGCTTTGGTGGGAGCCCCAGGGTGTTGCTAACCCTTGGGGTTCAGTGGCACGGTGTAGGGGGGCTGTTCTTAGGGAATTAGGCCAGTTCTTAGGGAAAATATCTTCCTAGGGAGCATATATGGGGCTGGTGTGAGTCTCTGGGGCTTTGTGCTGTCTGTGGGGAGAGGTGTGGGGCAGAGGTGGGGATGACTGCGCACCGTCTGCAGGACAGGATCACCCATGTCACTTCACTGCTGGGGACTCGGAGGAAAAAATAATGGGGTTCAGCAGGAGGCTCTTCAGCTGTGGGCTCTCGTATCTCTAGCTGCTCGTGCTCCTCTTCCGTGCTTTGCTTTTTATCTTCCCCCAGTGGTGTCTGTGCCCGGGCCGGGGGGTTAATCTGGGGACATGCAGCGCTGCTCAGCTGTGGGGGCCCTGCCTGCCTTGTGCCCTCCTGGCCTTTTGCCTTGGCCTGAGGCTGGTTCACATCAGGCAGTGCAGAGCAGGCGTGTGACGTCCCCGCAGCTTCAGTTACCCCCTCAATAGTCAGGATTTGTTTTCAGCCTGCCTTGAGTTTCCTTAATTGTGCCGACTTACTGGGTTTTACTGATCCACCTCCTGCCCTCGGGCGCTTTATTTGCCGCTGCGATGAGCTGCCTTGCTTGCTCAGAGCTTTCTTTTCCTGCTAACCTTCAGTTGACCCTCTGTTTTCCACACGAGCTTCTTTCCTAGAAGCTTGCCCTTTGAATTCCTGCTCCTCTTTGCCTCTCCCTCTGCTTTAGGTGCCACCATATGCCCCCCTGTGCTCGGGGGATGTGTGTTTGCATGGGGCTGGAGTGGATGCGTCTCCCTGTGTTTGCTTCCTTCCCTCCCTCATCAGACCCTCCTGAAGACACATGTCAGGATGGGTAGCTAAAATTTATTTGAGCCAGTAAACTCCTATTCTGGGCTGTCACAGTCTAGATACCCAGTGAGCTGGGGTGTCTCGGCCATGGTTTAAATGCTCGTGTGGTGCTTCCATGGCTCCTTCGTGCCTCTGGAAGAGGCAGCAGCGTTTTCCCTGCATCCCTCCCCGGGCATCTCTGCTATTAGAAGCTGAAAAACTCCTGTCAGTGGCATCTCGGCCTTCAAGGATGGAGGAATCGGCCTAAAACAGGGTGGTAAGAGTAGCTGGGGGTCACTAACGAGTTTTTATCTTCCATAAGAGGAAACAAGTGGCACCAGCAAAGGCATTGGTGTTGTCCCCAGGAATCCCCTGGCTTCAGCCTCAACGTGCTTCCTGAGCAGCAGAAAATCAGATGCTCTAGACCATGGTGCTTCTTCCAGCTGGGCCGTGGGCTCCTTGGTGCTCCATCGCAGGAGCAAAAATAACCTCATTAAAGCTGGGTCCCTCAAGGAAGGTGTCTGCAGCAGGACCCTTCTGCCGCTTGTTGGGTGGATGCGGATGATGTTTTCCACCCTGAGGCAGGAGGAGGAGGAGTGTGGGAGGTAGAATGGTGTGGCCACCATCACGCCGGGGCTCCTAGGAGAGCAACATTGCTCTGGGTCTTCTGTACCTCTTGAATTTACTCGTCCTGGGTGGATAAGATCCAGGATAAAACACTTTGGAGAGCCCCTTTCCTCCTAGAAGCTGGAGTGGGGGGCTGAGCAGCACTGAGCTCCCCACATCTCCATCACTGAGCCTGGGAGGTAGAGGAGGGATGGCTTGATGGCACGTGTCCTGGTTTCACCATTGGTGAGAGCTTTGAGAGGGGGTCTCCCACCGCCCCTTGGCTGTGTGGACCACCCCAGAGATGGGTAGATGGGTGGGAGCCTTCATGCCCTGGGGATGGCAGGTCCAGGGTGCCAGGGAGGGTGCAGGTTTGTGCCACTGCAAAAGCTTGTCCCCAAAACAGACCAGAGGAACCCAGATCAGGTGTGGGTGAGCTCTGACCCCGGATGCTGGTTTCCTGTTTACAAACACTTTACACTCCTTGAATCCAGTTTGGGAGATCGGCTTTAATAATTTTGGCAAGAAGATGGGGTAAAATTTGAGCTGCCATGAGGTTCAGGGGCTTTTTGCCTTCCTGGTTGCATTGCTGCAAATCTCACATCCTGCTTGTTCCAGGGGCTGGTGCTGCTCCCAGCCCCTCGCTGGGAGGTCAGTGGGTGCTGGGATGTTTTTTCCAGCCTGGAAAGGAGCTCGGTGGGAATTGTTGGAACCAGGGGTGGGGGGAACAAACACCTGGGCTTGGCCACGCAGTGAGTGCTCGCTGCCACCTCCCTGCCTGCAAATGAGCTCCCCCCGCCCGGTTTTGCTCACCGGGTGGAGGGTGTTTATAGCCAAGGGCAGGGTATTTGCAACTCCCAGCCATGACTCTGAACAATCAGATCTGATCCAACGAGGTGGTGGAGGCTGTTGGTTCTGGATCTGACACTCCCCTATACCAGAAACCTGCCTTATTTACTGCTGTGCTCCAGCTTGGGAGAGGGGAACCCTGCCCCATCCGTCTCTTTGCCCGGTTCTAGGGGAGATGGGGTAATGCCAGAGCTGCTCTGCGGTCCCCGCGCCGTTTCTTTTTCCCTTCCTTAAAACTGGAGCTGGGCAGCAGCGTTGGACCCTCTCCAAGGGCTGAGCTCAGGGGAATTCACCTTCAGCAGGACTGGTCGCATCCCCAGGCTGGCGGGCAGCCCTGCCTCCTCGCCCTTGGAGGTGGGAGGGGGGGGGGTGGAACATGCTGGGCACCCAGATTTGGCCTCTCATCGCCCTGCTCGAGACACTGGGGATGCTTCAAGTCTGGTCCTGCTGCCGGGGAGGATGAGGTGTTGGTGTGGGGAGCGAGGGGTGCGCCTTAATTCTCCAGCTCAGGCTGGAGGAGGAGCCCAGTTTGCTTGTTTTGCACAAAAAAAAAAAAAAAAAAAAAAAATGCATTTTGGTTTTGGAGGGTGGTGTGGGTGGTGCAGGGCTTAAAGGGATGGAGGAGATGGGTGGCCCTCTGTGTCTCTGAAATTAGTTGGGGGTTTTGGATTGCTAAAACACAAAACTGCGGTGCCCTGGGGGCTGTGGGAAGCTGCAGGAAAGCAGCCGGCGTGATTCACATCACCCAGCCAGCTGCAGAAATTCCCTGGTAGGATTCGGGTTCGCTTCTGCAGAGCGGGGCTGACCGGGAGCCAGGTCAGGGAAATCGGAGGGACTGCGGTAAATCCTCCTTCCTCCCCCTTTCTCTCTCCCTCGCAGGACAGGAGCTGCAGGCAGGCGCAGAGAGCTGCTGCTGCGGCGCAGCCCGGGAGCTCCCGCTGGTCGCTGGAGAGCCGGCCACCCCGGGGGGGGCGAAAAAAAGGCTCTGAATAAATCCCAGGTAACCAAAGCAGGGAGAGGAATGTTGTGTCTCTCGCCCTGGGAGGATGTTTTCCCACCCTCGGCGGGGCAGGGGGAACACGCTGGCAGACTCGGCCCCTCTGTAGCAGCATGGGGACTGCGCTGCCGACACCCAAAACGAGCCCCAAACTGATGTAAATTCTTTATTTTTTTATTATTTTTTTTCCTTCTTACTGCCTGCCAAGCTGGCTCTGCCTGTGTGCTCTGCCCGGTGGGCTCAGCCCCCAGATTTTATCCAGACTTTCTTTTTATCCCTGTTGGAGATCCCTATCCAGCTTGGAGAGGGAACAGAGGACGCAGTTTCTCTGGCCGCATCTCCTCTGCTTGCCGGGGACTGCTGCATTTGGCTTTCAAGATGCTCATTTACATTTTGAAACCATTTGTAAGCTCTTTTTTTTTTTTTTTTCCTGACTTGGCTTTGCTTTGCCTGCTCCTGCCCGCTCCAAAGCAGCAAGGCCACTGCAGGGTTTCAAGGACAATTCTCTGGTTTCTTTGCTGTTGAAGGAAAGATGGGTGAAACAGCCGTAAAAAGACAAATCCCCCGCTGACCTTGAAGAAGGGCTCTCTGCTGCCTTCCACGTCAGGCTTCCCCGGCCTGCCAAGCCGTAAATCTGCCCTGAACTGCCTGAATTGTATAATATAGCCCCAAGTGCTGGGTGGGAAACCTCATAAATGTTTAAATTTAAAGCCACGCTGCTGGAGCAGGGCTGGTTTCTGTCAGAGGCTCCTTTTGATGCTTGGCTGGGCGCTGGCAGCCTCCTGCCCCCCTCCTTGCTCTGAGCCTTGGCTTTTGCTCCGTTCTTCTTCCCACCCCGGAGCTGTTCCCTGTGTGGGTGCGAGGGAGGGCTGGGGTGAATTTTCCCTAGAAAAGTGGGGTTTTTTTGGATGAGGGGATGTGAACCTGGGGGAAGGTCACTGAGCCCTTGTGACCGGCTCTGATGGGACGGGGCGAGCAAAGTGGCTGCTGCTGGTGGGAGAAGCAGATCGGGGCTGGAGCCTGAGCAGGGATGAAGGCTGGTGTTTTCAGTGACTGCTTTCCTCCTCCACATCCTCGTTAGTGAACCAGCTGATTCCCCACTCACTGGCAGAGCCCGTGGGGTGGCTGCCAGGCGCTCGCCTTCCCCTGGAGAACGGGCTCCTCTGGGCGCTTCGTCTCCTCGTGACGCTTCCCGTGAGATCCCAAGCTCTTTCCCTCCTCTGGCTTTTCCATCCCGGATCTCTCTGTTAGTGACCCCAGCAAGGAAGTTGTCCAGCCTTAACCTCTCTTGTCTGCCTCCCCCAGGGATCTGCCGCTAGCTGGAGACCACCATGACGGACTCGAAGTACTTCACCACCACAAAGAAAGGTAAGGGAGAGGGACGGGAGGCTCCCACAATTTTTTCTGCAGGTTGTCCCTGCAGCTGGAAGCTGGTGGAGGAGCCCGCTCTTATGGGAATGTCTTGAGCCCATGCAGGATGACACCCTGCTCCTTGCTCTGATGCAGCTGAGGTGGCTCCTGGGGTACTATGGGGGTCCGAGCACCTTGTCACCAGCCCCCTGAACCCAAATGAGGCTGTTGGCAACTGGATTATGGGCGTTAGCAGCTCTGGAGCAGCTGTGGGACATGGCCCCCTGGCCCTGAGCTCCCCTGGGCTGGGATGGAAGCTTAAGCTCTTTCCAGACCAAGGAATTAATACAGAGGGAAGCCATGTGGCATCTTCCTCTTCAATCTGCTTGCCCAGGAGTGAGTAAAGAGCTCAGGGTGGGAACCGTTGCCCTCGGGCTGGGTCCAGAGCTGACTGGTTGTCCCCAGGGAGGAGCTGGGCTGGGGCAGGGGGGTGCTGCCACATGCAGAGTGGGGTTTGGGAGCCACTGTCCCTTGTACAGCCTTGAGGAGCAGCTCCCCAAACCCAACTGTATTGGCTGCTGCGGGTGCCTGGTGTCATCTGGGCAGCAGTGGGCCCTGCAGGTAGGGGAGGGTCTCCTAGCAGCCTTGTGTGGGGCAGGGACTTCACTGTGTGCCGTGATAACTGCTCCCCCAGCCAAAACTACCCACCAAATAAACTCCACGTCCTCTGCTTGAGGTGTGATGTTCTCGTGCTCATCGTTCCTGCGGCATCTCCCATCCCTAAAGCCCTCTGGGGCTGGAGAAGCTGCAGGAATGCACCATCTCTGTTTCCATGGATGAGAGCTGAGCCCCCAGAGCGGCCCTGACTCTCAGTGAGGCATTTGGGAAGTTAAATCCCCTTTTCCAGCTCCTGGAGCACCCAGGGTGGCAAAGGAGCCCTGGCACGCAGTGGGTGGGAGCTGGGCTCACCCTCCCCTGGGAGCAGCACCCAGTGGGGGCGGTGGGTGCCCCATCCCCTAACTCCTGAGCTCTCTCTTTTCCCCTTCCTCCAGGGGAGATATTTGAGCTGAAAGCTGAACTCAACAGTGACAAGAAGGAGAAGAAGAAAGAGGCCGTGAAGAAGGTGATAGCGTCCATGACTGTTGGCAAAGATGTCAGGTGGGTGGTGGTGCTGTCCTGGGGGCCAAACTGTGCCAGGAGGGTGTCTGGGTGGATTCTGGGCTTCCATTTTCCCCTAGGGGTTTTTGTGGTGGTTTTTATAGAGCCATAGAATTGTCTGGGTTGGAAGGAACCTTTCTGATCAAGTTCAACATCAACCCAACACTGACAAAACCCACCACTAACCTGCGTCCCTCAGCACCACGTCTGCCCGGCTTTTAAATCCCTCCAGAGATGGTGACTCCATCGCTGCCCTGGGCAACCTCTTCCAAGGTTTGGCAACCCTTTCTGTGAAGAAACCATTCCTGATATCCATCCTAAACCTCCCCTGGTGCAACTTGAGGCTGTTTCCTCTTGTCCCATCACCTGTTCCTTGGGAGAAGAGACTGACCCCCCCCTGGCTACACCCTCCTTTCAGGGAGCTGTAGAGAGTGAGAAGGTCTCCCCTCAGCCTCCTTTTCTCCAGGCTGAACACTCCCAGCTCCCTCAGCCTCTCCTCATAAGACTTGTTCTCCAGACCCCCCACCAGCTCCATTGCCCTCCTCTGGACCTGCTCTAGCATCTCAGTGTCTTTTTTTTGTGGGGAAGGGGCCCAAAACTGGACACACACTTGAGGTGGGGCCTCAACAGCGCCAGTCCAGTGGCACGGTCATCGCCCCAGCCCTGCTGGCCAGGCCAGGATGCTGTTGGCCACCTGGGAAGGCCACCTTTTTTTTTGTCTCGGGGAAGGACCAAGTGAGCTCTGCCTCCTGCTACAGGAGGGAAATGTTTGTGTAAGTGGGGCTGTCTGGCGGGGGTTTGTCTGGCTTTGGGTGATAATCTGGCTGAAAGAGGATTGGCCTGGCTGCCAGATAAGTTTGTTTGGATTATTGCTGCTTCCTCCAGGTGTTACTTAAAACCAAGCAGAAACCCTCCCTGAGCCTTTATGGCAGGGGGTCGGAGTCTCCGCCTCGGTGTCGATAAGCTTTTCGCAGCCGTTCCGGTCCAAAAGGTCGAGTGGATGCTTTTCCCTCTTCTCCTTTATCCATCTGACCGGGCAGTGTGTGGCCCCTCTGTCCCCTCCGTCCCCGTGCCATCCTGTCCCTGGCACACCCTTGGTGACGCCAGCGCTTTGCTTTTAACGGTGCGTTTTGAGAGTAGATGGAGGAAAACCACTGTCTGAGCTCTGTGTTTGGAAAACCGGGGTCTCCCCAGCTCCCAGAGCACTCGCAGCTCTTGGGGTCACCATGGAGAAGATGACACCGGCCACCAGCCATGGCAGAGACTTGCCTGAGGCTGGTCAGTGCTCGTACATCGATTGGAAAGGAAACATTGGCTGTGGCAGCCCATTTTTTGGGGGTTGTCTGTGCATTTTTGGCTGCAGGAAAGCACTACTAAGCTCAATGCTCCCTGGGAGGTGCTGGGAGAGCCTGGTTGAGCCTGGGATGAGAGCAGCGGAGGTGGGTGACAGTGGGAGCTCTGCCAGGGAACCAGCAAAGCACCTGCCCCCTGGGCTCGGGGGGGACACACCTGGGTCTGATCCTGTAAGCCACTGCTGGGGGTGCGGTGGCAGAGGAGCTTCCAGGAGCAAAGGGACATCTGTCGGGGTGGGATAACTCCTGCGTTAGCCCTCTGATCTTGACTGCCTCTCCTAAGGTGGTAAAATAAGTCTAATTGGGCTGTCTTTATCATCTGTGCTCTCTGGCATCCCGCAGCTCTAGGGTGTTTGGGAAGGAGTGGCCCCCTCCATGGCTCCACGAAGGCAGCTCTGATCCATCCTGGCAGAGCATCGTTCTGCTGCAGGGCTTGCCTGGGGGGGGAGTGGGGCTGCTCCTTAAACCTAGCTCCAGGTGTTCCCTTCTCTAACAGTGATGTTTCCATCGTAGGGTGGGGGGCAAGGGCTCAGCAGTTCATGGCAGGACAGGTTTGTTGTCCACAAAAGCAGAGGATGGCTTTGGTAGGGTTGTGCAGGAGGGACTGGGCAGAAGGTGAGAGGAAAATGGCTCGGAGAATCCCAGAGTGGTTTGGGTTGGAAGGGACCTTAAAGCCCTCCCAGTGCCACCCCCTGCCCTGGGCAGGGACACCTCCCACCACACCAGGTTGCTCCAAGCCCCCTCCAACCTGCCCTTCAGCCCCTCCAGGGATGGGGCAGCCACAGCTTCTCTGGCCAACCTGGGCCAGGCTCTCACCACCATCACACCAAAGAACTTCTTCCCCACATCTCAGCTCCATCTCCCCTCTTCCAGTGTCAAACCTTTCCCCCTCGTCCTGTCATCTCCCACTTCCTCTCACAGGCACCAGAGGCTTTTCACCATCCTGTGACACCTCCTGGGGCAGTGGATGCCCGCTGGAGCTGGGATGCAGCCGAGCCATGTGGGAGAGCTCGGTTTCCATCCATTAGGGACTGTTTGGAGCCGCTTTTGAGAGAGAGCTGTAAAGAAAACCCCACTGGAGATGGGTGATTTAGCCACATCACTCGCCCTCTCCCCACCTGAGCTGCTCTCGGCCCTGGCATTTTGCTGGTCTGTGGGTTCTCCCTCACCACCACCATCATCCCTTCCGTGTTTTTTGTGTCTCGACATGTTTTTCCACAGTGATTTCAGGGAGGGCTGAGGAAAGGTGCCCCATTCCCCTATTGCCATCATCTCTTCTTGCCTCCTGGCCTTTTTCCTCCCTGCCCAGGAGCTGCCGTTGCCTCCTCCTCACCCCATTTCCCCAAGACCTTGCAGAGTGGGCTCCTGTCATGGGAGAACCTGGGGTCTTCTGGCTTCAGGAGCGGGTTGAGCCACGGGAAGGGGACAGCCGTGCTCCCGGGGGTGTCCCGTAGGAGCGGTGTCTCCTTCCCCTGGCTCAGCAGCGCGTTGTGTTTCAGCGCTCTCTTCCCGGACGTGGTGAACTGCATGCAGACGGACAACCTGGAGCTGAAGAAGCTGGTCTACCTCTACCTGATGAACTACGCCAAGAGCCAGCCGGACATGGCCATCATGGCAGTCAACACCTTCGTGAAGGTAAGAAGCGAGGGCTGCGTGGCCAAGAGCTGGGGTCCCCAGCTTTTGCACAAGGCCACCAAAGAAGGGACCTGGGGCAGGTTTCCAAAGCCTCTCCTTTCAGGAGCAGGAGCTCCCTTAGTTTTAGGGGACTGAGCCAATTTGTCCAGTAATGCAGAATTCCAACCTTTTTCCTGGCAGCCGTGCCGTGCCACTCGCTGTCTCGGTGGCAGCTTTGGTTGTGAGCAGCTCCTGGGATGGAATGACCTTCGTGTGAGCTGCCGCCCTGAAGTCTCTGCAGCCCTCGTGATCTTTCGAGTTGGGAGTTGGGAACTGAAAGAGTGCGTGTGTTAGGAGCCAAAATGTTGCCAAATCATTTTACGAAAGGGCTCGGTGGGCATTAGAGGGAGTTCTGGCTTTTTAGGAAGGAAAAAATAAACCCAATACCCAATAAACCCAGTAGCTGCCTTTCCGAGGTCAGGTGGCCGTTTTGCTGGGTGGCAGCTGCCTTCAGATACTTGGCTTAAGTGACAAGCCATCAGATTCCTGGAGGTGTGTTTGGAGTGATGGTGTGAAAACTCTGTGGGGGGCGGATTGCAGAACGAGAAATCGAAGCTCTCTCCCTTGAGTGACATGTTCTCGAGAGCCGAGAGTTAAGACCTCTAGACTTCAGGAACCCAAAGGAGAACGGAGGTCCCAAAGCCACCAGTGATGCCTGGGATTAAAGGAGAAGAGGCCTTGGAAACCTAAGCTCCTCCTCTCATCCCTGCAGGACTGTGAGGACCCAAACCCTCTGATCCGGGCTCTGGCTGTGCGGACCATGGGCTGCATCCGCGTGGACAAGATCACGGAGTATCTGTGCGAGCCCCTGCGGAAGTGCCTGAAGGACGAGGACCCTTATGTGCGTAAGACGGCAGCCGTCTGCGTGGCGAAGCTCCATGACATCAACGCCCAGCTGGTGGAGGACCAGGGCTTCCTGGACACCCTTAAGGACCTCATCTCAGACTCCAACCCCATGGTGATTATTTTTTGCCTTCTCCATCCTCTTTTTCCCTTCGTCTGAGTGATGGTAAATGCTCTCCCTTCATCTTCACGTGCTGACTTCTTTCCTCCTGTGCTCCCCTGCTTAACAGACCATTTTTGGGGACAGCTCTTTCTGAGGGTTGCAGGCTGGGTTCCTTCCTTTGATGGAAGGTATCTCCAGTTCCATTGCAATGTTTTATTAATGTTCCCAGTGTGGAGGAGGCGGCCCCAGCCAGCTCAGAGCAGGGAATGGTCACAGAGGGGAGCTGATGCTTGGCTCTGGTACCACGTAGCTGGTGGCTTTTGCCTCTGGGGAGGGTTTTCTAGTGGCTGGGCTTTGGCCAGCATTAGTGTCTCTGCTTTTCACCAAGCATAAGAAATTTTAAAGCCTGCTTTCCCCAGGGTTTCTCTTCCCCCAGCCTTTACTGCTCTTCAGACTTGCCACGGGTGTAGTGATGAACCTGGGATCTGCCACAGAAAGTAATGGGGCTCCTCAGAGCTGCCCTGAGAAGGGGAGAGGGAGCGGGTTCCTCCGTGCCAGGCACGGGGCCAAGGATGACTCCCAGTGAAGATGTGGGAAGTGCTGGAGATGTGGCGTGGGTGGTGGGACCGTGCTGGTGGTGATTGCTCATCTCCCGAGGATCAGCTGTTGGAGAGGGAGGGAGAAGCTGGTGCCCACATGTCACTGGGATGTGAGATGATGATAACTGAGGATGCAGCTCAACCGTTTTCAACCAGCTTTCCCCCAGGCTGCTGAAGCACATTTGGTGTCAGCTAACGTGTGTCCTGTCCCCTCTGGCAGGTAGTGGCCAATGCAGTAGCGGCTTTGTCGGAAATAGCGGAGTCTCACCCGAGCAGTAACCTCCTGGACCTCAACCCCCAGTCCATCAACAAGCTGCTCACGGCCTTGAACGAGTGCACGGAGTGGGGCCAGATCTTCATCCTGGACTGCCTGGCCAACTACATGCCCAAGGATGATCGGGAGGCCCAGAGGTGAGGGAGGCACTGGGTTCTTCTACAGCAATGGTGGCTTCAGGACACCACGGACTGGCCAGAGCGGGGCTGGGAAGGGGGACAGGCGGATATCGATACTGTTCTCCAAATATCTTCATCCTCCTGACCCGCTGTGGGAGGTGGGACAGTAGGCACCTGCCGGCCACCGTGCCTTGGGCATCTTCAGGCCACCATGCCTTGGGCACAGCTACCTGGGGACTGCCATGGTCCCACAGTGAGCCCTGTCCCCTCACTGGCACAGGGATTGTGCTTCCTGAGCCTCTTCAAAATGTGGCCTTACCACGCAGCAGGGGAGGACGGGCACTAGGGAGCTTGGTAAGGGGGTCACAGCAAGAGGGTTTTGTAAAGGCTGGGAAATAACCATTATCGGGGTGTTTAGGAGCCAGCCCAGCATCTCTTGGGAAGGTCTTGAGTGCTGCTCAGCTGTCCTGCTCCAAACTCTGTCAGCGCTGCCTTCTTCATTGGTACTAGCAGCAATATTTAGGCAGGAAGATGGACTGTGATCATTTTCTTTCCCTCCTCCTTCCCTGTCACCCTCCAACCCCCCCAGCATTTGCGAGCGGGTGACGCCCCGGCTGTCCCACGCCAACTCGGCGGTGGTGCTCTCGGCAGTGAAGGTGCTGATGAAGTTCATGGAGATGCTGTCGAAGGACCTGGATTATTACGGCACGCTGCTGAAGAAGCTGGCCCCGCCGCTGGTCACCTTGCTCTCCGCGGAGCCCGAGCTGCAGTACGTGGCTCTCCGCAACATCAACCTCATTGTGCAGAAGAGGTGGGTGCTCCATCATGGCAGGAGGGACCCCCTTGGGCGTTCCCTCTTCTATGGGTGCTGCTTCCAAAAGCTTCAATCCCTGCGACTGCAGCAGTGTCAGGGTTTTGCTGACACAGCTTGTCATAAGGATTTTTTTCTTCCCTAATGTTTAAAATCCAAGGCCTCGAGGTGAGGCAACCAGCAGGGAGCTAAGCTGGGATCTCCAGGAGGAGTTTATTTTGTCATCGGGTTGGAAGGGACCTTAAAGATCATTGAGTTCCAACCCCCCTGCCCTGGGCAGGGACACCTCCCACCACACCAGGT
>JAOTQQ010000005.1:18435612-18454194 GCA_026546715.1 Gallinago undulata
CCCCCCCCCCCCCCCCCCCCCCCCCCCCCCCCCCCCCCCCCCCCCCCCCCCCCCCCCCCCCCCCCCCCCCACACGACGGAGGGTTTCACCGGGAGTTATCCCGGGAGAAACTGTGCCGGGCTACCGAAGGGCCACACCGGGAGACTACCGGAGACGGTGTGGGGGGGGGGGGTCACACCGGAGCCCTACCTGAAGCCGGAGCGTTTTGTCGCCGGTCGCGGTGGTACCGGGCTCCGACATGACCGGACCCGGTGGCGGCAGCGGCGGGGGGTGGGAGGGGTGGGGGGGGGGTGTCGGTACTTGCCTCCACCTCCCGCGGGGACCGCTCCGCTCTCAGAACCGCCACCGGCCCCCCTCCTCCGGTAGGGGCCCCCCCCCTCCCGGTCCGCCCCCGGGACAACCCCCAACCCCGCTCTCTCCGCCCATAGCGGGATGGGCAGCACCCCCTGAAGGGGGGGGTCAGTCCGTCTGTCCATCCGACCCTCAATTAGGCTCCCGGGGGGGCCCAGGTGCTGGCACGACCCTGGAGAACCCTGAAGAACCCCCAAAACCCCGATTTGCCCCCCCCCTTTCCCGGTTTCCCCCCGGTTTCCCCCCCCCGGTAACTCCCGCCCGGTCCCCACGGCGTGCGCCTTGGCCACGCCCCCTTCCCCGTAAACCACGCCCCTTTCCCCCCCCACCGCGTGGCCACGCCCCCGCCTTCTCAGCGCTCCTCAGCTCTCTCCGCCCTCCCCCGCTCTCTCATTGGCTTGCCCCGACCAACCAATAGGAAGGCGGCGCGGGGCGGAAGGGGAGGGGCTTCAAACCGGAAGCGGTGGAGAAGAACCCGCTGAGGGTAGAGCGGCGCTCCCGGCCTCCGCCATTCGTTATCCCTCCCCCTCCCCCCTTTCCCGGTGCTTTTTATCCCTTTCCCCTGCCGTTATGTTCCTCACGCGCTCCGAGTACGACCGGTGAGTGCCCTCCCGTCCCCGCCGTCCCCTTCCCGCCCCCCTACCCTCCCCCCGTGGCCTGCGGCTGAGTCACGGGCCTGCTCCCGGTCGCCGCCATCCCCCTCCCCGTAGGCCCCGCACGGCTCCTCTGGCTTGTAGCCACCGTGGGAGACTCTCTGAGGAGTTGGTGGGGAGGCTGTAGCCTTGCTGAGCCCTGACAAAAGCCTCTGATTTTCTTCCTCCCCCCCTCCCCCGACCGGGTCCGTGGGGGTTTCCGTCTGGCCGTGCACCGTTACCCCTCCCTGCGGCCGGCTTTTCCCTTTATTTTTATTTTCTTTGGCTTTTGGAGAGCTCCATTTTGTTAAATACAGGGGAAGGGAGGGCTTATCCCAGTGCTGAAAGCCCCCCATCCTTGGTGTAGGGGGAGACTGAGTGTAGCATCCCATAAAGGGGTATTTTTATTTTGCTAAATGGCTCCCGAACCCAGGCAGCCTTTTAGAAACCACCTGGAGGGGTTTGCGTGTGAATGGGGTCCCCATTCTTTTGGGGATCCCCACGCTTCTTTTGGCTGCCGGCACCGTGGGGAGGGCAGGGTCACCCCCAGTTTGGTGGGGTGAGTGGGTGGGTGGGAGGAGCAGTGGGGGTCAGGCTGGGTTGGTGTGTGTGGGGGGGTGGGTGCATTATCCCACTCGTGTCTGCGCTGGTAAAACAACATCCTTCTGTCTCCCGGTGCTGAGAGAAGGCAGGGGGTTTGGAGTCCCGAGGCAGAGTCCTTCCAGCATCTGCTGTGGAAACAAACCTCTTCCCGACCTCTAACCAGACCCGCTGCCGTTCCTTTTCACAGAATCACAGAATCTTAGTGTTTAGAAGGGACCTCTGAGATCATCGAGTCCAACCACATAAAAAAACCAAACAAAAAACCAAATTTCTCTCTTTCTCCGGGAGCATCCTGACTCCAGGCACCTGCCGTGAGGGCAACAGGCTCCAGCGAAGCCGTGACACGTTCCAACTGCCCCTCCTGTCACCTGTCCTCGGCTCCCACCGCTCTTGAATTGTTCAACCTCCGTTTTCCCGGCCCTTCAAACCGTTTCTGATGTTTTTCTTGCAGGGGTGTGAACACTTTCTCTCCGGAGGGGAGGCTGTTCCAAGTGGAGTATGCCATCGAGGCCATAAAGGTATTGTCTGCTCTGGTTGCCGAACTCTTGACGTTTATAGGACTCTTTCAAACCCAAATCCAGGATTTAGTCAGAAATAAAATGGGCAGGTTCTCTTCCTTCAGGCTCTGGTCTCGCTCTGCAGCGAGGCAGGGGTTGGCTGGCTCTCCCAGGCCGGTTGTGGTGCTGAGAGGGAGCTGCTGCCTTTCCCCGTGGCCGCAGCTCCTGCGTGTGGCTGCTCTGGCAGCTCTTTGCCAGCTTTTGACCTACAGTTTGTGGTAGGAGACGTGTGTCCTGCTGTTTGATTCCTTCCGTCCAGCCAAACCTCCTGCAGCTCTGCTCTTTTATGGGTCGTGAAGAATCAAAAGCCATGGATTTTCCCCCCCCAGAGGGAATCACGGAATGGTTTGGGTGGGAAGGGACTTTGAAGACCAACTTGTTTCCCCCACCCTGCCCTGGGCAGGGACACCTCCCACCACACCAGGTTGCTCCAAGCCCCCTGCAACCTGCCCTTGAACCCCTCCAGGGATGGGGCAGCCACAACCCATCCTGGGCAGCCTGTTCCGGTGCCTTGTTATTAAATTTTAATTCATTGTTTATTTAGGGACAGCAAAGGATGGAAAGGCAAAAAGCTGAGACTTTGGTTGAGACTTAAAATGTCTAGGACTTTTTGTGAGATCAGCTTGTTTCTATGTAGTTGTCTCTTTGCACAAGGGCTGAGAGTCCTTTTGTCCCTTGGCTGATCAAAAGTTGCTGGTGGACAGGAGGTGTCCGAGGCCCCACATGTGTGCCCCGAGCAGAACTGGCCAGCTGGAGAGCCACGCTCTGCGGTGACAGCCACAATCAGATGATCTGCCGTCCCACCAGTTGTCACCATGGTTAGCTATTAAAAATAGCAGCAACTTCTGGGAGAAGTGGAAAGCAATTAATGTCCCTGGGAGCGAGAAGGTGGAAGGCAGGTTGACCCCTTGGAGCTGTGCCCTGTCCCTTCCCCAGTTTAGAGAGAGGATGATGTGGTGAGGAAGGTCCCCCTGTGCTCTGGGATTGCAGTCCTCCTCCCACACGAGATGTCCCCTCCAACCTTGGCAGGACAACCCCCCCCCTGTTGCTTTTTCGTCTGGTCCTTGTTTGCGGCAAGGTTGTGCCCTGTCCCCTGCACGCCAGCGAAGGGGAGCCAAGGGACAGAGTCCTGGAGGGATAATTGTGGCATTTTGGGTTTCTTGGCATTGAACAGGCTCCCAGAACCTTGTGTTTGTGGCCGAGGAGCCTCATCCTCCTGGCCCAGAGCTGTTTGCTCTCTGGGTTTCCCCAGCTTATGTCCTTGGTGTCCCCAAGCCCTCACTAGCCTGGCTCCAGCCAGGAACTCACAGGTGGTTAATGAAGTAATGAATTTGCAAGGACTCAGGCATTAGCTGGCTGTAGGGTCAGGTGAATGAATCCCCATCCATCTCCTGACCAGCGAGCAGCTTTCTGAGGAGGACAACTCCCTTTCTGCCCTGCTTTGCCTGCTGGTCACTGCTTGGGAGGTGGGAGCAGAGCTCAGATCTTGCTTCTGCCACTAGAGAAATTATCTGATAGCAGTACTGGGCGTCCAGAAAGCTCTGGAGAAAACCATGGAGGGCTTATGATGTTGGTCTTTGTGCTCAAAGTGAAAGAGCGTGTGTCTCCCGTAATCGCTACCTCTCGTTGTCCTCCAGGCCCGAGATCCTGAAGCACGAGATGAAGGTGTTCTTTGTGAAGTACAACGACCCCATCTATGTCAAACTGGAGAAGCTGGACATCATGATCCGCCTGGCTTCCCAGGCCAACATTGCTCAGGTCAGGCTCTGCCCAGCTGTGCAGCTAGGCTGGGTGGGCACCAAAGGGGATGTCCAGGGGGCTCTAGCTCCATGGACAGAGGATTTTCCTGAGAAATCCTAGACCCAGCTTTGCAGGACACTGGTCGGAGCAGCTGTACCACCCAGTCTGCTCCTGCCGGGCCACTGTCCTGCTTTTCTGGTGGCCTTTTCCTTGCTTGCTGGGCTCTCACTGTTGTGTCCCCTCTGGCAGGTGCTGGCAGAGCTGAAGGAATACGCCACGGAGGTGGACGTGGACTTCGTGAGGAAGGCGGTTCGAGCCATCGGCCGCTGTGCCATCAAGGTGGAGGTGAGGGCTGGCTCTCTTCAGGTCCCAGTGGCAGCTGGGGCTGGGTAAGGTATCGCTCTCCAGCGTGTGGTGGATGAGCTGGAGGTCATCCCAGCCCCAGGAGATGGCACTGCCCCGACACCCTAGAGCCTTGGTGGGCCTGGGGGTGTTCAATGTATGGGGTGTTCAATGTATGGGGTATTTCGTCCCCTTGCCCCGTTGCCACTGGAGGTGTTTAGGGTTCCCTGCCTTCCCCGTGCTCCAGTGCAGCCCCAGTTGCCTGATGTCAATGCAGCAGATGACCCAAGTGGCTTTTTGCAGGGGGGGGAGGGGGGCTGGAGGGAGCTAATCCCTTACCCTGCTGTTGGAGTGATCCCTCTGCAGTGAAGCCAGCCTTTCCCAGGGGGATTTATTGCCATGATATTAGCTGTTTTGTTTTTTTTTTTCCCTATTAACGCTGAGCTGTGTGGCTGTGAAGTTCCAAACTAAAGATGCCCCACCAAGCTGAGATCTGGGCTCTCTGCTGCACTCCAGCACCCCATGGTCTCCTATGGGAGCAGGGGGGAAGCGGCGTAGGGGGGAGAGAAGGCTCTAGGAGCGTGCAGGGAGGGGTGAGGAGGAGCCCCTCCTGGATGGGAAGGGGACACCACGCTTGTGTGTCCTCCAGTCTGGTCTGGGTTGGGTTTGGGAGAGATAATGGAGGGGATAAAGCAGCGAGGGGAGAGGGTGTGGGAAGGGCAGCAGAGAGGCTTTGGGATGGGGACATAAGAGTCACTGCTGACTGACCGTGTCCCTCCCCAGCAATCGGCCGAGCGCTGTGTCAGCACCCTGCTCGACCTCATCCAGACCAAAGTCAACTATGTGGTGCAGGAGGCCATTGTCGTCATCAAGGACATCTTCCGCAAGTACCCCAACAAGTGCGTGGTGGCTGCCTCGGAGCCTCGGGTGGATTCTCTCAGCCCTAGATGGGCTTCTTCTACCCCTCTGTGCTTGGGGGGGAGGGGGTCCTACAAAGACCTGGATGAGGGACAGGTGGCTGCACCCTCCTGGTGGGATGGTCAGTGGTGAAGCCACTGCAATGAAGGTGGCTTTGGGTTTTTTGCCCTTTGGAGTTGTGATCACCAGTCAGTGCTGGCTCAGGAGTTAAGCTGGGGACAGAAAAGCTGTTCCCAGCCCGGGGGACATCCCCAGCCCCCTGATGGCAGTCCCAGGTCCAGGCACCCAAACGGACAGGAGCTGCCAGAGACTTCGAGGTCGCTCAAGTCTCTTCTTAAACCACTTCTGGCTCCTAATTCACTGCTCCTGGTGGTGGAACGAGGGCAAGAGGAGGAGGAGGGCAGTGTTCCAGCTGAGCCAGGATGAACAGGCAACTGTGTGATCAGGAAATCACGCACTAATAGCATTAATATACACTAATGAGCTGAATTAATAATGAACAGGAACTCTGCACAAATAGCCAATGACTCGGGGCTGCTGTGGAGAGGAGGGAGACCAGATGAGTGGGGGCTGAGAAGTTCGTTCAGTGTTGGGGCTGGAGAGAGATCGGTGTGGGCAGGGTCATGCTGTGTCACAGCTCTGGGGAGAGGGGACAGCCCCAGGAAGGTGACAGGGGCTCTCACTAGTGCCCCTGGTGATGTCCTGGTTCTGCTGAGGGTGGATGGGACATGGTTTGGAGCTAGAGGAGAGCTGGGACTTGGGTTTCTTGCTTTTGGTGAACACGTTACCTCTTCTTGGGAAGGTACGAGAGCGTCATCGCCACCCTCTGTGAGAACCTCGACTCCCTGGACGAGCCCGAGGCCCGGGCTGCCATGATCTGGATCGTAGGAGAGTACGCCGAGCGGATTGACAATGCTGACGAGCTGCTGGAGAGCTTCCTAGAGGGCTTCCATGATGAGAGCACCCAGGTGCAGTGTCCCACCCGTGGAGGGCAGCCCCCATGTGATGCAGGGGTCCGAACACCAGCAGGACCAGCTGGTCGAGGGGTGACACTGTGACAAAGCTTGTGCTAATCAGTGTAATGGAGCAATTTGCTCTAGCAGTGTCATGAAGGTGTTTTGCTTCCAGGTGTTTGGGGCAGTGGTGTCCCACAGCGGCTTTGGGTGAGAATGTGGCCCATAAAGTGCCACCATAGTGGTGTCCTGAGCCTTCCTTAATAGCTGGGAGGGATCACCTGGTTGCTTGGTCATTCCTCTATGTCAGGAGAGGATCAGCCTTTTGGAGCTGGAAAGCAGGCAGCTGAAACGAGCAGAGGGAGGTGCCTGCCCCTTCTGCTGGGGCAGCTGAGGCTGGTGGTTTTGCCTGTGGAAATTTTGGGGGGGTTTCCATCTATGGGAACTTCCTACCCACACTGTGAAACTAAGTCATGCTGAGTAGGGAAAAGTCTATAAATGTAAAATAACCAAGCCAGCAATCCTGGGTGCCCCATTTCAGGTGTAAAGGGACTGTTTGGGGACTAAATCGCTGCTGCCGATCCTCATGAAAGTGGGAGGATGATCTGGCCCTTGCCCTGGTGGGACCGTGTAACCCAGTCCTGAGATCTTGCCCAGTAACCTCGGGTTCAGCCTGTGACTCTGATGGGCCCGGAGTGCAGTAATCGGCTTGAAACAGGCTGCAGGGCCGGCTGGGAGCCACGCAGGGTGCCCTGCCACTTGTCACCGCCGCTTAAGTGGTCACTGTGTGATTGGTCCTGTGAAAGGGACGTTGGGCTTATGTCCCAGCAGCACACACTCGGGGGAAAAATTCATGTCTTCCTACACGGGAATGGTGTGGTCAGTCTGTCTGTCCCTCCCTAACCCTCTTTGTCTGCCTGCAGGTCCAGCTGCAGCTGCTGACGGCCATCGTGAAGCTCTTTCTGAAGAAGCCCACGGAGACGCAGGAGCTGGTGCAGCAGGTTCTGAGCTTGGCCACGCAGGTGGGTGACGGCTCCTTCCCAGGGGAAGGGGCTTCCCATGGCCTTCAAATCCCCTCCCAAGGCAGCAGGAATGGCTTGGGAACGCAGCAACCATGACAGGAGGCAGATAATTGGAGTTCGATCCTGGAAAAGCTGGTAGTTAGTCCCGGAGAGGGAGGACACCATCTCCTGTAGCACAGGAGGGCTGTGTCCCTGCTAAGGCTGGCGCAGCGAAGTGCTGTGGCCTCTCCAGCAGGGGTGTGACATAAATAGCTTGAACTTTTTATCCCCACGATCCCTCTAAAGCTACAGCGAGACTTAGATGGGGCCGGGATGCTCTGAGTTGCCCTGTAGTCGCTGCAGCTTGCCCTTGCCCCGTGGCTCTGGCACTAACCCCTGTGATTCCCGAAGGACTCCGACAACCCCGACCTGCGGGACCGCGGCTACATCTACTGGCGCCTGCTCTCCACCGACCCCGTGGCTGCCAAGGAGGTGGTGCTGGCCGAGAAGCCCCTCATCTCTGAGGAGACGGACCTGATCGAGCCCACGCTCCTGGATGAGCTCATCTGCTACATCGGCACGCTTGCCTCCGTCTACCACAAACCTCCCAGCGCCTTCGTGGAGGGCAGCAGGGGGGTCGTACACAAGAGTTTGCCCCCGCGAACGGGCTCGTGAGTATCTCCTCCTCCTCTGGCTGGCTCCTCACCCCACACAGGGATTTCTAGGGCTGGTTCTGTACGATGGGCAGGTTGGCTGCTGGGCCAAGTGGTTGTCATGGCCATACGGAGCTGGCTGTGTCCTCTAAAGCCACCCCATAACCAAGGTGGCATTCCCCATAGGAGCAGGGCTGTATGGATTCAATACTGCCCTTAAAGGCTGAAGGGGTCGTCTCAGACCCAAGTGGAAGGTGATTTTGATGAGTTTTGGGAGCTGTACTGGGACGGGGTGTCTCTTTGACTGCTTGCTGCAAAGCCCAGTTGGGTGAACTGGTGTCTCCAGCAAGACCTCTCAGCTCAGCTGAAGCTCCTTAGGATCTCACGTCTTTCCCTTGCCGTTCCCTCCAGGAGTGAGAGTGCCGAGAGCCCCGACACAGCCCCCTCAGGGGTGCAGGCAGCGGAGCAGCCAGCCGTCATCCCCACTCAGGGTGACCTGCTGGGTGACCTGCTGAACCTGGACCTGGGTCCCCCAGTGAGCGAGCCTCCCATCGCCACCTCCTCCGTGCAGATGGGTGCCGTGGACCTCCTCGGGGGTGGCTTGGACAGCCTGGTACGTCACAGCCCCGCGTGTTCCTTCCCCATCGTGCTGGGTTTGATGCTGGCTCCTCTGTGGAGCTCCTGGGGATGGGATGGGCTTGTTGCCCAGAGTCCCCTGGGCTAGTCCTTTCCTTCTATGGCTGGTGAAGATGGAGGGGTGCTGCACCCTAATTTATCTTGTCATGGATGGCTGGAGCAGGGCAGTTAGTGCTCCTGAGTGCCTTTTTCTCTTGGTACATGAGGTCTGTGGAGATGCTCCCACTGTCCATACTGTGCTACAGGGGTGGCTGCTCTTCTTGGGTCCTCCTCTGACCCCCACAGCTGTGTGGCACGGGGATGTGCCCCAAGCTGCTGTGGGGCTGGGCTGAGATATGCCAGCTCCTGGCCCCGTGGGGTGCTTTGATGTGTGTCTCCTGTGCTGGGAGATCTGGAGGTGACACCTTGTCCTCCTGGGAATGCAAACAGGGAAGCAGTTCAGCTGCAGGGGAAGGAGGGGTGGAAGTGTCCCTGATGGGGACCACCTGCCCCAGAGGTCCCCCCCCCCAAAGGAAAAGTCTGGAGTTTTCTCCACTACTCCTAAAATCCAGCAGATATTCCCCGAGGAGAAGCAGCCCTCGCTGTCTCTTTGCCCGCTGCCTCTTCTGGTTTGTCATCCAGGTGCCACCCTGGCTCTTTACTGGCCATCCAGGGTTTGGTAATGGGCTGGCAATGAGTGTGGGGACAAGAGACCCCGCTCACGCTCTGTCCCCTGGCTCCAGGACAGCTGGACGGGTGGGCAGCGTGCCGGGACTAACCACTCTTCTCTCCTCCCCTTCTCTTGTCTCTCTGTTTTTTGTCTCTCTCTCTCTCTCTCTCTCCTGGCTTCTCTCTGCATGTGGCTGGCTCTTCTCTCCGCCTTGCCTGCTTCTGCTTGGAGATGGGGGACGAGTCGGAAGGGGTATGGATCAGCCCTTTTCTTAGCCCTCTAGTCCCTGCCTGTAACCCCAGCGCCTCTGCCCACCCCCTGCTCCCCCCCACACAGCCTCAGCCTTCCTTTTCGGTGCCCCAGTGACACCTCGCTTCCTTTTGGGGACAGCCAGGCCCCCGGTTGGGACCACTGGAGCGTCCCTACGGGCTCTGGGCCCTCGCTGGCCCACGCTGATGCTTTTAGAGAGCCCTTGATGGGGCTTTTTGTGGGACCCCTGTGCCCTCGGTGCACTGGCCTCTGCCCCTGCTGATGCCCCTTTCTTCTCTTGCAGCTGCGAAGTGATGTGGGAGGCAGCCCTGCTGTGAGTGTGCCCTCTGCATCCTCCTCTTCCTCCTCCTCTCTCTGGCCCCGCGATGCCCCCCGTAACCCATTCCCTTGTCTCCCCACAGATGGGTGGTGGTGGCGGCGGTGGCGGCAGCTTCACACCAGCACCCAGCACCACGATGCCAGCAAACATGGGTGCACCCCTGGGCAGTGGCTTGGGAGACCTCTTTGATCTCACCGGTGGGGTGGGGACCCTGTCGGGATCCTACGTGGCACCCAAAACGGTGAGTGGGACAGCTGAGCTCTGGCTGCTGTGGCATTAAAGGGGAACAAAGACCCTCCTGTGCCTGCTCTACACCTCGGGGGGAGGTGGAAGACACTCTGCATCTTCATAGTGTGGTAGCAACATGGGTGAGGGTGGTGGCCTGCAGATGGAGAGGGTATTACAGTGCTTGCCTGGGTGCAGGACAGAGTGACATGTTCCCTGAGGTGGCCCAGAGCCCTAAGCAGAGGGGAGAGGAGGGATCTGGCAGTTCATGTCTCTTAATTTTGGAGCTATGCTGGTTCCCAGTGTGTGGGATGAGGTTTGGAGGACTCAGCCACAGCGTCCCGCAGCCCTGGCTGGGATGAGGGTGACTTTGTGATGGTAGCCATGAAATGCTTCTGGTTTACAAATGCCCTGCGTGGCTCTGCCAGGCTGGAGAGCCCTGAAGAAGAGTTCGATCTGGGTCAAAACTGGGTTTCTTGTCACTTTAACCCAGGTCTGGCTCCCTGCCATGAAGGCCAAGGGGCTGGAGATCTCTGGCACGTTCAGCCGGCAGGTGGGCTCCATCTCCATGGACCTCGTGCTAACGAACAAGGCTCTGCAGGTCATGTCTGACTTTGCCATCCAGTTCAACCGCAACAGGTGAGGTCCCTCCTGGGGTTGCATCGGTGGAGACTGGTGAAGGTGATGGGTAACACCTCCGAGCTCAGCCCTGGAGCGGTTGCGGGTGGAAAAGGGTGGGAGGTGGGGGTGCAAGGGCTGGGAACAGCCTCCCATGATGACCCTTCTCTCTCTGATGGCTGTGGTGGTGATGATCATCAAACCAAAGCCTCTAAGAAGTTGGCTGAAGAAGCTGTTCCTCTGGTGTCTGACCCCATTATTTGTCCTCCTGGTGAACCCATCCCTTTTTTTCTTCTCAAAGGGAAGCAAGGGGTGACCCTGAAGGAATGGTGCAGGAAATGGGTGTAGGAGGAAGGGGTGAGATTTTGGGGCTGTTATTGCCCTAGGGTGGGCAGGGCAGGAGCCAGCCTGGTCCTGGACTATGTTGGGACAGCCAGGTGACCTGGGGTGCTCCTGGGGCTGGGTTGGAGGAAGGTGTGGAGTCCCCTGGTTGGCCTGGAGCAGGTGGGCAGTGCCTTCTGCCATCATCTGCTTCCCCCAATGCTTAACCCCCTGCCCTCTTTGGATGTCACCTCTCCAGCTTTGGCCTGGCCCCAGCAGCTCCTCTCCAGGTCCACGCGCCTCTCACCCCCAACCAGTCCGTGGAGATCTCCCTTCCACTGAACACCGTCGGCTCCGTCATGAAGATGGACCCCTTGAACAACCTCCAGGTGGGGAGAGTCTGGGGGTCTCCCCTCCCTTCCTGGAGAGCTGGGGATGGAGCCAGGGCTGCCCCAGGGGGAGAGGGAGCCGGAGGGGGGACAGCAGGAACCGGGAGAGAAGAAATGTTCAGCTCATGCTCTTCTCTGCTGTCAGAGCTCAGTCTGGCTCCGATCTGACATCCAGCTCCTCACAGACTGTCTCCTCTGCAGAGGAAAAGCTTCACTGACAGCAGCAGAGCTGAGCCATGGCTGAGCATCTGCTCGTGGTGTCCCAGCCTGGGGACACACACTGGAGCTGTAGCTCCCGGGAGGGAGCTGGGAGAGAGGGCTATGGGGAGCTGCCAGGGCTGTACCCCTATTTCCCCTACACACTGGGGACAGTGGCATGCCTGGGAGCACGCTGGCCTCTCCATCTCCCTTATGGCAGCTAATGGATGACAACAGGCTCAAGAGGGATGGGATGGGATGGGATGCTCACTTTGGGAACCACTGTAGATCAGTGGAGGTGTTGACATCCCCGTGTCCTTCTGTTCTAGGTTGCGGTGAAAAACAATATCGATGTCTTCTACTTCAGCACCCTGTACCCGCTGCACATCCTCTTCGTGGAGGACGGGAAGATGGGTGAGTTGGAGCTGTGTTCCCACCACGCCTGAGATGGCTGAGCCACCTTCTCTAACTCCTCACTGCCAGAGAGAACTTTGCTGGTTATTTTGCCTTCTCGGGCACTCACCAGCCTCTTCCCCTGAGCCAGTGTAGTTCCCAAACTGGCAGCTCTCCTCTGGCTGGGTGAGACTGGCATTGGGAAGCTGCTGGGAGGGGTTAGCAATGTGGCAGGGTGACATTCCCTCCAGCCACCGGTGACACAGCAGCGTGGCCCCTGTGTTGTACCCCCTTTGGGGAACGGCTGCTGTTGTAGCTTCATCACCACGTCGCTTTTGTTCCTCGCTGCAGAGCGGCAGATGTTCTTGGCCACTTGGAAGGACATTCCCAATGAGAACGAAGCCCAGTTCCAGATCAAAGACTGTTCTCTCAACGCAGGTGAGTCCAAACCCTTCAGGAGGACCCGGCTCAACTCGTAGCTGGCTGCTGGTGACCAGCCCATCCCAGTTATCCCAGCCCAGGCTGCAGGGAGGCGGGGGCTCCTTCTCCCTGTGCTCACCACATATCTCCAGGAAGGAGCTGCTGCTTTGCTGGTTGTAGAAACTTGGCAGCCTCCGAGATACTGGGACCCATGGAGATGTCCCTGCCTCTGGGGTCACTTGCTGTGCCCACCCTGGCACCAGTCTTGGTGCAGAGAAGCTGAACTGGCTCATGGAGCCCCGACAGTGCCCAGCCTGTCCTGGCCAGCCCACGGGCAGGGCACTGGTCCTGTGCTCGCAAGGCAGCCATTGGCAGGAGCTGGGGCCAGGCTCCCTGCTGCCTCCTCTGTCCCCCAGCTCCTCCTTGGGGACATCTGGTGCCAAGAGGGACGTGCAAACCTGGGGTTGGGGACAGCCAAGTCCTTTCAGTCCTGCTGGCAGCAGCGAGCTGAGCTTTGTGGAGCCAAGCGGGGCAGCTCCGCTGATGAATGGAGCCCTGGGCTGTTGCCTGCCCTACCCGGGGAGCCTGGTCTAAGAGAGCCCTTCTCCCTGCGTGGGGATGGTGGATTTTGGATGTGCTGCATCAGGGGGAGGAGGAGGAGGAGATGATGCAAAGGGATGTTCAGCCCGGTCCCCTGCCCGCAGCAGCCCCTGCAGCAGCTCTCTCCTCCCACGCAGATGCCGTTAGCAGCAAGCTCCAAGGCAGCAACATCTTCACCGTCGCCAAGAGGAACGTGGAGGGCCAGGACATGCTCTACCAGTCCCTGAAGCTCACCAATGGCATCTGGGTGCTGGCAGAGCTCAGGATCCAGCCCAGCAATCCCAGTTTCACGGTACGTCCCTTCCTCTGCCTGTCTCCAAGCCAAGACTGCTGCCCACCCCGATGATCACCCTGCCCTTCCCCGCTCTCTGCTCAGAGCTTGGGTCAGGCTGGGTGGTCCTGCAGCACATCTGCCGTGGCAGGACTCCCCCCTGGCTGCTGTCAGCGCTGGTCCCTGTGTCTCCCTCGCATGAGGAGGGCAAGAGATGGTCCGTGCTGGCCAGCAATGCTCCATACCTGCTGGGATGCACTGGGGGGGGTGGCACCGTGGTGGCAGCTAAAGGCAGCAGAGAGGTCCCAGCCCACCAACACTTTTTCCATTAAAATAAAACCCCTCTGGAGCACACCTGGCTCTGCCTGTGGTGCTGCCAACAGCCTTGGAGCAGAGCTCTGTCCTCCTATGGACCACTGGCCATCCCCGTATCCCGCTTTTCCCACCCCGGCCCCTTCCCCTCTTTCCTCGACGCCATTTTCCTTTGGGTTGGGATGAGCTGTGTCACCTTGTCTCACCTCTCTGTCCATCTCCCGACCTGCTGCTGCCTGCCCTCGCCGGCCTGCCCACCGTTGCAGGATTTGGAGGTTAGCAGACTGGTTTTTACCCCCCGCCTTTGGGCTGTCTCTGGCTGCTGGCTGGTTATTTCTACCCCCACCCCCACACCCCCCCCCAGAGTGTTTTACCCGCCAGCCCCCCATCTCTCTCAGTGCCTCTCCTTCCCGGTGGAGCCGGCGCTGGGATTGGAGCTTCCTTGGAGGTGAACTTTTCAGAGGTTCAGGGTGTTGCCACCACCCTCCTGGCTTTGCTTGGGCTGAGCAGAGCTGCAAATCCTTATCCTGGAGGATTCCCTGCTCGCCCCCCCCTTCCCCCCCCCCATGCTGAGCTCTCCCGGCTCAACCCGGGGGCTGAGGAGTTAATTGAGAGTTGTTGAATATTTAATCTTTGAGCAAATAACCCCGGGGGGGCTTGGAGAGGAAGGTGCCTTGGGGGGAACCTCCAGCTGGTGAATCAAACCCCAAGAGATGAAGCCTGTGTGTTCCTCTGCCTGCCCCCCCCCCCCCCCCGGCTCCCTGCACTGCATGTGGATGTCCCTGCACTGCTCCTCAACGGGGTGGGGGGAACACCAGGGAGGGTGTTTAGAAGGTCCTGATCCCCCCCACCCCCCCCCCCAATATCTTTTATCCAGCTGAAATAAGGACCTGGGAAGGAGGGTGGGGGGCAGAATGCTGCAGCATGTGGGGCTTTGTGCTTTGGGGCTGGTGGCTCACCGCCGTGGGGCGAGGTGCCATCACCCCCTCTCCTCCTCTGTCCCCGCAGTTGTCCCTGAAGTGCCGAGCGCCAGAGGTGTCCCAGTACGTCTACCAAGCCTATGAAACCATCCTGAAGAACTAAGGTGCTGCTGCAGCCCGTCCTCTTCCTCTTCCTCCTCTTCCTCCTCCTCCTCCTCCTCCTCCTCTCCTCCCTTTCCCGCCTGAGGAAGCGGGGCAGGATCCGTGCATGTCTCCTCTCCTTCCTCCCAAGGAACCGGCCCCTGGGAATCTCCCTCCAGCCCCCCAAAAACGGAGCTGGTGCTCCTGCTGGGGCTGTGGCGAGGGGAGGAGGACAGGGATGTCCCGGCCAGTCCCTGCAGTGTCCTCCTCCATGATGTCACCCTCTGGCTGCTTTTTCTTACCGGAGGGGCTGTTCTCCTCCTCCCCTCTGCAAAAATCATCCCCCTCCCTGCTCCCACTGGGGTCTCGTGTGTGCCCACGGTGGTGTCTGGGGAAAGGTTTAGCATTCCTCGGATCAGGAATAGCCCCCTGGCGATCACTCTGGAGCCTCTTTGGGGGCCCAAGTGCTGGGGGGGACATCCCCCCCCCTCCTTGGGGCTCAGGGCTCGGTGCCCCCTGGGAGCAAGTGGGAAAAGGAGTTGGCTTCTTCCCTGATTTTGTCCCCCTGGATGGGGGGAGCTATGGGTGCCCCCCCCCCCGCAGTCCTTTGGTTGGAAAGGGGCTCCTCCCTCTGGGACCTATTCCTAAAGGTCCCAAAAGGGGCTCCAGCATCTCACCTTTGAGGCTGTACTTAAAAGTGCAGTTAAAAAAAGGGCTTTTCCAGCCCCCAGGATGGAGCTGGGAGGGCTCTGAGCATCTAGTCGTCCCCCCCCAACCCCAGCCCCACGGCTCCCTCCCCTCCCCGCTGTCACCCATGGGTGCTGGAGGGGACGTGCTGCCTTCCCTTATGGTGACACTACTCCTTCCCCCACCCCAAATAAAGCCATGGGTCACCCCTAACTAGGAGCATTCGGTGCAGGAAATATCTAATATATAAAATATAAATATATTGTATGTTCACTTGTTTTAAGCAAAGGTTGAAATAAAGGTGACATCTGCCCACGGAGCCCCTCTTGGGCATGGAACCCCAAGCTCTGGTGCCAGGACCACGTCCCCGACATCGCAAGGGAAGCAGGATGCTGTGAACTTCCTCGGAGCAGTGCCCTGCCCTCCCTGGGGTTGGTGACCGTGGCCTCTGGCTCAGCAAATCCTGAGGCAGCAAATTGCCTGGTTCTGGGCATGTGGCCAGGGGCCATGGGGCTGGGTGGCCCCTGGGGACAGGATGGTCCCCAAGGAGGTCAAGCAGCAGCTCTCAGTCCTGTGTTCTCCTCCCGGCTGATGCCAGAGCCTCTCAGGCTTCCACCAAGGCGTGGTGTCCATTGCCCCAGGGGATGTAGGGTTCTTGAGCCCCTCCTGGGGTTGGGGACTGGTCCCAGTGGAGTGACAACCCTGGCCCCAGTGCTGCTTTGGGACATCCCACCAGGCAGTGCCCCAGGACACCCCCATGGGACACCAGCCCTGCTCTCAGGGGAGGTAACTGGGGACCACAGTGGCCATGTTGCTTTGGGAATCCTAGAGTCACACTGGGATGGTGGCTTCCAGCAGCTCTAGACCCCATGGTGACCTGCAACCTGCCCAGCCCATAGGTAGCAACAACCTGTGGCCGTGCCCCCATGGTGAGGAGCTCTTGGCCATGGGGCACTTTTGGCACCAGGCAGCACCGAGGGCTTTGGGGACACGGAGGGGTCCCCAGATGCAGCCAAGGAACTGGCCCTCGCCCCAACTCTTGAGCCCTCCCTGCCCTCCTCCATGTCCTTCTCCCTTGGGAGAGTCTCATGTCCCTTGTCCTTGCCACCAGCTCCCCCTCAGCAGGTCCCAACACCCCCCCAGAGGGTCTTGCATCCCAAGATGGATGACTGGATGCAGTAAATTCAGCTCCCTTGGTCTTTACTGGCTTGTGTGGGGGGGGGGACATGTAGGGCTGGAGGGGTGGAGACTGTGGTGGCCTGGGCACAGGGGTCCACACAGCCCTGTCCCCACCTTATGGACATCAACATGCTACAGACATGACTGTGGCCAGTTGGGGGGCTGTTGGGTGCTGGAGAGGAACAAGCGACACCCCTACTCCCCCACCCCACCCTCAAATATAGGTGGTGACAACAAGCTGTGTGTCCCCAAGTCATCTTGGATGTGGAAAGAAGATAAAGACAAGGAAGAAGAAGAGAAGGCCAAGAAGAGGGGAAGACAACAGAAGAGGTCCAAGAGGAGGAGGACACAGAGAGAAGATGACAAGAGGAGGAGAAAGCCAAGAACAAAAGGGGGAGAAGGTCAATGAGAAGGCCACAAAATGACATGCAAAGGTGAAAATGACAAGAGAAGGAGAAGGCCAAGAAGAGAGGATGACAAGAAGAAGGAGAGAAGACAAGAAGAGGAGATGAGAGATGAGAAGAGCCGAGCCAGTTGCTCTCCAGTCCAGTTCCTAGGGCCACCACCATGGAGCTGGGACGCACCCAGGTCCCTTTGGCCTGGCTGGGGCTAGGGGCTCCTTGCAAGGCCCAACCCCGGTGGCCAACAGTCACCAAGCAAAGGGGTCCCAGCTCCCTGGCCACCCCGGGTCCATGGCCATCGTCTGGTCAGGGCCTCTCCATGCAGGTACCATCACCAGCAGCAGCTCCATGACGTCCACGGGGGGGGTGGCAATGTAGGGTGCTGGGGGCGGGGGGGTGGGCACTTCTCCCCCTCCTGCTGCCACCCATGGCCACCAAACCGGGCATCTCATGGCCACGCATCCTCATCCAGCCCGTCGTGCTCCCGCGGGACCCAGGTGGGCTCCAGGAAGGAGGAGAGGACGTTCTGCAGAGACCCCCAGGGCTTCTCCCCAGCTTCGGGGGGCTGGGAGGGGGCTGCCCCACACCCCCGTGGGGTGGGGATCCTGGAGGGTTTCTTGTGGGGCTGGGTGTCCAGCCGGGGCTTGGCCCGGAGGTGGGGGGACATTGCAGGGAGGGAAGGCACTGGTGCGGGGACCCCCACAGCGAGGGGGGGGTCCATCACCTCCCCCAGCTCGTCCTCCCCCAGTGCCCAGTCGGTGTCGGACTCGGGGCCCCCCCGGGTCTCCCGGTTTTCCCAGGAGGCCGGGAAGCAGCAGCTTTCATCGGAGGAGCTGGAGAGGACCGCCCGGTGCCCCGCATCCCCCCCACATTCGGGGGTGGCTGGCGGGGGGGGGCCATTATTCCCGCTCCGCCGGCCGTCCTGCTTGGGGAAGACGTTGAGGGAGGAGGAGGAGGAGCTGGAGGAGCAATAAGCCGAGTCGGCGGGGCCGGGGGGGGGCGGCGGCGGCGGCGGGGGGGGTCCCGGTGGTGGTGGGTTCTCCCCAGCTTCCAGCTCCGCCATCAACCGCGTGTTGGCCAAGAATTCCTCTTCCAGCCGTCGGAAGAGCTGCTGCTCCTGGCCGGGCTCCAGCTGCAGGGGGGCTCGTAGCCCCCAGGCCAACTCATCGCCGTTGGGGGGGGGCTGGCCGGAGACCCCTTCTTGCAAGGAGGAGCGACGGGTGGGGGTCCGGCCGCGGGCCGGGGGGGTGGGCTCTGCCCGTGCCCAGGAGTGTTGCCCGTCAGGTCGGCGGCTGATGAGGAGCAGGGGTTGGGGGCCACTGGGGCGACCGTGGCTACGAGCCCGTGGCGGGGGGCGGCCCGGCCCGTTGGGGACCCGAGAACGGCCCCGTTCCTGGGGAAGGGGGGGCTGAGACCCCACTCCAACCCCTCCGCGGGAGGGGTCCCGGCGGCGGGGGGGGCAGCTCTGGGCAGAGGAGGCGGAGGAGTCGCTGTCGCCCGAGCAGCGGCGGGTGCGGGTCCTGGGGGGGGGGACACACGGGTTAAGGGGGGGGCGGCAGTGCAACCCCCCCCCGGGCACCCCCATCCCCCTCCCTTCTTCCCAGGGCACACCCCACTGCACCCCTCATTGCCCCCCCCCCACTGCACACTCTTACTGAACCCCATTGCCCCCCCCCAATCCCACCTCATTCCCCCCCGCCATTGCACGCCCCCCTTCCTCCCCATCGCCCCCATTGCATCCCCCCTCATTGTGCCCCCACCCTTGCCATTTCACACTTCGCACCCCCCACTGCAAACCTCCCCCCATTTCCTCCATTGCCCCTTGAGTCTACTCCTTATCCCCCCCCATTGCACCCCCTCATTCCCCCATCGCACTCCCCATC
>JAOTQQ010000005.1:18463468-18479008 GCA_026546715.1 Gallinago undulata
GTTACCTCCGCGGAGAGGGGGGGGCATTCCCCGCTGCTCCCGGGGGGGCATCCCGCCCCGCAGGCTGTTCATGGGGCCCTTCTTCCGTGCCAGGCTCACTTTGAGCTTGTTCCCCTGGAAATCCTTCCCTAGGAGGGACAAGGGACATGGCCTCACTTTTTGCCCCGGGGTGTCCCACTGCCACCCCCCCCAACCCCCAGGACTGCACACAGCCACCCCGCGGCAATAATCACCAGGAAAACTTCAGCCAAGCGGCAAAAAAGAGGAAAAAAGGCAAAATTCTACCCATGGGACTGAGATAAATCCTTGCTACAGGAGACATGGTATTGCCAGGGTATGGATGGATGGAAAAGGAGGCCAAGGGGAGACCTTCTCGCTCTCTACAACCACCCCGGAGGAGGGTGTAGTGACGGGGTCGGTCTCTTCTCCCAAGGAACAGGCGATGGGACAAGAGGAAATGGCCTCAAGTTCATAGAACCACGGAATGGTTTGGGTTGGAGGGGTCCTTAAAACCCCCTGTCTTGGGCAGGGACACCTCCCACAGACCAGAGGTTGCTCAAAAACCCATCCAACCTTGAACCTCTCCAGGGATGGGGCAGCCAGGGGAGGTTTGGGATGGATATCAGGAAAAAATTCTTCACCAAAATGGTTGCTGAACATTGGAAGAGGCTGCCCAGGGCAGTGGTGGAGTCCCCATTCCTGGAGGGATTTTAAAGCTGGGCAGATGTGGTTCTGAGGGACACGGGTTAGTGGTGGGTTTGGGCAGTGTTGGGTTAATGGTTGGACTCGATGATCTCGAAGGTTTCTTCCAACCAAAGCGACTGTATGACTCTACAGCAGGTAGACTAAGGACAACCACAACCCAAGCACCACGCTTCTCTGTTCTAGCGAAAACCAGGAACTTCTTGACAAAAGCCTCGTCACCTGGAGCCACCCTTAAATGACAACAATCCTCCTGGCACCGAGGAGGGAGATGCTGGCTCCGGACAGAGGAGAATTTACTTCTGAAACGGAGAAGAAAGTGATTCCGTCCCAACTCACCCCCCCACTACTCACCATCAAACCATTCGACGGCTGTTTTGGCAGTGGATGGGTCATCGTACGACACGGTGGCGTCTCCTTTTGGTTTGCCGGTTTCTTTGTCGATGTAGAGGTTTATCATGGGCTGCCCGGTCCTCTTGTTCATCTGACAGGACAGCAAAAACGTCACCTCCAGTCATGTCTCCCTGTAAGCTGAGCTGGGATTTACTCTCCTTTGTTCTGCTTTGGACTTGGATGAGGAGAAAGGGCTCCTCTGGCTTATCATGGGTGGCACCTCCTGGCCAGAGAACCCCAGGAAGGAAGGAAGTGGCCCAGAAGAGCTCCGTGCTCCTCCCGTGTCCACCTGGCAGCACAAGAACCAACCTGCAGCCTCCCCACATCCTCTTCCATCTCCTCGCCACCCTCACCCCTCAGGATGTCACAGGTCCCACCAGCAGCTGACCCACAGAGGCATGGTTCCTCCACTCCTGCATGCCCTGGTGCTTCCACAAGCCTGAACACTCTTGTTGAGGGACAAACCCTGCACAGGTTCTTTGGGAAAGCTTGAGCTACAAGGTGATGGTCACCCCACCAGCCAGGCTGTGGTCACCCCACCAGCCAGAGACCTGCCAGCTCCTGGAGATGAAGGGCTACGTGGAGACCGGGCAGGACACGGCCAATCCCTTTCCCTCATGCCCCACCAACCGGAGGGTGACCTGCACCTCACCGTGGTCCTTCTCACCTTGACCACACCGCACTGTTTGAAGAAATCTGCCAGCTCCTCCAGGGTGACATTATCATTGAGTCCCTGCACATAAACTGAACTGTTGTCCGAGTCCTCATCCGGGTCCATAGGTGGGCCTAGGAGATAATGAATGGCGTCACTGAAGGGACAGGAAGGGCAGCCAGGTGACACAAGGGAGTGCTCTCCATCCCCTCATCCGGCTGCTGCTTCCCTCTCAAGTGAAAACCTGGGTGCTGAGAGTGGGGAGGCTCCGCCGCCTCCTCCACAGGGGCAGGACCACACCGTGTCCTCCCCAGCAGAACCCCACGGTGTCAGCCCTCAGATCTAAACGGGGACATCCCAGATGCGAGGAAAAACCTCCCGTCCATCCCATCTCCCCCCTTGGCTGCATTAACCCCCTCTTTTTGTGCTAACCCCCCCCTTTTCCGCAGTGCCCTGCCGCTCCTGGAAGCTGACACATAACTCCCAGACGCGCCTGTGCAGCAGGAAGGAAAGAGCTGCGTGGCCACGGGCCAGGGGGGGCACCAGAGGAGGCCACTGGACCAGCACGTACAAGCTCAGGGGTAAGGCTGCCTAGAAATGGCTTTATGATGAACCAAACCCCCCCCCCCACCCCGAGAAGGGTAAGCATCTCCCAAACACGCGGTTTTCCCACCAATCCAACTGTCTGGATGACTCGGGAATCAAGAAATAAACGAAACGGCCACAAAGAGATGAGAAACGGGGGGAGCATCCTCTGGAAGGACACACTGTGGGGGTTCCGTTTCAATTCCACGAGCTCGGAGATTGAGAGAGAGAGAGAGCAGTTGTTGGGAATTACCTAAATCAAGGTCCGGTCCCTCTTCCATGTGTCCTGCCAGGCGGGAGAGAAGGATAAGAAGGGGTGTTAGTGCGGGCCTTGCGGGCTGCAGAACCGACACACACAACGCTATCTACTTAGAACCACCGTTCCATGGCGCTGCTTAAACTCCAAACCGACCCGCATTGCAAAAACATCAGCAATGCACCTTCTGCTTGGCGATCCGTTGGCTAGTTTTAGCAGCCTTTCAAACCATTAACCACTAGTACACTTTTGTTTTGGTTGGGGTTTTTTTTTGTTTTGTTTTGTTTTGTTTTTAAATTGCTTTACCAGGCCAATCGGTTTTACTTTCATTAATAATAAAAAAAAAGTTACTTTACAAAAAAAAAATAATAAAAATAACATATTAAATCCAAACCATTTCTTTTCCCCAAATTACAGAAGTGGTTGCTCAATTCTTCCACGTTACCCTGTGTCCTGTAACCGCGTACCCCTAGGCATCGCCGGCAGTACCCATTACAGTCTGGTTGCATATGTCATTTTTAAACCACTTAAAACTAATAAAAAATTACACTTTGTGCTAAAAACTGACTGAATTTTTTTTTTTTTTTTTTTTTTTTTAACACTATCCATTGTAATGCTCAAAAACTTACCACCAGGCTTATTGAAGCCACCTCGCTCTCCAGCGCTGCTGGGGGGATAAACGAAGAAATGAAGGCCTTTCCCTTTACAAAGCCAGTACCCGCTCTGAGCCTCACTGGGCTCACTGGGAAGAAGGGCACTGGCTAAACATCTCCAAACAATGCATCTCTCTCTCTCTCTCTCATCTCGGCTCTATGCCTTTCTTCAGGGCAGCCGGCTCAAATTTCCTTTACATATAAACGCAAACCTCGCTTGTCTGGTTTGAGACACCACTTTGCTGTCGGTACCCCTCTGGCATCGCTCGTTACGGGTATTATCAGTGCAATACTTGGCCAAAAAATATAGATATAATGTTTTTTTGAAGGGTTATAAATCAGGTTTTTGCTTCAGAGGAAATGGTGAGGTCATTGGCTGGTCAACTCCCTCCCCTCTGCGTGTCCATGAAGGTGCACCCTCGGCCTCGGGCAGCGGGAGAACGGAACGAGCCCGTGGGTCCCTGACATTAACCGTTGGGAAGAGGGAGGAGACAACCACACGCGATACCTACAACACAGTTCAGATTGACATTGCTGCTAAAAAAAAAAAAATATAATAAATAAATAAAAAAAATGATAATCATAAAACCTTGGTATAAAAGCCATACATTCAGGTCGCTACTGAATCGAACGGGTCTCTGCGGAGGGAGAACTTACAGAAGATACAGCGGGGGCTCCAAGGCCTGGGGTGCAGCTTTGTGGACACAGAGAACAGCAGATTGTGGCACGTGCCGGTGGCTACTGATGGCCAGGGCCGAAGCCTTCAGCTCAGAAAGCGCTGCTTAATTGGGGAAAACGCCACCCGAAAAAAAAAAGAAACAAAAAAACCAAACCAGGGACGATTTTGAGGTTTCTTGCTCTTTTTTTGGCAAGATCAAAAAGGGGTTTGGAAGGCGAGGGGCAGAAGAGGGAGAACACTGCTTATTTTCTAGCGAGTATTGCACTTCTAATACTGGGGGGAAAAAAAGAAGTCGTCAATACACAGTTTCAAGCTGTTGCATGCAGCTTCGCCTCCTTTTCTTAAAGTACACACCATTTAACGTCTCTCTTTTTTTAAACATATAAGTTTACACTTTTTTTTTTTTTTTTTAACGTTACACAATTCTAAAGTATTATACCTCCTCTGGTTTTATTACCAAACAACAAGTATGCAGTTACCAAAGTTACAGAAGGATTCCGTTTATACAATGAATACATTTGGTATAAAAATATTCTATGTATATTTTTTCCTCTCCATATGGACACCGTGTCTAGTCCCACTTTTCATTATGCTGCCGGCTGAGTACTGAGTACGGGTACTTTTTAAGTATTGAAGTGTATACAAGGCTCTCACTTTGTAACCTGTAGCATATAAATGCGACAAAGCATGTTAAAAAGTTTCCATGTTTAACAGCCAATGAAAATATAAAATAATTGAGTCAATGAAAAAAAAAAGGGCACGTTAATAACATCCAGCTCCTTACCTGCCGAAGGCACTGAAATCCATCACCACAGCATGATTAAGAAGGGCCGAGTTCCCCTACCTGCCCCCGGGGTGGTGGTGGGGAGCCCACCTTTTCTAGGGCTGGCAGAAAAGTCCACCTCCATAGAGCAGGGGACCCTTCGTAACGCTTTATCGGGTGGAAATCACTATGTTATGCAATTTAAGCTCAGATCAGGGTGCAAAAAAAATCACAGACAGGCCACAAATGCTTTTTTTTTTTTTTTTTTTATGAGAAGCTCCCAAGGGGCTAGAAATTTGAAGATGTGATGATAGACGTTTCAAGTGCCTATATCTACTTTAAACCATTAGAGATAAATACATCGTGGGTGAAATCTTTATGCAGAAGCGCAGAACTCTTGTCCCACTCCAGCCAATTCAAACCAGTTGCGTTCCAACACAAGCCAGTCTTTTGGGTTTTTTTGGCTTCTACTTCCATATGTTGGGATTTCTCCGATAAAGATTTCAGGCCACTTCGATTCATGTGGACAGAGCTATGCAGAACGGGACGATGGATTGCCAAACTCTGGTTGCCACCAGGTTGTGAAATGCCTTAAGGTGTTGCCTCTCGAGGAGAAGCTGCAGCTCAGGCCGCCCCGGCAAGCAGCGGGGCTGTGCACCAGGCATCCCACGCCACATCACCTCGGGGGACACTCTGCATAGCTCTGAACGACAGCAGGAAGGGATGGAACACACACAAAGCTACGTTGAGGTTTTTTTTTTTCCTTCTCTTAGGAGCCTTTGGGATTAGTCCTCCTTCCTCACCGCTAATAAAACAAACACGAGACACAGGGAGACACACGCTGCTGACCTGAAGGCGTGAGGTTTACCAAACCAGATTTTGCCATCAGTTAAGATGGCCAAACTGGTTTAGAGCACCTGAAAGCTCCGGTGGGGAGCCAAGAGATCTCTTTCGACTTTCTTGGGGCCTTTTCTTCACGTTCTAACCAAGCTCTAAGTGTTCTGGCCACTCAGAGGCATGGCTTTGATGGCAACAATCTGCCCCAGGAGTCCTATTACAGGTGTAAATCCACATGCTACCACCGAGGTGAGGAGGCTGACGGCGTAACACGGGGCTGACACCAGGTTTCTGCCTTGTACATACCTGAACTCTCAAAGATCCCCACTACCAAGGCACAGGGAGTGACTCCTGGACCTGGCGGAAGGTTTGTGTGTGTTCCATCCAGAGTTACTGTTAAACCTCGCAGAGGATTTTCACCTCTGCGCGACCACGAAGGGAGCTGAAAGTTCCAGGTTTAGCAATACCCCTAATTCCCCTCCCTCCCTGGGGGCCCAACCACCTGCAGGATAGAAAACAAAAATCACCAGATCCTGCTCCTATTTCCCCTAGGATAATATTTCCATGGATTAGAAGCTATGGAGATGTTCTCCATGGAAGTACTGTTGGGAATGTCAACCTTTCAGTCCCTTCTTTGCATTTCAAACCCTAGGGGTAAAACAGAATTAGATAAAAGGAGAAAAGATTTGCTCTTACCCCATTCCACCGCGTCCTCCTCCCCGCCCACCTCTGCTCATGCCTCCACGATCATATCCCCCTCTTCCCCTGCCCCGGTTATCGGGGCCGCTCATATTCCGGTTCTCTCCTGGGCCCGAAAAGCCTCCGGATTCCTGTCCGTACACGTTCATGCTGCTCGGATGATCCTGACGGAATGAGCCTGAGGAAGTTTGTAACAAAAATATCAGGGAGCTGCAGAGAAGAGTAAGTGGAAGCCGCCTGTCCTCTTTTTAAGCCCTTTTACCTGCCTTCAGCACTGGAACATAATCGTGACAAAGTGATGGGACAAGAGGAAATGGCCTCAAGTTGCACCAGGGGAGATTTAGGAGGGATATTGGGAAAAATTCCTTCACTGAAAGAGCGAAGAACATTGGAACAGGCTGCTCAGGGCAGAGGTGGAGTCCCCATCCCTGGAGGGATTTAAAAGCCGGGCAGACGTGGTGCTGAGGGATACGGGTTAGCGTTGGGTTTGGACAGTGCTGGGTTGGACTCGATGATCTGAAAGGTCCCTTCCAACCTGGACCATTCTAGGATTCTGTAAGAACCGTTTGCTACAGCGCTCACAGCGACAGACTTAATTTAAGGAGAGATGTGCCTCTTTCCATTTGCAGAATCAAACCTGCCAGGAGGCCTTACCAGTCTGACCTCTGCAGAACTGGCCAAACAGAACCATTTCCACCAAGTCCTGCCCACTCCAGCCACAGCATTTGGTGTTATCTGTGGGTTTTTCAACCACCCCTTCACCTTCGCCGCGCTGAGGGGAGTATCACGATTCATTCCCGCACCAGCCAAGGAAAAATGGGCAAAATCCAGCTACGGTACGTTCTCCCTTCAACACAGCTGCAAGGTTTAGACCCAAAATAACGCCAAGCGTCCTTCAGAGACTGCCCACCCCACAAGGCCACGGGAGACCAACCCTTCCCTCCCCAGGCAGGCGTCTCTGCTAAGCACACTCACTCTGCTGGCCGTAGCTGCTGCTCTGCTGGCTGTACTGGCTCGGGGCCTGGCTGTAGGATGCCGTCGGGGGTGGGTAACTGGTCGGGGGGGGCTGTTGCCCGTAACTGCTTTGCTGGCCATAGCTGGTCTGTTGCCCGTAGGTGCTCTGTTGCCCGTAGGTGCTCTGCTGGGAGTAAGTGCTCTGATCGTAACTGCTTGGCTGCGTGGAGGAGTAGCTGGAAGACAAAAGCAAGGGAAAGATGAGCCAATTCCCTGGGGAAGCGCGTGAGGCGGCAGAAGGGGCTGACACACGAAGGCAGTGCAATTAGAAGCCATATGTACTGTTGTAAACGGTTTAAAAAGGTGAGTCATCCTAGGGAGGCTGGTCTGGTGGCAGGAGACAAACCTGGTCGACTGCTCAAAGCAGAATCCACGCGACCATTCACAATTTATTCCCATCTCTAGAGAGGGGCAGAAGAGCCGGGGCGAGAATCGGTGCAACGCGGGTAACGGCCTTCCTTTCTGCCTCGGCACCAAAATATTTTCAGCTGATGGGTAAGAAAACAGTCCCCCCTCACATTTCTCAGGATTTGAGGATTTCAGAACAGACACTTTAAAAGCGTACGTTTATCAGTGTGTTAATGGCAGCTGAGGGGAAGAGATGAGCTCGTCGTCAAAGCCATGTGTAAGGAGGTAGAGAAAGGTCACTGTAACACACTCCGTATCTAGGAAATTTCTTATAAAAACATTTGTCACTGTTTTGCCTGTGACTTTTATTGCAGGTGTGTACGCAGAGACACTCGCGCGCTCAATCAATATCTAAAGGGCAGGTGGCAAGAGGATGGGGCCAGACTCTTCTCAGTGGTGCCCGGAGACAGGACAAGGGGCAACGGGCACAAACTGGAACATGGGAAATTCCATCTCAACATGAGGAAAAGCTGTAGTGACAGGATGGGGGGGTGGAAGGGTTTGACACTGAAAAAGGGGAGATTGAGCTGAGATGTGGGGAAGAAGTTCCTTGCTGTGAGGGTGGTGAGAGCCTGGCCCAGGTTGGCCAGAGAAGCTGTGGCTGCCCCATCCCTGGAGGGGTTGAAGGGCAGGTTGGAGGGGGCTTGGAGCAAGCTGGTGTGGGGGTGGCACTGAATGGTCTTTAAGGTCCCTTCCAACCCAAACCATTCTGTGATTCTTTCCTTTGAGAGTGCCAGAGCCCTGGAACAGGCTGCCCAGAGAGGGTGTGGAGTCTCCTTCTCTGGAGACATTCCACACTCCCCTGGACACATTCCTGTCCAACCTGCTCTGGGGTGACCCTGCAAGGGGCTGGACTGGATGATCTCCAGAGGTCCCTTCCAACCCCATATCATTCTGTGATTCTGTGATAGCTCCATCCTCCCTACAACAAGAAGGACTCCAACAAGAACCACACCTCCCTCCCTCCCAGGACACCAAACCACCTTTTACATCTGTTTGTTTAAAATCCCTGGAGAAAAACCCTTTTGCCCAAGCTAACTGGAAAGTTCTCGCACCAGTTGGAGGAGACTGGGCCTGTTGGGAGTGTTACCTGGTGGGTGGGTAGGAGGGAGGTGCGGTGACCGGCTGCAGGGGGTAGCTGGCAGGCACCTGAGGGTAGCTGTAGTTGCTCTGGCCGTAGCCCAGGCTGGGCTGGCTGTAGCCTGTCGTACTGGATTGTGGCTGGCTGGTCTCTGCTGGTTTGCTGCCATCCTGGGGTCTGTGTGGAACAAGAAGGAACCATGGGTGCAAAACTCCACCTCTGGTGGCAGCCAAAGTGTTCAGATGCCCAAATACAACTCACTGCTCAATTTTCTGGGGAGAGTCACCAACTGGCACTGCATTGTGCTTGTTAAACACTAAATATTTTAGCAACTGGGTATTCACATGTTCCTCTGCCATCAGGAAAGGCCTGGGCAGCGTCCTGAACAGAGACCACAGATGTTACAGCTTCTGTTCACCCTCTGCATTACAAAACCAAAGGCAGGGGATTTAGATTTTTGGCTCTAGGATGGAGTGGAGGATGTGAAAGAGCCAGGAGAGCAGGAACAGCACTGCCCCTCCACTCAGCCTGGTTTTATACAACGTTTGGAAACGATCAGCTTGAAAACAACCAGAAATGTTCAGTTAAATGCACCATTGTTTGGTTCAGAATTCAGTGCAAGCAGATATTGCCCCACGCATGTTATCCAATGAAAGGGAAAGGATGCTGGGGGGTTGGACTAGATGACCTTTAAAGGTCTCTTCCAACCCAAACTATTCAATGATTCTATGCTTGGTATTAACTCTCAAGGCCTGAGAAGAAAGAGAACACTTTTGCATGTGACTCTCATGTCTCCTTCTTTCATATTTGTCCCATAGTGTTCATAATTTCCAAATGTTTATTAGAGTGGAGTAAAAAGAGTTAAGCTACTTTTGTTGTACAAGTTGGGAAAAATTATTTTAAATGATGTCAGGATTCACGCTTAAACTGTAATCTGAACCAGACAGAGCTGTGCCAGGCTCCACCTTTCCGTAGTGGCCTGGTTGCTACAAACATCAGGTAAACGAATAAAGTAATTTTTACTCACTACTCAACAAGTTTCCATTATGCATTCAAAAACTTTCATATCCTGAGCGAACAATTAAACTAAATATACCATTGAGAGTGCCCAGACACAAGGGGTTTAAAAAGGAAATTGTTTTCAGCATGTGCACCCACTCCAGAAGTCGCAGTACGTAGCGGTATCCTGCCTGACCCCGTGACTCACCATCAGATCAGACTGGTCCCTTTTCTGTTCTACATTGTGAGTCAAGAGCCTGGTTTTTTGCTGCTTGGTTACTCTCTGCATCTCCCAGAAACAGCGCTGACTCACCCTGGAGGAGCAGAACCTACCTATGCCACTTCCCCCAGCCCCGAAACGCGACCAGTATTGGATGCGGCGAGAGCAAAACTCAAGCACAACAGGCAGAGAAAGAAGCGTAAGCAAACCAGTGGCTCCCAGTTGGGCTGGGAGGGAGAGAGGAGGCCGGCGTTACCTCGGGGGGGCGGAGGCTGGTGGCTGCTGGCCGTAGGCCGGGTAGGCGGGCTGGGTGCCGTAAGCGGAGGGTGCTGCGTAGGAAGCCTGGGTGGTGGTAACCGTGGCGGTGTTGGTATCGTAGGCGGCTGTGCCGTACCCTTGGACGGGCTGACTGTAGGCCTGGGGGGCAGTCGGGGTGGAATATCCTACAACAGACAACAAGAGCCCCATCAGATCAGTTTGGCGACGGTCGCTCCTAACGTTTCAGGCTATTGTGCTTCTCAGGGTGCTTTATCAGACCTTGGGTACAGCACTGAATTTTGCCACTGCAAAAATACCACAAATCACCCCAAACTTCCCATCCCTTGGAGAAACTCCCTGGGAGACCTGAGCCTGCAGCCCCAGCTCTACCCTCAGCATCCAAAAACAGCTCTCCGTGGAGCTTTCTGGAAGCCCCCTTCAGCCACCATCCAAAGGCTGTTTGTTTACAGCTAACGAAGCTGACGGGTAATGTAATAAAGCGCACAGAGAGCAAGTCGAGGCACGCAGCGTCTCCTCAACACAGGAACACAAAAGAAAGCTCCCGTTAGCCATAAAGTAAAAGAAATCCAATCGATTTAAGAGGTACGGTCCCATCTTTTCAGCTTTTCCGGAAAATGAAAGCGCAAAGCGGCACCAGGCTGATCTGACAGGTCTTAATGAGCCATTCACAAAGCCCTATTTTAAATCAGTAACTCCGGAAACAAAAGAAAAACACTTTACATTTGTTTTAACTTCGGAGAAAGGTCAAAAAAAGACACATAAGGCAGCTCCTGCTGTTTTATGTACCTTCAATTTTCTTAGCATTTCAGTTTGGTTTAGGTAAAAAGCTTAAGAGCTCATGCATTTATTTCAGAACAATTTTACAAAAACATCCAAGATCTCAAAACAGCTCCATTTAAACCAGTTTTTTTAGCAGCTGCTGCTGTATAATTTTGCTGACCATTTGGCTTGTCACAAAGGTGAGCTGCAAAACCCGGTGGCTTTTTATAGTTAAGAACCTCACCAGCCAGTTTTTTAATTATGAAACAGAGACTTACATGAAAAAGTATCAATTAAAAATGCTGTTAGCAAAAGCTGACTTACTAAAAATATAAAACATCGATTGCCAAAGAGCAGCCAAATGGTCTCAGTCTTATTGATGTGATCTTAATTGCATCAATTAAGGCAACAGCTTCTCCGTCGCTTCTTATTTTTAATAAACATATGACATTTGTGACATACTCTTCCTTTTAATTATACAGCAAATATTTTGGGCATATTGTGCTGTAGTTTTTTATTTCAATTCCCTAATTTGCAAAACAAATGTACTTCCAGCAGAATACAGCATGCCCTCCCAAAGCACTGCAGCAACTTCCACATCTTGCTGTCCCCCCAGCTCTGGGGACCCTTCCCCGCAGCTGCCTGAATCACCCAGCCAAGAGGAAGAGAACCGAAAAGAGGAAGTTTGCAAAGCACATTAAAAACTCCAAACTTCAGCTTTCTGTCCTGAGAGCACTCTTCAATTTTCTGGTTAGCTTCAGGATTCTGATGGAGGGGACATGAGTCTCTCCACTCTTGCCACCTTCCAAGAGCTGCCCTAAAAGTCCCCTCCTTCCCCCACAAGCCACTTTCCTCCTGCTCTTGGCCCTTCTATGCTTGCTACATTACCACCTGACTGCTGAAAGCCACAGGCTGGTGGTCACATCGTGGGGCTGCTGACCTGGAAACGTGAAAGCCAGAGAGTAAACTGGTCTCCCTCCAGAAAATAACTGGCACGAATCACCAGCAAATCAGTTTTCATGGTTATTATTCCTTTTTTGTTCTCTGAAAAGCAAAGCCCTGATCTGATCGATGGTGAACAGGATAAAACGAGCATGATTTTTAGAGCCTAGGACAAATTTAAACAGTTCAAAACACTTAAATATGAGCCACCACAGCATTTCCACAGAGAGCACCAGCACCAGCCATTAAAGGAATCCTTATTTAAATGGCCGAAGCCTGACCACAGGCTAAAAAAGCCTTCTGTTTGCATAAGTACAGCCTGCAGGAAGTGCTCCCGAAGCCACAGCATTGCCCTGGGCTGTCCTTGTCACTCGGGACACCAGGGTGTTCCCCCCACGCCTGGGACCTCCTTTTTAGGTACAATCACTGGCAGCACAAACCTCTCCCATCAAGGAAGAAGCTTTGCTAACACCTGGCTCTGCACAGTCAGTAGAATAAAAGGAAGGAAAAAAGAAAAATAATCCTGAATTTTAATGCTTCAGCCCTAAATGGAGCATTTCCCTCGTGCAAGCATTTCCTTCCCTTCAGCCGGGAGGGATTATACGAAACAGCAGTGATTTAACATCCCACTGGTCTCTATTTTCATTTCAACAACTTAGTTCAGGTACTCTGAAAATCCTCAAGAGCAGTATTTTTGAGGGGGGGTGTCTGCATTTACATCACTCCTCTCTCCTGCCCCCGCCAGTAAGATAAAGGGCGAGTCTGCAGAACAGCTACCGTGAGAAGAAGGTAACGGAAGAACTTTGATAACCTGCTTAGTTTCCCCTCAAAGCATCCACGCCTGAAAGCAAAACCCTTACTGAAGCCTAGGAGTTCTTCAGGCTGAGGGGAAGCTTTGGTCCTCAGAGAACATCGACTGAAACTACTGGATTCAGAGAGATTTATCCTGAAATAAGCAGGCTTCAGCACTTTTTGGAGGCTTCCCTCTGATGCAAGCAGCATTCAAAGCTACCCAGGGGGCCTGCGTGCCCGAAGAGAGCCACCTCCTGTTTGTCATGTGTATCTTCTACTGGCAAAGGGCTGGGAAGGGGACACAAAGTGTACCCAAGACACCCCAGACAGCTAGGGGTCTGCTCACTCCACATGCTGAATGCAGCAGAATAAACCACATATAACCTTAAAGCAGGGGCTGCCTGCCTTTAGAGAGTAATTCCCACTCCGCTAATTAAAGGAGATCCATACTTGGATATTTGAAATGATGTTTTTGCCCCCTAACATCGTTAGAAAGCCAATAACCACCACAGATGCAGGTCTTTATTTACTCTTGTCATTGATGCTCATACACTGCAGTGATTAAAGAGCAAACCGTGACCACAGATCTGATGGTGCCGATTAATCCCCTAATCCATTTGGTGGCCCAGGAGCTGCAGAGGAGCCCATCAGCTCCCAAACCCCTCTTCTCTGTAATAAACCACCAGGATGACTCCAAGACACCTTTCCCTACAGCTACAGGGAGGGAAAAAGCACAACCTGGACAATCAACTCTTACCTCGGGCAGCACAGGAGTTGGTAAAAGGCTGGATGGCAGAGCCACTGGGACAGAAATTGGGACAATCCAGGCTAAAACCCTCACCTGAGGCTTGAAGTGATGCAGAGGAACCGTCACTGCCATTCCCACAGAGTGCCCAGAGGGACTATCTATCTGTACAGGATTTGAATTTCCCTCACCCCCCAAAAAACAGGCCGTTAAGCCAGGAAAAAAAAAAAAAAGGCACTTTGCTTTTTAAATAATTGCAGACGTTCCTCTGCTACAAAGAGGCGATGACAAGGAAAATTGAGATTCAACCGTAAGAGATGGGTCATTTTTATGGTTGGATCTCAATTCCTCTGCATCACTTCAAGCCTCAAGTGAGGGATTTAGCCTGGAGCAAAGATGTATGCCCCAGGCAAGGCAGAGAGAAGGAGACGGGCTTTAAGCACCATCAGTCTCATTTGCAAGGCTCCGGCTCCTCAAGGAGAGGTAGGTGTAGGGAGAATAAATACAACCTGGCACTACGCCTGGAGAATAACACCAGCAGCTCTGCCACGGACCCACACCACGCGGATTGAGGCAAATCGCACCCAAAGGTCTGATACGATCTTTTGCTTGACCACTTCCTGAGTTTTCTTATTTTTGATGAAAAGAAAATGAAGCTTTTTGTGCCTAAAAAACCCAACGAAGCTGTGTAGAGAAGATGCCCAGTAGTAGTATTATTATTCCTCCAGCAAATGCACTCTGAAGGGACAAGCAAAACCAAACAGCACGGCTTCCTGTGACCCCTGCAGGAGTGAAGTCCGTAGTAAGGATTAAAGAACTCAAACATTCCTAAGAAAGGAATCTGTGGAGTCCAAAAATTGTTTTTCCCGCCAATTTATGTTCATATACTTTTAAATGAAAGGAAACAAAACCTGTAGATAACCTGCAACAACGCTGGTTAAAGGGTACTGGCTCTCATTCTGCACTAACTGCCAGAAATTTTCCTCAACTGTATGAAGATATTCAGCATTTGAAATGCTGTGTAAGTGGGCAGACTATAGGATAAAATTTTTCCCTCCACCTCTTCCTTGCGAAGCATTTCCCCAGAGGCCAGATACCCCACTGCCTGTCTGTCCTGGTATTCCCTTGCTTTGGGAAACATTTAGGAAAGCTCCCACCCTAATAATTAGACATTTATAATGTCTCCCATAGCAAAGGATGAAGCTGCAGAAAACGGCACCAAAGGCATTCCTTGGAGGAAAATCCATTTTCTTTTTCAAAGTCTCCTGAATATTCAGCCCAAATATAGCAGAATAGTTTCCTTCAGACATTAAGATACTCGTATAAAACTCCAGTTCAAAGAGCTGGAATTTGGAGTTGGAATAATTTACAGCACGTTAATGAAGGTGTGACGTGTGTGTCTGCACTGGAAATCTCACGACAACGCAGATGATGCCAAGGTGGTGAACATCTGGCCGAGTCATCTGCTCCCCCTTGTCAAAACGGTAGGAAAATGTTAGATCCACCTGAAACATCTTGGCAGGGCTCCTTAGTGCTCAGAAAGTTTTATCCATAAATTCCGTCACTCGGAGAGACCGTACAGCGCTGTGGAGATGGCAAAGAGCGTTGCAGCCAAGCAAATTCCTACTGACACTGCGTGCATGGGCTCAAATGTTAGAGGTTTTTAGGGCTAAAACCAAAGTGACACCTAAAGGGTTAACACCACAGGTTTGGACAGGATGAGCAAGCATTTTCCATGCAATGAGCCTGAAAGGTTAACTTCTGCTGGTCCCTTCTACTGTGGGAAACACAAGACAAAAGGTAGAGGGTATGGCTAGAGGGCACACAGAACTCCCAGAGGTTTGATTTTCAGGCAAAAGAAGCGCTGAGGACACAGGTTCTCAAGAGCAGCCCGCATTTGCTTTGCTCTTTCTGTGGGAGTGGAGCCATAGGATGAGGGGGAACTGTTTTAAACTGAAAGAGGGGAGATCTAGAGCAGATACGAGGAAGAAATTCATTGCTCTGAGGTGGTGAGAGCCTGGCTCAGGTTGCCCAGAGAAGCTGTGGCTGCCCCATCCCTGGAGGGGTTCAAGGGCAGGTTGG
>JAOTQQ010000005.1:18479108-18491527 GCA_026546715.1 Gallinago undulata
AGGGCAGGTTGGAGGGGGCTTGGAGCAACCTGGTGTGGTGGGAGGTGTCCCTGCCCAGGGCAGGGGGTGGCACTGGGCGGGTTTTAATGTCCCTTTCAACCCAAACCATTCTATGATTCTAAGCACAGTACACCCTGCAGCCATCGTGACTTCCATATCATGAACTGGCATCCAAAACATCCCCTGAAAAATTAAACAGGCACACTTATCCACTCCCTTTCACCCCACCCGCACCTTCACATCATTTTAAACCCCTCTTCGCTCCGGGAAGGCTCTGGAGGAAGGAAGCCCTTTCCACATCGGAGCTGACCAGAGGAATCGAGTATAGTTTGGGTGGGAATTCCCCAAAGCTCAATTGAGCTCAACTCTCTCCCCAGGACAGGCCAAGCCTTGCACGGGGGGCTCTTACCAGTGGGAGGCTGCCCGTAGGACGTCGCATATGCAGTCTGCCCGTACGTCGCAGTCGTCTGGGGCTGCGTGTAGCTGACATCGGTGGGTTGTCCGTAGGTTCCGTAACTCTGCCCGTACGTCTGCTCCAAAGACAAATACAAATTTAACTGATGAACAGAAGCGACTCGCAGAGAGATGCGCAGACCGTTTCGGTGATGCACACAGCCTGAGGGATCTGCACGACCTGATGTACTGAAAGCAATCAGAATGGAGCCAAAACTACTGTGAAAATTTGGGCGCTGCTGCAAATTTCAGCTCAGATCCGCAACAAAGTTCCAAATGCAGTTTTTCCTATGCCAGGACCCGAGGGGCAGACTCTTACATTTTCACAACACACCTCTACTTTACATAAAAACATGAAAGCATCCAGCGCTTCCTAATTGCCCGGGCACCCACCACCACTTGAGGGCTAACCTGAAACACGGGGACTGGGATCGCTCGGGGGCAGAACTGCACCAAGTCAAACAAGGAAATGACTTCAACATGCAACTACTTCACTGTTCACTAGAAAAAAACAATCTAAGCTTTCCGTGAAGTTGTTCTGAATATTCTTCATGTCCACCAGCCAATAATTTCAAAAATAGGAGCTCGTGTAGGCAGCCAAGGATGGGATCGGTGGGAGCATCCAAGGGTTTGCCGTCACCAAACCATCCTGGTTTCTCAGTACCTTTGCACTGCAGGAGAGATGAGCTTCCAGCTTACCCAGAGCTCATTTTCCAGTCTAGACTATCACTAAAGGACTTCTTTTGCCCATTGTTGGGTTCAATCCCCAAGAAAGTGCTTGCATAGCAACTGGCAGGGTGGCTGGAATGGCACAGAGCTGCCAGGGCTGCAGTTTTACCAGCTAAAGAGGCACCTCTACCCCGTGCCATGGACCAGCCGCCTCAAACCTCAAGCACCAACAGCTTGGTTTGGGATAAAACTCGACTTACAGCTCAAAAAGTGACATGAAGACAGCCTTAACATCTAGATTCCCAAAGGGATTTACTGACTCCTGCAGGGCCTGGAATTTCAATGCCTTTTGGGATCTAAACCTGTTACTCGCGGGCCGGACCTCCTCTACTCAGCCACAAATCTTAACCAAGAGCAGAAAATCTCTGACCGGATTGAATACGTCCCCATCAGTGGAAGCTCACTACATTTGAGAGGCAGGAAACGCTGCAAAACCCCCCTGGCTCTTTGCCTACAGCTGAGTTCAGTTGGGCTGTTGTTTTAGCCTCACACCAGAGGATGTTGTGGAAGCTTTCTGTTCTCACGCTTGTCCTTCTGTGTAACCTGCAGGTCTTGCAATTGTTCTGGCTCAAAATGCTTATTCCAAATAAAAATTATCATCACCTTCCTTTAAGCTGACACAAATGCCAAGGTTGAACCTTTACTACTGATGTTTTTCACAAAGGGCCTTCTTAGGCTGCCCCAGGAAGAAGCGAGCGTGGTATTCACCTGCCACGGACTGGCCGGTGCAGGCAGGAGCAGGCAGGGGAAGGGAGCTCCTGCCCAGCCCCACAGCACTGAAGTCAAGCCATTGCCACAACCAGAATTAACCAATTTAAAGCTGCTCCAACATGACAACGTGGAAGTTTTCATCTCCAGATGTATTCATAGGCAGCAGGATCTTCCCTTCCCTCTGGAGAGGTGGAGGAAAATTAACCTACACCACTTTTTAAGGATAAAAGTTTCCCTTTGAAAACACACTCGGAGTGTGTACACAAATTTGTTTTTAGTGACTTGTATTCTAAGGATTAAAAATAAGCATCATTTAATTCATCATCATCATTTTGCAGTCTAGCCAACTTGAGAGTACTAACAGTTTTAGCAACAATACCTCCTGGAATAAAAAAATCCATTCCCTCCTCCTCCGTTGCCCAACTGCTGCAATCTCACAAATGGCAGTTTCCTTTCCTCTTTTATTTAGGTTTTTCTCTCCTGCATCACTGAGTAAAGCGCCCATTGACACGGTGGTGTCAAACCTACACCGAGAATTAGGCTTTTACAACCACCTCAGGCTAGGAAATACTAACAAAGAAGGGGACTGTTTATGTTGTTTTCAGTTCAAGCTGCGAGACAACTTTTCCTGACAGATTTTGACGTTGCTGTTCAGTGGGTTTTGTGGCTGGAGGTTTAGTTGACCGGAAGACGTGATTTTATAATTCTAAATCCCTCCCGTGTTTTTACCTGGGTGGTCTGTGCATATCCTTGAGCTGGCTGAGGGGCGTATGCGCTGTAGCTGTAAAATGAATTTAAAAGACGTTTATTACGTATCCCCACGTGTCTGACAAGTGCAATACATGATTTACACACATCCCAATGATTTTCTGTTGAAACACTATGGCAATACCAAAATCTAAAAGCTAAAGGAAAACCATCGGATTCGCAAACGTACCCGAGTTAAGATTAAAGCGCAATTATTATATGTTTATGTTACATCTTTTTAAAAGAGAAGAGATAAAACCATAATGCTACTTACCCCTGCTGAGCTGCAGCTTGGCTATAGGTACTATAATCTGCAAGAAAAGAGAGAAAAAAACAAGGAAAAAAAAAAAGGTTGAGAAAGGCTTAACAAAATTAACAGTGTAAGAGCACAGCAGCTGGAATTTCCTCCTGCAGCTTGAAAGAACTGCTATAAACCGCTGGAAATCCAGTTTCAAAAGAGCGTAAGGTAAAATGCACTTTTTCAGGCTTTTTGAAGGGAACAAAACCTCTCTTCCCTTCATTGTTAGCGCTGTTTTGCAGCAGCAACTTTGATCTCAAATGACCCCACTTTAATTTAACTGCCACCTTGGATAACACCCAAAGGGGCTGGCAGGGGGGTGTTTTGTTTTGGAACAAAAGGAACACTGGGGCTGACACTCAGAAACCCCCCCAGTGGGGTTTCAAAGGGCCAGGTTTCGAGCTCTGGGGTCTGTAGAAACCACCGCGCTTTGCTCTCTCGCTCTTTCTATTTAACTTTCAAGGACATAAATAAATGGCTGGAAGGTTCTAACGCTTTTCCCAGGGTTTGAGATAGGCACTAATTCCTTCCCCAAAGCCCTGATCCACATCAATGCCCTGATTTAGAGGAGACTCAAAATCCTGAAAAATCCAAGGAAAAAAAAATATCTACGCTGAACTGGTTTGCCAGCAGGAATGGAAAACGCGTCCACACAGTAATTACAAGGTTATATCTGATTTAATTACAGCTCCTAAATGTATGCTTTCCCTTAAAGTCACCAAGCAACTCCAGCTCCCATCCAAACTTCTAGAGCGAATGATGAGTTCATCACTTAGGCCAGACCCTGCCAGGCAGATTCCAGCTCTCCTGGGACTGGATATATATCCTGAGGACACGGGATGAGGAATGACTTCAGGCCTTGCTTGCATCGGCCGCTTGGGCCACAGCATCTGACCAAGCTGGAGCAGAGCTTTTCTCAGGAAAAGTTCTGTGTGGAATGAGGTTTTGGTGTTTCTATCACAATTGCACCTCAGGGGACACTGATCTCACTCAGAAAACTGAAAATTAAGAATTTGAAGAACCCAGCTGATGACCTCCTACAGCCTTCAGTCATCCCTAGGCTGTAAGAACCGCTTTAATGCCTTTATCACACTGTTTGCATTCCAAAGGCGATAGAACACCAGGAATAATTTTGAAAATGCTGTTTTCATACACCCAGAACCTCCTGCTTCTTGAGGCTGCGGATTCAACCCTGATAAAGTTTTCATCTCCTCTTCCTAACCCCTCTCTGTGAGTTTACGGCTTTTCCTCCTTGACACTTCCCTCCGCATCAGCCAGAGCCCAGACCCTGGGTAGATGGCCAAGGAAAGGAAGTGCCGTGACTCCGGTGGCGATTTTTGACAGATATTAATTACTTCAACCTCGCACCAGAGCACAGGAGTCGGGCAGGAGCACGCCAGGAAGACGACTGAAATCCCGTGCCCAAGAAAAAAACCGCTGAACTGCTTCAGATAAAGGCTTCCACGCTCCTGAGACACACAGCACGAGTTGTTAAACTGCTCTGGCACCACTCCTGCTTTCCTTACAGGTTGTCATCTTTAATATTGAAAAATCTAAGTTGTTAAATTCAGGGGTGCTGCTCTTTTTTTTTAATTTTTATTTTTTAAAGCAGTCTGCATGTGGCTCTAAGCTCTGCTAAATCCTGAGCACTAAAAACCATTAATGCCCATTTTCTCTTATCTATCTTCCCTCTCCCGCCACCTCCTCCTACCAGCACCCCCTCCATCCTCCCCCACATCTCCCCCTACCCCCTTTCTTCCGCGCCTGTTCACCCTCCAGCCATCGAAACCTCCCTACTCCTCATTTCATTCTCCTTTTCTGCACCCCGTTGGGTCACCCCAGTCCTCTAGGCTCCTAAGCACAGGTCTCCCCAACCTTCACCCCTTGCTGGAAGGACCCCCAGCACCCCACCACCCTCCCGAATAACCACGCACGAGGTCTTTTAATTAAACACCCATCACACAGCCCTTCTCCCAGCCTTCCCCCAGTTCCTAACTAGGCACGACATTCTCCCCTTGGCAGGAATCTAAATGCAGGTGTTGAATTTGCAGTTTGTCACCATCAATCCCTCACTTTTAATTTCCTTGAATTTAGATTAAGGCAAAAAACTGTTGGTTTTTTTTTTTAAAGTAATATTATGGCTCGTTTAGTTAAAACCATCTCCCAGCCTTTATTTCCAGTGGGAAATTAATCTTCATCTTTCTATTTCACGAGGCTCAGGAGCACAATAACGCAGCCGAAAATAGCAGCTCCCATAGAAGAACATTTCCATGTATTAAGCGGAAAGACAGCTGAATTTTTAAAACTCACTTTGACAATCCCATTGGCATGTGTTTCTTTAGTAGCTATTTATTATTATTTTTTTAATTAAAAAATCCAACACCTCTCCAAGGTGATACTAATCACATTCCTTCACATTCCATGGCTTGTGACATTTTCCTTTACGGAGGGACCCGACCTTCAGCTGGGACTTAAAGCTACTTTAAAATGTGATGTTGCCACACGGTGGTTAAGTCTTAATTTGGACCTGCTGGCATCCAATCAGAGCCCCCGTGGAAAAAACACATTGCCTTCTTCAACGCTTCCCTGGTTTTATTCAAAGAAATTACATTTTCAGCAGAAACCGCCCTGAACGGCCACCAAAAAGGCCGAAGGCACGGAGGAAGCTTTTACTAAGGGCAGTGATCTCCTGAAAGAGCGTAAAGAACCTTTCCGGGGCCAGAGCTGCTGTAAACATCCCCTTTAACAAATAGCTAACAGAGATAACCCGGACACCGCCACCCCGGGGAGGCCCCGCAGGCTCCCGGCGCCCGGCGAGGACAGCGGTGCTGGGGGAACCCTCAGGGCCGGGGGCGGGGGCGGGCCCGGGCCCAGGCCCGCCGCCTCGCCCCGCCGTGACAGGGCCGCGGCCCGGCCCCGAAGCGCTGCCCCCGCCCCGCTCCCCTCAGCCCCAGGCTCGGCCCGTCCTCGACGGCGGCCGGTGCGGGAGGGGCCGGCCCGGTTTCAGCCTCTCCCGACGCAGCAGAGGCCCCCGGACCGACCCAACCCCCCCCGGCCCCGCTCACCCGTCGACGCCATTTTCTCGCCTTCCTCCTCTGCGCTCCCAACGTCCGGCCGCCGCCACCGCCCCGCACTGCGCATGCGCCGTCCGGCCCTGCTGGGACGTACCACGGTGGCGGCGGAGGTGGGGGGGGAACCGCCGGGCGGCCGCCGAACCGGGGGCTCTTCCCGCTGCGCCCCGCCTCCCCCTCCGGAGGTCCCCACCCTCCGTGAAGAACCGGAGACTCCCCGGGACGCGGCGGCTGCCGCTCCGGAGGGCGGTTCTCCGGCGGCGCTGGGTGCTCCCCCCGCCGGGCCGTCGGATGGTACAGCCCGCGGCCGTTAGGGACCGTCGCGCAAGAAGCGTTCTGGTCGGGGAGCGCGGGGGGCGTGTAGGGGTGTGTGTGATGTCATCGCCTGACGTCACACACCAGGGAGCGACACCACGGGGCGGCGCGTGACGTCAGCAGGCGTCACACGTAGCGTGCCAGTGCCCCAAGGCGGGGGCTGTGTGGCACCCCGTGCTGTGCGGGACCGTGTTGTGCGGGACCCACGCTGCCCGCGCAACGGGGAGCAGCGGGGCAGAGTGACATCAGGGGTGACATTGTGTGTGATGTCACGGCAACACCCCCACCTGTGTCCACCCCAGCATCCCCCCGCCACCCTACTCAGCCTGTGGGTGGATGTCCCATGGGTCATGTGGCATGGGCAGGTCTCCCAGGGGTGGCATGGCACAGTTGGGTCTTCCAGGGTGGCACAGTGTGGGCAGGTGTCCCAGGGGTGGCGTGGCACAGATGGGTGTCCCAAGGGTGGCACAGTGTCCCAGGGGTGGCATGGCACAGTGTGGGTGACCCACGGTTCGTGTGGCATGGACAGGTCTCCCACGGGTGGCATGGTGTGGGTGGGTGTCCCATGGGCAAGTCTCCCATGGGTGGCATGGCACAGGTGGGTCTTCCAGGGTGCCACACACTTCCAGGTGTGGGCAGGTGTCTCATGGGTGGCATGGCACAGATGGGTGTCCCAGGGTGGCACAATGTCCCAGGGGTGGCATGGCACAGTGTGGGTGACCCATGGGTCATGTGGCATGGGCAGGTCTCCCATGGGTGACATGGTGTGGGTGGGTGTCCCATGGGTTTCATGGCATAGGCGGGTGTCCCACAGGCGGTGTGGCACGGCAGGTGTCCCATGGGTGGTGTGGCACAGGTGGGTCTCCAATGAGTAGCATGAGATGGGTGAATGTCCCATGGGTGGTGTAGCACACCCATGGGTGTCCCATGGATTGTGTGACATGGGACATGGGTGGGCATCCCTGGGTGGTGTGGTGTGTCCCATGGGTGGGTGTGTGCCCCATGGGTGGCAGGGTGTGGGTGGGTGTCCCATGGGTCATGTGGCATGGGCAAGTCTCCCATGGGTGGCGTGGCACATGTGGGTGGGTGTCCCAGGGTGGCACAGTGTGGGTGTCCCATGAGCGGCATGACATCATTGGGTGTCCTAGGCATGGTGTGGCACAGGTGGATGTCTGACATGGGTGGGCATCCCATGGCTTTCATGGCATGGGTGTGTGTCCCACGGGTGGTATAGCGCACCCATGGGTGTCCCATGGGTTGTGTGACATGGGTGGACATCCCTGGGTAGTGTGGCGTGGCCCATGGGTGGGTGGGTGCCCCATGGGTGGCATGGTGTGGGTGGGTGTCCCGGGGGCCATATGGCACGGGTGGGTGTCTCATGGGCAATGTGGCATGGGTGGGTGCCCCATGGGTAGCATGGTGTGGGTGGGTGTCCCAGGGGTGGTGCAGCACAGGTGGGTGTCCCGTGGGTGCCACAGTATGTGTGGGTGTCCCACGGGTGGGTGAGTGTCCCTTGGATGGCACAGCAGAGCCATGTGTCCCCTCCAGGTCACCGCAGCCCATCTCCCCGTGGCCCTATCCCACCCTGCTGGCACCCACAGGGATGCCCCGTGGGACCCCACCACCGACCCCAGCCCACCCACCGTGGGCAGTGGGGACCCCTCCAGCCTCCCGTGTCCCCAGGGTGCCTGCTTCGCCCTTGGGGGGCGGGGGGGGAGTGTGTCCCTGGGGGCACAAGGGACACTGCAGGACATGTGTTCGGGAGGTGTTTAATGACCTCGAAGGTCCCAAAGCAGCGGGACAAAGCGCACGGTGCAGCGGGGTCCCCTTCCCCGGGGGGGGAGTCCCCACCGCCAGCCCCCCCCCATCCCAGAAGCCCCTTCCCCAGCACAGAGGTGGCCGTGGGGGCTCGGGGTGGGGGCTCAGGAAGCACCCTCAGAGCTGCGCTTTGGGGGTGGGAGCAGAAATGGGGCGGGGGGGCCCTGGCACCCTTTTGCCCCCCTTCCCTGGGTGGGGTGGGGGGTTTCAAGCAGCAGCGATGGGGGGCAAAGCGTATGGGGAGGGGGGGCCGGTGCTGTGCCACCAGCTAGCACCAAGAGCCCTGCAGGGCTTGGGGGGAGACACACGGGAGGGGGGGGTGACCCCCATCCTGCCCCCCCCCCCGGGGCCATACTCCTGCCCATACCAGCCTGGAAGTGGGCGCAGGGGTGGTGGTGGTGGGGGTGACAGTGGGTGACACCCCCCCCGCTCCCAGCATCCCTCACTGCTTGCCAGGGGGCTGCTGGCGGGGGGCCACGATGCGGTAGGGGGGCTGGCCACCGCCACGCTTGCTGCGGGGGGGGGCGGGTGCCACGGTGCCGGCGGGGCCACTGCCTGAGCCGGGCTCCGGTTCTGCGGGGAGGAAAGGAGAGAGGTGTCAGGAGGTGGGTGCTAGGATGCCACCCCCCTCATACCCCCCTCCCCCCCCCCAAAAAAAAGGTCATTGGGTGCTGGGGGTCCCTGCCCCACAGAAATGGGGGACACGCAGCAGCTCTTGCTGTCCCCAGGGACCCATGTGCTGGGAGAAGTACGCTGGGACCTGGGAGATGGGGGGGACACAAGGGACATGAGGATTCCCACCCCCCCCGGTTGGCACCCCTGGCTGGCACCCCTGGCCGGCACCCCGAGAGGTCCCCCCTGCAGGAAAGCACAGCTGGAAAGTGGAGGCAGAAGGGGAGGGCAAGAGGGGGGAGGTACCCACCACCCCCCATCTGGGCACCCTGGATGATGGGGACCAGGCACCGGGGTCTCCCCTGGGCCAAGGATGGGGGTCCAGGGATTCCCTCCATCCAAGAGGAGCTCCAGGAGCTCCCCAAGTTGAAGGGATTCTCCAGGGCTTCCCTTTGTCCTTGGAGAGCTCCAGGAGCTGCCTTGGTCCAAGAGGGTCCATGGTCTCCTGTGGTCCCAGAGGGGCTCCAGAAGCTCCCTTGGTTCAACAACAGCTCCATGGTGTCCCTTGATCCAAGGGGAATTTCATGGTCACCCTTCCTTGGTCCAAGAGGGTCTCCATCGTCTCTCTTGGTTTGAGAAGGGCTCCATGGTCTCCCTTGATGCGTGGGGAGCTCCAGGCTTTCCTTTAGCCCAAGAGGGTCTCATGGTCATCTCTCAATCCAAGAGGTTCTCCATGGTCTTCCTTGGTTTGAGAAAGGCTCTATGGTCTCCCTTGATACTTGGGGAGCTGCAGGGTTTCCCTTGGCCCAAGAGAGTCTTCATAGTCTCCGTTGGCCCAAGAGGGCCTCCATGGTTGTCTCTCTCAACCCAAGAGGTTCTCCATGGTCTCCCTTGGCCCTGGGGGGCTCCAGCCTTTCCCTTGGTCCAAGGGAGTCTCCATGGGTCTCCCTTGGTTTGAGAAGGGCTCCATGATCTCTCTAGATGCTTGGGGAACTCCATGGTTTCCCTCGGCCCAAGAGAATCTCCATGGTTGTCTCCCTCAATCCAAGAGGTTTTCCATGGTTTGCCTTGGCCCAAGAGGGCCTTCAGGGTTGTCTTTCTCAATCCAAGAGGGTGTCCATGTTCTCCCTTGGTCCTGGGGACCTACTCCCAGGGGCTCCAGCCCCCTGTGCTCCATGCCCACTCCCGGGAAGGGGTAGGGTTGGGAGGAGGGGGGGGTCACGGCGCGCCCAGCTCATGCAGGGAGGGGAGGAAGGGAAGGTGGCGCGGTTACCTGGCCAGATGATGGCTTCCAGCAAGGTGACCCTTCTAGCCAGGACCTCCAGCCGGGCCTGCTGCCGCAGGAGGGTTTGGAAGCTACTGGCCTGGGGGAGAGTGAGAGAGCAGAGCAGAGCGTGCGTTCACCCCCGCAGCAGGGGGGGGGATGGACAGGGGGGGGACGGGATGACACACAATGGGGGGGATGGGGGACACAGCATGGCCATGGGTGGCAGGGCATGAGTGGCAGAGCATGGCATGGGTGGCATAGCAGGGGTGCAGCCCCAGCGGGCAGGGGGGGTGCCGGTGCAATGGGGTGGGGGGTGCCAGGTCTCCCAGGAGGGTCTCAGGGGGGTGCCAGGGGCTCCCCCATCCCTGTGGGTCCAAGGGGGGGGGGGGGACAGGGGACGAGGGTCCCTTGCGCTGACCCCAGCAGTGCTCCCTGATGGGGACACGACTGTCCCCTCCCCCAGGTAAATCCTAGTGGGGGGCTCCCTTTTCCATCCCTCACCACACTGAGCCCCCCATGGACATGTCCCCAACCTGCCTGGGGGGGCCACCAGCTTGTCCCCAAGATGGGGACTGTTCACGGGTGTCCCTGCCCAAGGTGGGCACTGCCTGGGGGGGGATAGGGGGGGAAATCTGGTGTGCCCAGCCATGGATGCCCTGGTAGCTCTCGCCCCACGAGCTGTCCCCAATGGGGGCCACGATGTCCCGGGGTGGGTGATGATGTCATACATGTCTGATGACATCACACCGTGGCCAGGACAGGGCTGGTGCCTTGTGTGTCCCCCCCCCGACCCCGTGGTGGAGGGGAGGGGATGCTGAGGGACCCCTTCCCAGTGACTCCATGACATCAGAGCCACCGTGATGTCATGGGGGCCTGGTGACCTGCTGCTGGTGGGGATGGGGGGGGCCACCCACCCCACGGAGTGGGGGCCACCCTGGGGGTCCCCATCCCCTCCCAGGCTGGTGACCCCCCCCCCTACTCACCGTAGAGCCCAATCATTGTTTCCAAGATTAAAACCCTCTCTGCTAAAATCTTCAGCGCCTCGCGGAGCTGGTGCAAACCCTCCCCCTGAGGAGAAGAGAGGGAGGGGGGGTGAGGAAGGGGGAGGGGGGGGTCAGACCCCCACCTGGCCCCGGGCCACCTGCCCTGGGGGGGTACACGGAGGGTACATGGGAAAACTCCCCCCCCCCAACCTCCTGGCACCCCCTGACTCACCACAAGACAAGGGAAGAAGTGGGGGTACCCTGGGGGGGGAGGGGGGGCACCATCCCCCAGTCCTCCTGGGGGGAGTCTGAGCCCACCTCATGCCCCCAGCACAGCTATGTGCCCCCCCCCTCCAGTGCTAGGGGTGCTGAGGGAGTGGCTCTGGACCCCATCACCCCACACAGGCACAGTGTGGAGGGACGGGGGGGACTTGGGGGGCCATGCAGGTGGTGTGACCCCCCACCATGGGATAATACCCCCCTGCCAAAGCATTTTGGAGGGGGGGGACACACAAGCACAGTCAGGGACCCCCCTGTGCCATCACCGGGGTCCCAGGGGTGAGATGTGAGCGCAGGGCACAGCCAGGGACCCCCAGGGATGGGACAAGGACACTGGGCATCACTGAGGACCCCTCAGCTGGCATCCCAGGGACAAGGTGTGGGGCACTGGGCACAGCTGGGGGCCCCCCATGCCATTGTTGGGGTCCTGGGGATGAGACACAGGCACTGGGCACAACTGGGGACCCCCCCATGCCACCACTGGGACAAGGTGTGGGGCACTGGTCAGGGCTGGGGACCCCCCCATGCCACCACTGGGGTCCCAAGGATGAGGTGTGGGGCGCTGGGCAGAGCTGGGGACCCCCCCATGCCACCACTGGGGTCTCAAGGATGAGGTGTGGGGCACAGCTGGGGACCCCCCCCATGCCACCACTGGGGCTGGCAGGGCTGAGGTGTAGGGAAGAGCATGGGAGGGGGCTGGGGTCCCCCCCCCCCCACATCACCACCCCCACCAGCACCCCTGGGTGGCTGTGTCCCCCGTCCCCCCCCAAGTAGATGTGTCCCTGGTGCCACCCCACTGCCACTCACCCAAGTGCCCTTCTCGCCCGGCTCTCCCCTGGGACCCGGCTCGCCCTGAAACACAGAAAGGAGAGGGTCTGGCAGGGTTTGGGGGGGGGCACGGGGGGGGGGATGCTGCAGCAGCAGGGGGGGGGTCGGGGGACAGAACCAGCAACGTACCTGTGCCCCATCCTGGCCGTGGGTGCCCGGGTGGCCCTGGGGACCCTGTGAGGGAGGGAGACATCATCAGCACTCGGGGGGGGCACACTGGACCCTCTGTGGGAGATGCTGGCAGCTGGGGGGGGGGGGGGGGGGGGGGGGGGGGGGGGGGGGGGGGGGGGGGGGGGGGGGGGGGGGGG
>JAOTQQ010000005.1:18557348-18579449 GCA_026546715.1 Gallinago undulata
GGGTGGGGTGTGTGGGGGGGTAAGGACCAAACACCCGGGTCCCTGCCTTGGCGCTGCGTGATGCCGTGGGGATGCTGTGGGGGGGGCTTCATCCTTTGGGTGCTGGGAAGGGCTGGTATTTCTGCTGGTGTGGGGGAGAAGTGACACCCTCGTGTCCTCTGCCCACCTGCAGTGGGGTCCCTGGGGTGACAGGGGGTGAGGTCTGTCTGTCCCCCTCAGAGCCAAAGCGCTTGGTGTTTATAAAGGAGCTGAGAAAGGGCTTTTTTGGGGGGGAAATGCTCCCTCGGACACTCAGCTCGGTGCCACAGGGGCTCTTGGCTGCAGAAACTTGGTGGCAAGTAACGGGGGGGGCTGTTTTGAAGGCAAGAGGGATTGCGTGTTCCCCCCCTCATGTCCCTCTCCCACCGTGGGGCAGGCTGGGGGTGACGGCAGGGGGTCCCACGGGGTTTTCGTCTTCTCTTCCAGAGCAAACTGGTCAAGTACTTCAGCCGGCAGCTGTCCTGCAAGAGGAAGGTAGCCTTGCAGGAGCGCAACGCCAAGCTGGAGGGCTTCCCCCAGCTCCTGCACTGGTTCCGCATCGTCGACATCCGCAAGGAGGTGATGGAGGTAAGAGCTGGGATCAATCCATCCCCCCCAGAGCGGGAAAGACCCCACTAAAGGAGGTGCCGACCATCTCCAGTAGTGTTTTGCCCAGGGGTTTGTAGGATCCTCGAGCAAAAAGGCTAGGTGAGGGGATGGGTTTTTTTCTGAGCTGAAGACTGGTGTGAAGCCCTGGGGCAGGGGAACGAGGTGGGGGACCAGAGAAGAGGGATGAGGTAGTTTTACCCCATGGAAAGATGCTCTAAGCCTGTGGTGGGACATGCTGGCCAGGATCACCCCACGGCTCTCCTCCCCCCACCAGTGAAGACACCCTGTTGCTATTCCTGGTGCTTCACCACATCCTGGTGAAGGACATGGGTCCTGGGTTATCTTGTAGGTGCTGGCCCCTCCCCCCAGTGGGGGTCCCCCATGTCCCTGTCACAGCGTGGTGGCACCACAGAAAGTCACAGCATCCTTCTACCACGTCCTGGGCTCCTGCAGGCGATGGGTGCAGCGAGGGGGTGGCACCCAAAGGTGCTCCTGTAACAGCCCCCCCCCCAGGGAAGAGGAAAGCCTGTGCTGAAGGTGCCAGTCCCTGCGTGTGCTCAGGTTTTCATGGTGCTCCCAGATGTCCCAGTGGTGACCTGGGTCTGGATGTGCCTGAGACTGTGCAAAAACCCGAGATAAAGCTCTTTGAGCTCTACCCTCTGAGTTTTCGTGTGGACTGGGGTGGAAAAGGAATGGTTTGGGGTCTGTCACTCCAATGGGGTGGCAGGAGGGAACAGCTTCTCATCCGTCTGCCCCGAGGTGCTGCTTTGGAGGATGCTCCAGGGTGATTTATCCCTCCCTCCTCACTCCTGCCCCGTTCTTGCCCCGCCAGGAGATCGCCCCTGGGCAGCTGAGCCTGGAGGAGCTGCTGGAAATGACCGATGACCAGGTCTGTGCCACTGTGGAGAAGTTTGGGGCCAACAGCGAGGAGTGTGCCCGCCTGAACGCCTCCCTCTCCTGCCTCCGCAGCGTCCACAAGTCCGGTGAGTCGGGCGCTCTCTTGTCCTTGCAAACCGGGTCCCCTCGGGCCAGTTGGGGTGAGTGACGTTGTCCCGCTGTGGTGACATCCAGAGCATGGCTTTAATGCATCGGAGGTGGCTGCAGAGCTTCTGCAGCCCTGTGGGATGGCCGGGTACCTGCTGCCCACGGGGGACTTCTTTGCTTTGGTGCATCCCTGGGGTTCAGGAGTGTGTATGGGGGGGATTCCCTTCTCTGGGAAGCGATGAGTTGTTAGTTCTCTGCCGGGAGGCAGCGTTTCTCCCGACGTCCCTCTGTGCCACCTTGCTCGCAGGAACGCGTCCAGCAGCCTCAGGGAAAAGACTCGGCAAGATCTTGTCACTCAGCACGACCATGGAGCAAAACTCCTGTCCCCAAAACCCCTTCCCCAGGGCGTGCACGAGCTCTGTGTCCCCGTCCCCTGGGGCTGGCTGCGTGGCTGCAGGGGGTACTGGGATGCTGGATCACAGTAGGGCTTGGAAGGAGATCACCCAGTCCAACCTCCCTGCTAGAGCAGGGTCACCCAGAAACGGGTCCAGGTGGGTTTGAACATCTCCAGAGGAGACTCTACCACCTCCCTGGGCAGCCTGTGCCAGGGCTCTGCCACTCTCAGAGGGAAGGAGGTTTTTCTTCGTGTTGAGATGGAATTTCCCATGTCCCAGTTTGTGCCCGTTGCCCCTTGTCCTGTCACTGGGCACTGAGGAGCAGAGCCTGACCCCATCCTCTTGCCCCCTGCCCTTTAGATGTTCCTCAGCATCGATGAGTTCTCTTCTCCAGCCCCAGGTTCCTCAGCCTTTCCTCAGCAGGGAGATGCTCCAGCCCCTCCATCATCTCCCCTGGACTCTCTCCAGCAGTTAATTAATTCCCTGTCCTTCTTGAACTGGGGAGGGGGGGCCCGGAACTGGACCCAGCGCTCCAGACGCGGCCGGGAGGCGCTGGGATGCGGGTCCCCCGGGCGGTGGCAGCAGAGCTCCGCGCTGCGGAGGTGGATGCGGGAACCGGGAGCTGCTGGGGCTTGGGAGGAGCGGGGCCGGGTTGTCTCTTCTCGGGTGATGGACGATGCTGGGGTCCATGTCCCCCCTTCCTGGGGCTGCCTGAGAGTTGGGGAGAGAGGGGGGGGCTCTTCTTTATGTGTGTGCCCCCCAAGGAGGGGCCCAGCATCACCTCCCTGGCTGCGATGGGGCCCATATTCTGCTTTTCCCCATGGAACTGGTGCTCTGGTGCCAGCACGGGGGGGGTGTATGGGCAGCAGAAAAGTAGGGGGGGGACACACACACGTCCCCTTCTGGAGCAGCTGCGGGGAATGGCGAAACCCCGTTTCACAGTCTAAATGCCCCCAAGGGCTCCCTTCCTGCTCCCAGTCTGGGATGATGGTAGTGGGCTGGTTTAGCTGGGAGTCCTGGCCTGGAAGGACCCTTCTCTAGGGGGGACCACCCCTGTCCTGCCAGACCCCCAGGGTTTGGGGACCCCAGCACGCTCTGCCTGGCTCCCACCCCCTCTCGGGTGCTCCTCCAAGGTTGCTGCATCCCATGGGATGGGGAATGAGCTGTGCTGGGATGAAACTGCTGGGTTTTTGGCAGGTCCTGGGGGGCAGGGCTGGCGATGAGGAGGGTGATGTGATGTGATTTCAACGAGGGGCAGTTTTTGGGGACCAGCGCTGTCCCTGTGTGTGGCCTGACACATCCCAGGCAGGGGGTCCCAGCTCCTCCTGCCCTGGGGAGGCCCATCCACCCGTTGTGGTCGCTGTGGTGCCTCTGGGCATCCTGTGTGGCAGCCCGTGGTGTGCCACAATGTGGTGGTGCCCACCGCTGCTGGTGGAGGGTGGCAGTGTGTCCTCTGTCACCGGGCAGCCGCTTCCACCCCTGTGCCGGGGCAGCAAAGTGGGGGGGGCTGACCCCAGTCTGACATTTCCCGCGGAGCAGGAGTGTCCCCATGCTCTTTAACTCCCCAAACCCACCTCCCCCTCGTGCCCCTGCCCTCCTTCCCTCGGGCATTTTCCCTGGAAGCCTCTCCGCTGTTTGAGGAAGGGCACCGGTGTCTCCCTGGGAGCCCGGGGAAGGCTCTCAGCCTGCTCTTTGTTTAAACCCCTTTGACTTTTAAAGCCCCTTTCGCCGTGTGGGCTCAGCTCAGCCCCTGCACCCCCCACCCCACCCCCCCCCCGCCCTCAGCCTCTCCGCTCGCTCAGCCCAGGGAACCCCCCCAGTGCCCCGGTGGGACCACGTGCTTTGGAAAATCCACACCAGCCTTGGGTTCAGCAGCTGTGGTGAGGATGCTAAAACATCTTCTGCTCCTCTGGATGATTTTCTTGGGGGGGGTGGGGGGGTGGGCTGGGATGCTGCTCCCTGCTCCACTTGCTTTTTAATGGGGCTGCCAGCCCTCCTGGCAGGACGTGGCTTGGTGGTCCATTGGCTCCCTGCAGGGGGGAGCTTGCCTTCCCCAGCGCTCCATTTAACTCCATCCATCATGGTCCTGCTCCCGGGGGTGGGACGGGGGGGCTGTGGTCTGGGCTTTGCAGTGAGAGGCTGCTGGTTTGTCCCTCTGGCATCGTAGGGACACTGCAGGGGCTGTACCTGCCCTGCCCTGGGCATGGTGTCCAATGGATGGCCCTTGGGGACAGGGAGCAGCCAGGCAGCTTGGGGTAGCCCCCCCCACCCCCCCGCCTGGTGGGATGCAGTGGGCATCCTCGGGGGGGGGGGGGGGGGAGGAGACCAAATCTCCCTGAATCCCCAAAGGATTTGGGTGCAGAAATCTTCCCCCAGGTTGGCAGATGGTCTTCTTGTGTCCCTCTTGTCACAGCTGTGTGTCCCCTGCCTCTGTGCTGGTGTTTCCCTGCCTGGCAGAGCCTTTGCCTGGACCAGTCCCCCTGCTTTTTGACCCCTGGGAGAGGGGGGCACAGCCCCAGCCCCTCTTCTGCAGGTGGGGGGGGGAGCAGTGGTACCTCTTGTGCAGGAGAGGGTGAGATGCTCTCCAGCTGCCATTGGGTGGTGGGAGCAGATCACTCCTCCCAGCTGCTCAGGGCTGAGTCTGAGATGACACCGTGGTCCAGGAGGTGTGTTTCGGTGGGCTGTGGGGATGGGGGACTGGTGGAAGAGTGTTTCTGGTGTGGTGGCAATGTCCACAGTGCTTGGGGGCAACTGGGATGAGCAGCAAGGGGGCTGCAGGTTCTCAATAAGGCAACACTGGGCTCCCCCCCCTCCACCATATCTCAGTGACTGGCCACCAGCCTTGTCCTTTCTACAAGCTTGGCCAAGGAAGGTCTACACCAGCTTCGAGAGCTGGCCTGGCTCATGTTGTGTGTGTCCCCTTGGTGTCCCCTTGTGCCTTGAGGCTCCATCTGACGCCCCTCAGTTGAGGGCTCTTGAAATTACCTGCTGGAAGTGTGGCCTTCATCCTTGGAGCCAGGTTATGGGAGCTGAATCCCATGAACTGGATCTCCAGGAGGTTTGCACGGCCCTGAGGAGCCAACTGGGTGCTCAGCGTCTGGGTGCTGGGGGTCAAGGGGGGGTGGGGGGTTGAAAAGCATCCCATGCTGGCAGCGATGAGCACTCGGGATGCAGTGGTGGGATCTCAGGGTCCATCAGGTTTTCGCAGCCCCTCTGGAAGTAACAGGAAATATGACTAATGAACAAGTTGCTGCCTCTTTAAAACATCACGTAATTTCTTTGCAAGTGGGGGAGCGGTCGATTTCTAGGAGCCGAGATTAGTATTAATAAAGCAGGAATGAGGTACAGTGTTAACCTTTTCCATCAATCTCTATTTATTGAGTCGTTAATTAGCGGCATCTAATTTCCCAGGCTGATGCTGTCTGGGCGTGGGGGCTGGGGAGGCAGCAGGGAGGAAGCAGGGTGACGTTTTATTGCTTAAACGATGATGAATTTGGGCAGGACTGGGGTTTGATGGTGGGGAAGGAGCCCCTTCCCAAACCAAGCGCCCTGGGGGGCGCCTCCAGCAGCAAGGAAAAACCCCAGAACATCTTAGAAACCAAAGCCCCTTATATTTATCAAATATAGTGGCAACCCCGAATTAAGCTGCTGTTTAATTGCATTAACGAGTCTGTGTTGGATTTTTCTGGGCTGTGAAGCCTTACGGTTGGCAGTGGTGCTTTATTAGCAGCCAAGGTGTCGGGTTTGAAGTCGAAGCGGGATTAATTTAATATTAATTAAGAGCTGAGCGAGGCTGCTGTGGGTTGAGGAGTCGATGGCGTGTGGCTACTGAGTTATACGGGGAGGCTACCAGCTGTCCTATGGGGCAGGGAGGGGGGGAAACGATCCAGGGCTGAGTATTTTTGAGCGGTCCTGGCCCTGGGGGGGCTGCGGGTGGCTTGGGGGGGTTGTGGGGGGTGAGGTAGGGCTATGAGCAAGGGGGAGTGCGGGGCGGGAAGCAGTGAGAATCCTCATTTAGGGCAAATTTGGAAGCTGGGCACGGCGTAAAGGTTCCCGGAGTCGGTCCCTCTTGGTGACCGGTGTCCCCGTGCTGGGGTGGGTGGTGAGGGTGGGATTGGTGGGATGGGGGTGCTGGGAGAGCACTCATGGGATGGGGGAGGGGGGGGTTCCCTCGTTGTAAAGCACCCTGAGCTCTTGCTCTGGTCGGAGATGCCCTTGGGGACGGAAAAAGAGTGATGGCAGCATCTCCCGGGGGGCAGCTGGGGTGTGGGGCTACGGACCCCCAGCCCCCAGCTCCTTCAGGGGCAGCAAATTAATCCCAGCATTTATATTATTTTTTTTTTGGGGGGGGGGGAAATGGAAGCAAGACTCACTATTTATCTTTTGGAAGAGTGGGGGGAAACACCTTTTCTGGTGACATTTAGCCGTCCCTCCGCATCTCTGGATCTACAAGCTGCATCCCTCTTCCTCCTCTTCCTCCTCCACCTCCTCCTCCTCCTCCCAGGAGTTTGTTTGCTTGTTTATATGAAGGGAAAAAAAAAGCTTCTTTCCCTAATTAAGTACAGTGGAGTGAAGGAGGCTGAGCCGAGCAGGGAGGCAGCACCCAGGGGATTAATGAAGCCAAATTTGGCCAAGGAGGAGGGGGAGCATCTCTCCCTTTGTGCCGGTGCTTTGTGGGTGACAACTGGGAAGGGAGAGGTGGCTCGGGGCGGGGGGGGGCAGTGGGTGGCTGTAGCCAGTCCTCATTTCAATATGTAATTAATATTCCCTACTTAAACCAAACAAATAGGTTTTTACGAGCGAGCAGGCGGCCACGGGGGCAGGCAGAGCTTGGGGGCAAGGGGACTCCTGGTTCTGTGTGGGCTTTCCAGGCTGGGAATCGGCTCCGGCAGAGCAGGACTCCCCGGGGGGGTGAGGGGGGAGCCAAATCCGAAAGCGTTTAACACGCTTTGCAGGAAGAAGAGCTTGGGGATTAATTTTTATATATTTTTATTTCCCCCCCCCCCCGTTGTTGTTGTTGTTGTTGTTTTTGCCTCCGAGCGCGTTCATCTCGTTAAGCGGAGGGCTCGCTACCTGCAGCGTGCGTGTAAGCCACCCGGCCTCGAAAAAGCCATTTTCCCAGCTTATCCGGGGTATTTTTAGCCCTGACGCACCCACCAGCACCAGAACGGGTTATTTTTGTCCTGGTACGACACAGCCCCGCGCCCAAGGGAACGGCAGGGAAATTTGGGGGGGGGACGGACACAACGAGTTGAGGGGATGTGGCCCCAGCGATGCCATCCGTGCTGGTGGGAAGCAGCCTTGGCTCTCTCCTCCTTCGTTAGCCGTGGTTAATTACCTCGGGGCGGGAGCTGGGGGGGGAGATGCTGCTGGGGCCCGCAGCATCCGGGCAGTTTTGAGTTATGTAAATCTATGCGCGCTGAGCAACCAATGGGGGAGCACCTTGATTTGCATACATGCACGCTGACTTGCAAATCCCTGGGTGCAGGTTAATTAACCGCAGGGGTCGAGGGCTTAATTAATGGTGTTGTGTCTCCCCCCTCTCCCTCACTTATGGCCCTGCATGGCCACCAGTGCCACCAACTGGGGTGGCCTTGGTCCCACCACTCCAAGGTGGCCACCAGTGGCCTTGGGGACAAGGGGACAGCCCAGCTTGGTGGCACTGGGTGAAGATGGGAGGTGGCACCTCCCCCTGCAGAGGGGGTGTTTTGGGGGGGTCCCTGTGGGGTGTGAGATGCTCCAGCTTGTCACCTGCCATGTCCCCACTTGGGGGGCTCATCCGGGGGGTGGCTTTGGAGACCCACCAGCAGCTCCATCCAGGCAGAGGTGAGGCTTCCCTATGGCAGGGTTTATTCCTGCCCTAATTAAAATATGAGGAAGGGTGTGCTCACTTTTTAATGAGCTTCTTGCTGGGTCGAAGGGCTTTTTGGAGCAGCTGGAGAAGAAACTCTAAAAGCAGCTGGATGGGACTTGCTTAGTTTTTTTATTTTTTATTTTTCCACTTTGAGAGAGCAACTCAAGAAAACTCCTCACCCCCTTTCCCCCCTCCTGAGTTTTGTTTGGTTTCTTTTTCTTTTTTCTTTTTCTTTTTTTTTTTTTTTCCCCAATCCAGTCCTGCAGCTTTCATTTCCAAAGCCCTTTTCCTCCTTTACTTTTCCTCTGGAGCTTGAAATAAAAAAGTTCCCCTTGAAAAGGCTGTGGGGAGAGAAGGGAGACGAGGCAATTCATAATCAAAAAGGGATGGGGAAGGAGCCTTTTTAAAATAAAGAGATTATGGTTTTACCTTGGTTTTTCTTCGCAAAAGGAGTCGGTGGAGGGACCTTGAATTGGGTCCGTCGCTTCATCGCTCTGTAGGTGCTGCCACCAGCCCTTTGCTCATCTCTGGGCAGGTGGAGATGAATAATTAGACGTGGAAAAAAGCCCCACTTAATTACAAACACCCCCCCCCTTCCTTTATGCAAATGGAATAATTGGCTGGCACGGTGCAGGGGGGGGTTGAAGGGGTGAGATGGGTGGGCACCAGCCTTGGTGTGGGCAAGGGGTGTCCCATCCCTGTGCTTGGGAGAGGGTTTCGGGGTGGGGTGGTGGGAAGATGGGTGATAGTGGGGGGGTCCAGTATGTGTGTGTGGGGAAACACATGGGCGAAGCACCTTTTTAACCCTTGCAAAGCCATTTTCTTGGCTTCGCGTGTGTGGAACATGTGGAGAAGTTTCACGGTTGGGGGGGGGGGAATGCCGTGCCGGAATGGGGACTGTGGGGGGGTTCTGCCGTGCCACACGGCCATCTCTGTGTGCTCTGTTGCAGGTGGCAGCCTCTCCAAGCAGGACTGGACCATCCAGTGGCCCACCACGGAGCCGGGGAAGGAGAACAGCCCCGGGTGCCAGCCGGAGCCGGGGCAGTGGGGCAGGACTCACCTCTCGCAGAGCCCCAAGGTCCAACCCAAGTGTGGGCAGCATCACTGCCACGGGGGCTCGCCCCACGGACCCATGTACACCCACGTGGACCGGCTGACCGTGGAGGGTCACCCGGGGCTCTGCCCGCCCATGGAGTCCGGCCACCGCTCCCTGCCGCCCTCCCCGCGCCAGCGGCACGTGGCTCACACCCCCCCGCGCACCCCCAACATCGTCACCACCATGACGCCCCCGGGGACGCCGCCGGTGCGACGGAGGAATAAACTGAAGCCCCCCGGGACCCCCCCGCCCTCCTCCCGCAAACTGATACACCTCATCCCCGGCTTCACCGCCCTCCACCGCAGCAAGTCCCACGAGTTCCAGCTGGGACATCGCGTGGACGAGGTGCACACCCCCAAGTAAGTGGGTGCCCCCCCCCCCCGGGGCTGGGTTAATGAACCCCCCATCCCAGCTCCTTTGGAAAAGCTCTTTGATTCCTATATTTTGAGGGTCTATCTTGGTTTTTTTTGGAGGTGGAAAAGCCCTTTGCAGCTCTAGCAGGTAGCGGGGATGCTGCTGGGGTGGTGTCTGCTCCCCAGGGACCTCATTTTGGGAGCGTGGGGTGGATGTGGGGAGCACTGAGAGGGTCCAGGGTCACCACTCAGCAAAGCCCCCGCATGCTGGAGCGTGGCTCCAGTGGCACCGAGGGGTCAGACGATGGGATTTCTGCAGCTGCAGCTGGGGATGCTTAACCCAGCCGTAAGAACCACACATTAATGCAAGACGGGGGTAATCGCCCCTCGGGCTGAAACGTGGATATTTTATATCCCAGGTTTTTCATATTCTGGAGGCCTCCCCAGTATCTTTCCCGTCCCCACTGGGGTTTGCAGGAGGTTCTTCAGCCCCCCGGCCACCTTCCCACCGCTCTTGCTCTGCAGCTCCGGTGCCGGCAGAGGATGCTCCAGTGCAGGGAAAGGGCTCCCAGGCAACAACACGCTCCCTCTCCAGCTCCTCCCAGCCCTTTTGGTGGCTGGGCTCGGAAAACCCTTCTGCTGCCTCGGCGTGGGGTGGCAGAGGGGACCGGTGGCCACTGTGGGGCATCATCTCCTCAGGGCTCCGTCCCAAGGCATGTCCTCATCTCCTCTCCCCAAGGACGTGTCAGGATGGAGCACGGCTGGAGACTCCCAGAACAGGAGCGCCAGGACAAACTGCACTGTTTGTCCTTAGATTTTTGGGGGATTTCTTGGAAAATAAGGCGATGTCAGAAGCCTGGGCAGAGTCCCCCGAGGGATGTGGTGGGAACAGGGGAAAGTCTGGGTCTCCTGCCTGGTTCTGGAGGTTGCCGTGATGCTCAGGCAGCCCCGGCTGGGGTATGTAAAGGGTTAAAATCCACTGCCTTTGCAGGGTGCCCCCAGCTGCCAGGCCCTCATCTCCCCCTCTTCGGGATTTGGGGGCAGCAGATTTATCCAGTGGCTGCAGCCTCACGGTGTCACTTGTTTCCCCACCGCGTCCCCAGGGCTGTGGTCCTTAGATGAAATGAGGATGTTCATCCTCCTCCCCCCCCCCCCTTAGAGCTTTCAGTCTCTAAAGTCTTTTAGAAATTAATTGATTTCAGCTGGATGATGACTCCTGTAAGGCCACCCCCCCACCGCCCCCGCCTTCTTTGTGCTTAGACACCAGAAAGCTGTTATTTATTTTGGTCCATCCCCAGAGAGCATCTTTTTGCAGGAGCAAAGCCCATCTCTCCCCCCTCCCCCCCTGCTTTTTGCTAAAACAACGGGTCTCCCTGGGGCAAAACGTGCCTCAAAAAGCCCCCCTCCCAGAGCTTTGGTCCCCACCGTGGTCACAGCACACCCCCGGGGGGGGGTCACCCTGACGTGGCCCTGGGGTGAGGTTTGGACACGGGTGTCTGGACCTTATTCCAGCAAACCCTTTGGCTGGCGGTTCCCTGAGTTGGGGGGGACGGGACACCCCAAATTCCCCACGAAGGGAAAGGGCAGGGCGTGGGGAAGGAAGCCATAAACGGGGTTTGCGTGACCACGGTCACGTCCCCTCTTCCTCCATCAGCCTCTGCTTTCCCTCATTCCCTCGCCCCAACCTCACCCAGTTTGCCCAGCATCTCCAGTGCGTTGGTGCTGGGCCACCCTGGGGGATGCAACTTTAATTAATGGTTAGGGAATTAATAGGGGGAAAGAGAGTGCCACCATCACCAGGGCTCCCCTGCGCTATCGTCCCACCGTGCGCTCACGGTGTCGATGTGGGCAGACCCAGGCTCCCAAAAACCGCTCGTAAAACCAGGGAGGTTAATTTTCTCTAATGGCACCTAATGATTTTTCAGGAGGCAACCACTAAATCCTGCTTGCTAATCCCATTAGTGTTTCGGGACAGTAATTAGTGCATTAAAGAGGCAGCTTCTCCTTCCCCCTCGCCCCCTCCTCTCTAGCAGAGGCTGAAGTTTTAGCTGTTTATTAGCCTGGATGTGGTTGTCATCACTGGTTGTCAACACTTTGCCTGGCAGAGAAAAAGTGGCTTTTTGGGGCTGTTAGCAGCTAATTCTTATTTTTTTGGCAGTGTCCATGTAATGCGCGTATAGAGTAGTTCTCTTTCAGTGTTACAACTTCTTGGGTGCCTGAGCCCTCTCTGCAGGAGGGAGGTTTTTCCTCCTGACCTCAAACATGAAGCGAAGCTCATCCCTGAGAAATTATTTCTAGCCTTGTCTGGTCCACCCCCTTCTGGTTTTAGCTGTGCCAGGGGGCTCTTGCTTTGCTTTGGATGGCTTTCTGTTCGCTGTGTGGTGTCCCAGCATGGAAAGAGGTGCTAGACCCGGAGACCTGGTAGTCTGGGGACACTGTGGTGACCCCAAGTGCTGGGTGGTGTCTTCTGGGGGTGATTTGGGGTCTAGATTTACCCCTAAACTGCCTCTTTACAGAGTGGTCTCTGGTGGGTCCCATCTGAAACCCTCCCAAGAAGGAGGTTGGTTTCCCTCAGGCTGATTTATCTCCTCACTTGGTGTGCCCCATCTGAGGGTGGGGTGAAATGGGCTTTGAGGAGCTGGAGATGGCTTTGCCAAAGGCAAAAAGCTCTCCCCCCATGAGCTGTGGGTCCATCTGGATGGAGGGAAGCTGTTGGGGTGCTGCAGGACTGCCCCAATAGATTTCTCCATTTCCAGAAATAAACCACCACCATCTGGGAGAGCAGTAGCAGTGACCAGGTCCTCTGGAGCAAGACCACCACATACCACTTGACTCTTGATGACAGCTCATAAGTTTATTTGTGTTTTGGGGCTTATTTCTAGAGTTCAATCCATCCCTTTTGTACGCCGAGACCTTCTGAAGCAGGGGTTAATTTTTTTGAGCTCACAGCCTCAGATTTTCCTGCACGGAGCCTCCAGCTGTTGACCGTAACTCTGGGGTACGGAACATTACTCCTAAAAAGATCCCCTGGCTTCCATAAATCCACAATCCATAAACATCTCATGAGTGGTCTTGAAACGGAAACAAAACATTTAGAGTGGCTGATAATATAATGCTCATTTAATACCTCATGAATTCCACGGGCCATTTAAATCTTTCATGGGTAGTTAATGATTATTCATCAGCAAGAAGTCAGGAAAAAAACCACACCAACCCACCAAACTCTGAATGGAAAGTCTTAAAAACACATTAGTTGGGGAATAAAAGCCAAGCTAGTTAAGAGGGAGCTCAAGAGCGTGAGTTAACCCTTGGGAGGGTGCGTGTAAAATAGTCCTCTGGAGGCAAGACCTGCCCTGGTGTGTCCTGCCCCAAAGCAGTGGGTGGTCTTCATCCTTAGATCCATGTGAAGGGGAGGTGAACCCAAACCCTCATCTTCTTGCTAGTTATGGTTCCTTTTGCCACTCTGTGTCTGGCCAAGCTCATGAACTCTGTGGCCTACAAACAAGCTCTGGTTGTGGTGTACCTAGGTTGGGTTTAGGCTGGAAGAAGGTTCCTCCGGCTCAAGGCAGCTTTACTTCAGGCAAGTTTTCAATGAAATGTTGTTATCCCGTATCACTGCAGTCACATTTGAGGTGTGGATGTAGATAGGGTTAGGTGTTCTGGTGGAAAAAGCTGTTTATCCGAAGCTTTAAGATGGTCACCTTCCTTGCCGTTAGCCTTGCTGACGCTGAGGTTGTTTTTTGGTACTGTTTTTCAACATCAGGATGAGGATATCCTGGATGGATGAAATCAGATGTGAAGTTCACATCTGATATGGTGATAGAGCATGTACCCCTTTTCTTCTTTTCCTTTTTCCTTGTATTATTTCTAACTCTGAACCAACTCTAACTGGACACCTTCTCTGTTGTGGGTGATTTTTTCCATCCCACGTAACAGAAACCCTTGAGAACAAGGTATCTCCTGTGGCACATGCCAAAGTCTAGTGTGGGATCCTACTTGGGACATCTAGGCTGAGTCATAGATTTACAGAAACCTAGGACCAGAGGTCTTCTCCACCATCCCCACTGCTCTGAGCAGCCTGTGGTTAGACTGTTCCTCAGAGTTAATCATCTATGCTGGTCTTAAATGCTACGGAGTGATAGGTCATTTATTCTGCTGCTCTGTAAAGTTTATAATAACGATATTTTCCCTTGTATCAATTCCAATCAACGCTTCTACAAGGTAGATCAATTATTTGATATTCTGCGTGGGCTGGGTTTGACGGAGCGGCATCGAGATAGCTCTTGTGACTGGTGTCTCTGACATTTCCTAGGCTTGGAAAGGCAGGTGGGCTCTTGGCTTTGGGGATGAGCAAGAGATTGATGTTTGCAGAGCAGGTGGATGCAGCGGGACACTACCAACACGTGCAAATAATCCACATGCAGCGATCTCCAGCATCGTGTTATTCATCCTGTATGGTGTCCGATGCTGTAGAGACCCACCTGGTACTTCTGCAAACAGGGGGAGAACATGGAACGGAGGGAATTTGGAGAGCAAAACGAGCAGCATCTCTCTCTCTCTCTCTCTGTTTCCAAATAATCTTTCTGATTAATCTCTGTGCCTTTGGTGGTGAGTCAGGGCCGTGGAGTTTTGCACAGGCCCTGGATCGTCTCCAGCTCTCTCAAAGTATGGTCTGCACAGCGCGTCTTGACAGTGATGGGTAGCCTTCGTAACAAACTGGCTCTCTGCTGCAATTATCCCACTGCTCTGGGCTGCGGTTCTCCTTAGGTATGTCATTAATGTTAATTACTGCTGTGGTATTCCATCAAGAGGAGCAGGAGCTTTAGCATGCTTGGAGAGGTAACTTTCCACCGTGTCCTTTAATGAGAAGTTGAGCCTCCTTTCGCCACTTTGGAAAGGGGGAGCGTGATTGTGAATTTAGATAAGGATTAACACCTCAGGGGGAGGGTGGTGGTGGAGCAGAGCAGACAGAGTCAAGCACCATTGCCTGATTTGCTGCCTCCGTGGCCTCCACGTGGGAGGGGAGGACACGGTGAGGGCAACATCCTTGGGTGGTGACCAGGAGATGGATTGACCAATGTTGGTCGTGACAGGAGGATGTGCTTGAGCTCTTCTCAGCTCTCTCTTCCAGCTGTAGCTGTGCAGGAAAGCTGTGAAGCAGCTCCTCCCTCCTCTTCTGTGTGGCCCAAGAGGTTGGTGAGCACATCTCATCACCATCCTGCAAGTCCCCACTGATCCACTGCAGTGGGCCAGCTCAGAGCCCAAGCAGATGGTGGGTTGGACAAGGTCTTCATCTTACCAATGACGAAGTGGAAACGGAGAAGGCAGGGAGATCAGACTTCCCAGAGTCATGAGACCACTCTGACTTTTTCAATTCAAGAGCTGCCCAAGCCCACCATGTGTCAGCAACCTCAGACTCGGAGGCAGCCTGTGAGCAAACCTTGGAGAAAAACCAACCCATGTCTTTTCAGAGCTGAAAGGTTTGCAGAGCTGTAGTTAGTGTAACAAACCTCCACCTCAGGTCTTTCCAGCCACGGACAGTCCATGCTTTTCCCTCCAGTGGTGTAATTTTTTGAGAATTGGCTCCTGAAACAGATCTGGGTGTATCCACGGGCACCTGGGCCACACAGATGTTCCTCTTCTCGTGTTAGTGCAAGTTGTGTAGGCAAATGCTTGAGTTGATCATGTCCCTGTTCTTAGTTGAGTTTTGAAAGCACAGAGATGATGGTGGCTGGGAAATGGGGTCTTATACCAATGGAGAGCTCTGTGGTCTTCAGGCCACTTGTTCCTCTCCTATGGGGAAAGGCTGAGAGAGCTGGGGGTGTTCAGCCTGGAGAAGAGAAGGTTCTGGGGTGACCTTATAGCTCCTTCCAGTCCCTAAAGGGGCTTAAAAGAAAGATGGGGACAGACTTTTGAGCAGGGCCTGTTGCTATAGGATGAGGGGTAATGGCTTTAAACTCAAAGAGAGTAGATTTAGACTAGATCTAAGGAAGAAATGTTTTACACTGAGGGTGGTGAGACCCTGGCCCAGGTTGTTGTCCAGAGGGGTGGTAGATGCCCCATCCCTTGAAGGATTCCAGGTCAGGTTGGACGGGGTAGTGAGCAACCTGGTCTTGTTGAAGATATGTCTGCTCATGGCAGGAGGGTTGGACTAGGTGAACTTTAAAGGTCCCTTCCAACTCAAACCACCCTATGATTTGGTGGTGGTGGGGAAAAGTGCCTGTAGCTAGCCCACCCGGCTGAAGGTGGAGGAGCCCACTCATCTGGTGGCAAATGAGGAACACCCTGGGGCTGTCCTGGTGTGCAAATGGCTCCGGCAGAAGGAGACTCAACCTCACCATCGTTGGTTGGTGCTCCTCCACCACCTCCCTCGTGTGTCCCTCAAAGAAAGAAACGTCACGGTGGAAACGGAGAAAACAGAAGGGCTCTAATGAGAAACAGGACCTGCTTCAGGATCCTGGCAATTAGCTCCTCCAGCCTGCGTCTGCTCCCGGCCTTGTTCCTGTTGCCTCCCTGCAGCACCATCTCCTCGGCACACGGGTCCCATGGGGGGGAAGAAAACCAACAACCCACCTGTTTGGCTTGAGCTCCCTTCAAAGAATTTCTCAGCTTCATAATTTGCAGCCGCAATAAAAAGTTACGCTTTGTGCTACCAAAAGAGAATAATAGATCAGTAAGACTTGAACCTTAAAATTCAGCCATCCAGGGAAGCGGGGACAGGTACTTGGATAAATATTTAACTGTTGAGGCTTTGATATGAAGAACCTGCTTTTCCTCTGGCTGGAGGAGGAGGAGGGGAGGGGTTTGTTGCCTCTTATCAGTAACGAGGAGGATAAATGTAACATCTGCTGGATAGTCCCTATTTTTTAATTTTTATTTTTTTTTTAAATATCAAGCAAGTATTGCACAGAGCTTGTTCAGATCTGGGCGTATGGTGGAGAAATCTCATCTGGTCTGACAGGTTCAAATAATTCAAGTAATCCATCGGTTTCACCTGTGTGTTTGCCTTGAACCCTTGAAAATGCTAAAGCAGCCGGGGCTGGCCCTGCTGCGCGGGGAGGGATGCTCTGGCTTTATTCTCATGCCCAAAAGGTGACCTGGTGCCTCCTCTTCTGGCTGTGATGGCTCCAGCCATGGTAGTTTTGGTCCAAACTCCCCAAATCTGTCAGTTTGGGGATGCTCGTGCTGCTTGGCTGGGGAAGCCACCGGGATTTTTGTGCTTTTTTTTGGGGGGGGTGAGGGAATCCCTAAAAAGAGGAGTTGGGTTTTGCCAGCCGTGTGCTGACTCGGGACCTGCACAGGAAGGGAGTGGGACTGGCAGCTCTTCTTGTATTAAAAAAAAAGCAACTCAAGAGTAAATTTGTGGGGTTTCCTCCTCTTTTTGTTGTTGCTTGAGCCGGAGGTGCCCACCCCGGAGCGGGAGGGCAGAGCTGCCGAGGAGCAGGAGGATTGCTTTACCTTCTCCTTCCTCTGATTTAATACAGAATATTGTGCAATTAAGCCAGTCAAGAGGCCATAAATCTTCTGGGCTGAATCCTGACCCAGGCTGTGAGCGATCTCTAATCCTTCAAAATTTCCTAATGAACTTCAACAAGGGCAAGTGCAGGGTGCTGCACCTGGGGAGGAGTAACCCCCTGCACCAGGGCAGGTTGGGGGCTGACCTGCTGGAGAGCAGCTCTGAGGAGAAAGACCTGGGAGTTCTTGTGGACACCAGGATGACCATGACCCAGCAATGGGCTCTTGTGGTCAAGAAGGCATCCTGGGGGACATCAAGAAGAGTGTGACCAGCAGGTGGAGGGAGGTCATCCTGCCCCTCTGCTCTGCCCTGGGGAGGCCCCATCTCGAGCACTGGGACCAGTTCTGGGCTCCCCAGTTCAAGAAGGACAGGGAGAGGGGACAGCAGAGGGTTACAAAGACGATGAGGGACCTGGAGCATCTCTGACGAGGAAAGGCTGAGGGACTTGAGTCTTTTTAGTCTGGAGAAGAGAAGAAAAGGCTGAGGGGGGATCTGATCAATGCCTACATGAAGGGTGGGTGTCATCCTCCTACATGAAGGAGGATGGGGCCAGTCTTTTTTCAGTGGTGCCCAGTGATAGGAGAAGAGGAAACGGGCACAGACTTGAACATAAGAAGTTCCACCTAAACACGAGGAGGAACTTCTTTCCTGTGAGGGTGGCAGAGTCCTGGAAGATGCTGCCCAGAGAGGTGGTGGAGTCTCCTTCTCTGGAGACATTCAAACCCCACCTGGACAAGTTCCTGTGGGACCTGCTCTGGGTGGACCTGCTCTGGCAGGGGGTTGGACTGGGTGATCTCCAGAGGTCCCTTCCAACCCCATAGCATTCTGTGATTCTCTTTTTCCCGGCACATCCCACTCTTCCAGCCTGTGAATCACCCTGGGGACATCCAGGGTGATACAAAAGCTCCGTGCATCTTCACCAGGTACCTCTGCCCGGTACCCTATAGCATCCATACCATCCCCTGTCAATCCCTGCCCTCCCGCCAGGCTTCCATGCAGGGAGAGCCTGGCTGGGGTTGAAAAGATTGATGGTCCCTTTGTCCTGGGTGTCTGCTCGTGTTTTTCACCACCTGTTGAAACCGTCTATTTTATTTTTTTTGTCCCTGGAGCAGGTGATAAGCGTTTGACTGATTCCCCGGAGCAGGCGGGGATGAGCCATTCAGGCTGGATTGACACCTAAAGCCATTTGCATTAAGCACTTCAAACTAGCTGGGCTATTTTTTTTTTTTTTCTTTTTTGAAAACCATCATCACATATTTAGCAAATTCTTGCGTGAAATTACGTCCCGAATAGTTGGCATTTACCCGCCTGTGGGTGGAATCGCTCCCAGTAAGCAACAACCATTTTCCCAAGCTGCCAAATTCTGAAATGAGCCCTGCCAACTCCATTTTTGGGGGGGCTTGGGTGGTGGTGGGGTGGGTGCTGTGTCTGGTGTCCTCCCCAGGAGATATGTGGGGACACTATGGATAATAATGAGGTTTTTTTGGGTCGTGGTGGGAGGGTGAGAGGTAACGGAGCAGAGGATGGGGGCTGCTGGGGAGGGTCTGCAGGTCCAGGAGCAGCCATGAGGTTTACAAAGTGGGAAAGGCTGAGAACTGGTGGCCATGGAAAGGGTTTGGGGAGCCCGGGGCTGTGGGGGGCAAGGTCTGGCCCCCATCTTGCCGTGGGGGAGCCCGGCACCCTGCAGTGAGGGATACTCCGTGGTTGCAGAGCCCCTGGGGCTGCCCAGCTTTGCAGGGCTGGGGCTGGGATGAGAAGGGTCCTGAGGCTCACGGTGTGGCAAAAAAAAAAAAAAAAAAATCAGTTAGAATGTTCAGATTTGGGGATCTGCTCTGAATCTGGCATGAAAGGAGCCTTTGTCTCTCTGGTGGCAATTTTCCTGCCATCCCTGGGGTTCGGGGGGACTTCAAGGACTGCACATCATCCTCTTTCCTCCCCATAAACCCTTTAAAGCCAAAATAAAAAAAAATTAGTTGGTAGATAACTAGCTCCCTGTTCCCCTCACCTGGTGCTTTGCAGCCCCCCCACCCCTTGCCTCCCCAGCTGAGCAGCTGAGAACTTGCCAGCTTCTGGAAAGGGCTGAACTGGTCTTAATGGGGGGATTTAGTGTGGCTTGTGCCCCCCCGAGCAGCAAAGCGAGTCCGGTTGGCATCGTGGGCTGGACTTTGCTGGTTCCTTCTGATCCTGCTGGGGTTGGTTTCTCTGAGAGCCCCGGCAGCGAGGTCCAGCCTGGGCCCCATCCAGGATGGGAGGGGCATCTCGGGGCTTTATCCCTGTGGAAAACTGAATTAAGCTGATGGTCTTCCTTGTTTGGTTGTTTTTTTTTTTAAATTATCCTCTATTTCTACTTCTACTGTCCTCGTTGGGTTCGGGACCCCGTCGGGGGGTGATGCCCATGGGAGCCTGGCACAGAGAAGGGGGCTCCCCCTGCCCCCGGCGTGTTGGGGTACAGGCTGTGCTGGAGGGTTTAGGCTGGAAGGACCACGATGAGTTTCCAGCACGTGCTTTTATCCCCCTTGGGCGATGCTGCCTTGGGTAAACGAGGGGAAAAATGGAAATGTTGGCCAGAGACAGGCGAAACTGGTCCTGGGAACTGGAAGTTGAGGCTGGTGGAGGTTAGAGGGTATGGCCACCTCCATCCAGGGGATTTACACCCCTCTCTCTGCTTACCACCTGAAAAGAGTGAGGTCTTTCACCCCAGGAGTGGAGAAAGCCTGATTTAGGAGCAGTTTAGTGCTGTGGAGGAGGAAAGGCTTTTGCAGCAGAGCTGGGATGGTGGAACCCCGGGTGTGTCTCTCCCAAAGGATGGTGGCCACGTCCTGTGCTTGGCTTGCACCATCACCGGCCGAAGCCTGTCCCCTCCCTGGTCTCCAGGAGCTTGGAGTCCTCTGAGTTGTGAGTGTCCTGTCAGTAGGTGGCTGTGTGGTGTCCAGATGTCTGGATGGGTGTTGCAGGAGGTGGTCCGAATGGTTGGACTCAATGATCTTAAGGGTCTTCTCCAACCTGAATGATTCCACAAAATAGCATTCCCAAAACTGTCTCCCCCTGGGGAGGATGCCCTGATGGGCAAGGAGGTGCTCCCCACTGGGATGGTAGATGCCGTACCGGTCTGGGGGAGCATCGCTGGTGTCAGGCCAAGGGGAACCATCCCAGTTTCACTCTGGGATGCTGCAGTGCCAAGGGGTGGATGGAGGAGGGTGGCGGGGAGCGGGCTGTGACCGCTCCCCCATGGCAGCAAGTCCCTTATGTGGCACCTACGGCCGCATCCCCCACCCCTGCTCTGAGCCCATGCAGGAAGGGCAGCATTTGACTCTCTTTTTGCACAAACAGCCCCAAAAGGTCCTTGGTTTCCACATCAGGGAGGGGTTTGCTCCGTGCCCTGCTGGCACCCGCAGGTACCTCGTCCCCAAATAAGGGGTTGTGGCCTCAGGGGCACTTTGGAGTGGCCAAGAGGAGATTGCAGAGAAGCAGAGGAACCGCATCGCCTCTTGGGGTGACTTTGCAGCTCGGGGACCCCTAACGCTGGGGTGCTGGCAGCAGGACACCCCCTGCCCGTCACCCCTCTGCGGCAGGGGACTTGCCGTGGCTGAGGAGGCTCCTGCTGCAGCATCCTGCTCCTCTCCAGGCTCTGGGCTCCGCTCCCCTTCCTTTGGGATAGGGAAAAGGGGCCAAGGCCACGGCGAGACTGGCGGCCAGCCCTCGCCAGTGGGATCGTGGCATTTGTGTGTATTTATTAAATTATTTTTTTTTTGGTTGTTTTCTGAAGAAACAAGGGAGAGAGAAAAATATCCCTCGGTCCAAAATCACTCATCCTTCCTAATAATGAGAGCTGTCACCGGCCCTGCTTGGCGAGGAAATGATGCTCGCAGTAAATATTTGGTCTGGAACTGATTTATGGGTGGAAAAAAAAATAAAAATGAGATTAGTGGCTAATCACTGCGTGGTCACAGGAAGAGCTTTTTGGCCAAGAGCTCGTGGGGAGCTGGGGCCGTGCCCGCCCGTGCTGGGGGGAGCCACAGCGGGGGCTTCGGTGGAGACGCTGTTGGTGTCAATGGTTGGGGTCAAGAGGATGGAGGGGTCGGACCAGCCCTGGGAGCCACCAGGCTTCTCCTTGCCTTGGTGCTTTGCAGGTTTGCTTTAGGGGCTGGGGGTTTTAGGCTCAGGGGCAGCTTAGATCCCCCTGGCAGGGCACGGTGTGGCAAACGTTGGCCATGGGGCTGCCAGGGCAATGACCCCCATGGACTCCAAGCAGTAGGGTTGTTCCATCGGACATGGAGGACCTCCCCAAGCCCGGAGGACCCAAAGAAGTTATTACAGCCCCCCCCCCCAGCCAAAGGCAGCAGCAGCAGCTTTTCCTGAGCGAGGAAACAATTAACTTATTAGAGGGTGGTTTAATTTTCAACTGCTAAAGCGGGCTGGTGAGCACAGGGCCATCGTTTCCTATCGGCTGGCGTGGCCAGATGCCCCCGGGCGCTGCAGGGACCCCGGGGAGGTGGGAGATGCAGGTCCCCGGAGAGGATGGATCACGTCCCCTGCTTTCTCACCCTTCGTTTTCTTTCATTTTTTTCTTCTCCCTCTTCCTTCCAGAGTCAAGAAGAAGAACAAGCCCTTGAACCTCAAGATCCACAACAGCGTGGGAAGCTGCGAGAACATCCCCGCCCAGCGCTCCCCGCTCCTCTCCGAGCGCTCCCTGCGCTCCTTCTTCGTGGGGTACCCGCCTTTCCTCCCCTCCACCCCTCCTGTCCACACCGAAACCACCTTCTCAGCAAGTAAGTCCCAGTAACCCCCCACCCTCAGGTCCCGTTTCCATGGGGTGGGTGATGGTTGATGCCAAGGAGAAGGTGTGACCCTGGGAAGCATCGGTGCCCGTGCGTTGATGGTCTGGAGGACGTTGGCCAAGTGTCACACGGTGAGCACAGACGCTTGTGCAGGTGCCTCCCATCAGTGTTTTGGAGATATGTGGGTGCTTCTGGGCAAATATAAGCCTGGAATACTGCATCCAGCTTTGGAGTCCTTGGCACAAGAAGGATGTGGAGCTGTTGGAGCAGGGCCAGAGGAGGTCCCGGAGATGCTGGGAGGGCTGGAACCCCTCTGCTGGGAGGACAGGCTGAGAGAGTTGGGGGGGTTCAGCCTGGAGAAGAGAAGTCTCTGGGGAGACCTTGGAGCACCTTCCAGTCCCTCAAGGGGCTCCAGGAGAGATGGGGAGGGACTCTTGATGAGGGAGGGGAGCCCTAGGAGGAAGGGGAAGGGTTTGACACTGAAAGAGGGGAGATGGA
>JAOTQQ010000005.1:18582042-18592481 GCA_026546715.1 Gallinago undulata
GGGTGGTGAGAGCCTGGCCCAGGTTGCCCAGAGAAGCTGTGGCTGCCCCATCCCTGGAGGAGTTGAAGGGCAGGTTGGAGGGGGCTTGGAGCAACATGATGTGGTGGGAGGTGTCCCTGCCCAGGGCAGAGGGTGGAACTAAGTGGGCTTTAAGATCCCTTCCAACCCAAACCAGTCTGTGATTCTATGATCTCCTGGGGTGCCACTATTTCTTCTTGCCTTTTAAGTGCAATGGGTTTCTCATGTGCTGCTGGATGAGCTCCATGTGGCTCCATCATGTGCACCCTTCATCCCAAGGACCTCCCTGTCCCCATCCCCAGCCTCAAGGCACAGATGCGGTTTGGCAGCCAAGTTCTCTACAGTATCCCATCCCTATGGCCATGTAGCACCACGGGTGCTTCAGCTTCCAACAAGGAAAATGCCTCTTCCTTTATTTCTCCAGTGAGATCGGCCCGGCAGAACCTGGTATGCTCTGGATGGATGTGGAATTACTTCCCGAAGCACTGAAACCAGAAAATGTTGTTGTTGTTGGATTGAGATGCAGGAGAGGAGCTTGGTGAGCCGTTGATGAGACCCTGGCTGTCTCTCCATGATCTCTTTTCAACAGCCGGTGCGTCTTGCTGCTGGTGGCAGGAGCATGCTCCCATCTGTATCATCTCTGGTCCTCCATCAGATGCGTGTCTGGATGCTTCTCTCTTATTTTTAACAGCTGATTTGCCCTGATGGGAATAGATTTTCCCAGACACAGAGCTGGGAGCTCAAGGGCTGGCAGCGAGCTGCAGAAAGAGCTTCTTTCTTCTGCAGCACAGATCTTGCTGGAGGGGGAAAGTCCCCTTCACACAGGGCTAGAATCCCCATGAATTTTGGTTTTGAGTTGAAATTTGTCCTTGTCAGCCCTTGGAGGGGAATCAGAAGTGGGGAAGTAAAAGCTTTTGAGGTGTCTTTGGACTCTAACTTGGCCCCGAAATAGCTCAGCCCTGTGGCTGAGGGGCAGAAGATGGTTTTTCTGGCTCCATCCAGGACCCTTTCTTGGTCCATCCGGTCACTCTTGGTGAACAAGTGACCACCAGAGATGTGTTGTTACTTTGAAATAGGATTTAGGACTCAAGACCCCATGACTTGGATACAAGCACCCAGAAACGAGGTTAAACCTTCCCTTTTTTATTGTAAAGACTCATGTCTAGCAGGTTCTTTTTGTGTCTCTGTGACCTGGGTGTCCTGGAGATGGTTGGTGCTGCTCCTGAGCTGTGTCCTCTGCCTGTCTCTCTCCCTGCTGCAAGGCCAGCCAGAGCACTGTCAACCTGTGCATCCAGATCTCCAGGATGGGCCAACAATGTAATTTCTATCCTGGATTATTTAAAACAAAAAGTTGTGGAAGGGAAGGAGAAGAAAAGGCTGCTAGGACAGAAAAATGAGCACCTGGGCATGTGGTTGTGTGGGGAATGTCCTCGCTGCTGCCCTTCTTCCAGCTGGTGTCCAGCCCTCCAGAAGGAAAGGAGCAACCACCGCAACCCAAACCAAGACCTTGTGTGCACCAGGAGAGAAGAACCCATTGCCTGTCCCCAGTGACCCACAGACTGAAGCTGGGTGTGAGGCTTTCTCATGCAGGGACGTTGCTGAACACCTTCCTGTGGCACGCAGTGGAGAAGCTCTTTCTGTGGTTTGGGAGTACAGGAGTCATGGAGAAATCCCTGGTTTGTGGAGTTACGAACAGTGACCACTCAAAGCCTTTGTCTTGTCCCTGAAGAACTGATCATGGCTGGTTTAATGTGGTCTCCAGTGATGCCTACCTCCCCTCTCCTAGGCTCCCAGCTGGGTGCATCAGCCCAGTCCTGTTCATCAGCTCCATTGCATCCACAGTTGGCTTTGGTGCTGCTCTGGCTGTGTCCCTGGTGGGTCACTTCTCCCAGATCCCAGTCCTGGCTCTGCCTCTTGTCTTTGTGACCAAGGACTTTGCAATTTATGGTGCTGACCTTACCCTTAGGAAGCAGCCCAGCTGTGTGCCTACCTGGGACTTGGGTGATTGGCCAACCAGTGATGGCCAAGCAAGCAGCGAGTTGCTGAGATGTCACCAGAGCTTTTTGTGCTTCCTCAGCCCCAGAGCATCTGCGAAAGACCCCCCTGAAGGTCTGGCGTTGGGTAGGTACGGCTGGTGGAGAGGGTTCAAGTCCTGTGCTGGGACTGGGGCTCTGAGCAACCTGCTCTAGTGGGAGGTGTCCCTGCCAATGGCAGGGGCTTGGAACTCAATGATCTTTAAGGTCCCTTCCAACCCAAAGCATTCTATGAATCTAGGACTCCTAAATCCATCCTTTCTGCTGGAAAGGACCAGGCAGGACTCAAGAGCTTGCTGTTGAGGTTGCCTTTGTGGTTGTTGACCATTGCCCTTCTCCACAGACATCCCATCCTCGATACTGGGGGTGGTTTTGTAGGGAAGAGACAACTCTGAAACGCTCTCCCAGCCTGCACCTCCTTCAGTGGGGGGCTTCCCGAGCAGGACATCGTGTCTTTGTGACCATCAGTGGGTTTTCTCCTCCCTGAACCTGCCCTGCTGCCAGCGCAAGCACTTCCCAGCCGTGTTGGCAGCCCGGCTGGGAGCTTCCTGTAGCTCACATCTGGCCACAGCTGGCTGCCTCCCCATACACCGGGTGTCTCCAGCCAGCAGCCAAGCACCAGAGGAGGGTTCCCTACCCCGGCAGCGGAGCTGAAGAATAGAGCTTTGTCTGGGTAAGCCTAATTGACCCCTCAATTAGAAGTGGGGGGTAGAAAAAAAAATCACAATGGGAGTATTTAAGCCAACGAAGCGACCGAACATGGCGTTTCGGGTGTATAAACAGGATTGTCACGCTGCAAAGAGGAACTGCTGGGATTATCAAGTGACTCTCTTGTCCTGACTGCAGACCTGCTCGGAGAAGAGCTCTGCCTCGTTGGGCTGCATTGGACCATCCTCTGGGCAAGGGCTGGGGGTCCGCTCCATCCCGCCGGATCATCCCGCAGCGGGGAACCACCGTGGGGTTGTTGTGTTGTTGCTGGGTTTGGGGGCTGGCTGTGATTGCAGGTGGAATATTTGTCACCTGGACCGATGGAGGGGGCAGGTTGACTCCCTTTTTAGCTCAAAACCCACATGGATTTTGTATCGTAGGGCTAGAAAGCTCCCGTGGCTGCTGCTCTGGGTTTTGAGCTATTGGGGCATCTTTCCCATGCTCTTTTGGCCCTAAAACCAGCTAAAACAAGGACCAAGGTGTCTCACGGAGGGACTTTGCACCCTTGGGTGCACCCTCTGCTGTGGAGCAGCTCGGTGGTGTCCTTGGCTCCCCAGTTGGGACCCAGTGGGCCGGGCAGCCACTGCCACCAGCATCCCCAGTCACCATCGTGATATGGTCCCCAGGCTGTGATTTCTGCCCGGGCATGGAGTGGTAGAGATCCACCTGACACCAGACCTGTCATGGTTGTCATCCAGGTGATTGTTGGGCCGAGGCTTCACTCCAGCGTCCACCCATCAGAGGGACTCAACCATCCCTGGACCAGCGCTAGGAGAGTTTTGGTGGCTGCCCAGGGTAGACGTGGGCCTGTAGGACATCTACAGACAAGCGCAAACTCTCCTGGCTTTGTGGTGATTCATCCCGGGATGCTTTCCAAGTCCACTTCCATCGATTTTAGCTGTCCCATTCATAATGCCAACGTCGCCTGACGCCATTTGCTGTAGTAGTAGGAGGAGGGTTTGTTTATTGGGCTGTCACCATGATGGATAACACGTTCACAGCAGTTCCCTGGGCATCCAGAGAAGGTGCCAGGAGATGAAGAAAGGGGGATAGCGTGCCAAAAGGTGGTCCCTATCGGCGTGGCACGGCATGGCTGCCAGCCCTGGGTGATGCTCACGGTGTATTGGGTGGTGGGGCTTGCTGAGGGCATCAGTGACCTCCCGGTCCACCCCTGGGGAGGGTGGAAACCCCAAATAAATGAAGTAGGGGAGCTCTGGCTGCTCTTCTCCATGCAGGAGATGGCCAGGTGTGGGGAGCGAAGGCGAAACATCCGCCCCGGCAGCCGAAAGACACGGGGGAGCTGTCGGGATGGCAGCGGGGGCGAGGAGGGCGTCACGGCCCAGGCAGCAGCCCGGTCCCCGTCACCTCGGAGGCACGCGGGTGCCACTCAGGGACCAGCGGCAGCTGTCACAGCTGCCTGTCACCACTGGGGAGCCAGGCGGCGGGGGCTCCTCTCCCGTGTCAGCTGTCAGGGACGCACCGGAGGCGGCTGTCACCCACCATCCGGGCCGTTTGCCCCCCTTCCCCGCTCCCCTCCCGGCACGTCTGATCCCGTCAAGTGCCGGCTGTTGAGTCGAGGATAAGCTGTGGAGCCGGAGCCCTGACCTTTGCCAGGTGCCGTGGTGAAGGATTTTGGGGTGCGTGCAGGTGGAGGTTTTGGGGTGTGCAGGTGGAGGGTGGCGTCCTCCCAGCAGTGGGGGGGATTGATGTGACGGGGACCGCCGGGATGTCGGGGCGCAGGGTTTGGCCTCTTGACGGTTCCTCCAGGTGATGGAAAGGCAGGAAAGGGATGGGTGCTTGGCCCAATGGGATGCTTAGTGGGTCCCAGCTGCAGCCTTCCCTGGGGAAGGAGGAGTGGGGAAAAAATATCCTAAAATCCTAAAACACCCCATCGTGATGTTGGGGCACAGGGTTTGGCCTCTGAGGGTTCCTCTGGGTGATGGGGAGGCAGGAGAGGGTTGGGTGCTCAGCTGGGAGCGGTTCCCATTGGGATGCTCAGTGGGTACCAGCTGCATCCTTCCCTGGGGAAGGAGGAGAGGGGGAAAAAAAGATCCTAAAACTCGCCTTCTTGAGCTGCATCCTTCCCTGGGGAAGGAGGAGAGGGGAAAAAATATCCTAAAACTCCCCTTCTTGATGTTGGGGAGAAGCGTTTGGCCTCTGATGGTTCCTCCAGGTGATGGGGAGGTGGGAAAGGGATGGATGCTCAGCTGGGGGGTCCCCAGAGGGATGCTCAGTAGACACCAGCTCCATCCTTCCCTGGGGAAGGAGGAGAGGGGAAAATAATCCTAAAAGGGCCGTCACACACTTGTGCGAGGGGAGTTATGGCTGAGAGAGCTCTGATTCTCGAGTCGTAAAGGAGGTTGCTGGTGATAAATGTCTAAGTAATGACTGACACCCGGGTGAGGGGGGGGTCAGGAGACATCAATCAGTGTGGGGCAGCTTGGGGTCATTGGGGGGGGTGAGCTGCCAGCAGGAAAGGGATGGAGGGGGGCGGGCACCCGGCTGTCACGCTTCAAAGCTCCTGAGGGTCAACTTCTGCTGCCTGGGGGGGGGAGCTCTGGCACTTCTCCATCTCGGGGTCCCTATGACAAAGCTTGTCCCCCACCCTGCAGCAGCGAGACACGCTCCCGTGGCCACGAGGGTTGTTTTTGTTTTGTTTTGTTTTGTTTTTTTCCTTGCAATTGCCTCTCATTGTGGCAATTTAGGGGTTTTGATGAGGATATTCATCCCATGCCGGGGGGGGGGGGGGAGGCTGCGGCATATCCACATTCCCTGGGAGGGACATCGCCCCGATTTAACGTGGGGAGAAGCAGCTGAGCATCTCCGAGGCTCAGGTTAAAGGGGGGAATCACCAATTCACTTCAAAGCCCCCCCCAAAAAACTCCTGGGGTTGTTCCCCTTCCTCTGCCCTCCTGCCCCGCTCGCCTTGTTTTCCCTCGTGCCGACAGCCCGCTCTATTGTTCCTTCATGTACCGCTCCCTCTAATGAACTTAATTAGCCGTGAATCACGCAGGTCTCATTTTTGTTGGGAGGTTCACATCCCCGACACACTTTAATACATTTTTGCAGTGAGCGCATTTAGAAAGTAATTAAAAGGCTCAGCCGTCTTTGCCTACGTCCCCTCTCCCCCTCCCCGGGATGGCAGGATTTAATTGAGGCCAGCTGAAAGTTAGTGGAAATAAATTGTGGCTGATAAAGAGGAGGTTGTAATTTAATTCTGGGAGAGGAGCTGCTCTTGCCCGGGTGTTTAGTTCATCAAGGACCGGTGTCGAGGAGGGGGGGATTTATTTGCCTAATGCGATTTACTGCCTAGAAAATGAGATTTTGGGGGGAATAGCACTTGTGCGTGGAGCGGTCCTGCTCTTCAGAGTGTTGTCCCCAGGGCTTGTGCACATCACTGGGATGCGGATGGTGGGGTAGCGGGAGGGATGCTGGTCAGGGAGCCCCGGGGTGGGTTGTCTCAAGGGCTGGTGAGAAGGGCGGGTCGAAAATATTGGTGTAAAACAGCCAACCCAGGGCTGGGGGCAGCAATTACAGAATCATCCAGGTTGGAAGGGACCTTTTAAGATCATCTAGTCCAACCATAGGAGAAAAAAAAAAGAGAAAAAAAACAACAAAACCTCCCCGCCCCACCACACCCAAGGAGAACCCCAATCCACTACTCATCCATATCCCCAAGCACCACGTCAACTCGTCTCTTGAACACCTCCAGGGATGGTGCCTCAACCTCCTCCCTGGGCAGCCCATCCCAATGCCTGACAACCCTTTCCGTGAAGAAATATTTCCTGATATCCAACCTGAACCTCCCCTGGCCCAACTTGAAGCCGTTACCCCTTGGTCCTATCACCTGTGACCTTAATTAACTTCATAGTCCTTCAACATCTTCCTCAGGGGCTCTGCCCGAGGGGTGATGGGGACCGAGGTGGCGCAGTAAGAGCAGGAGCCGGCGGGAGGTGCCGGAGAATGGCTGCCTTTTGGGGATGCTCCCAAGACTTTTTCCCCAGCAGCATGTAAATGTAACCTTCAGGAAGGGAGCGCAATTAAACCCCCCGGCGGCTGGCTATATTAAAATGGGATCCGAGAGCAAACAGCGCTTCTCCCCGCTCGGGAAGGGGCGATGGGGAAGCGTGTTTAGCGAGGGATTTGCTGGCGTCCTCGGCAAACGGCCGGGCTCTGCCCCCCACGCCGGGGCTGGGCTTGCCTCCTGCTGGGGTTGGTTGCCCGTGCCTGGGAAACCTCTCCAATTCCTTACGGAAAAATCCAGCCTCTGAATCCCTGGATCTTATCCCCTGCCTGGGGCTGAGCATCCCATGGGGCAGCACCTCTCCCATGGCCGGGGCAGGAGGAGGAGGAAGAGGAGGAGGAGGAGGAGGGGGGGGGGGGGGGGGATATGTCTCTGCCCTTGCTGAGGCTGAAGGGGGATGCGGTGCTGCTAATTACCTGCCCGCTCCAGACAGCGCTAATGAACTTATCTCTTTTTCCTTAGCCAGCCAAGGTCCCGGTACCCTTTCTCCCTCCTTTTCCCTTCAAAGGAGAGAGCCGAGGCTGCTTTTTTTTTTTTTTTTTTTGCCTTTGCTCCTGTGTTTGAAAATGAGTTGAATTGCCTTCCCAGCAGCTGACGCTGGGCTTTGTGTTCAGCCGCACCCGCGAGACGCGATGGCTTATTAATAAAGGATGCGGTTGTTGCCGTTTCGGCTTCGTTTTCCCCATCGCCTTTGGACCTCCTGATGGGGCTCACGTGGCTCTGCCGTCCCCCTCCGTGTGCGGACGGGTGCAGCTCCCGGGGGGTGGGTGCATCACCTCCCTCCTCTCCCCCTGCCCCAAACTGGGTGCTGGGGGCTGCGATGGTGGGGCAGGAGACCCTGGTTCCCTGCAGCCCCAAGCACGAAGCCCCTTCCTTTGCAGAAAGGGAGCCCAGTGGGACATCTCTAAGGGGAAACAGGCAAATCCAATTTTTTTTTTTTTTTTTTTTTTTGTCCTTTGCTCCTCTCCCCAAAAGTTTGAACACCGTCTGTCACCTTTATTACCACCTGATGGTTTCCCCTCTCTCTCCTCTCCCCACAGATACGCTGTCAGTGCCTCGCTGGTCCCCACAGATCCCCCGTCGAGATCTAGGAAACTCGATAAAACACAGGTACGTGGTGCCAGGTGACCCCCCCCTCCCCTTTATCCTGGGGGATGAACATCTCTCTTTACATCTCTGGCCCGGGACCGGAGGTTTGGGGCTGTTCCCCCCCGTTTCCCACGGTGAGCCGCACGATCCTAGAAGCCCATTTAAATTCCATTTCAGTTCAGATTTGGTTTAGATAAGGCTCGAGTCGCTATCAATAAAAGCCGTGTATTATCCGTGACCTCGCCGACCTTCAGCAAATTTCTCATCTCCGGATTATTGCCCTTCCATATCTACCTTGAGGAGGAAAAGCACTAGAAATAGCCTCGGTGCTGCTGTTTGATGGGGCAGGAGCTTCTCCCATGGGTTGGAGACCGGTGTCCCCGGGGCTGGGAGGTGTTTTGGGGGCTCTGGCTGCAGCCAGGGGTGAGTAAAGCTTGGGAGCCATGGCAAGGTGATGGCTAATGGCCATTCTGGCCAGCTTGGACCCTCTTGTGTAGCCAACGAGTGGCTCAGATTTGTGCTTTGGCATCCCTAGAAAGATGCCTCTGCACCTGCAGCCCTGTTTGAGGCAGCAAGGGAAGGATAAATCAGGGCTCAGTAGATAAATAGGGCTCGGGAGCTGTTCCATTCAGGAGCACGGATGGGGTGATGCAGTTTCACCTCTCCGTGTTTCTCTCTCCGCAGGTTTTCCACCAAGTACTGGATGTCTCAGACCTGCACCGTCTGCGGGAAAGGAATGTTGTTCGGCTTAAAATGCAAAAACTGCAAGTACGGCGCGGTGCTGGAGCTGTTTGTGTCACTCCCTGATGTTGCGGGGGGGATAATGGAGGTTTTGTTGGTGGAGCTGGGCAGGGACTCGAGCACAGGGAGACCAGCCAGCCCCTCGCCAGCTCATCCTTGCGAGAAGCTTTAAGGAGATGCAAAACTGGGTGAAGAACACCCCAAAACAGGGCCGGGAATGGGAGCGGGGTCCTCAGGGAGGATGCTGCCTGCCAGACCTCAGCTCTGCTCCCACCAGAGCTGTGAGACAGATCCTGGCAGCCTCCCTGCTCCCTGCCCTCCTCTGCCTGCCTTTGGATGCCCACCTTATAGGGTTATGTGTGGAATTATCGGAGACGAGGTGAGGGATGCTCTGGACCAGAAAGTGGCTCGGACAAGAGCATCAGGGTAGCACCAGGCATCGGATGGGTTTTGCCCACAGCCTTGGGCTGTATCCTCAGTTTTTCCCAGCAGCAAAAACCTTGTGCCCCTCCGTTCCCTGGCAATATCACGGCACCGACGAGCCGACCCACCCCAAACCCGCAGTCAAGCTGCGGTGCAGAGGAAAGAGGCCTGTAAAATTGGGCAGGACTGGAAAAAGACAGGGAGGCAGAGGCTGGGGCTGCTTGTCGTGCTTTAAATCCATGGGACCCCAGCTCTTCCAGGGTATCGTGCAGCCATCAGCACTTAGTGGAGCTGCTTCTGGAGACAGGATTGCCTTTTCTAGGGGCGTGTGCTGGGAATGCGCCCACCGCCTGCGGGTAACCGAGTTAGCCCGAGCTACGGAGCGATACCAATCGCTGGGGCCATTGATTAAATGCTGATGAGTTAGCAAATTGGGATTTTTAAACCCGGGCAAGAAATGCCTGGTTACTCTGCAGCTGGCGAGGGCTTTCGGGAAGCGATATTATCAAATACGTGTATTTTAAAGCCGTGGTTCTTATTGCCTTCGCTGCCCGCAGTCCCTGCCTGCTCTGCCTACCCGGGGCCGGAGGGATGCTCCGTCTCTGTGTCCCTTCTGCCGCCCAGAAAAGAGCGAATAAATTCCCTGGTTGTTAGAAGTTTGGGCGAATGAAGTATTTAGATTCACTGTAAGCCACCTGGCCCCAGCGCTGCTTCCCCCAGAAAGAGGAGGGGAACGAGCGGGTAAAACAAACAAACAAACAGACCCCAAATCTCCCCCCAAGCCTCCCATACCCAATTAATCTCTGCCTTTCCCTCTAGGAACGGCTTTGTAATAAAAGTGAACACGTTCAGCTCCTGAATTTTCATTACCCAGCTCATTGACTTGTAGCCGCCGTCTTTCCCCCACCCCCCCATCGTTTACCTTTGGGTTTTTTTAAATCCTTTCCTCCTCTTTCCCTTTCCCCCTGTGGCTCTTCCTGCTCTGATGGGGCCGAGGGTGAGCCCGGGGCTCATTTCCATCCCTAATTAAGGACGGAGGGGAAGGTTTCGGGGCGGCAGGAGCCTGCTTATGCCTCTATGTGTGACCCAGGGCGGGGGGGGTGAAGCCCCCCACAGACTCCTGCCCCGGGTCTGCGAAACCAGGCAAAGCTCTGCAGAATATTCAACCCAGCTGTAAACGCTCTCGTTATTTTTGTTAAATGTCCTGGTAATAAAGCTGGCAGGGAGGGCACAATGGCAGAGATTTATCAGGAGCCAAAGGGGGGAGGGACGGGCGGGGGATGTTTCCTTCCCCTCCACTGCCCTTGAGTTTAATTAAGCCTAAAGCTGCGTTAGCACTGGGTGGTGGTCGGGGGGGGGGGGTGGGGGGGTGGGGGAAAGGACTTTACCCCCAGTCTGGGTCT
>JAOTQQ010000005.1:18592581-18619929 GCA_026546715.1 Gallinago undulata
GGGGGTGGGGGGGTGGGGGAAAGGACTTTCCCCCCAGTCTGGGTCTCTGCTCCTTTTGTTTCATCCGGAGTTGGCAGAAATGACAATTTTGGGCATTCTGGGCCTGGCTGGTGGGTGCCCGGTGCCCCTCGGCCGGCAGAGAAAGGGGTTGGGGGTCCCCATGCTCCCCCCCATCGGGACAGATGGACCCGCTGTGGCTCTTATTTGCCAAGGGCATGTGGCCTCTGCTGGCTCCCAACCAACATGGTTGATGGGCTGGGATGTGCATCCCAGGACGTACATCCCACAACGCTGCTTATCCCTGTGCCCACCACCCGGATTTGGGAATCATGGCTCTTCCCGAGGACAAGCCGCAGGGATCCAGGAAGGTTTGCCCACGGGGGTCTGCTCAGGCAGTGGGTGCCCGAGGGTTGTGCATGATGAAAATATCACATTAAGCCACCTTCCCGGGTGGAAAAAGAGTCCCTGGGCTGTGGCGATGCTCCCTGCTCCGAGCATCCCTCCGGCCGGGCCGTGATGCTCCCCCCCCTCCTTCCCCGTCCCTTCTCACACCTTTTCTCTGTCCCCTGCCAGGCTCAAGTGCCACAACAAATGCACCAAAGAGGCCCCTCCGTGTCACCTGCTGATCATCCACCGCGGAGGTAAGGGCCTTTCTTCCCCCTTCTGCCTCCGCGGATCTTGCCGCCAGGTAAAACTTTCAGAAGCCCCCCCCACGGGGCGATTCGGGAGCCCGACCCTCGCTGCCCGGCCGGGATGAAGGCTCCCGAACCCCTTTTGGGCTCTCTGTGAAAATTTTACCCACCGTTTTTTCCGCTTGTAGGGAGACGAGCCGCTCGGGGCGAGGCAGATTTGCATTGCAAACCACTTCCACCCACCCTTCCCCTGCCTCCTTTTCTTTTCAGATTCCCCACCGCACGGGGTAAGTGCCGCAGGTTTTAGCCTTTTGCTACCCCCTCCAGAGCTCAGGGCGGACGCGTGGCATCCCCGACACCTCCCGTGGTGCTCTCGGTGCATGGGGGGTGATCCCCCCCCACCCCGCCGCCGCCGTGTCCCCGAGGATGCTCCCGGTGCTTTGGGAGCTGCCTTTAATCCCGCTCTCTCTTTCGGGGAGAGCCCCGCTCCTCGCGTCCGTCGGCAGAGGAGGGAGAACTTTGGAGCAGGACCGACGGGCGCCGCTTCCCACCTCTTGCCTTCCAGATTTTTGGCCCCGGTGCTCCCCGACGGCCAGAGGACTGGGACCTCCTAACGGGAAATAATACTTCCAGTTACCTTTGCCTTGAGTTCTGAGCTCTTTGAGGCCCTCAGAATCTACCAAACACCACCAAACCCACCCTGCGGGGAACCGCACGGTGCTGGGGGCACCTCGCAAGGCTCCTAGTGTGGGGGGGGCAATTTTGCAGCCTCCACTCCAGCCCCCATGCCCTTGCTTTTGCAGAAAATACGGGTGGAAGGGGCAGAAGACACCCCCCCCTTTTCCTTCCTCCCCCCCTCCATCATCCTCTGAGCTGCTACAAAACCATCATCCCCTGCTGCTGGGGGGGGACACCAGGATTGAGGTTTCCATCTGCTGTCTGTGATGTTGGAAGAGCCGGAGCTGCCTGCCCTGTGTTTTAGCATGAAGCATGGCCTCAGCATCAGTGAAATAGCTCCCCCCCCCCAAAAAAATATCTTTTAAAGATGTTATCTCGCAGCCAGCCCATTCCTGAGACTCCTGGGCTGTAGGCTGGCTTTCTCCACCCAAAAAAACCCACCCTGCCAAGAGAAAGATGCTCTGAGCCAGCTCCTCCCCCTCGCCCCAAAAAGCTGTGGTGAGGAAGAGGGTGGTGCTCCTGATGCTGGCTGACCCCCCCCAAACCCCCTCCCCACCCCTCTCCCCAGCTCATGGGGTGGCCGTGGGGGCTGCTGAGCCTCCTGGAATTGCAGCCCCTCGGAGGGGGGGGAAGGGTGTAGTTTGCATCCCACCATGGGGGGGGTCTAAAGCCTGGGGGTTTTGGCTGGAGCCTGGGTGCAGGGGGGAGCCTGAAGGCCTGCTGCCATCCCGGGCCAGGAGGCGAGCAGCTGGAGTTGCCACAGGGAATGGCTTTGGAGAGCGACTCGAGAGCGGTTTGCGAGCGCGGTGTGACCCCCAGGTGCTCCTGCCGAGGCGTTGATGTCTCTCCATCTCTCTCCCCCTCCTCTCCATCCCCCTTTTCCCCTCTCTCCCTTCCTAATCCAGCAAGGTTAGTCCGGACAGAGTCGGTGCCCTGCGACATCAACAACCCCTTGCGGAAACCCCCCAGGTACTCGGACCTGCACGTCAGTCAGACGCTCCCCAAAACCAACAAACTCAACAAGGTGAGCACCCTCTTTGTGCCCACCCCCGATGGAAGGTATCACCCCCCCCCCCCCCAAATACCAGTGGCTTTTGCTGGTTCTTCACGTGCAGCTACTGCTCTTGCAGACCAGGCGGCCACAACTGCTGGCATTTTCAAATGTCACCCGAGTTGGGTCGCTTGAGACACCCTGTTGGCCTCGGGTCTCCCAGTAAGGATGCTCCTGGCGTGAGCTCCTTCCCAGGGCATGTCCTTTGGGAGCATCAACCCTATTTGCTGGGTCGGGAGCACAGTTCGGGGGGTAATTTCTAAGAGAAAGAATTAAAGAGCAAGAGGGACCATGCCCTGTGTTTGGGGCAGGAGGGGACCAGTGGGTTGGATGGAGCACCTCCCAGCCCCTCAACCACCTGCCAGGACCAAGCCTGGGGGTCTCCAGGCCTGTCCACCACTACGGGACTGATGGGTGTGGGTAGGAGGTGCCTAGAAACCTGCTTAGGGGTTTAAATTAAAAAGGAATAATCCCATAGACCAGTGCTAATTTGAGAGTAGAGCGAGGGTGAGCTTGGTCTTGAGGTAGGATGAACCGAGCTGCGAAGCCCTTGGCTTTCCCAGTGCGCGTTGCATCCGCCCAGGTTATTTCTTTGAAAATTAAAATGGGCTCAGCACTTTCAAAATCGCCAGTGTCCCACCGGTCCTGCTCCATGGTGGCCCCTCAGCCTCCAGATCTCAGCTGAATTTGGGGTGGTTTGAGGTCTCCGCTACCACCCGAGGCTTCCATAAATAATGAATTTATTGTTACAAATAAAACAAGCCCAGAACTTGATTGTGTCCCTGGCAAAGCTGGCCGAGCTGCCAGACCTGAGAGTGCACCTGGCTTGCTTGCTTCTGCCCTGCATTAATAGCAATAAAATGGCAAGGGGTCGTTTTTGATGAAATTTAGAGCCTGTTGCCTTCGGTGGAAAATTTCTTGCCGGCAGCAGGAGGTAGGGCAGGTCTGCAGGTCCTGCACGCTGGGGTAGGCAGGGTGAGGAGTTTCCAGGCTGGAAGAGCTCCAAGTGAGGGAAACTCTGGGTTTGATGGGGAACAGGTTGTCCAAACCCTGGTTTCCCAAAGCCTGGCAGGTCCCCCCAGCTTCTCCCAGACCTTGGCATCTTCTGGCTCTCAGCAAAGGCTGGGTACCGACTGATGCTCTCCAGGATGCAGCTTTTACACCTCAACCTTTTAGGAGATGCAATGATCCGCTCTGTTGCTGTCGTTATGGGGTGGTGGAAATGGGTTTTTTGAGTCTGGAGAGCTGCTGCAGGTATCCGAAAGAAATAGAGAAGTGTTTTCCTTTTTAGTGCCCGTCCTTCCAGTGATTTGTTTCATTTTATTAGAGGGCACTGGGGAGGTGACTCAGCTCACTGAGAAAGGCTTTGGGTGTGAAGGGCATCAGCCCTGTTTCTCCTTCTGCCTCTGCCATGCTGTTCTTTTCACCTTTCCTAGCTTTTTTCTAACCAGAGCACAAAGCACCATGTGTATGAGTATATCTATAGATAAATATATATTTGGCTTTGACCTGAGCTCTCCCATTCTGGTGAAAGTTTCCTCTATAAATGTGCTTTATGCACTTCTTCCTTTGATGTTTCTAAAAGCATCAAGAGAAATTCCCTCTTCTCTGGGAATACCACTGAAATCTTATTGTTAGTGGGCTTCAGTGGTGGTTTAAAAACCAATTTACCCATCCAAGGTAGTCGTGTGTGTCAGGTTGGTCTATAGAAAATGTCTGTGGATTTCTTGGAAAACCCAGCTCGTTTAAAAATTAATCACTTTGGACCAAAATACCTGCTGGGGGAGGCTCGTGTAGATTTTCTAACCTTGGAGGGATCTTGCCATGGGTTCACCTGTCTGGAGACGGGAGTGCTCAGTTCTGATGAAGTTCAGACCCTGGTGAGTGTCTCCAGGTTGGGCAGGAAGGTTATGACCAAGGTGGGAAATCCTGGCCTCAATTTTCATTTTCAGGTCTAAGATAACCAGGCAGGTTCTCCCCTCTGTTTGCCCCTGGTGGTCCTTTCTTGCTCATTGCAGTGTGCCCCAGAGAGGAGCAGCAGAAGCTGCCATCCTTGCCTTGATTAGGAAGGGTCAATGAAGGGCAAGGGATGTCTTGGGATGTATTGGCTGGTCCTTCAAATCAGCCCCCTGCTCCCAGCAAGGCACTGGGCTTTTGGCTCTAAGGAGGTCAGCAGAAATTCCCAAGTTCTAAGGACCAAGCCCCACAGATGTGGCCTCCACCTCTGGTCTTGGTGGCCATGGTTCTCCCAAATGGGAAGCCCTCAGCTGTGGAGGGGCTGGCAAAGGAGCTGTGTTTCTGGTTTGAAATGGCCTTGGTGCAAACTGTGAATACAAACAGCTTTGGGAAAAGCCAGGCTGGGGTTTGGTGGTTTCCTAGGGCTTCTGGAAATGGGTGACTGGGATGACCTGTGTAGTTCTCACTTGTAACCGGGACAAGTCCTCTGCATTGGAGTACCTTGGGGTGGCACCATCCGGCTCTGCTCTCACCAGCTCCTCTTTTCTCTCTTTCCCCATATCCCACAGGACCACATCCCGGTCCCCTACCAGCCAGACTCCAGCAGCAACCCTTCCTCCACCACCTCCTCCACACCCTCCTCGCCGGCCCCACCGCTGCCGCCCAGCGCCACGCCGCCGTCCCCCCTGCACCCTTCCCCGCAGTGCCCGCGCCAGCAGAAGCAGTTCAACTTGCCAGGTACCATGAGCTCCCCACCTCCACATCTCCCCAGGGAGAGGGGCTCATGCCCTGTGGTCTCCTCAGGGTAAGGATCTGCTCCAGTTGCTCACCTGCCTGGACTTACACTGGGATGGGGAAAAGTAGGAAGCAGAAATGAGCAGCAAAGATGAGTTTGGGATAATTCAGGTTGGGTGGGAGCTTGGGAGTCTCTAGTCAAACCTCCTGCTTGAAGCAGGGTCAGAGCTTACGGCTTGATCCAGTTTGGTCTTGAAAACCTCCAAGGATGGAGCTAACAGAACCTCTGTGGGCAACCTGCTGTGCTTGAGGCTACAAAAACCCTTCCAGGCATGACTTCTTCATGGCATGTCCCCACTGAATTGCCTCAACAGCAAAGGGGAAACAAGGTCTTACCCCTCTACAGGGGTACCTTCAGTTGACTTCACTGTGTCTTTGGGTTGACGGGCCTTCAACAATCCTTTTGGCACTGTGCGTGGGGTGATAGTGGGGAGTAGCTGATGCTCAGGGTGTCTGAGGTAGCTTATCCCACTAAGTTTTTTCTGGCTACCTGGGACCTATCTGCTCCAATTTGGTCACGGCGGCTGCAGGACACAGGAGTTTCACTAAATGGCTTTTAAAGCTTCTCCTGGTTCAAGGATATGCCGAAGCCTGTCCCAGAGTGGCTTCTTTCAGGATGTCCCTGGGGAAGTGTCTCTGCTCTATGGAAGATTCCTTCTTGGAGGGGAACAGCTCAGCATCTCTTCTGTCAGTACAGAGGGGCTCAATTGTCCCCAAGCACCCACCTGCCTCTTCAGCTGCTCCCAGAAAGGGCCTGGCAATGGGGAGCCATGGCCCTGACCCACCTCTGAGATGCTGGAGCACTCACAGCTGCCCTGGGGCTGGTGATCCCCATTTGCTCTGTGGCCTCTAGCCTTTTGATGGGGTAGCAGCCGGGAGGTTGGGGTCCCTTCTGCATCCTCAAACCCCCAGGGTTAATGAACTGATAGGAAGGAGGGTCAGGACTGCTTCTCTGGAGGAACCAGACAGTTCTGCTGATCCTGCTGAGCCATGGCGGTTCCTCCCTTCGGTCTTGACAAGCCTTCAGCGAGGAGGATGAGGAGGAAGAGCGAGGCGAGGAAGGATTTGACTGGCAGGATCCATTGCCACAATAGCAAACATTTCCAAAAGCTGGGGAAAGAAACCCAACCACCAACCAACCAAACACAGGTCTTCATGTGCCTGGAGAGGCTGCAGCCATGCACAAGTCTCAGGCTTAGACAAGATATCAGAGGGGTGTGAGGAGGACAGTGGAGGAGGTGCGAGGAAGCACTGAGCACCCCAAGGAGTGGCCCATCCTTCAAGGAGGGCCTGGGCTCCCTCTGCTGCTCCCCAGGTTGGGATTTCACCAGCTGCAGCCTTCAAGCAGGTGCTTGGGAGGATAGTCCCCAGTGTCGGTTTCCATGCTGGTATAATTGAGATCATGGTGGTCCACGCAGAGATGAAGCATCCTGGTGTCTAAGCGGCTCTAGAGCCTGGCTTAGAGGGGGTTAACAGACCCAAACCACCTGCTGGGCAAGGCCTGGACTCAGCCTGGGACTGGGCGGAAGGGACAGAGGGTCCAACAATAGGTGACCCCATCATAGAATCATAGAATATCCTACATGAGAAGAGACCTTTCAGATCATCGAGTCCAACCATCATCCTAACACTGACAAAAACCACATCATGCATCACTGCTGGAGCAGAGACCTCCCTGCGGGTCTTTTGAGACGTTATTTCATATTGTTTAAAGTAGAAACCACAGAAGTCACCCCCATAGTGGGCAGCAGCCTCTTCTTATGGGGATGTGGGACATCCTGTCACTGCCACCGTGGCTGAGCCAGCGCAAGGAGCCTCTGGCACGCTTGCCCGGCTGACAGGGATGGAGCAGGACAGGATCAGACCCTGGCAGCTCAGTGAGGGGTGATTGCTCTCTCCTTTCATGCCCATGATGAGCAGAGCCCTGTGGCGACGGAGCCAGTCTGACACAAAGCAGACTGTCCTTTCATCTTCCTGCACAGGAAGTTCTCCATGGTTCATCTCATCAAGATGGTCATCTTGGGGATTAGGATTTGAGCTTGGAAACTGCAACACGGTGACCTTTTTGAGCCAGAATTACCTTCAAGTCTCCTTTGATCTTGACTCAGGTGTCCTCAGGTCCTGCTGCAGAGCTGAGGTCGATCTTTGGGGTCTCAAAGCTGGAGAGGAGAAGCTGAGGGACGGTCTTTGGGGTCTTGAAGCTTAAGGAGGAGGTGCCTTCTGAACTGGTGCCGACCTCTGGTGGCCTCAGCAGCTTTGTTTGGCTTCATACCTGTGACCTGCCTACCTGCATGAGCCAAACCAGCCGATGGAGGGTACCACCACCCAGAGTCCTTCTGCAGCCCTGCCTTTGGGCAGTGATTCCTGGGGCTGCCAAGAGCCACTGGCTCCTTTCAGTGCACCAGGAGGCAGGCAGGGAGCCCAGGAAGGACACATCTCCAAAGCATGGCAGAAAAGCACAGTTAGATGGGCTGGATTGGGCAAAAACAGGCAGCAGCTGGAAATCCACCACTCAGTGTCTCCATGATGCCAAGCCCATGGGATTTTGCTGGGAACCAGGTGTCCAAATCCCACTGGTGGCTTTGCAGATGACATCACCACTCTCCGAATGGTATAGAGTAGTAGCTGATGGTGGCAAAAATTAACCCAGCCAGATCATTAGGGGGCTAAGGTCTTAAATTTTTGGCCTGGGCAAAAATGCCTACATGGCATCCTGGGGTGGCATCCTCCAGAGAGCAGGAGGCACAAGAGGTTGGGTCACGCAGGGGGACCAGGGGCTGGCCTTTCATGGTGCAGAACTGGGTGCGGGTTCCAGCATCTGGCTCTGCAGGTTGGTGTTTAACCCCCCCCTTTTTCTCTTTTCCAGCTTCCCATTACTACAAGTACAAGCAGCAGTTCATTTTCCCAGGTACGTGTCTCCTGTAGCTCGGGGTGCTGAGATGTCCCTCAGGGGGTGCACGGCCAGCTCTCCCAAACCCTGGATTTGTGGTGGTGGGGGGGTTGTTCTGAGGTGGGATTTCTCCCTAAGACCAGTGTATTGTTGCAGGACTGTGCACTACGAAGAGGCTGCGGGGCTGGGTGGCCCCAGGTCATACCCAGCTGTAGCTCAGGGTCTAACAAATTGGACCTGGGTGTAACCAAACGGGAGGAGGGAGGATGTTCAGTGGGATGAAGCTGGAAGGGGCTCCTGGTGCCTCCAACCCCCTTCTCACTCCACTCTCTTCTCCCCAGACGTGGTGCCTGAGACGCCGACCCGAGCCCCGCAGGTGGTCCTCCACCCTGTCAATTCCAACCCCATGTGAGTCCTCCTCCTTCTCCTCCTCCTCCTCTTCTTCTTCCTCCTGACGGCTAGCATCACCTTCCCCTCCCCAGGCAGCCCGTTCCCTGCACCCCACCTCCTCTGGGCACCCATGGGTGCTCCCCTGGCTTTGCAGGACCAGTTTGAGGCTCAGGGGATGCCTTTTGCGGTTGATGGTCAGGATGGGGTGGATGGTCAGGATGAGTTCCCTGGTGCTCCTGGCTCTGGCTCGTGTCTCGGGGAGGAGAAGGGTTGAAAGGAGAGGGCAGGGGAGTGATTTATAACCCTCAGCAATGCCCAGCGCTGAAAATTAAATGACTTTCGGAAGGAGACGTCAAAGCCCAGGTGATTAATCTCTCACTAAATTATAAGCAGAGAACCAGGGGCTTTGAGACCATTTTAATAAAGGTGGTTCTCGCGGCCCCACCTGTAATATTTTCAAGGCCAATAAACTTTGCACTGAAATTAGTTTTGAAATGCAGTGTCTAATTGGCCTTAGGACCAGCTCTCCCCAGCAGGTCGAGTCTGAGCTGCTCTGCTGAATTTGGGGTTCACCGAGGTGCTCCTGCCTGCGCCCCCCCAACAGTGACATTACATTTCCCAAGCTTTCTTTTTTTTTTTTTTTTTTTTCCATAAATGCTATTTTTGAAGGATTTTAGAAGCCAGGAGTTTAACAGACTTGGGCTCGCTCTGGGCTGCCATGTGCTTTGTGTCCAGCTCGCCCACGCTCTCCTAACTCCATCGGCAACTTCTGGGGGCAGGTCTGGCAGATCTTGGGGGTGGGGGTGATGGGAAGCACAGGGACAAAGCTGCTGTCCCCACCGGTGGCTGACGGCTGGGAAATTAATGGCAAAGTGGGTGAAATCAAAGCCCTTTTATATTTATTTTTTTCCCAACCCTGCCTAAAGCAAGGTATTGAGGGGTGGGGCTGGCTGGCTCCCGGGGGGGAAAACAGTTTTCAATATGCAAAAAAATCTGTGATTCTCTTCTTGCTTTCCCTACTGGAAATAGCAGTGGGAGCCGCTGAGGTTACCGCGGGCTCGGCTGGGTTAAACATCAGGCTCCGCTTCGGATCCTCGGGAGACAGGAGTCCGTGCCTGGGTTAAAGAGCAGGCAGGAGGAGACGGCTGCTCCTGCATCATGATGGGCAGCAGAAGCCATCTGCTTCCACCATGGTGCTTAAAATACCGGGGTCGGCTCCTTTTGTACACGGGCTTGTGTCTCTCCTCGATTTGTAGCTCTTTAGTGGCAACTGAAGGGGACGGGAAGCATGGGACCACAGCATCCACGGGGCTTGGGGAGGGTTATGCCCCTGCTGTCGCCCTTGCTGCCTCTGGGAGAGGATGCTGTTATGTCTGTTATTGATAATAGTCATTTATAATATATTTACGTTTTTGCTCGAAACCACCCGAGCTGCTCCAACGGATCGTCCCCGCAGAATTTCCCTAATTCTCTATAAATTACCAGGTGTAGGGTCATGGACCTGGTGTCTGTGTAAAGAGAGAAGAAAAAGGGGAGTTCCTGGCCCATGGAGCTGAGAAACTAGACAAATTTGGGTGCTCTTACTGCAGGGAGGTTCTTTGAAACCCCCACTTCTCAAAAATAATTGAAAAACACTATTTCTTCTCTGTCCCTTGCCCTGGGTGAGCTGGGGGGGACACCTCCCGGGGCGCACGGTGATGGGGCATCCTCCACACCATGCACGTTGGAGGGGACAGGATGGAGACCTGGTGGTGTGCTCCCACATCACCACATCCATCCCAGAACTTCCCTCATCCAATGTTAACGAATGCGTTAATTAATATTGCTCATCCTCGCTATTCTGCCCCCTCCCATGGGAGCATCCCAGGGTTGTCCTCAGGGATGGAGGCAGCCAGGACGTGGGTGGGAAGGGGTTGTTCTCCCAAATCAGCAGTGACCTTGGTACTTCTCCTGCCCAGTCCCTTTAGTCCCGGTGCAGAACGACGCTGTGGGATGCGGGACTCAGTGCCTCTGGGTGCTCCCCACCTAACCGTGGTTTTACCTGGTGGTAATTCAGTGATTCTTTTAACAGCCTGGAAGGAAACCCATTGCTTCAAATTGAAGTGGAGCCCACCTCGGAGGTGAGATGGCTGGACTGGCTCCTCTGCTTAATAGACCTTCCTTTTATATAATAATCTTGGGGCACATTTCACAGGAACCAGTGAAATTTAGCATCTGTGCAGGGAAATTGCCAATGATTGAATTAACGGCCAGGCCTGATCCTGCCCAGGCATCCATGTCCCCATCCCATGAAGAAGGACCCTGCTGGGCTTCGTGTCTGTCCTCAAGTTTATAACTCAATGAGCTTTTCTGAGATGCATTAAAACGTGGTGGAGAGGGAGGGGTGGAGGGTGAGGAGGGGGATGTAGCTTCCTGTAGAAAGTGGATACAGAACATCAAGGGAAAAAACAGACCCATCCCGGAGGGTTGGGGGTTGCAGACCAGGGGGTGCTGGGTTGGGAGAAGTCGCTGGTAGTGGAGTCCAGCTCGGCAGGGGTAGGATGAAACACTTCTTTCAGGCAAATTAATGAAATACTCTGGTGTGTCACACTCTCCTATCTAAGGTCCCATCCCTGGAGGGGTTCAAGGGCAGGTTGGAGGGGGCTTGGAGCAACCTGGTGTGGTGGGAGGTGTCCCTGCCCAGGGCAGGGGTTTGGGACTGGATGGGCTTTAAGGTGCCTTCCAACCCAAACCACTCCATGACTAACCCTGGGGTAAATAACTGTCTCCCTGCAAAATCAGGGTTTCTGTTGGCTTTGCATAAAACAAGGCTGCCCCGTTGCCGTTGGGAGATACCTGCCCGATTTCTCTGGCTCTAAGCAAGCAGTAGGTGCATCAGTGGGGTTTTGTCCACGTTCTCTTCCTTGGCTGGACTTTCCCCCCCTGTTTCATCGCTCTCACCTCCCTTTGTCCCCTCCACAGAACGAGGAAGGCATGGAGGAGGTGCAGGAGTCCGAAGATGACTTTGAAGAGATGAACCTCTCGCTCCTCTCCGCCCGCAACTTTCCCCGCAAGGCCAGCCAGACCAGCATCTTCCTCCAGGAGTGGGACATCCCCTTTGAGCAGCTCGAGATCGGTGAGCTCATTGGCAAGGGCCGCTTTGGGCAGGTCTTTCACGGGCGCTGGCACGGGGAGGTGGCCATCCGCCTCATCGACATCGAGCGGGACAATGAGGACCAGCTGAAGGCCTTCAAGAGGGAGGTGATGGCTTACCGGCAGACCCGGCACGAGAACGTGGTGCTCTTCATGGGAGCTTGCATGAGCCCTCCCCACCTCGCCATCATCACCAGGTAAGCTCTGACGCCTTGTGCTCAGCCAGAATCAGGTTTTTTTCTTTCCAAAACCCCCTCCTGCAGTCAAATGTTACTGGGAAGAAAGGCTGGCCGTGCCTCCCTGCCCTAGCAAAGGGATGTTCTTCATCTCTATGGAGGGTTTCATACTGATGGAGAGCTCTGTGGTCTTCAGTCCACTTGTTCCTCTCCTATGGGGAAAGACTGAAAGAGTTGGGGGTGTTCATCCTGGAGAAGAGAAAGCTTCAGGGGAGACCTTAGAGCTCCTTCCAGTCCCTAAAGGGACTTAAAAGAAAGATGGGGACAGACGTTTTAGCAGGACCTGTTGTGATAGGATGAGGGGTAATGGCTTTAAACTCAATGAGGGTAGACTTATACTAGATCTAAGGAAGAAATTTTTTATGCTGAGGGTGGTGAAACCCTGGCCCAGGTTGCCCAGAGGGGTGGTGGATGCCCCATCCCTTGAAGGATTCCAGGTCAGGTTGGACGGGGCTCTGAGTCAACCTGGTCTTGTTGAAGGTGTGTCTGCTCATGGCAGGAGGCTTGGACTAGATGGTCTTTAAATGTTCCCTTCCAACCCAAACCGTTCTATAATTCTATGCTGTGATTTATGCTGCGAAGCAGACAGCCAACCCATGTGAGGGAGTCCAGGCAGATTCATCTCCTGTAGAAGTGGAGCTTGAGACAGGAATGATTTATTTTAACCAGGGACAGGAATGATTTGTTTTACCCGGAGGGATATAACCTGGCAGGATCAGCAGCTTCTGTTCTGGTTTTGTTTTGGTTTGTATTTTTTTAATTTATTTATTATTTTTGCATGGTGCCCTGATCAGGTCCCTGGGGGGGTGATGGGGTCTGGACCTTGCTCAAGCACTGCCACAGTGTGGAAAAGCCTCTAATTGTGTAAAGCTACTGGCCACCTGCAGACACCACGGTTCATAAATACCTTGGTGCTGTGAAAACAGCTCGAGTGTGTGAAGGCTCAGCAGGATGGAAGGTGTTAGGTCCAATGGTCTGTGAAATGGCCAGAAGGGCAGCAGAAGTGGGAGAACGGAGTGTGGGCAAGGAGAGCTGGTGCTCCAGGAGACCAGAGCCCATCCATGGCGGGGTCTCCTCACTCCTGAGGAGGTGGGAAACCTTGTGAGATAAGTCATGGTCTTGGAGACCTCCCTTTCCCAAAGCTGTTGTCTCTATTACACCCAAAATTGGGGGTGGGACTGGGGGCTGGTGATGCTCTGGGTCATCGCAGCAAGGTGTGGGGATGAGACTGCTGGAGGTGACTTCTTGCAGCTGGTGGGGAAATGAGCTGGGATTTGGGGTCTCCCAAACCATCTCAAACAGCTCCAGAGCTGCCTTGGCCTCAAGGAATCGCCACGTACCCGCTGTCCCCCCCGTGCCTGGTGGGAAGCACAGCACTGAGCATCCCCCCATGCTCCGTCCACGGGTGGGCAACCACAAAATCCCTGCTGGCCTCCAGGTGGGGAGGCTGCAGGCATTCCCAGAGCAGTCCTCAGCAGGTGAAATATGTTTATTTTTGAATATTCAGTAATTTCCCTCACCACTAGACCATGTATTCAGCCGCGGGGCTCGATGCGGCGCCGCGTTGCATCCCGCCACGCGTTTCCTTCCCTTGCAGAAGTTTCCCCAAGGTGAGGTTGAATTTCCTCCTGGCAGCCTTTCAAAAAGCCTGTGCTGGAATGGCAACGCTCCTGACAACCATTAGTGGTGAAATATTGCATCTTCCCCTCTTAATGTCCCCTCCAAAGCGGCACCTCCCAGCCCCCCTGGTCCCAGCTAGGGTGGTTCTTATGGGTGTCGAAGAGGGGGCTTTCTTCTGCTCCCCCTCTTGCTCAATGGCAAGGGATTTCCACCCAAATTTGTGGCTCCTCGTGCCACCGCTTGCTCCCTGCCCTGGTGGGTTCATGGGCTGCATTTGGCTTGGGTGTTGCATCCTCTGGAAGTGGGGGGACTCCCATCAGGGCTGGCTCTCTCCAGCTGGGCGTTGGGGAAAAAAAAAAAAAAAAAAAGCTTTTAATTTTGGACCAAAAACCAGCCATCTGGGAAAATCCAGCAGCCTTTCAGATCTCCATCTCTTAGCTAGCTTCGGGCCAAAAGCTTTTTGAAAAGTGTGCAAACACGGGTATTGATCGATGCGTCAGAAACTCCATCCCTGTATTACACCAGGCAGGAAAATGCAGCTTCTCCGTCCCGCTCCGCAATCCCTCCGCAGCCACTATTTGCTCAGCTTTTCAATCCTATTCACTAGCAAAACCCGGGCAATATATTCTAATTTTTTTATTTCTTTTTTTTTTTTTTAGCTCCAAAGTGTTTTCTATTCTAATGCCTCTTTATATAAAACCGTAAAGGTGCCATTTTTTGACAGTTGGACACAGTCAATACGTGCACTGCAGTACCTCGATGCATTCCGATGAGGTCCAGGCTTTGCTTCCCTTCCCAAAGCTGCTCTTGGACCTTTCTTTAAGGTCAAAGTACAGCTCTGTTGGATTGCCCTAAATAGAACCCGTGCTCAGAACATCGAGCATTCCTCGCTCTTTGCCTGCAACCGGCCACCGGCTTTTATCTGTGTCCTTCAGGGGCAGAATCTACATCATGGTAGTTTTTCAAGCACGGCTGGAAACCTGTTTGGATTCCTCCTGTTGGGATTTCTGGGATGTGACTGGCTTGTGGTCAGTGATGGTGGCAGACTGGCCACGAGGATGCAGGAAAACCCAGGTGGATGCTGGAAGCGGGCTCAAGGAATTTTTGGGAAGCCCGGGACTGCATGTGTGCGCAACCCTTAGCCCCGAGGTCACTTCCAGACACAAATTATTCCTCTTTGAGGCTTCCCAAGGGGCTCTGTCCTGCTGGTGCTTCCCAAGGAGGCAGCTCTGGGGCTCTCAGGACAAAGAATCCCTTCCATCTCCTGGGGTGACAGCTCAGGGATGCTCCCTTGCCCTTGTGCCTCCAGTCCTTGGTTCCTCGGTTGAACATTTTGGGGGGCTTCTTGGGATGCCTCTGATCATCTCCTGTGGGGAAAGGCCTTCTTGCCATGTGGAGGTCTCCATCCCATGCGTGTTTCCTCATCTGGCCCTGCTTCTTGGAATAGGCAGGTCTTTCCTAAGGGATAGGACAGCCCTGGGGACTCTTCTGCCACGGCTCTGCTTCCCAGCTTCCCAAGCTGCTGCTTGGGAATTGTAGGAAGTGAGTCTGGGAAGAGGACAGTGTGGCGTGAGATGGACGGGGAATGGTCAAGGAAACTGGGAGTGGTGGAGGATACTGGGAATGGTCCTGAATGTGGCAGTGGGGGAAGAGGAAGGCTGGTGACCCCATGCAGGGAAAATATCACTCTTCAAACAGGATTTTTCTGGAGGAACTCAAGTTCTCCCTGTGGATTTATGGAGATAACTTCAAACCAGGCTTTGGTTGGAGCAGGGGAAAGTCAGTCCCGGGTGTCTGATGGGACCAGTTAGAGATACAGACCCAGGATGTCCCACCTCCCTCACCCACACGCATCCCCGGGGCTGAACTGGCTGTGTGCAGAAGAGGCCCCTTTTCTTCTGGGTGCCCAGCAGTTGTCACTTGAGGACACTTTTTCCACCAAGAAAAAAAAAAAAGAGCAACTTCTTGTAGCTGTTAAAGAAATCTCCCTTCTCCTGGAGGCTGGAAGCAGCTGCCCGTCCCTGGAAGGGGCTTTACCACGCCATGCCGCCCGCCGCTGCCGGAGAGGGGTTATTTATAGATGAGTTTATTTTTACTTTTCCACATCCTGATGTTTTCCTTCCTGCTTGCTTGTGTTGCTCAAGGATGCTCTCATGAGCAGAAAGAATTCTCCCCTTCCAAACACAGGGGCAAAAGCTGGGAGGGGAAACTGAGGCTCTGGGTTAATGCTCTGATTTTCTTCGCGTTGACCGTTGGCCTGGCCACAAGATTGGGAACATCCCCAGCAGCGTGGCCAGCAGGCAAGTGGGGCCACCAACAGCAGAAGGGCATGGAGCTGTTGGAGCGGGGCCAGAGGAGGCCCTGGAGATGCTGGGAGGGCTGGAGCCCCTCTGCTGGGAGGGGAGGCTGAAAGAGTTGGGGGGGTTGAGAAGAGGAGGCTCCGGGGGGACCTTACTGTGACCTTTTAGTACCTGATGGGGCTTATAAGAAAGGTGAAGACAGACTTTTTAGCAGGGCCTGATGCAATAGGGCAAGAGGTAATGACTTGAAACTCAAAGATTTAGGCTAGATATAAGGAAGAAATTTTTGTCGCCGAAGGTGGTGAGACCCTGGCCCAGGTTTCCCAGAGATGCCCCATCCTTGGCAACACTCAAGGACAAGTTGGACAGGGCTCTAAGCAACCTGAAGATGTCTCGGGGACTTTTGGGACTAGATGACCTTTAAAGGTCTCTTCCAACCCAAACTATTCTACAATTCTTGAGTTTTCTCTTAATGCTACCACCTGGGTCAGAAAGGAAGAAATTTTCAGCATCTTTTGGCAATGGGAGGTGGTGACTCTAAAGAACGCTTCCATCAGAGCTACTAATAGATTTTCTCTTGGGTAATGAGCGGTGGGGACAGTTAACATTCATCTTAATTAGTCTTGAGCAAGAGCGAATGTGAGTCCCGGCGCTTTGAGTGCTGCATAATGGATAGGACGGCACGGCATCAAAGTCCTCAGCCCGGTGGAAATGTGAAAGGACTGAAAAAAATTGCATTTGTGCTGCGTATGGGCAAATGACAAGTTGTTTTTGCTGTCATTGAACGAGACAAAGCCCGGCCTGGGTAAGCTCACGTCAGCTCCTTGGGGCTTCTGGTCCCAGCCCCCGTTGGTGGCAGCACAGGGACAGGAGGTAAAGCCTCAACCACCCAGGAGGTCCTTCAGAGGATAAAGTCTAACAGTTTTCTAATTCTTTTAAAATGGCTTGAGCCACCCACAGAGGTAAGGGATTGCAGAAAGGTTTTAAGATTCTGGGTGTTCTTTCTGGGGAAATTAAAAAAAAAAAGAAGTAAAAGGGAGGTGTGTGGAATTTTAATGCTTCTTGATCCTTCCTAAGGCTCCTGGATCTCATCAAGTCTGAGGTGGAGGGATCGGCACGCTGGGTGCAGCTTTCTGGGGGGCACCAAGGGCTCTTGTTGGGTGAGAAGGTTGTTGGCAAGAAGGGAGTGAGGTTAGAAGGTCCGAAAAGCTGTGGAGAGGAGGTTTGAGCTGGAGTTTGCCTGGGCTTTGAGCTCCCGCTGACTCGCGGGGGGGGGGATTTGGTGCAGCTTTTCTAAGAAGATTACTTGGGTTTTAGTGAAAAGCTCAAACATGGCACTAGAAGCCCGTGACAAAGAGCCTGGGGTTTGCACTCTGAGATGCTTCTGGCTGGGTTTTGGCCCCTTTCTTGTCACCGTGTGATGCCAAAGCGACCCTGGCGTCACACCTGCAGATGTACGGGGTGCAACCAGGAGCCAACTCGATGGCTGCTGCCCATCCCACCCAGGGCCACGTGGCCACGATTTATGGCCCTGCCGTGATGCGTTGGGAAGACCAAGGAGAACACTGAAGAACATTAGGAATTAAACTTGACCGCGGCAGGACTATATAAAGCGAATTAATTTGTCAAAGGTGCCCTTCAACCAGAGGAACTTGGAGTATTTCTGCCAGAGAGGGAGCATCTCCCAAGCCCTTCCCTGGAGCCGTGGTTGGTGGTGGGGAGCCGAGTGCCGAGAAGGAACATTAGCCCAGGCCCTCTTCCCACGTGAGATGCCAAAGATGAAAACAAAGTTTTCAAGCAATTCAAACAAAGGAAATAGGCTTTAATAACGGGGAAAAATTAACGGGGAAGGTGTGAGAGTGAGGGACGGGAAGAATATCTGAGATTTTGGACTTTGCAGGATCGCTTTCTTGTGCCACAGGGGGCTAAATGTTGGGGGGTTATTTTGATTTTTTAATTTATTTCTATGCTGGCTTTTGGCAATGTCTGACGTTCGGCTCTGCTGCCAGGAGGAACAAACCTGATTCCTGGGAAGGGATCCTCTTCTCTCCCATCCTCTCCCATCCTCTTCTATCCTCTCACATCCTCTCCCATCCTCTCCCATCCCTGGACCCTCTTCCCCGCGGGCACGGGGAGCCCTGGACAGATTTGGGCTTGAAACGCTCGGCTCTTCCAAGCCTCTCCTCATGCCAAACCTCCTGACATTTACAGCGTCCCGGCTCAGCTGTGAAGGATTTGGGGCTTGTAGATCTTAACGCTCAGGGAACTGGGGGCTGGCCGGATATTTAATGGGATTTGAAGGAGGGGAGAAAAAGGCCAAAGCAGATGGGGCTGCTTGGTTTTCCCCCACAGATGCTCCGTGGGGCCAGGACGGGCTGTGCAAGCTGGTGAATGCTGCTTGCAGGCAGTCAGTTGTTCTTCCCCGGGGAGCAGTGTTGGCTGTTTGGTCTTTAATGAACAGCAAATTAGCTTCTTTTATTATTTTTTTTTTTCACCCCTCACTGCAACCCAATAATCTCAAAATATGGCCATATTGGAAAGTCAAGCAGGAGCTCCGATTCCTGCTCAACGGGAGGGAAACTGAGGCACGGAGCTGACGGGTTGGAGCCACACATCCCAGAGCTGGTTATTTCTGAGAGGTTTTTCAGGTTTGTCCCTTCTCTCCCCACTCGTGGGTGTATTTGGGGAGCAGAAGCCACGAGGTCCTGCCTCCCCTAACCCTCCCCACCTTCGAGCACCCACCTGGGGAGCTGAAGCATCTCCTCCTGCCCTGCCTCTACGTTGTTTTCCTTTCTGCTGTATTTTCCCCCATTTCCTCAGCAGTTAAATAATGGAGCTCGTAGATCATATAATAAATAGGTATCGACTTCACGCCACGGGCTGGATCAGAATTGATTGACCCGTGGGAATACACTCCCTCGCAATCGATAAGAGGCCATCAGGCTGGATAAATCTTGATAAGGACTGACAACAGGGAAGTCGAGGGGTGTATTAATACGTATGTTGAGGGGGGATCAATCTTCCCCCTGGAGACAGTGCTGCTTGCGGAGCGGGATGGGCTGGGGAGGAAAACTGAGCTATCCCCAGCCAAGAGGATGGCAGGGATGGGGAAAAACCTCCATCCTCTCTCTGCGAGGGTGTTTGATATCGAAATAAGGGCTGGCTGCTCCAGTGCTGGCTGAGCTTCTCTTCCCCCCCCCCACATCGTAGCGTCAAATCTTCGTTAGCACGGCCCCCCCCTCCGGCGGGGGATGCTCGAGGGGAAAGTTCTCCTTTGTGCTTTAAAAGTCTTTTGAAAGGGCCATAATATTTCTATTTCGGCCGTGACATCGTGGGGGGGGAAGCACTTAACGCAGCGGGACTCGGTGCGGAGGCACTTTCCCGGAGAGGGAGGGGTTCAAGAGGGGGTTTAAGGGGAAGCCCCACGGAGAGATGGTCCCACCAAGTCCACCTTCCCATCGCCACTGAGGGGACAGCTCAGCACGATGCTTCATTTTTTTTATTTTTTTTTTCTGAGCATCCATTTCTGAGCATTCTGAGCATCCCAGGAATCCTCTCTGGGACCGGGGAGGGCTGTTTCCTGGGGGAGCTCGTGGGGGGACACGTGTGCTGGCATCCTCCTGCCGAGCCAACGAGGAGGCTGGGCCCAGGGAAGCAGAGCCCTCCTGGGACAACATTCTTAATTTTGTTAATAATAATAATTATTATTACTGTTCCGAAGTGGAGTTGAGTCCTGGCGAAGCAGCCGTCTTGATCAAAAGACCTGCTTCTTCCCTCTCTTCAAAAGAAGGGTTTTTTTCTAAAGTTTCTTTTCCTTCCTGAAGTTCCAAATAACAGGAGGATCACGGAGCAGAGAATATATTAGGCTCCTTCAAAGGCAAGGAGAGGTCAAAGCTCCTTCACCCAGCCCCGTGCCCCACACCAGCCCTCTCAGAGCCGATTATGAGCCCCCCCCTCCTTTTAAAAGGCAGCGAGTGCCACCTGAAAGCATCAAGTATTTTCGGAAGAGCTGTTTCCAAGGCAGGGCTTTAGATAAGCTGCCAGGGCCCGGGGCTGCTTTGCATTCACCTGTCTCTTGGCTCTTTTCCCACAGCTGTAGAATAGCTCCTCTCCTCTGACACTATCTCCTTCAAATAAAAATGCATGGAGTTTGCTTTTTCTAAATAACTTGGGTGGGTTTTTTGGTGGTTTGTTGTTTTTTTTTTTTTTCCTGAAGCGGCAGTGGAGTTGGAGCTACTTCTCAGGGAGGCTGATCCCCTTCCTCCTCCTCCTCCTCCAGCCCTCGCAGTTTGGCCCTAGTTATCTCGCCTGCTAGCTGCTGGGAGGAAAATTTTTGCTGCCTAAGTACTATCCATCAAAGGACGGCGCTTCCCTGGGGGGGAGATAACGAGCGCAGGACGAGGGAGCATCGTCCCTCCAGGGCTTTTCTATTTCCCCACCTAATTTTGCTCCTCTGGGGCTGGGGACCTGGGCTTTGCTGTGGCCAAATTATTATTATCTGCTCGTGGCAGATGACAATTCATTCCCTCTTTCCCCGTTGGGGTTGTTTCGGGAGATTTGTGTTCGCTTCGGAGGTGGCGTCGGCTGGGAAAAGGAGCGGGATGCCCCCAGAGGGACCGGGCTCTGATGGATGCTGATGCTCAGCATCGGGTCTGTGGGATCGGGGTTCAGCATCTCGCTGAAGGTTTTGGCTGATGCTCTTCTCCCTGGTCGTGGTGATGGTGTTTCTCGGTGAGGAAGGAAAACACGTTTTTTGCCTTCGTTGAAAGCGATGGGAGAGGAGGGGAAGGCGGCTTCCCACTTGCCAGCAAAGAGGAGGGAAAGGAGAGGAAAAGTTGCAGTCCTGGGGCTGAGATGTTTCCATGCTCCCTCTCAGGGGTGTGTGGCTCCAGGAGGAGCCACTTCCCTTTGCTCAGAAGGCTTTGGCAGCGCTGAATCCCAGTGAAACCAGTCCAGAGCATCCCTCGGTGGGACTGGGAGGGAACTGGGGCCCCGATAGGACTGGGTGCCACTGGCATGCAAGCTGGCCCAGGAATCTGCCAAGCTTTTTTATGCCCCTCCACGAGCTATTAATTAGGAGAAAAAAGTATGTGTGTGTTTATATATATATATATATAGGTGTGGGATCTGACATACGCCAGCTGTCTCCTTAGACTGAGACCTAGCAAACTCATTGCAACTCATGTCAACGTGACCCCGGTTGTCCCAGCTGGCTGTCCCCTGCTGTCCTTGAGGGGCGGGTGTCCTTTAGGGGTTTGAGGAGCTCGGGCTGGGTGATGCCACGGCTCTGCTTCGCTCCCACCGGCGGAGCAGGGAGAGGGTGAGCCAAGGGTGCGATATTTCTTATTGACTGTGAGGGAAACAAAACCTGGGGATAAAAAAAATAACCCAAACCTCTCTCCCTTTTTACTGCTCTTCTGGCCTCGTTTAACTTTTCCCTTTTGTGGAGCACATTTGTGGCTGTCTAGTTTCCAGAGCACAGTTGCCAGACATCAGTTAAAGAGACAAAACAAGCCAATGTATGGAAACAGCTTGAAAACTTCCCAAATAACTCAGGCATGGGGGTGTGCAGAGCTTGTGTCCTCCCCCCCTTCCCCACTGTGGCTAGTCCTGCTCCAAGGGAATCCAATAAGCCCCAGCTCAGCAGCTCTGCTTGCTGTAGTAAAATCTTTCTTGCTATTCCCCGAAGATTTTCCTCTTCTCCGCGCGATGCTGAAAAATCAGGAAACTGATAGGGAACGGGGAAGCGTGCGAGCAGCCCCTCCTTGGCTCTGTCTTTCTTCAAGCACAGATGTAACCTGCTGGCAGAGGTGGTTTTATATTGAAGTACTTATTGTTAATTCCCACTCTCTCCCCTTCCGTGTCTCCCCTGGGTGCGCGGTGCCGGCTATCGCCATGGTATCCGAGCCGGTTCCCCATAAATCAATATACCAGCCAGTAATGAGCTTCCTGGGGGTCTGGTATTTATCACTTTGGGGTGTTCAAATGATCCTATTTAATTTAATGGGCATTTATGTGGATGGTTGGGCAGGGGAAAGAAAAGCACAGAGCAGGGGTAAGTAACGGCACGGCCACCGGCGCCCAACCGCTGTTCCATCAGCTCCGAATTCAGCCCTGCTCCCAGGCAGGAGCCAAGCTCAGGTCTTCAGCCCTACAGAGGTGGTGGCCATCAACGTAGGGGCGATGGCCATCGATATTGGAGGGTCAAGGGGGAAAAAAACCACCCCAGTAGCTAGGGGATGGAAGAGGTTGTTTTCTTAATAGATGGCAAAAATATCAAGAGGCAGCGCTCCAGCTCTTCCTCCCTCATCCCTCCCAAATTGTTCCTCTGCAAGTCGCTTTGGCTCTGCTCCCGTTGCTGATGTCTTCAGCCCACGCCGGTGAAATGCAGAGTGTTTATAAAGCAATTTGGGATTTGGCTTGCTTGGCTGAACACTTCAGAAACTCGTTTTGAATAGAGAGTTGCATCTGCAGTGGGATGGGGCCGGCACCCTCCTCGTGCCGGGGAAGAGCTGGGAGCTGAGGTTGCGCCGTGGGTTGAGGGGCGCTGGGGACCCCCTGGAAGGACTTTTGCACGTCCCCGAGCCACCCAGCCGGGTTGTCCCTTGTCCCTGCTGCCCCTCACCTCTGGCTGGGGCTTGAGGTGGGATGCGGGGATAACACGTCGCCAACCTTCCCGCGCCGCCGGCGGGCGGGATGGAGAGGTTTCGGAGGAGAGGAGAAGTTGTTTGTTTACGAGCACGTAAACTCGGGCGCTGAATGAGCCGGGATCCGTCTGAAGACACGAATCATCTGCCTTTGTTTCTGGTGTCAAGCGTGGGCGGTCTCCGGCCTCATGATCCTCACCCCCCCACCCCCAACCCTGTCGCTGGCAGCCGGTGACGGAGAGGGGGGGGCGGTGGGTCCTCGATGCTGCTGCCATTTCGGTGGAGACCAAACCTCTCCAAGCGGGGAGGCAGAGGATGAGGAGCACGCCCCGGGACCCCCCGCTTTGCGCCCCCGGCGGGGAGCCATTGAGGGGAGACGGGGAGCGAGAAGCGGCAGGATTGTCGAGCTGCGCCGTGATGAAAAGGTTGTGCAGGTGGCGGCTGAATGGGGCTCAGGTGCTGCAGAATAGATATCAACCGGGCTTTATCTCTGCGCTGGCAGCTCCTCATCCGTCGAGAAAGCTCTCAGAACAAATGCTGGTCGGGTTCATTCAGAGGGATTACTCAGCGAGGGCACCTGGGCCGCCTCCCTGGCTCCACAAAGGTCTGAGGAGCGGTGGTGGCGCGTCCCAGGTGCTTCACCGGGGGCTGGTGTCACCACCCCAGGTCCCAAGGGGTGGCCGCTCTCCTGGCGCCGGGGGCATCGGCCGCCTCCTTCAGCGCGGGTCCCTCCGTAAATGAAGTGGAGAGATGGGAATCTCATCAGCGAAGGGCTGCGGGCTCCGCTCCCGGGGTTATCTCTGCCCTTCAGCCAGGCAGAATTTTAAGTGTTTTTCCTCTAAACAAGCCTTTTCCAGGAAAACAGCTGATCTTAACTCACTTTAGGGCTGAAACCAACCCCCGTTTTCCAGCACTAATCTGTTCATTGCATTTGCAATGTCGATTTGTGAGTAATGCAGACCACCAGCAACTTTCTGGAATGGTTTTCTCCGAGGGGAAACCAAGTGTTTGCTGGGGAGGAGAGAAGGCGGGGGGGGGAACTCCTTCCCATACAGGCAGGTCATGGGAGGTGGCAGAAAGGCCGTCGTTGAGGAGCTTAGAACTTTCCAGTGCAAAAAGCCTTTACACTGGAAAGGTGGATGGTAACAATTCCGCAGCCTTTAATTCCAGTTGCAGAAACCCAAGGGTTTTCTTTATCGCTTCTTTCCGAGGAGCAGTTTGAGTGTTTGGATCCTTATCTCCAGACAAATTCACGTTGCGGATGATGGGAAGTGGCTGGTTTAGTGAGGGGGAGGTGGTGTTGGGAATCGTGAGTGTTTGGTGTGCCCAGGGATGTGTGGAGACATCCCAGCAAGGACCAGCGTTACCGAGGAGGCAGTTGCTTGGGTATGAAGGTGCCCTAAACCCCCTGCAGTCGTTGCTTGCGTCCAGCAAAGGCTCTTTCCAACACATGGTGCTCTGAAGGATGCTGTTGTCTTTCCAAAACCCATGAGGTATGGGATTGGTCTGCTTCCTGATTGACTTGGAAATTGTGCTTTCTGCTCCTGGAAGGACATGGAGCTTTTGGCTTAGGAGCAGGAGGTTCCTCTGTGTCCGTGAGCTTCTGAAGAAGCAAGCAAGGTTTATTCCCAACAAAGCCCTGTTCCAATCCTTACCAGCTTAATTCCCCCAAGAGCTGCTCAGAGCTCAGCTTCCCTTTTTTCTGCATCACATTTTAATCGCTCGTGGGGACCTTATTTGCATCCAGGTGATGGCCTTGGCCAGTAGTGATGGGGGAATGGTGACCACCCCATGTCTGGGGGGGGATTGGCATTGCCATTTGGGATGTCCCCAAGGAAAACACGGGGACAACTCTGAGCCGGGGTGGGGGTGGGGGTGGGGGGTGGGGCAAAAATAAAAGTGGGGCTTTACCACGATGCTGCATTCCTGATTTTTCCAGATTTTGCAAAGCGAGGGGAGCCCCTCGATGCTCCGCAGGGCCGTGCTGAGCGTTGCTGCTCTTGCTTCAACCAAGGTTCAACCCCAACCCTGACAAGGTTCTGTCATGGTTCAACCCCAGCCAGCAACTGGGACCACGCGGCCGCTTGCTCACTGCCCCCAGTTGGGATGGGGGAGAGAATAGGAAGAGTAGAAATGAGGAAAAATCTCATGGATTGAGAGGAAGACAGTTTAATAGATAGAACAAAAGCCATGTGTGCAAGAGAAGCAAACCAAGGGATGAATTCCCTGCTTCCCATGGGCAGGGAGGAGTTCAGTGATCCCCGGGAAAGCAGAGACCAGTAATTTGGGAAGACAAATGCCATAATTCTAAAATTCCTGCCCTTCCCTCTTCTTCCCCCCCGCCCCACCCCGGCATTATATACTGAACATGATGCCATATGGTATGGAATATGCCTTTGGTCAGTTGGGGTCAGCTTTCCTGGCCGTGTCCCCTCCCAGCTTCGTGTGTTGGAGCGCAAAGGGCCTTGACTGCTTAGCAACAACCCAAACCATCAGTGTTTTACCGAGGCTGTTTTCATCCCAAATCCAAAACGTGGCACTACACCTGCTGGGAAGAAAGTCAGCTCTATCCCAGCTGTGACGTTCTCTTCCCTCTCATCCATCCCAGGGATCCAAACCATCCCCTCTCCCTGTCTGAGCAAAGTGGTACCCAGGAGAACCCAAGGTGGCTCGGTGTGATGCTCCTTAGCCCTTGTGACCCTGCTTGACCTGACCGTTTCCATCCAAAAAGGGGCCAAACCTGTGGTCTCCCAGGGGATGCATCCAGACGGGTCCACGCTGGCATCGCCGGGGCTGGGGGAGAGGGGGAAAGCGGTGGAGCCGAGCGAGGATGCAGAGGAATTAAAACCTGTAACTTTTTATTTGCTAACTAGAACAGGATCAAATTAAAGTCTGTGGCTGCCGAAGCCTCGTTAACGAGCTGTGTGTGGGGCGCGCTATTTGCCGGGCACAGGTATCCAGTTTTATCTTTCTAAAGTTGCCTGTAATGAGCGTGGGTGGATACAGAAAAGCAAAAAAAGCCCTTTTTTTTTTGTGGGCGGGAGTCGAGGCAGCATCCACCCACGTACTCCATTATGATATTCAAATGTCAATATATTTTTAATTGGTTTATATCCCCCCCCCTCCCCCTCCAGCTGCCTTTGGTAATTAAGGCTCTGTAAATAGATTTTACTGTAATTGGTACGAGAAGGAAAATTGGAGGACATTGTACAGTGCATTGGTTGGGGTTTTTTCCCCCCCCCTCCTCCCTGTCTTTCCTCTTTTGACTCATGTCACATCTGTGAGCATTGTATCCTCCGAGGGAGGGGGGCGGGGGGAGCCGTGGCCAGTTTTGCACCAAAAAAAAAAAAAAAGTCTGAAGCAAGAGGAACCGGGTGCTTTGCTGGCGGCCGGGACGTGGGGAAGAACCAGGGGACCAGCCTGGGTCACCCCTGGCGGGACTCACCACCACCGTGGAGATGGCACCAGCACACACGCACTGGGGAGCAACGGGACCTCCCTCCCAGTGCCAAACTGGGGAGAGCCCCCCGTTTTCCTTGCTGCATCTCTCCTCTGCCTTGCGATGTAGCCAGAGCTCTGCTGGTTATTTATAGTTCCCTGTCACAGCCGCTGCCGTTGTAATTTGGGGATGATTCTTGGCGGGGGGTTGTAAACCGTGGGGTTTTTTTTTTTAATCTTCTCCCTTTCCCTGCTCTTTCAGCCTGTGTAAAGGACGGACTCTCTACTCGGTGGTGAGAGATGCCAAAATCGTCCTGGATGTCAACAAGACCAGGCAGATAGCCCAAGAAATTGTGAAGGTACGGTACGGCGCGGGGGCACCTCGGCACCCATGGGGGGTCCAGATCCAGCTGAGAGCTTGGCCAAGTGGCTCCAGGGAGCTGGAATGAAGAAGCCAGGGAGGCTGGGCATGGAAGCACCTCTTGGCTTTAAAATCCAGGTCTTTTAGCCCTCCCTCACCCACTGGGGTGGCAGCAAGGCTTCCCTCAAGCTCCTCCTGGGGAGCGTGGGGGGCTCATCCCGGCCACAGGTCCTCTTCCCCCTTGGAAGTGCAGGTGGTTTAAGTCGAGCTTTGCTGCTGCTGTGAGTTGCTGGTTGGATATTCCTCACCTCTTGGGGAAAAAAAAAAAATAAATAAATAAACCTGCAGTTGGTCTGAGGCTTCCATGGCGGCCGGAGGAGTGGGTGCCGTGGTGCTCATGGCAGGGGGCTCTGCGTGCCACGAGGCAGAGCACAGGGAGGTTTTATTGAGCTAAAAAAGCTTTTCCTTTCACAGAGATGAATCGAAGCGCATCGTCGACACTTCAGACGTGGCCGTATAAATAGATGCTGGGGAGGATCCTCATGTGGCAGGGTCAAGTGGCCGGGAAGCTGGCTCCCCAGCAATCACAGCTTCCCACTGAGTGTCTGCAGCGGCTCGTTTTCCCAAGAGGGTGTCGAGCCGCCTGCCAGAGCAGGGTTTTGCTGTGATTCCAAACGGATTTAACACCAAGTGGTGTCAAAAAGTCTTTGGCACGTGTCCTACCCCAGCAGCCACGACGCTGACCCTGTGGTCCCCCCTCAAGGTCAGCCCCCAGCAAGACCAAGTCACCTGGGGCTGAGCTCAGGTTAAACATGGAGGGGGGGGAATGGGGGGGGGGAAAGAAGTTTTTCTGGCAGATATTAAACCCCTTAAATATTCAAATCCACATTATAAACCAGAATATGCTCTGCAATATGTCCTGAATACCATTTTTCAAGGAAATTCCTTAAATTCCCCCCAAATCTCTGGGCTCTGGGCAGGAGCTGGTGGTTGGGCAGAGGCTTACCCACTTTGGTCACCCACCCGTGCCTGTACGGGCATCGCAAGGGGTCTCTTGAAGTGGAGACGTGGCTGAGCCCCGTGCTGGGTGATGGAGGGAAGCTACAAGAGATCATAGACTCATGGAATGATTTGGGCTGGAAGGGACCTTAAAGCCCCCCCAGTGCCACCCCCTGCCCTGGGCAGGGACACCTCCCACCACACCACGTTGCTCCAAGCCCCC
>JAOTQQ010000005.1:18627788-18644933 GCA_026546715.1 Gallinago undulata
GGGCCAGTCCAGGTGTCAACGCTGGTGGGATTTACCCCAGGTAATACTTTGTCCCCAGCTCTTTTAAGGTGTTTTGGGCCCTGGGAGACCCTGCATCCCCATCACCAGCCCAGCAGATCTGAAGCTCCCCCTGGCCACCACCTTGTGCCCAAATTGTGCTCTACTGCCTGGCAGGGACAGGATTGAAGCCACCGTGTCTCAGAGCAGGGTTGAAACCTGACTCTCCAAGGATGCTGTAGGGAAAACCAGGCTTAAATGCCCCAGGGAGAGGCTGGGAGGGCTGGAGGGCTGCTCACTGGTGGAAGGGGGGTGGTGTCCTCCTCCCGTGATGCCCACCTCTTAGGCTCCATGTTTCGGCAGGCGGGAGAACAAGCTGCGGATCCAGAACGGCTGGTTGTGCCACCTCGCCCCCGAGATCATCCGCCAGCTCTCGCCAGACACCGAGGAGGACAAGCTGCCCTTCTCCAAGCACTCGGACGTCTTTGCACTGGGGTGAGTTGTCCCCCCCAACCCCGGCAAGGGGGCAGGCTGCAGAGAACTGGGGTGGTTGTGTCAGCTGTGAGCTGCCCTGAGCAGCCAGGAGGGGATGGGGATGTTTTAGTTGCCACAACCCCGAGGGGATGCTGCCTGTGGGAATCCCCGTTGATGGGCTCAGAGCACCTTCCTGGTTTTTGAGGAATTTTGAATGAAAACCCCCTAAATCCCCAAATCTTGCTGTTTTGGCTCCCGGCAAGCTGGGGATGCCAGCTTGGCATAATCTCTCCCCTGCATCCTCCTGGGGCAGGTACCCATGAGAAGATGCTCTGGATGTCAGCTGGGGATGCAGAGGGTCGGGGACTCAGGTCTGGCAGTTCCCGGACACCCCAGTTCTCCCCAGCAGCCGTCTGCAGAGGGGCTGCTGGTGGGAGGAGATGCCATAAATCCCAGAAAAAGAGAATTGATGAGTCTCCTTCAGCGAACTGGCTCATGACTCCTCCCTTTTATCTGAAAACAAGCCTCCCTTACGGCACGAGCCCCATCACCTCTGGATAAAACCTTTCTCAAGGCAGCTGTAGGGCTGGGGCTTTTACCCAGTGGATTAATTTTCTTGAGGATACCTTAAAGGCTGCGGGGATTAGCGTGTGCGTGGGGCTGTTATCGGAGGGGATATTTCCATCAAAACCACAGTAATTACAGCTGCAAGGGTCTGGCTTTTTCTTTTTTTCCCCTCCCTGAGGTATAACTTCAGAACAACAAAAAAAAAGTAATTAAGGAATTGTATTGAACTAAGTGAGAATCAGTTACTTAGACTTAGTTATTCCTTTCTTTTTTCTTTTTTTTTGGAGCATGAGCTCTGCCCTTACGTCAAGCATGAGTTCCCTTAAAAGATTTTCCAACTTTTCCCCCTCTTTCTTGTTTCTGCTGCTCTCCGTTGAGCCCAGGAGGCTCAAGGATGATCCAGAGGGTTATTGCCATCACCACTTCCACATAGGGATTTGAGGATCAGTGGCAGCAAGAAGAAAAGATCTTTTAAAGACTTCAGAAGACGGCACAAATGTTAAATTAAAGCGTGGGCGAGGGTGGTGTGGAGCAGGGGGCTAAGCCTGGTGGCGTTTGCTCGCTGGAGCCTGAGAGATAGCGGTAATAATTAATATTAGATGGATGGTCTTCTCGTGCAGAGGCATCTCGTAGCACCATCTGTACCCCGGCAAGTGCAGACCAAATATTTCGGGTGCATCTGAAAGCAGAAAGGTGAAAAGCTAAGCCCCAAACTCCCAACCTAGAAACTTGAATTCAACTGCGTTGTGTGCATTCTGGCATCTTCCAAATCCCCGCTTCTGCCTGACCATCTTGTCCTTTGCCACCAGCACCTGCCCCTCCTCAGCCCCCCCAATTCCTCTGCACCCACGGCACCAATGGGCATCTCACATTATTGAAATTTTTGGAGATTTGTAGCCAAAGTGTGTGTATTTTTCCAAAACCAGGAGAGCTGATTTCAAAAATCAGGGAATTCCCCCCCTATCCAAGAGCGATTCTTCATTTTTCTGATCCCCTCCGCCAGATTTCTCTACCCTAATGCCATTTTAGCCCCATTTCTTCCTGCTTTAACTGGCCGTGATGGCATCCCTTGAAGGGAAAAGCAATTCCAGGGAATTTGCTTTGGAAACCGGGTCCAGCGCTGCGGGAATCGGGGCTCATCCAGCCCCCGGGGGCCGGGAAATGAGGATTCAAAGCTCCCAGGCGGTAGCGGGGGCAGAGGATCGCGGGGGCGGCTGCCGGCTCAACCGGAGACGCCCTTGTTTTTGGGATATTCCCTTGGATTTGGGAGTCCTCACGGAAAGGAGGGCTTGGCTTAGCGGTCGGAGCAGTGCAGCAGCAGATGGCTGCGGGCTCACGTGTGCCATCGCCCGGTGAGGGAGCCAGGGATGGTTCGTGCCGTGGCTTGGATGGATTTTTGTGGCTCGAAGTGCTTCTTACAGAAATAAAAGGGAAAAGCTGGAGCAAAAGTGAATTTTCGGGCTCACTACCCTGGAGCAGACGGCAGGGTGGCCCGTGTATCTCCCCCCTGCATCATCTATGAAGCTGCTCCGTGGGGCAGCAGGGCGAAGAGCTATTGCAGCCCGGTGGGAGATTCCCACTTGATGTACCAGCTCTGCCCATGCTCTCCATCAACCTCCATCCTCCTGCCCCTGGGCCAGGTTCTTCCCCTGGGGTGGGGTGAGAGAGGCCAGTGGCTTGCTCTGGGTCAACAGCCCCAGTTTCCCCACCTGGAAAATGGGAGAGGTGATGTCTCTGTAAAGAGCGCTGAGCTCATTCTGGTGCTGTATCTGGAATGAAACATCTGGTTGACGATGATTTTTGGAGCAAGGAGAGATGGTGGGTGTGGGTGCAATGGCCAGGTGTCCCCCTCCCAGGATGTCTCCCAGCTCCTCCCATCTCTAATCCCTGCTCTCTCCCCACAGCACCATCTGGTACGAGCTCCACGCGCGGGAATGGCCCTTCAAGACGCAGCCAGCGGAGGCAATAATCTGGCAGGTGGGAAGAGGGATGAAGCCCAACCTCAGCCAGATCGGGATGGGCAAGGAGATCTCGGTAGGTGGTGTGGGGCAGGCGCTGGAGCTCCATGTGTGTGCGTGGTGGGCGGAACATGCCCCACTGGCACACACCCTGGGTGGAAGGCCTCTTTGAAAAACACTCTGTGCTGCCCAGGATCTGCCCAGAAAAACCCAAGGTGTCTCCCCCTCCCCAGTTGATGAGACTTGGTCCTCTTGCTGGGCACAAGTATCAGCTCAGCTTGCATGTCCCCTCCGCCCCAACCCTTCTCAGGGATGCGGTGATGGAGTTGGGGTCCACTTGGGATGGACCCATCCCCTCCACCCCAGCCCTTCTCAAGGATGTGATGCTACCGATGGGATCCTCATGGGATGGACCCATCCCCTTCACCCCAGCCCTTCTCAAGGATGTGATGGTAGAGATGAGGTCCTTACAGGGTGGACACTGGGTGCGAGGGTTGTGGTAGGAGATGGACTGGCTCTGTTTGCTCACACACTCTCTCTGTGTGGCTGCAGGACATCCTCCTCTTCTGCTGGGCCTATGAGCAAGAGGAGAGACCCACCTTCACCAAGCTCATGGACATGCTGGAGAAACTGCCAAAGCGCAACCGTCGCCTTTCCCACCCCGGGCACTTCTGGAAGTCGGCAGAGTAAGTCCCTGCCCGTCCTTCCCCGTGCCATCGGGCAGCTCTGCCTGCCCTCCTCAAGGCCCCACTGTCACGGCTCAATGGCTGATGTTGGTGGTGAGGGAACACGGGGACAAGCTGTGGGGATACTGATGCTATGTGGAAGGGCTAGGAAGGGTGGTCACAGTGTGCTGTGCCCATGCCAGCTGTCACTGCGTTGCTGGCTGTCCTCCTTGGGGTGAAAAAGCCTGTGAAAGTAGTTGGAGATGATCAGGAGGAGCCTGGAGATGTGCTCCACCAAAGCCAGGAGATAGAAGCAGGGTAGGTCCAGGGGCAGGCTGGAGCCAGAACCTTGGGGATATCTCCTTTGGGGACATCAACCAGAGCTCCAGCACCTGCTCGTGCACCACTCTCAGAGCAGCTTCCCCTCCTGGGAAGGTGGTTTTTCCTTCTTTTGCCCAGATTTAACTGATGGGGGGATGGAAATTCCTGCCCGGGGGGTCCTTCCCTAGACCTGCAGCCCGTGTCAGGAATCGCAGCTTCCAGCGGTGGGAGAAGAGCACGGTCCCTTCTTGGGGCCACACAGACAGCTCGTGGCCAAGTCCTGCTCCGTGTCATTGCTTTGGCTTAGTCACATCTGTCCGCTTCGGCAAACCCAGCCGAAATGGGTCCCTGGTCAGGGCTTCAGGAGGTGGCCTGTTGGGAACGGCAGGCAAAGCACAGCAGAACCACTTCAAAACTCATTTTCTTCCCTTGGATGAAAACCAGGACCAAATAGTCTAACCCTGGCGGGGGCTGCATTCACGGGGAGGGGGATTTTTTCCTTCTCCCAGTGTTCATCCCCAGACCACAGGGGCTGGAGATGGGGATGGAGGGAGGGAAGCAGAGGGGGGGCTAAGGGAGAGGGCACTTCAGGTCACTTCAAGCATCCCTCTTGGACCCCAAGACGTCTCCTCCAGCATCTTCTAACCAAACCTCCTCCTGTCCTTACCCGTGCGACGAGTGCGGGTGGCCCCAAGGTGACGGGCGCAACAAAAGCGTCCAGTGTCCCCCGTGCCACCTCCCATCCCCACATCCTTGGGGCTGATGAAGGGCTCCTGGGAGGGGCACAAAGCCAGTGGTCAGATGGCCCCCAAATCACCTGGGACTTCCACGTGGACGGGTTGAGGTGTGTGGTACCCAACATCCCTCTCCCCTCCAGGTGATGCTGAAACCCAAGGGCTGCCCGCACCAGTAAAACCCAATCTGGGCTGCTGGGGAGGTGCAGAAGTTCACAGCCTCCCCCCATCCTGCTGCACTGGGGGGGCAGCTCCGTGACAAACCCATTTGGGGAGGCTTTTTTTGGGGTGAGCTGCCCTGCAAAAACCTCACAATGCTGCGGGATGAAGCTCCCGGGCGCTGACTCTGCCGTGTCGTGTCCCTTCCAGGCTGTGACGTGAAGGACTTAAGGGACGGTGCCTTCCTCCCCCTGCGGTTCTCCTCTTCCTCAGCAGGATGGGAACGAGCCTCTTCCCCTGCGGCGTCTCACCCCATGAAGCCTCTCTGCAAGGGCTGGAGGAGCCGAGCCGGCGGCCGAGCTGCCGGGGACACTGGGCTGCCGTGGGATGGGGACGGCGGGTGGCTCTCCACGCACATGGGGTCAAGGTCTTGGGCCAGTTCTCCCCTGAGCGGGGGCAACCCAGGAGGCCAACAGCTTCAATTTAACCCCAGGGCTCCTCTGATCCCAATCAGCACGGTCAGTGCTCGTGATGCTCAGCCGGGGAGGGGTTGCTTCCTGGTTCCCGGTGGGTTTATTTAATTTCTGTTATTTATTTAATTTTTTTTTTTATTTCTAATGAAGAAAAGAAGGGGGAAATGTTGCTGATTCATGAGTTTAGTGCTGGAACCTGCTGGGGCCATGGAGTGCCGCTGCTATTAGCTGGTCCCCCCCGTGGGGAAATGCATCTCCAGAGCTGGAAGAGTCCTGCTACCCTCTCCAGCACCTCAGCAGCCCTTTTGTGGGCAGCCATGACCTTTCACAAGTGGCTTCTCTACCTCCCGGCCGTACCCACTTATGTGTGTCCCCCCCGGTTTCCCTCTCGGCAGGGCACATCTCCACGGTCCTGGTAATATAGCCGGTTGCCCCCGCGCCTATCTCATCAGAGAGCCCTTCCCTCTCCCTGTTTTGCTCCCACCTTCAACCCTCGCTCCCGAAGCACTTTGGGGATGCTCTAGGGCTGGGCAGAGCCGTGTGGCCGGGGTTGGGGTCCGTCCCCTCTCCCATGTCCATCCCCGGGGATGCAGCCAGGCTCTGGTTGTACAGAGCATCTCTCTTCCCGGCCCCACGCGTGGGAGCCACGGACGGCTGGGCTGAATGAGCAGCCCACGACCATCTTTCTCCATCAGCCAAATTGTGGATCTCCCCGAAGAGATGCTCTTTGGGCATCTCAGAGGTGGCGTTGCCACCCGGATCCCCTCTCCAGCCCATCAGATGAGCTGGCAAGCGACAGATGATAGCAAATCGCGTTTTCGGGCCCTTATTGAGCGTAATTGCTTGACAGGAACCATCCCGAATAATTCAATCCCAGTCTAAGTTAGCTTTAATTTGGAGACATGACGAGGCTCTGCAAACTAACCCCCCCCCCCCGGGTTTGTTTGCTGCTCCTCTAACCCCGCCTTGCCAGCGTTTGAACCGCTTTAGCGTAAGTAAATGAAGATTAGAAACCTAATTGCATCTGGGAAGGGATGGTACTTTAATTGTGGGGGTGTGTGAGAAGGTGCTTTTAGTTCTTAAAATTTGCACGCGTTGCAGACGTATAAAATCCAAGGTTGGCAGGAGCAGGGGGGGGGTTAATCCGGCCCCCGAGGGCACTGGCAGAGGGTTGGTCTGGATGAGTCTCCTGCCTTTGGGAAGTTTGCTGCCCCAAGCAGTCCCACCTGGATCCCAGATGTTTGGCATGACGAGGTGGCATCACCTGCCTTTGATGGAGGCCAAGTGGGACAAGCGAGCAAAGGCAGGTCAAGCCCTCGTTTGTGCTAATTACCCCCCGCACCAGGCAGCACGGGCGGTTTGTAGTCCCCCCCTCCCCGGGGTGTGATGCTGCAGAGCTCAGCGCAGGGTGGCCGAGCATCGCCTCATCCCAGGGAGGAAGAAGGATGCTCCGTGGCTGTTTGCCCTCTGCCTCCTCCCCATCCTACCTCTTCCCTCACCGGCACCCCTCCCGTCGTCTTCATCCCACCCTGGGCTGTCCTCTGTCCTCTGCCCTCTGTCCACCCCATCCCAGCCCTTCTCCATCCCCCGCGCGCGTGCGCACGTGTGCCATAAACGTTGCACTAATCCTCAGAGTCTCTCTGAGTTCTCACCAATGCCTTCACCCGAGGTGGTCCCGGGGTCTGTGGGAGAGAGCACACCCCCCATCGCCAGAGGTCTCAGGGGGGCACAGGGAGGTCTCACCGAGAAATCGCCGGCCCCCAAACCACGTTCAGATGGAGCCATCGCTGCAGATGAAGGTGATGTCCTTCTTGGTGGGTGATTTCAGTTCCTGAGTAGGTGTGAACTTCCTAAGCGAGCAGTAGCTAGCGGAACGTGTTAGAAGGATGAAGGAGGTGATGCTCAGCACCGGGGGTGGCAAAGAGCTGTAGCCTGATGTTCAGATTTATGGTAGAAGATGCAAGGTCCATCTTGAAGGACTTATTGTGGGTTTTCTCTCTGTCCCCAAACCCTCTACTTGCTGGGAAAGTCTCACCTTGACATATTCCCCCATGGGGTCTCATCAGCCCTTGGCAGATGCCTGCTCTATTTTATCAGCTGACACTCAAGGAAACAAAGGAACTGATAAGCGTGTTGGTTTGGTTGCCCCATGGTCCTCACCAGGACCACAGCCACCTTGGCCAAGCATTTCTCCGCTGGATTTGGGGCATCTGAAAGGAGCTGAGCGCTCCTATAGCCAACGAGTCTTGCCAACTCTTCCCTCATCTCCCTCCTCTTTGTCCCCCTCCTTCCCTTCATGGTAAGGTCTCAGCCAGGACACGAGCAGAGCTGTCACACAATAGTGGCGATGGAAAAATAGCTGCCCTGTATTTATCATAAATTAGCTCAGAAGAGCAGCTCCTTCCCTTCCATTCAGCGCAGCAACGGTTGTTTATGCAGCCGTGTTATTTGTATCATGCCTTCTTATTTTTGAAAGTCTTAATTATTTAAAAAAAAAAAAAAATCAAACCGACACATCATCTTACTTTTTTTTGTTGTTGTTGTTCTTTGGTTTTTGACTCTGGCTTTGTGCGGGGTTTGTTTTTTTTTTTTTCCCCAGTTTAAAAATATCCAGCCCTTCAGCGGGGAGAGAATGTAGGAGAAGCTCTCCACAATGCCCTCTAATAGGAGATCCGAAGGAGCGAGAAGGTCCATCCGGTGGCTGAGTTTAGCTGCGTGAGACGGAGGAGGGATGGGTTATTTCCAGACACGCCAGAGCTGGTTTTAGCTCGGTGGTGTTTGCAGCAGCAGCTCCAGACGTAGGGAACCATCCCCAACCCCCCAGGGGTACGTCCCTGGGCTCTTGCAGCAGAGCTCTCTGCCCCAACGATGTTCTCCTGGCCCCATCCTCCAGCTCTCAGCTGCTTCATCCCTTTGGTCACCCTCTAAGTCCCCAACACTTCCCCATCCCTCACCTTGTTGCTGTTTGAGGTTTTTTCTGGAGTTTTAGTGTTCACATCAGGTTGGTTTGGGGCTGGGCAGTGAAGGCACTACCCGGGATGGAAGGAATTGTTGCTTGGCCCCAAAGCACTATGTCCTCCTCTGGCTGCTCAGTTATATCCCTGGTCCTGCTGCTTCTTCTGTCCACCTTTCCCCCCCAAATTACCCAAACCCCGGACGGTTCCTGGAGATGATGGGTTGGAATTCCAGCTCCCGATGACTTTTATCTAGTACATGACCATGGCAAGAGCTGGGATGATGAAGGTTTCAGACCTGCAGGGAGGCAGAAACAAATGTCTTGGAAGTGGAGGAGCTGCTCAATCTGTGCTAGATACCACGGAAGAGTTGGTGCCTAGGGCTTGGTCTCTTGGACCACGCTAAGGAGAAGGGATGTGTGTTGGTGGTGCCACGAGATGCTGCCTGCACCCCCCAAGTGCCGTGGGGAGCCCTGGGTTGAGCACCTTCGCTTTCCTTCCTCCTTTCTTCGCCATTTATTTATTTTAATTTATTTTAATTTAAATACTTATATAAATTTTTTTGGTAAATAGTGATTCTTTGGGAAGCTTGCTCAGCTGCAAAAGCTTTCTTTAATTTCCAGTCCCTGTAAAGTACGCTGTTACATTTTCTTGTACATAAGGTATATATAAATATATATACATATCTCTATATGTATGTATATAGATATATACATATATAACGAGCTCTAAATCCTGTACAGTTTCAAACTGAACTCGATGGCCTGCTTTGTTTTCTCTGTGTTAGTTCTGACTGTTGCAGAATGAGCTGACTTTCATTTCCCTTTTCCTCTTTCCTTTTTATAAATATATACACAAATATATATATATATATATATTTTGTTGTCGTCGTTGCAAAACTCTCGTCACTGGAAAAGAACAGTTGATTCTGGTGCAGAAAAAAAAAATAAATCACCCACAAACCACCACCACCAACAACAAATAATTGCTGAGAAAGGCACGATGGATCTCCCCGATGTAAATTTGTACAGTAACATTTATAACGTTTTCTACACTTGAAGAAAGTATTTATAATTTCAGCTGTCTGACTGAGTGCGAATCTCTGTGACCTGCAGAAATGGATAGCCATTTGTTCCCGTGGTTTCTCGTGCAGTGTTTGGTGAGGTGACAGTGTATGAATTATTTATGCCAATAAAAAAAGAAAAAAAAGAAAAAAAAGAAATAATCTTTGAAACCCATTGCCCCCCCTCCACATCCCTGCGCCGCTGCCCACCCCTGCCCTCCCCTCGCTCCACGGTGGCATCGCATCCTGGGGATGGGGTGGGAGGATTTGTCCGTGGCGGGGTCTGGACCTCCCTCCTCCATCCGACCCTGGGGAGCATCTCGGTACCAAGTTCTGGTCCAGTGATGCTTGGGAGCCGGGGGAACCAGTGCTGCTGAACCCCCCACCACCACCACCTTTTCTTCTCTCCCACTGTGTCAACTCGCAGCCCAGCCCTTTGGGGCTGAGAATTTGGATGGGAGCCACCAGGAGACACAGCAGTGGAAAACATGGGCAGTTGGGAAAATGATGGGGCAGTTGGCAGCTAAACCTCTGCTGGGCACAGGGGCTGGGCTGGGGTGGGAGGCAGGGAGGGGGGGGGAGGATGCTCCTCCCCAGCTGGACCCCCGCGGGGATGGCTGAGCCCCGGTGATGAAGTGTTGGAGGCTCTTGGCATCTGCTGTTTTGTTTGTTTGCTTCTCCCATGCTGTTTTACTTGGGAGGGGGGGAGGGGGGAGTGGGGAGGGGGGGGTAAACCACCATAAATCTGCAAAACAGCCCGTGGGAAAGCTGCGGCGGCACTCGCTGGTGGGGCTGAGGCGGGCAGTACCTGGTGGAAGGAGATGGAGGAGAAAAATCACCCAGGGGTGGTGTTGTTTCCCCCCCCTCCTCTCCTTCCCTCCTCGCTATCGCCGGAGCGCTTGAAAGGTAAAAATAATGATGGCTCACCATTAATAAACCATGAACGCTCAACACTTCTCCTGGCGAGGGCTTTTCATCTCTCCAAGCCTGCAGGAGCCGGGAACCAATTAAACCGGGCACATCCCGGGCGGGGAGCAGCAGCGGGGCCGGCCGGGGGGATTTTCCTGGGAAGGATGGGGAAAGCGAGGCCGGGGGGGAAAGGGGCAGATGTGACGGAGCATGGATGTCCCAGAGGAGAGAGAAACTGGGATTCAGTGGTAAAAAGCCACCACTCGTTGCCCTCAACATGCCAGGGTCTTTGCCACCCTCCTTGCAGCCTAAATGGGATGCTGGCTGCCTCCAGGTGCAACAAACAGGGGGTGAAACCCTGCTGGTGGTTCCCCCGGTGTAAATCCGGAGGGATCCCACCATGTAACTGGTTGGCACTGGTGTGTAACTGGGCAGCCAGGGCCCTGGTGGCTGCGGGGACAGAGGCGTTAATTGAAATGCCGGGGGCAGCGCCCAGCCCCCTGCTGAGCCCAGCACGGGGATGCTGAGCTCCCTCCTGGCTTGTGGCTAATGAGATGCCAGCACCAGGATGGGGATAAATGTGCATTATATTCCCCAAAACAGCTTTATCCATGGCACTGGTGGATTAGAGGCTCCTCTGGATGCATATCCACAGATATATGTGTGTGTGCATATGGGAGAGCCACATGGGTACCGACACGTGTCCGTAATCTCCTCCTGGCTGTTGATGAATCACGAGCCATTAATATTTCACAAGAATAAAAACAGGGAGTGAAAAAGGAGCTAAACCCCCCAGACTAGAGGCTCTAGCCCTCCTGGTGCTGCTCCTGGGGGAGCCCATGGCCACTGGAAGCTCAGGGTGGGCATTGCTCCCACCCGTGGCCGGGTACCGGGTGGCGGTGGCACCGGTGGCACAAACTGGGACCAGCCAGCCTGGGTGGTGCGGGAGGGTACGGACACCACATGGGGTGGTGTTCTTTGGGGTAGGAATTCTTCTGGGTCAGCCACTTTGATGGAGGAGGAGAGCAAGGGTGTCCACCTTTTCACCGGGAGGGTGGCTTCAGAGGTGTCCCCCCATGTCCTGGGTGCTGCTTGGGTGAGCCACCCCTCCCTCCAGACACTCGGGCTTTTACACCCGTGTATCTTCCTTGGCTGCCCCCAAAATAAAGCCCATGCTGAAGCTTTTTCTTGCCCTGAACTGGAAAGAGTCAGATGCGTGAGCACTGGGATGCACCTGGGCTCTGGCTGTGAGCCCACCCTGGGGACATGCCTGGGGTCACTGCAGGGACCACGCTGTCACTTCCAGGCACCATCTCTGCTGCCGGCAGGTTTGGCTTCCCCTTCCCACTCCGTGACACCAGAAACGGGAGAGAAAAAGGCCGTCAGGGAACCGAGCCCCAGGCCCAGAGGATGAGAACTGGTCCTGGCCCCCAGCCAGCCCTCTCACCCGTCCCATCACCGAGGGGTATCCCCGGGGGGGTCGGGGGGGGTGTCAGGGTTGCACAGGGTTTGCAGAGCAGGAAAACTGCACTAACCCAATGCTCGTGCTGCAGGCAAAGCTGGGATGTGGGTCCGGAGGCTGCGGGGGGCACAGGATGGGGCTAACGAGAGTCCCGCATCACTGGCCCGGACCATCCTGCTGGTTCCAGTCCTGCCCGGGACTGGTGATGCCCCCCCAGCACGGGCTGGGGCTCTGGCTCTGCCCCACAATGGGGTATTGTTCAGCCACTCTGATTTATGTTTCCTCCCCAGGCTCGTCTGGGCTTTCTCAGGAGCCTCAATGAGCCCTCGCTGCTGGGGCACAGGGCTGGTTCCTGCTGGGGGGAGCTGAGCCCCCCCCCCCAAAGTCACCCCAGCAGGGACCAGGGGGTCCTGCCCAGGTGATGGGGGATAAACCCACCTCCAGCCCTTCGTTAGGGCTTGATTAGCTCATCAAGGGCTGTCCTGCCCCAGGAGAAGAACACATCGGGACAGCCCAAGCCTGCTCCACCAAGGATGTCCTGGAGAGCATCTCGGGGGCCACGGGGAGCCCCAGGCTGGGGGCTGATGATGCCAGGACTAATTGGCTGCTTCTCTCGTGGCCACCCACCCTCTAACAGGATTGTTGCTCTGAGCTGGAGCAGAGCTGATCCTGCTTTGCAGAAAGATCTGGCTCGTTAGCGGGATTAATGCCAGCCGGGGTGTACGAGGGGGCTGCCTGGCTTCCCCCGGAGCTTTCCACCCTCCCCTGCCCTGGGGAAGGGGCTGCCCTGACCCCTGGCTGAGCTTCCCCGTGCTCCTGCTGTCCCATTGCTCAGCAGATTCCCTTTCCTCACCTCTATTTTTACGCCACCCTCTGGGACAGAAACCTGAACCTCCCCCCCCCGGCAGCTTTGCCCCGTGCCCAGAGACCTTTGGTGAGCGCCCACTTGGCTCCCCGACAGCACCCTTTCCTCCCGGCAGCCCTGGGAAAGAGCAGCAATTCCTAATTCCCAGCTTTTTTTTTGCCCCAGACTTTGCACCTGCAGCTTCCTCCGGGGGTTAAAGAGCCGTGCCCTCGGCAACACCAGGTAGAAAAAGGGGCTGAAGGCTTTCCTCTGCCTTGCAGCGCTGTGTTTATCCTGGGTTTGGTTGGGGCAGGGCAGCTTGCTGGGTCTGTACAGCACGGCCTGGACCTGGGGAGGGGGGTCGAATGGGGGGCAGGCACTACCTTGCCGTTGGGTGGGCTGGGAGGTCCCCGTGGACCCCCTTGGGAAAGAAGTCTGGAGCTGCAGTTGGTGCCCGGTGGGCTGCGCTCACCTGGGTGGCATTTGGGCAGCTGGCACCGAGAAAGCTGGAGGGGAGGTCATCCCACTGGGGTGGGGGGTGACCTTTTTGGGGGACATCAGGGTGCCAGACGTCACTGTGGGCCCCTAGAGGAAGACCCTGTCCTGCCCACCCCACCTCCCCCTTATCCCAGTGGCAGCCATGGGGTAGGGATGCTCTGTGGTACCCGCTGGCTCCACATCCTTGTTTCTACTGGTGGAAATAAAGCCCAGCAAGCCGGCTGGTGCCATGAGGGAGCCTTCAGCCTCACCTCCCTTCCTCCTCTGCCAGCAGTCTCCATGGGGAGAGCTCAGCCTGGTCCTTCTCCCCACGGTGATGGGCAGAGTGAGGGCACCATCCCAGCCCCACTGAGCAGCCGGACTGGGGCAGCCCCTGCCAGCGCATTGCACCCACCTGGGTTTGTTTCATGGGAACACTGGGGTGCTTGGGGGGGGGACAACACACCAGAAACCATTTCACCCCCTCCATCTGCTGGGGAAAATCACACCAGCTGGGATCTACTGGTACAAATACAGCTCTTCTGTGGGGTGAAGGGACACAATTCCTCCTGCCACGATTACACCCAGTTGTGCACCAACTCTAGAAAAGCCCCCGGGGGGTGTGTGTGTGTGAAGGTCTCCATAAATACCTATTTATCTCGGGGGGGGCTTTTGCAGCACTGGGTTTGCTGGCTGCTGTGGCCTCAGGGATGCTCGGGGCCCGGCTGTCCCTCTGTGTCTGTTGGCACCGCCGAGCTGACGTGGCACCGACAGGGTCTCGTGGCCTTGGCCGCTGCCCCGTGACTTTTGGGGAGGACTCAGGAGGGGACAGCCCCCCCCCCCCCCAGGCTTCTGGACACGGAGATCAGAGCGGTGCCACTGGGGGAGCCGAGCCCTGGGTTGGGTTTCACTCGCTGGCAGCTATTTTCAGAGCTGCAAATCCAACGGGTGACAATGCTTGTGGCTCTGTGTGTGTGTGTGAGGGGGGGGGGGCGGAGACATCCTCAGAGCTACCTCGGAGCTACATCCTCAGAAGATCCTTTCTTTCTTAGGATCTAACTGATCTATTCTTATTTTCACCTCCTTGCTCCGTGCAGCCCCTTTTCCAGCATCCTGGGTGGGGACGGGTCCTTCCTTACCCCTTCCACAGGGGTTTTGCTGCTTCTATTAACCCCTGGCGTCCTACCACGAGGTGATGGGTCCTTGCCCCCTACCCAGAGCCCCCCAAAAACCCACACCTTGGGCTGCCTCCGAGTTCATTTCACGCCGACAGCATCACATCCCTGCTGGTGGGAGCAACTAAACCGCTGCTCTGCCGGGCGGCATCGGCTCGTTTTGCAGCCTACACACCGGGAATCCTGTTTGCGTCCTCAGGGATGTGGGAAGGCTCCAGGCAGCCCCCACGCTGGGAAGGGGAAGGTCTCAGCAGCGGGGATCCCTTACTCTGTGCCTGGGCAAAAAAAAAAAAAAAAGCTCTGGTTCTCAGTGGTTTCCCCCAGGTCCTGCCCCCGGGCTCAGCTGGGAGCAAACCTGCCGGGATTAAAAATGGATTGCCCCATTATCAGCGTTTTCTCCCACACCTTAAATACAATGCACCTGGCAGGAGAGGGGCCCCTGGGTGCTGTTCAGTCACACCTGGTGGGTGCGGGTGAGAAGCTCAGCCAGGTCTCCCAGGGAGCATCCATGGGACTGCTTTTCCTAGGGGAGCAGTGCCACGGCCGTCCCCAGAGCCAGCGGTGAGTGAGACCTGGGCTCTGCTGGTGGGTTGGGACCCCGGGCTGGGTCCATGCGTGCCAGGGCTGGCACAGGGGCCTAGGGGGATGCTGGATGGGGCTGGATGTGCTGTGAGCTACATGCTGGGGTGCTCGATGTGGGTATTTGGGGGCTGAGTGACTGGGGAGGTTGGGCTCAGTTTCTAAAGGGACAGATGAAAACTGTTGTGGAGACTCAGACCGCTCTCACCTGCAGAAATAAGGCGGGGAAGGCAAAGGGCTTGCCTCTAAATCCTTGGGAAACTGGTAAAATAGCAGTGGGGGCTTCTGCCTGTTCCTTGGGGCATCCCCCTGCACGGCTGGAGGTGTCCCAGCCCCTTCTCCAAATGCCTCTAATCGATTATAAAAAAAAAAAATCTCCTGTAAATCAGTGCACGGCACCTTCTTCACCTGCCTCCTCCTCGTTTCCGTGCAGCCGGTTGATGTGCAGAGATGGATCCTGCTTCTCCCCCCCCCCAAGCAGGGAAGCCACAGCCAGGGGTATAAAAGCAGAAATACTGAACTGCCCCCACAGCTCTGCTGCCAGGGAATTGCTCAAAAGTCTTTCTCGCGGAGACTTGTTGGTAAAACTGCCCCATTTTGGAGCAGCTGGGGACTGACTCTGGCTTTGGAAGAGGAAAATTCCTGGTTAAATCGCTCACGGCTGGATAAAAGTGGGGTTTTGTAGGAAAATGGTGAGTGACTGGAGGACACGTAGGAGAACGTTCGTGCTCTTGAGAGCAGCATCTGAGTCGCCATGGGTTGGAAAAAACTCGTGTGAAGTATAGCAGGGCCCTGATCTATAGGTGTTGACAGCAAGCAGGGCAGGAGGTTTATTAAAATGCTTTTTATTTTACAAGGTTTGGGTTCCTTGGGGTTGAGCTGAGGTTTTTGGGCAGGAGAGCCGCATCCGTGAGGGTGCACCCTGTGGGTCAAGCCCACCCATCCCTGCTCGGGGCTGCTGGGCTCTCATTTGGGGTGAAAAAGTCTCTTAAATAAGAAAATTGCCTCTGCACCTCCTGAGCTGGGAAAGCTCAGGGGCTTTGCAGCAGCTGAACCCGAGGCTGAATCAAGGAGCAGCTCTCCCATCACTGGGAGGATGCTGGATGGGGCAATTGGAGAGGACGGGAGACAACAGGGTCCCTGGCGATGATTTAATCTCAAGGAGGTGGTTTAATTAACGCAGCTGCCCTTGGCTGCATCCTAATTGCCCGGGCACACCTGACTTGGCAGCACATGGGGGCTGAAGCCTTCCTGCTTTCCCCCGCTCTGCAGCTGAGAAAAAAAATCAATGCAAAACCCCTTCAAGATGCCCGGAAAGACCCGTTATCTCTCTCCATCGAGCTGGGGAGGTGAAGTTCAAACAAAACCCCACCACCACGTCAAGGACGAGAGCTCCTTGCCTGCGCTTCTGGGGGCGGGTTAAAAAAAACACCAACACAACTCCTTCCTTCATAGATGTGTATAATTGCGTTGGTTTAGGGCAAAATAGGCTTGCTTGCCCCAGCTGTGGTGTTAGAAACAGCCTTCTCCCTTGCTCTGGGACATGTTCTGCTCTGGAAAGGGCATTTTGCAGAGTGGGAGGTCCTGATCCCCCTTCACGTGTCCCCAGGGAGCAGGGGACAACCCTCTGCAGCAGGGAGGGGCTGCTGGGCTGCTGGGTTTTTCCCCATTAGTTGGGTGTTTTGAACCCAAATCTCTTGTTTGCTCTCATCCTCCCCCTCCTTCCTCCTGCTGGTGGGCGGGAGAGACGGATCCTAAACCACTAATTGCCTGAAAATTAGCTTTTGGGGGCAGGCAGCTCGGGTGATTAGGGAGGCTTAGAGCAGCCTCCACCTGGGGAGGTTAGAAGTTACTGAATAACTAAACTCCTCCAGCGGTCACTGCTGGGGACTCTGCGGCTGCGCTGGCACCAGCGGGTATTTTGGTGTCCCCCCCCCCAAAAAAAAAGAAACCAAACAGCAATTTTCCCTTTTCTCCCCATCCCAACCCAAGGGGATGCCCTGACTGGGGGTGATGGGAGAGGTACCGGAGTGTACCTGCCATGGGCTGGGGAGGGGACGAGGACCCTGCTGGGCCCCGCCGAGGGTGACTGCCACCGTGGGAAAGGCGGCGGGGGCCGCGCAGCCGGCTGGGCTCCGTTCACGCATCGTTCCCCCCCCCCGCAGCTCCACCGGCTCCGCCGCCAGCAAAGCCCTTTCTCTCCCCTTGCTCCGGACGGGGCCATGGAGTCGGTGTGTGCCTTTTTGTTTGCTTTTTTTTGGGGGGGTAGGGAGGGAAATCCCTCCAGAGCCGGGGAGGGGAGGAGCGGGGCCCCGGCCAAGCGGCATCTGCGGG
>JAOTQQ010000005.1:18644997-18663033 GCA_026546715.1 Gallinago undulata
GTGGTGTCTGGCCGGGGGGTGGCATGGGGGGAAGCTGGAGGTGGCTCTGGGTGGCCAGAGTGGGGGGGCGAATGCCTTTTGAGTCATGTCCCCCCCCACGCAGGAGGTTTCTGGGTGTGGGAGCACCGTGGTTTATTTGGGGTGGGATCGTAGGGGGTCGGGCTCTCTCCACCCCCCTAACCTTCCGTCTCTTTGGCTGGGAGGGGTCATTTTTCTTCTCCAACCCTCTGCATGCTTGGCTTGGTACCTGCCTTGGGTGCAAACTTGGCCTTTGAGTGGTGGGCTGGGGGGGCAGCACTGCCATCGGCATCCCCTCGGCCACAGCATCCCTTCGGCCACAGCATCCCTTCGGCATCTCCTCCTGGCTCAGGGGGTTGAAGGGTTGGGGTCCTTTAGGTACCCCTCCCACGGCCACCTCCTTGCTCTTTTTGGGACCTTTAGCTTCTTTTAGGTGCCACAGCCTGGCCAGGCGCCCTCCCGCCTCGCTTCATCACGGCGAATTTTCAGCAAGTTGGCTTAGCGCGGGGCCAAGCGATGCGGGGGTACGAAGGGGGCCAGGCCCGGGGATGGGAGGATGAAGAGCAGCCCAAGGGGAAGGGAGGCACCTCCAGCAGCTTCTGCGGGGAGGCGTGCGGCTCCTTCCTCCAGGCGAGGGCTTCATCCTGCAAACCGCATCGGCACGCAGCTGTTCCGGCTTCCTGGGAAGTCCTATTGATGCCAAAGCAAGCCTGGGCGGGGAGGAGGAGGAGGAGGAGGGGGGACACACACACGACTGAAGTTATCCGGGGCTGCAGATGCAAAGTCCTTACTCTCCTCTTCCCCCCCCCCCCTTCCTTGTTTTTTCGGGGACCGTGATCAAAAGCTGGAGCTGCCGTCCATCTGCTTCTGACAACCTGAGCGCTTGCTGGCAGCTTCTGAATTCAGTGTTGAATTCCTCAATAATTACAGGGTTTGATTTATTATTTTTTTTTTAAAAAAAAAAACAAACTACCCCATCTGGGCTTTTTCATTATGGGAATGAAAAGCCAAGGTGGGTGTGGGAGGGGGGCAGGTGGATTTTCAGCCTTAGCAACCCAAATCTTGAGATATTACATCAGCGCCGAAGAGGTGTAATTAAGTAGGAAACAAATGAGCCCAGCTAATCTGTTTTGCTTGTTTGAGCTTAGCGGAGTGCAGAAAACAAACAGAGGCTGAATGATGAATGAGAATTCCCCCCCCTTTTCCTTTTTTTTATTTTTTTTTAAGGGTTTTTCTTTCACCGAGCCCCGAGGGGGGGGTGGGATGTGGGTCAGGAAACTCGCTTTCCCCCCCTGGGGCTCAGAGGCCACCCGGCCGCGGCAGCCGAGGCTGTGTGCCGGCGCTCACGCCACGCTTTGCCCGTTTCTTGCTTTAATTGGCTTCTTTTTGCCAAGCCGGCTCCCTTGGATGCCTTCCCGGAGGGATGGGGATGGATCTCCTGCCGCTGCCTGCAGCCGGGGGAGCATCAAAGCCGCGGCCCCGTGGGTCGCCCTGTGGGTGCCCTTTACCACGGGCTCTGACCCCGCATCCCTCCCTCCCTCCCTCCCTCCCTCCTTCCCTCCGCAGCACCCCCGGGAGCATCTCTGTGTCCTCGGGAGATTGAGCCCCTGCCCCAGGTTCTCTCTCGGCAGCGGGGTTTCCGCCACAGAGCTGAGAACTGATGCCGTCGTTGCACCCTTGGACCTCCCTGTCCCTCCTGCTGCATCCCCCCTAGCATCCCCGGCTGTGAAACCACCGAGGTGGGCAGCTTTTTTGCTGGAGAAGACAGTGACCTGGCTGCCTGTGGCCCCCCCCCCCCGGCTTGCACCCGAGCCCACCCCAGCCCTCGCAGGGCCGTGGGTTGCTCTCGGGCCGGCCCCGGCGGGGAGGAGGGCTGAGTGGGGTTTGTTTTCTCCCTGCCCTCGCCTGCTTTTTGGGCTCCGACGGTGGCACGAGGTGCCAGGAGCAGATGGCAGCCATCGGCTGGGCTTTCTCTCAAATCCCCGTGGCTCCTGGCACCGCGCTGGGCAGCGGCTCCCGGTAACCCCCTCGCTCCCGCACCGCTCGCCAGGGAAAAAACTTGGGGTTTGGGGTTTTTTTTGGCCTTTTCTTGGAGAATATTGCATCTAAGCCCCCTCCCTGACCCACCGGGGGGCTTTCTGCTGTGGTTTTTTGTGTGATACCCCGCGCCGGGAGGTGGAAGGGACCTGGGGTGGATGGGGTTTGTGTTAGAAGCAGATGGGTCTGAGCTGCTGCCCATCAGCCGGTGGCAGCAAACACCCCCTTGTCCCACCACCCTCGGGTCAAACCTTCCAGAAATGGTTTTAAAAACAGAGGAAAAAGAGCAAGTCGCTGGGCCCCAGGGAGGGGAGGGTGCCCGGGGAGGAGCAGGGGCATGGCTGGGTGGGAGCGGGGTGTGCGAGGTCTTGGGGGGGGGGCTGCTGGGGGGCTGTGGAGTCACCTCGGGACGATGTGTCTGGCCATCGTGGTGCTGAGGTCCTCCCTGCCCTTGGGTGTGTGCCTTCCTGGGCTGTGCTGTGACCCTAAAATATCGCAGGGCAGAGGGGGTGCTCCCGGTGAGCCCCAAAATATCACATGGCAGAAGGGGTGCTCCCAGTGAGCCCCAAAATATCGCAGGGCAGAGGGGATGCTCCCCCCGAGCATCTCCCCAAACCTCCCTGGTCCTTCCTTTGTGCCCGTGCTCTCGGTCCTGCACCTTTAGGCTGTTTGAAGGGACAAGGTTGTGTCCCCACTGGTGACTCCAGAAGTGCCCCCCTCTTTTTCTACAGCAGGAGGATGCTGAGCAACCCCCCCCTACCTCCCAGAAACACATCTGGGTCTGCCCCCTGCATCTCCCAGCCCTGTCCTGGTGTCCCCTCCTCCCTCCCTGCCCTCCCCCCCTCCAGCCACATCCCATCTCCTGCCCCCGGAGGGGCTGGGAAATTGGGAAATGGCCAAAATGAAACAAGTTCTCCCCTCCCCTCCTGGGTGACAATTTCAACCCCGCAGGAGCTCGGTGGCCACCACTCGGCTCCTGCATCCACCCGGGGATGCCCCCCCCCCCCCGCCCCCGACAGAGAGCTCCAGCCCCCCGTTAGAACTAGCACAAACGTTCCCCTTGTGATTGTTATTATTATTATTCTAATTTTTTACAAATTCCGGCTTTTCTCGGTGAGGAAAAGGCTGGTGCTATTCATTGGCAGGAATTGCAGTCCATTGCCTCGTTTCGGGAGCTCTGCGGCTCTCTCCAAGTTAATCAGAGCATCTCTGGAAGAGAAAAATTGAGCAACTCAGTAGCAGGCAGCGTCTTCCTCGCCCAGCGAGGGTGTTTATCCTCCCCGTGTTGTTTCAGAGGAATAAATTTGCCAGACAGCAATGATATTAGCCTCGTCTCAAAGACTTTATCAATTTGCAGTTGTCTCTTCGATGATAGTTTTTTTTTTTTTTTATTGAACTGTCTGAGATGATTTCCAAAGAAGAGGGCTGCAATTTAAACTATTAAGTAATTTGGGAGAGCAATTAGTGTTAATCTGGAAACTCCCTGTGTTGCTCCCGAATAAATCAACCTCTCCGCGAGAGCCGTGCTGAAAGAGCCTGCACTGATTTATGTAAAGGAAGCCTGGGGGGGGGTGGACACGGGGGGCTTTTGGCCAGAAAAACAACAAGTTTCTTGCTTGGAGAACTTTAATAATTTAATAGGATGGTTCAGAGGGCAGAGAAGATTCCCCCCCTGCCCCCAGCTTCTTCCCTTGCTGCACCCTCCCGTGGGATCGGACCCGACGTACGTCTGCCCCAGAGCACCACGCTGCATGTTCTACTACCTGTAGAAACACCATGTGGTCCCATGAGGTAGAGCTGGTGGAGGTGAAGCTTGTTCCTCCTGTCTTGTTCTCTGTTGGCTTCTGCACAAAACCAACCAGCAAAAAAAAAAAAAAAAAGGTGTGAGGTCTCCAAATTACCTGTAAGAGCAGCTCTGCCTTCCACCCTGCCTCCTCTGCCTCCACCATGGGTGCTCTTTCTCAAGGCAGGGCCAGTCAGAGGTGGTCCCTCAGGGCCATGACCCAGCCAAGTTCCAAATAACCCCAAGGATGAAAAAATCCCTCATGTTTGACCACCTTTGTGGGGCACGTTTTCCCCTCCCTAAGAGCACGTTGGAATTTCACGTTCCAGTTTGTGCTGTTGCACCTCATCCTGCCTCTGGGGACCTTCCCTTGACTTCTCCCCACCTTCCAGTCAGGTGATTGCAGACAGCCATCAGGGCTCTTCTTCCCCTCCTCTTCTTGAGGTTGAGCCCAACTCTTGCAGCCTCCTCCCCTTGCGCATTGTGTGCTCCTGCTCCGCTCCATGGTCAGGTTGGTGGGCTCCACTGGACTTCCATGTGTGTCCATGTCTATCTTATCCTGGGGAGCCCAGAACTAGACACACTCCAGGCCTGCAAGTACCAAATAGAGGGGAATGATACAGCCCAGGGCAGCAGTTGGCTTTAGCCAAGCTGAACCATGGTTCTTCTTGTTCACCAGCATCTCCAGACCCTTTTCTCCAAAGCTGCTTTGGACACAGCCTGTCCTGTTACTTGGGGTTATCCCATTCCAGGGGCAGGACTTGGTGTTTGTCTTTGAATTCCCTGAGCTCCCCTTGGGCTCTTTCTCCAGCCCATCATGGTCCCTTTGGATAGCAGCCCTGCCTTCCAGAATGTCAACTGCTCCCCCCCATCATCTGAAAATGAGCTGAGAACACACCCTGTCCTTGATTCACCTGCTTATCTACACTTTGGCCCCAAGGATGCTACAGGAGACTCTGTCAAAGGTTCTTGCTCAAGTGAAGTTACAGAGCTTGCGCTGCTCTGCCTTGGTCCACGGAGCCCATGATCTCACCCTGGAAGGTGGTCTGCTCTGTTGGCTGTGATTTACGCCCGACAAATCCTTGCTGGCAGTTCCCAGTGACTTTCTTGTCCATCATGGGTGGAAATAGCTTCCTAGGATGATTTGCTCCATCCCCTTCTCGGTCAAGCTGAGCAGCCCGTGGTTCCCTAGATCATGGAGGGGTAAGGAGGGGGGGACAGTGGGTGACATCTACCTTTTTCCTGCCCTCGGGAGACTCCTGCTATCGTTCAGCAACAGAAGCAGCGAGGGCAGGGCCAGAGGGGATGAAGGCAGCCGTGGCAGAGAGGAGAGGACACCACAGTCCTCCTCTCCCCGATCTTGCCTTTCTCCTCAAGGTTATCTCAGGGAAGATATTTCTGTTTGCAGGGAGCACGAGGGCAGGTTGTGACCAGCATCTTGGAGAGCCTCCACCTCGCCGGGCAGTTGCTTCTGTTTGGAGATATTGCTATTTTCTGGTGGCTGCCGTTTCCCCGGTCAAATACCTTCGTAATCCACTAAGGGACCTCACATCTCCCTTTCTTTCTTCTTTTTTATTTTTTTTTCTTTTTCTAAAACAATTAGCTTGGCTCAGGCCCTCTGCAATACATCAATTAATACGAGCTGCGGCAGTAAATTAAAGGGAAACAGGAACAACTATGCTGGGATTAGGTCACTGAAACTATAAACTTTGGAACAAATCAGATTTCCTTGGGAAGGGAAATGGACAGCGGTGATATGTCAAGACGTGAGATGAGACAGGCTCCCAAACAACTTTCCAGAGTCTCCTGACTTGGCCGCTGGATGCCAGAACTTCTTCCCAAGGGGGAAGTTTTGGGCTGCCAGACCCGGTTGCTGCTGATAAATGCTTGGATGGCCAAACAAACAAACAAGGGGAGAGAGAAGATGGAAAAAGAGGGGGGGGTAGTGGTGGTGGTGGTGGTGGAAGCTGCACAGCCGCTTTGGGGGGTGTGGGGTGTGGAGTTGTATCAAGGCTTGGTGGCAGCCAGGTTTCCCAGGTCAGGCCCCGAATCTCCTCCTCTGATGCTTTTGGATGTTATACGTCCAAGAGGAGGTGAGGACCTCAGGAGGTGAGGTTTCTTCATTCCCAGCTCACCAAGGAACATCTCTGTCCTGCCCAGTGGCGAAGCTGGGGGAGCAGGGTGGGAAGGGTGATGGTGCTGCAGAAGGGCTTGGGGAAGGCAGAGCACTCACTCCTTGGTGCCAGCTCAGCCCGCAGCCAGAAGGGGCTAAAAAATCCTCCCAAAAGCCAAGGTGACTGGTACAGGAGCAACTTCTGCATGGAGGGAGGGAGCCCATCCTTGTCCAGGTGCTGGGACAAGCCATCAGCAGTGTCTTCCCCTGCCCATCCTCTGCATCCCGGTTCCCGGGACAGACAGACTGCCAGACACGGGTCATCTGTCATCCCCCTCCTTCCCAGTGACCTGAGGTTGGTGGAAGGCCAGAAGCGGGGGGTTCGTGCCCTCCTGGGGTGCTCTCAGGAGCAGGGATGATCCCAGCCCCATAAACCCCTCATCCCTCTCAGTTCTGGGCTTCATCGAGACACTGCAAGCTGATTACACGCTGCATGCCCGGGAGAAACTTCTCCTCTCAGCTCTGCATCATCCCTCCCTTCTTTCTCCCTTCCCCCAGCATCTCCCTTCACCCCACGCTTTGTCCCCCCCGCCAGGGGCTGGTCGTGCAAAACCCCACGAGGTCCCCACCGCCTTCGCGGGAAGGTCCCTCTCACCCCGTGAGCCACAAACCCCCCCTCCCCATCTCGCTGCTGCTGTCTGAGCACCCCAGCACTTAACCCCAGCCCACGCAGCTTCGTTAGCAGCGGTGTGAAGGCCACCTCATCTCTTCACCTCCAGAAGAAAGTCTGGCTAATGATGGAAATGTTTGCTGGTGGAGCTGGAGCGGGGTGGGAGCTGCGGGGACAGGGACCACGGTGCTCACTCTGGAAAAAATAACCCCCCGTGGCCTTTTGTTCCCTCCAGCACTAATGATGTTTCTCAGCCATCCCAGCTCACTTGGAGCACCAAAGGCGAGAGCCAACGCTCTGAGCTCCTCGTGGTGTCAGAGAGGAGAGGCATGTCTGGAGGTGGGGCTGTGGGTGGGATGCAACACCTTCCAGGGCTCCCACTCCTCTCTGGAGAAAGACCATATGGGGGCTATGGTCCCATGGGGCACCTGGACATCTCCAGGGCTCCCACCCCTCTCTGGAGAAGGACCATAGGGGGCTATAGTCCCAGGGGACCATTGGGCACCTGGACATCTCCAGGGCTCCCACCCCTCTCTGGTGAAGGACTGTAGGGGGTGAAGGTTGCAGGGGATCACAGGACACTTGGACATCTGCAGGGCTGCACGCTAGAGGGGTTGGTGTGGTCTCTGCCAGGGCAAAAGCTCCTTGTAGCAGATGTGTGATGGAGTAAGGTCGAGTAGATGGTGTGTGATGGAGTAAGTTAATGGTGAGAGTCTTGCCAAACTTAATCAAATTTCTTGCTTTTGGTTAAACCTAAGCTGTGCTGCCTCCCCTGGCTCTAAGGGAAGGCAAACTGGGCAACTGTTCTGCTCTCCTCCTTCCTGAGGTAGCACCTGGAGGGATGCCACTGAGACAATCCCTGTCCTCTTCATCGGTCATTGGAGGCATTAGTGTGTTTTGCGATGCTCCTGCCTGCCTCCCTGCCCGGGGCCGGGCTGCTCTGCCAAGCACGCTGCCAGCTCCAGACGGTGTGGGAAAAGCTGGCTTGGCCATCCTCAGCCTCTCATCCCTGCTGGCTGCTGTTGGGGACAGCATTTGGTTTCTCTCCATGCGATACTGCTGCGGTAATGAAAGGCTGGGAGTGGATCTGTGGCAAGAGGCAGATGTTCATCCGTGTGAACTCAGAGAGGTGGTTTCATACACATGGTTGAACCCAATTCAGTGCCTTTTCACCCTTCCTTTGACTGACTGGGGACAGGGGTGGAAGAATCAACAAGGTTTCAGCATCACTGAAAGCAGAACGTGGGCTTAGCTGTTCTGGTGGCCCCTCATAACTTCTCTTCTTTCATGATCTTCTCTTCTGGATTATTTTTTTCCTAAGCCCTCCTACCCTCTTAATGATCCCACTAAACATGTTACCATGTAACGTGACGCAACCAAAAACCTCCATGTTCGTGTAGACTCCAAGACTGATGTCAGGAGGACCTTCAGCCAACGTGCTTGAGCATCCTGGTACTGGTTCAGGTGCAGCAGACAGTGTATGCCCCATTAAGGCTGTAGCAGAACTTGCATCACTCCAGTGTCTCAGTTGTGTTTCTGAAGTTCATATCCCCAGTCCCTGCATGGGAACCACCGTTGAGTGAGAATGAATCAGGGTGGAAGAGGCCAAGACACCAAAGGAAAAGTGGGATTTGAGAGTCTGGAACAACATCTGTGAAACCTCTGCCAGCAGCGCCCACGTTCACACCAACGAAACCTCAATCTTTGGGTCCCCTCAACCTTTCCTTCTCCATGTCCACCTGCACATTGGGTTCCTGTGGCTGCTGGGGGTTTCCTGGGGTCCCCGAGCCTGTTGTGGGGAGTGGAGACGACTGCGGCAAGAGCGGGGGGTTCAGACACTGGCTAATCCTGTTAGGAAGCCAGTGGTTATTGCAGGGCTTCCAGTGGGACTTGCTAAATGAACCATAATTCTGTAATGAGATTTCCTTTTCCCGGCCAGACTAAATGTTCTTGGGCACTGGGAATAAAAGGTTGGGGGAGGGGGGAAAGGCAAAAAAAAAATCAAGAAAGATGGAGCCTGAGACAGGCTTCCCCTTCCCCTTTTATTTTTATTTTTTTTTCCCCTATCTTGATCGTATCAAAGATTTGAAGAGCTCCCAGATGTTATTGCAGCTCAATTCTGGGCCCCGTGAGCTCTGGCTGCCCTGACCTCCTCTGCAGGGGGTTGATAGGACCCCGAGACCCAGAGAAACACATCTGAGGTTGTGATATTGCTCCGAAACTCAGAGAAGGCGAGGGAAACTTTATGAACTAGCAGGACACTGGGGAGGGAAGGGGAAAGAGGCCATGGGGCTGGCAAGGAGAAAAGAGACCTTAGAAAGACAGCGGTGTCTTGGTAGGAAGCTGAATTACACCAAGAAATGTCCACCAGGTGTTTTTTTTCTCTGACTTCTGGCTACCAGGGGACAAAACACAGCGGTCTGCAGGGGAGGGATGCTTTGTGCTGGGGCATCTCAGCACCAGTCCCGTCCCAGTTTGGGAGTGGGCCACCAGTGTCACGGTGGTCCCCGTGCTTTGGTGGGGTGAAGTCGGGGCAGAGATGAGTGTGGCCCATGGTCTTTGCGAACAGGAGGGTTCTGAGGTGAAAAGCTGTGGTGGAAGCCACCATTAGCTCCAAGACCCTCCTCTGTTCATGCTGGATCATCGGCCCCATGGGGACAGCTGCTCCTCCCAGGCCGCCCTGGGGGGGGGACAGCCGCGTTAAACACCCCCTCATCCCCCCAAATCCATAGGACAACATTTCTGATTCAAACAACTCCTTGTGCCCCCAGTGAGGGGCTTCAGAAGCACCGGTGTGACTCCTCACTCCCCCCACGAGGCTGCTGAGCCCCGAGGGGGAGCATTGGTAGCCAAAGTGGTGTCTGGGTCACACAGGGGGACATCCCTGGGCGTGGGACTGGTGCCATCTCAGAGGCAGGGTCAGCCACCAGCAAGGCACTGGGTGCAATCACAGCTCCTGCTAATGCCCCATCCCTCTCCTCCTCCTCCACCAGCTCGCTCGCAGGTCCTCCCAGATTCCCCAAACTGGTCTCATTTCACCCCAGGATGAGAAGCCAGTGTTGTGTCCCCCCCCCCCAACTCTCCCCCAGGGAAGGGCTGGGCTCTTTGCCCCAGTGTGGTCTCTCTGCTGGGGACCAGTCTGGGACTGGGAGCTTTTGGTGCAGCCCAAGGAGCAGGAGGAGACCTGCTGGCTGCAACATGGTGTTTTGCAACAGCTTTTCTTGCTTGATCTTGATCTTTCTTGTATGGGGTTGTTTGGTTGTGGGTTTTTTTTTTCCTTTTCTTTCTGGTCTTTCTTTTTTTAAGCATCTGAGTCCCTAATTTATTTCTGTCCCAATGGCAAACAGAAGGTTTGGGGTTTGCCAAGTCCCAGGCTGGGCTTCTCCGGCTGCGGCTGGTGCTTCGGGGCAAGCATTTTCCAGCTTTTCCCTGCTTGAGGGATTCCTGATGGTCCTTCAACCACCCCTCATCCCTGTCTCTCACCTGGCAGGCAGGTGAGAAAAAAAAAAAAAAAAAAGAGAATTGCAATTTTTTGGCCTTGAAATTTGGTCCCAGGGGTGCTGCCAATGTCTTGGCTGACCCTGACCCCTTCCGTGCCTCGGTTTCCCCGTTGGTAAGACGGGGGTTGGTGAGATGGGTGGTTATTTTCCAGCGTTTCACAGGGTAGTGCTTCAGAGGGCCACGGCGGCCTCTTTCTTCGTTAGGCTGTTTTTCCTGTTTACTATGTTTTTAGCCTCAAAACCGTCCCTCGGGCTGAGCGGTTGGGTGCCTCCTGCTCCTAACTCAGAGCCGATTTCCAGGCCATCGGCTGCTCTTGTTGCAAACACCCCCAAAAGAGGGCAGGAAAATTACATTGCTAAAAAAAATAAAAGGAAAATCCCAGTGTTTCGGATGCCAGCTCTCCCGGTGTCTTCTGAGCACCCTCTCCTCCCGCCCACCCCACAACCAGTTCCATACTGGTCCCAGCAGGGAACGTTACTGGGCTGGATGGAGATGGGTGAGATGGGGCTGGGTCTGTCCTGTTCCACCAGCCGTTGGGGGGCAAAGCCCTTGGGTCTCCTGGGCTCTTCTCCAGGACGGTGGTAAAGTCTGGAGGAGTCGCAGCCGTGGCCCGCTTTGAGGGAAAACCAAACCAATTTTGCATTCTGTAATTTTACATTTTTCTTAGGCCTCCTCTAACTCTCTGGAATTAATGGCGTATTGTGGAGAAAACCGCTCGTTCTCGGGATGATGAGGCCAATGTTTGTGCTCCACACCACGGGATGGTGGGCAGAGAGGCTCTTGCTCATACCTGTTGCTGTAACAACCAAGGGCAGCCAATTTTGGTTATTTGCCCCTTAGAGGGTCGGAAACAGAAGCGTAGAGGGGTCCCACCTGTGGGGAGGAGGGGACAGGAGAGGTGACCCAAACCTGACCAACTGGGATGTTCCATCCCATCTGCCCCATGCTCAGGATAAAAGCTGAGGGATCAAAGGCTCAGGCCTGCCTTTGGCTTCTTCCTCCCTCTTTTGGCTTCTTCCTTCCTCTCTCCCTGCGATGGCCGAGGTCCAAGAAGGACCCTGTCTGTCCATCTGCCTTTGATCCCAATCTGTGTGTGCCTGACTCTGGAGCTGGAATTCAGCTCCCATCCATTGCTGAGTTCAGCCTGGGACTGCCCCAGTGCCTGCTGGTGATGGGATTGTCCTTCTGGGAGCTTGAGATGGTTTTGTATATATTGTATCCATTCCATTATTTTCTTCTTTTTTTTTTTATTTTAATATTAATTCTTTGTTAAAGTAGTTTAGTTCATTCTAAACTGCTCTATCTCCTCATCTCTTCCTCTCCTCTCTTTTTTTTTGGGGGGGGGGCAGGGGGAAAGAGCCATCTGTCAGTCCGGTTGAGGTGATTTTGGCTGAAACCACGACGAGCCACAACCCAACTCCCGTCCCCACCAAAGGGCTTCTGTCGGTGGCCTGATGGCAAAGGGGCCGTTCCCTGCGCTGAAGTGGCCACTGAAGGACCGGCGAGTCCCACGGCCGTGACCCCGGCGGGAGAATTTACCAACCGGCTCCCCAGGAAGCCTTAGGGAAAGGCGAGAGGATATCGGCAAGCTTGTTAGGAAAAGCCCGAAAAGCCCACAGCTCCGTCAAAACCCTAGGTCAGATGTTAACGTCCCGGCAATCGATTTAATCCCGACTTAACCGAGTCGTCTCACAGGAGCCAAAGCGCCTTAAGACGCGGCAGGGAACGCGGGAGCCTGGAAATAACAGCACTTGGGGCCCTTCCAGCTTTTCCCTGGCATGGAGAGGCAGGATTTCCCGGGATTTTGCCTCCTCCCTCTCCAAACGGGGCTGGGCGGTGGGACTGGAAAGGTCTTTCCCGTCAGGAAACCTCTCCTTGCTTGGGATGTAACCGTGGCCCAGCCCTGGAGGGGAGCTCCAGGGAGAGAGTGAGAAAAACCTATTTTAGCCTCCAAAGTAGCTGGTTTTGGGGGTGGGTTGTGAGGGATAATGCCACCCTCGGTGGAGTGACCATCACCCACCAGAGGGACCGAAAAGTGGAAATCCTCCAGCTTTTAAACACAGCCACAATTTTCCCTTCTCCAACAGCAGCCAAACGCTAGAAGGTTTTGGGGGGGTGGCAGTGGTGGTGTGCGGTTTTCTTTTGGGGGGATGCTTTTAGTACCACTTTCCTAAAGAAACAAGGTTCACCCAGCTGGGATCTGCTTTATCCATCCACCTCATCCTAACAAATCCAGCTGATTTCCACCCAAGTGGGGTCAGCCCCCTGCTGTGAGCCAGGATTTGGCCACGGAGAGCCTCCTGCAGCCCGGAGGCAGGTGAATCACCGAGGTTGAGCTGCCTCTGGAGGTAGTCAAAAAAAGCTGTAAATTGTTTTTTTTTTTAACAAAAAAAACAACAAAACAGAAGCAAAAAAGCTGTGAACTCAGGGTTTGGCAGGTTCAATCCTGCTGCTGAGCTCTCCCAGCCCCGACCGTACTCGTTGGCTCAAAGCAAAGTGGTTTGAGGAAGGGTTTGCTTCCCCGTGGTTTAGCCAGGAGAAGCTGTTTAATACCTTTAAATTACAGCAGCGTTTCAAGATCCCATTAAAGTCACTCCAGAAATAAATCTAAATTCCTGGCATAGCTTCTGCAAACTTCTCCCCAGTCGGTGGGGAGGCTGAGCGCCCGTCTTTCTTTTGTTTGGTTTGTGGAAGAAAAGAGAAGGGGGGGGTGGCAACAGAGCTCTGTCTCTCGACTTCTTGTTTTTCTCCCTTTTTTTTTGGGAGGGGGGGTGTGGGAGCTGCTGACTCACACATTTAGGCTGGGAGAGATCCTCGGTCACCATTTGGCTGTGGCTAAAGGGTGCTGATTCTGAGGTGGGTGACCGACATCTTACGCTTGCACATCCTTAAAGGTGGTTTTTTTTTTTTGAGGGGGGGGTGGGTTGCTGGGCCTGTGAGTAATCTGGGGGCTGGGGTCAGCCTTCTGTGTTATTGCCTCCCCCTGGGTCTTGCAGCTGGGGCTGTGTGGCTTTGCAGCTCCTTCCAGGCTGGAAGAAGCCGGGGTGGATGTGAGGAAGGGGCTCATGGCATGCCCCAAATATTCATTTCAGAGGGTTTGGAGCAGGGGGACCAGGGATGCTGTAGAACTCCCCCCTCTCTGTGCTCCGGGGAGACACACAAGGGACTCTGCTGGTGGGTAGCAGAATATTTCCAGTGGGTCGGTGGTGGTTTCTTTTCTTGTGGGTTTTTATATTTTTTTTTATTTTTTTTTTAGAAATTTAGAACTCCACAGCAGCTGTTTCTCTGCTTTCGGGTTTGCTTTGTGCTCTTTTTTTTTTTTTTTCTTTTTTTTTGCTGTGAATGCTTTGCAGATTTGCCTTATCAGGCTTCTCAGCCTGCTCCAAGCCCTCCGCTCTCCTCCCCGGCCCTATTTACCCAGGGCCCCGGCTGACGCAGCGCCCTTTCCTGGGTTTGTCACCACCCCCCCCAAGGTCCTCCGGTGATAACTTCTCATTTAAGATTAGGGATCCGGGTCTTTTCGAAAGAGTCTTTAACCTACAGTGCTCTGAAACGTGTCACTTAATAGGGGAAAGAAAAGAAAAAAAAAATATATCAAATCTCTAAATGCACCGTTTAAGGTTGACGCAAAAGCGATTTTTCTACTTTGTAATTACCCCAATAATTGATCCCAAGGTAAAAAGGTACCGTTTCGGGGGCTGGATCCCACTAGAAAGGAACGGGCTTGAAATAGGGACTCGGATGGCGTAAAAACCCGAGAACTGGCTGGTTTTAGCTGGCTTTAATGATGTCGATTCTGCTGATTTCAGTGGAGTTGTGTAGCTCTGCCGCTGCCGAGCATCTGCCCCCAAACTTACAGCTGCTGGTGGATGGCTCAGGCACTCGTGTTTCAAAGCAGCGTTTGCATCTGAATAACCCAGAAGCGACTCAAACTCCTTTCAGCTCGTGAAGCAAAGTCTTAAATCAGAGGGTTTTTAACTCTGTCTAAATTAGAACCTGGGTTTGCAAAAAGTCCTTGAACTTCGGCGCCTTTCTTAGCTTTGCAACGTGTCCTTAAAATGGTAATGAAAGGAATCTTGATTTTGATGGGAAGGTGGAAGGACTCGGGCTGGAGGAAACATGCTGCCATCACTTTTTCAAAGTAGGGGGTTGGGGGTTCACGTTTTGAAGTACAAGCTGAAAGAAATGCAAGGGAAGACGGACAGGTACTTCTCTGCCCTGTAATAGCGATGAAACACTAATTCATCCCCCTGGAATTTCTTGTTTGTGTGCTGCCATAATTTCATTTCTTTGGTGTCTGTACGAAGCTTGAGTTAGTCGAGTGCCAGAAGCCAAATACCCGTCGACTAATATCTTTTTATTAGATTTTGTGTGTGTGTGTGCGTGCGTGCCCACGCGTACATGTGAGAGAGATATCACCCTTTATAACCCACTTTATACCCTTGGAGGCTGTGAGATCTGCTCCCAAAGAATGTTTCCAGTGGCACGTTTTGAATGCTAAGCCTGGGTGTAAGGAGGTTTAAGACACGTATTTGGCTCTTGGTGGGATTTACAGGTGTCTTGTTGGAAAGGAGGGTGGGTTTTGGGGAAAAGCTGAGGTTGGTGTTTGTGCTGGAAGATTTCCTGTTGCCGTTCCCTGCCTGGAAGCTCAGGACTCGTTACAGCTCCTGAAAGTGGGGAGCAAATTGTTTCCCCCCAAACACATCCTGGAGCTTGTGGGCTGGTGGGGCTGGGAGCTGACGTGGGGATGCTTCTGAAAGCCACCTCCCTTGGCTGTGTCCTCCTGGCTTTCAGAGACACCCTGGGTTTGATCACACCGAAATCTTTTCCCCATACCCCTCGCAGAGGGGAGGATGCCGAGGAGGGGGTGTACATGGGGGGGAAGGAGGCAGCAGGACCCCTTGCAGGTCCCACCCGGGGTCTGCCGTGGGACGTAGGGGCACAGGTCCCTCTAGTTGTGCCCCCAGCAATGCCGTCGCCTGCGGCCAACCCAGCAGAGAGGGCAAAGCTCGGGCTCAGCTGGGGACTTCCCAGGCCCTCCTGCTCTGCTCGGGGAGGAGGATAAGAGCGAAGGCTCACTGCCACCTCTAGGCAAGCACCAGCATCCGCACTTGCTCTAAACTGGAGCACGGACAGACAATCCTGGGATTTGTCCCAAATCACCGCAGCCTCTGTGCCAGACCCCCCTCTCAGCTGGGGTGTGTGTGTGTGTGTGTGGAGTTACACAGCCTCCTTAAGCTTTAGTATAAATATGTTTAGCCGTTTCTTTATTCCCCGGGCAGTAATCCCTCGAACGCATTTCGAGTCACACATAGAAATAGCAGCACGGTGACTCCCGAGCCGCGGCTGACGGGGATATTGTGAGTGTGTGAGTGTGTGAGTGTGTGTGTGTGTGTGTGAGAGATCTCTGCTGAGGCCACGGTTTCCTAAGGATCTTAGAGAGCCGAGCATCCCGAGCGGCACGTTCCCGCCAGCAGGCTACGAGCCCCGGTGGCAGAGCTGGCCACCAGCCACCCCTCCAAGAGAGAGACCCGTTGCCTCCCCCGCCGGAGCCCACGGAGCCACCGGCTCCCCGAGAGACAGAGGTGGGTGAGGGTGAAGAACAGCAGGAGAGACGGGGGGAAAAGAGCCCGGATTCGGAGCCCGGGGAGGGGATGGGGGGGTGGGGAGGGAAAGGAAAGTTGGGTGAGCATTAGCTGCTGTGTTGATATTTATATATCTAACATATGGCCGGGAGCGAGCAGCGCTGATCTGATTGCAGAAGAGAGGGGGAACCGGGGAGCAGCTGTGCCAGGGGCAGGGAGGAGGATGCTCCCTCTCTCCCGAGCAGTTTTGGGGGGATAACTTGGTAGGGCTGCTTGCATTTGCTCCTGGCTGTGAGAAGGTGGGGGGGGGTGTGGGGGGAAAGCAACTTCCATGGATGAGGTTGGCTCAGCAGAGCATGTGGGGGGGGCTTCTCCAGAGCTGGGATGTCTTCTTGGCTCCCTGAGAAGGATGAGGCAGGATTAGAGGAACGTGCTCCCTATGGAGAAACCCTGGCCACAAACGTTCTTTGCTGGAGGATCGGTGCAAATGTTTGGTGTCACACAGGGAGCTGAGTGGGGGACGGGCTCCCCGGGCTGGAGAGGGTCTCACTCCACCTTCTCCACTCAGAGACCAACATCTGGCTCAGTAGATGTTCAGGAACCTCCGAGCCTTCCTCTCTCCGGCTGACTCGTGGCTACCAGCCAGAGGGAAAGGCTACCTGGGGCTCAGGAGGGTGCGTAGGACAGGCCAGCAGCTCCCTTCTCACACTGATGATTTGCTTCTGCCTTGCCTGGATTTACGGGCTCCAGCAAAATGAACATTGTCCCGTTAAGTGTTCTGCAGGGGGGGGAGGTGCTGCCGTGCCCTGGTGAGGACGTGGTCCGTGGGCGAACACAGCTCATTGGGTTGTCTTAACCTCTGGGCTAGTGGAGAGGGCTAGGGTCCAGCCAAGAGGGGGGATTGAGGGGGTGAGGTGCCCTGGAAAGCTGTGTCCTCAAGTGGTGGAGGGAGCCCCACTGACCAGCACCCCACCAGGGTGGAGTGACCCCACCAGTCAGGGTTTGGCTTCCCCAGGGAAGGAGGGCAGAGGAGCAGCAAGGTGCTGGTGGCCGGAGCTCATGTCCTTTGTCAGGGTGGCTTTGGCACTGCAGAGTCCCCCCAAACCCCACGCGAGTTCCATCACACCCAACAGCCTGGGGTGAGCCAGACCCCCAGCTCACCCCCGTCCATCTGCACCCAAAACCAAGGGGGGACTGGACTGGTTTCACTGGTAATCACCAGCCCAGCAGCACTGAGGTTGTGTTCAGAGATGGGAGCCCCGAGAGGAGAAGGGTTTGGACTTTTCTTGAGGCTGATGATGTTCCACCTGCGACTGGGTCACAGAGCCCTTCTTTGCTGGTGTCCACCTACTCACCCCTCCACGGGGCAGGTTTCCATGAGAGCAGATGTTGGGTAGCTGACTGTTAGACCAGTCCTCCTGCACCTAAACGGGCATAATTATGTCTTCATTAGCTCCAGGCAGCGCGTTACAGCTTGATGTATGGGTAGTGTGAGGAGGGTTGGGGGGGGGGAGCGTGGGGAAAGCACCCCCAGCCCCAATTCTGCTGCTGCCTTTGCCCATCCTTTTTCCTTCTCCACCTCTGCAAAGCTCCCTGTGTGCCAGGGAGGACCAGGGAGGACCAGGGAGGACCAGGGCTGCTCGCTTCCCTCTTCCTCGTGGGAAGTTTTGTAATTGTGTCTCCTGCTGTGCTGGGCTTGCTTTCCCTGCCCCCGGTGGGGCAGGGGGCCGGGGTTGAGGGGGGGGAGCTGCCCAGGGTGGTGGGTTCCCGGAGCTACTGGGCACCCACGGGCTGCGTGTGGTCACCAGGATGAAGCCACCTCTCTGTGCCCCCCCTGGGAGCTGCCTGCCGGGTCTTCGAGCAGGTGAACCTCGCGCTCCTGCCCGAGAACCCGCTCGGTTTTATATAATATTATATATCTATAATTGTGTGTTTGTCGTTGCCATGGGGACGAGCACAATCGCAGAGCCTGGAGAGCGATGTCAAGCCTCGGGCTGCACTGGGCCTTACTGGGGGCAAGCCAAGAGTCAGAAGGGGAAGTGGGGTGAAGGAGGAACCCCCCCTTTTGCTATCTCCCCGGGCTGGGCTCTGCCAGCAGAGGCCAGGGAGAGGGGCAGGGGTGTCCCAGCCCACAGCATCACCTGGGGGTGCTGGGGGGGTGGGTGCTGGGGGCACTGGTGGGATCCCAGTGGGGCTGGCGTCGGTCTGCCCTGGGCGCAGAGAAGGCAGCAGGAGGGGGCTGGCTGCTGTCGGGGAAAGAGGGGGGAACTTTTCTACAGCCCTCAGAGCAGAACCCAGCTGGGAGTGGGGGGGGGGGGGGGGGGGGGTG
>JAOTQQ010000005.1:18672197-18685937 GCA_026546715.1 Gallinago undulata
CCAAAACTGGACACAGTGCTCCAGGTGGGGTCTCACGAGTGCAGAGTAGAGGGGTAGAATCACCTCCTGAGACCTGCCCGATCTCCTTGCCTGCTCCTCTGCTGGTCTGGCTGTTTTCTGACCCTCCTTGCTCTGGGGAGCAGCTGAGAATTAGGAAAGAAAAGGCTTGAGTTTGAGGGATGGGGGGAAAAAATCCAGAACAGGCATATAGTGTCATTCTCTGTCCTCCAGCCAGTCCCCACTTGCTGCTGCAGAGTCCAAAGCTGAGGCAGGGGGAGATACTGGCCACCCATCACCCACAGGTGGGAGGGTGCAAGGGCAGGAGCAAGTCACCCTCTTGTCCATAGGATACACGCTGGTGCTCACCCTCATCTTGGAGAAATCCCTGGCTGCTTAGGGCTCCTATCACCTAGGATTTTCTTCTCTGCCCTCTTATAAGGAATGCCAAGAGGTCAGTGAATTTTGGGGACGGGGAACGACGCACACCCAGTGATAACATTGTTCCCTGGGGCCTCGCAGGCTGGAGCTGTAACCTTTGCTGCAAACTTTTGGAGGACAGGTCTGGAAAGTGCTCTGGTGGGAGAGGAGGGAGGGGGTGTAAACACTTTGGGGTTTCTCAGCTTTTCGGGGTGGGTGAGGGCCCTTTCCAGCGAGCTCAGCATCGCCCCGCTGCCCTAGGAGAGGTGTGGGTGGTGGTGGAGCCGGGCTGAAAGGCATCATCTCCTCCAGCTGTTGAGCATCTGCCCATCGGAGGGAGATGCCCGAGGGTGAGAGGGGCTCGGGCTGGGCAGTCGAGATGGGCACGATGGAAACGCAAACATCAGTGGCCACAAGGAGCCCACAAGCACCAAGATGCTGGTGACTAAATCCAGAGCAAACAACAGGGTTGTCCCCTGGCCAGGGAAGCTGGACAGCCCCCACACAACATGGTATTTCACACTGCTTTCAAAGTCTTGCTTGTCCTTACGACGTCAGCTGCAGCATCAGAGATGAGTCCTTCATAAAGGGGTGGCTTGCCCAGACACCAGGGTGGTGGTGACCTCTTTGGCAGGGGACCAGCGGAGGCGCTGGGGGATGCAGGGTCTGTGCTGGTGGGTTGCTGGGGTGAGGGGAAAGACAGATCCTGGGCAGGAAGAAGAAAGCTGGTCTTGTGGTTGGGCACCAAAGAGTCTGCAGAAGAGGGACAAGGCTGTCCCAGGGTCCCGCTGTGTCCCGTGCTGCTGGTGAAGGTGGGGTCTGGCTGGGGAAGGGATGGAGGGGCTGGAAAGGAAGGAGGAGAGGGACAGGACCTTCCCTGAAGAAGCAGATCCAAATATGTGACCTTCCCTCCACGGGTGGCCCTGGAGGAGATGTCCTGCTCTGCTGCCCCGAGCCCTGCGAGGTGGCACAGCCCGGCACGGCTGGTCCTGCTCCAGTGACCTCTGGCCAGGGCCACTTGTGGGAAGTCACCCAGCAATTAGGGCTTATGTCACCTGGGTTAATTAGCCCATGAAGAGGTGACTCCCCACTGACGTCCCCGGGTGGCATTTAACCCTTTGTGTGCAGCTACTGCTCCTCAGGGCTCAGTAATGGTAGCAGAAGGGCAACAGGGGTTAAATCCATCTGCTCGGGTTATTGGGCTTTAATTGCTTTATTCTTCATTTGCCTGAAAAGAGCTAGTCTGGGGTCAGTGGCCTTCATCACACGAGGATTAAAACGCTCAAGTGAGTTGATGCTGGGGCTGGTGTCACTGTCCTGCTCCTCAAATCCCTGTTTTTCCCATCCAGGTGCTGGAGGGAGCTCCTGGGGGGAGTGGGAGGGTGAGGGGGGGGAGCTCAGTGCTCTGTGTCTGAAGGCTGCTCTGGATGTGCTGCCTCTGGGAGACAGAGGACTGCTTTCCCTGGCACGGCACGGCACGGCACAGCACGCCGAGCCTGCAGACCTAGTACCCTCCGTTCTCTCCCCCAAAATTCAGATTTACAAAAGAAAAGGCGGCATCTGCATTTCCGCGTGCCGCTGAATGCCAGGGCAGCGCCACGGGGAGAAATGTTCTCCAGAGCCTCCAAGGAACGGGAAGGGAACGCGGAGAGGATTTGGGAGCTGAAGTTCTGGAAGGCAAGCGTGGGCGCCCGAGAAGCGGGGGTGCCATCAGGAGTCAATGAGACGTGGCTCCCCGCGCCACGCGAGGGCCGTAGAAAGTCATGCCCAGCTGCATGAGGTTCCCCCCGAGAGCAGGGAAAAACTCATCCCATGTTCTCCTCTGGATGGTTTTATGGTTTTCCATCAGCTAAAGCGGTTTGGTTGGGAACTGTTGGGAGCGGGATGGTGGGGCTGGGCTATGGGGGAGCGTTAGATTCGCCTCCTGGATCTCCCTGAAATACGGGGAGAGGAGGAGCTGGGTCGGGCTGAGGCTGTGATCCCTGAAGCCAGGCTTCAAAGCGGTTAGAGTCATTAAGGGCTTCGCTGGGACTCGGGGTAAGAGGAGCTGAATGTCCTCTTCTACCAGCTCATTTTCCTTGTGGCTGCTACTCTTCCTCCTGGAGCATCCGAACAGTCCTGGTGTGAACACGTTTCACCCCAGGCAGGGCTACACATCCCCTGCCTGGTCACCCTGATCCATCTCGGCCATCAGGTTGTTGGAGGCTCTGGAGAACACACGGGAGACACGGTCCTCAGCCGGCAGAAATCGCCACCAAGGTCCGTGCAGCTCTATGCCCGCTCGCACCACGAGGGTTTTCCTTGGGACCTGGGGAGGGTCCGAGCAAGGCTCCCAGGCAGCCCCCTCCCAAGGCTCCCCCCCGGCGCTCCCCCCGGCCCCCGCCGAGCAGATGGTGCCAATTTTCACAGGGGGAGCGGGGGAAACAAAAGCCCAGAGCGAGGGGAGGCTGCAGCCTGTCTCCCAAACGCAGCCCGGGGGGGTGACATCTGTGGGGACGGGCTGATGCGTGTGGGGGTGTGTGGCGTGCCGAGCCTCCCCTTATGCCTGCCCTACCTCACTTTCCTTTTCCCTTTTGTGTTTTTTTTGTGTGTTTTTTTTTTTTTTTCCCTCTTTCCCAGATAAAGAAGCCCGCGGACCGTTTGCGGGGATGCCGGTGAAGCGAGCGGGCTGCCTCCCCCTCCCTGCCCACTGCAGGACCAGAGCCTGACTGGAAGCTGGCATGTTGTCCCCTCCAGCCCCTGCTTGGCCACAGGATGCCCAGCCCTGCCCTCCCTGCCCCTAGCCTTGCTTTCAACCCCTGATACACCCCTGCAACTTCCCCGGGACATTGCTCTGGGAGAGAGGTGGCAGGGGACATGCTGCAGAAACCCACCCCCCGGCCGAAGCCCAGAGGAGTTTTGCAGTGAGGCCACCCCAAAAGTTGCCCCTCTCCCCCCTCTAAGGACCTCAGGCAGTGAATTTCTCTGTGCTCAGAGGGTGTCGAAGTCCCGGTCTGCGGGCTCGAAGAGGGGGGGCTGCCATGGAAGAGAATGTGTTCAGCGTGCAGCAGATCCAGCCCAACGTCATCTCGGTGAGGCTCTTCAAGCGCAAGGTGGGCGGCCTCGGCTTTCTGGTGAAGGAGCGCGTCAGCAAGCCTCCCGTCATCATCTCAGACCTGATCCGGGGAGGGGCTGCAGAGCAGAGTGGCCTCATCCAGGCTGGGGACATCATTTTAGCAGTCAATGGCAAGCCCCTGGTGGACATGAGCTATGAGACCGCGCTGGAGATACTGAGAAGCATCGCCTCCGAGACCTACGTGGTCCTCATCCTGCGAGGCCCCGAGGGCTTCACCACTCACCTGGAGACCACTTTTGCAGGTGACGGGACGCCAAAAACCATCCGTGTCACCCGGCCCCTCTGCCCGACTCCCAAGGCGGTCGACTTGTCCAACCCGAGCCCGCACGGCAAAGAGCAGCCGCTGCCCGCCGCCGACCGCACCATGGGCTCCCTGTGGACGAAAGAGATCGGGCGAGAAGTGGAGCCGATGGTCCACATTAACGGCGTCGTCACCGGCAGCAAAGGGCAGGAGGCTGGGAAGGGGAAGGAGGGTGCCTGTGGTCACCCTTGCCTCAACGGTGGCGTGGAAGACAATGAACTGCTCAAAGAAATCGAGCCCGTCCTGGATCTCCTGAAGGACAGCAGTAAGGACAGCCACAGAGACGCACCTGCCAAGGTAGAGACAAGAGATATGGAAGTCCAGGTGGACTGGTAGGTCCCTAAATACATTTTTTTTTTTACCTTTGGTGATGGGTGCTGGGTTTGGCTGCCCGAGGCGGCCGGTTTAGGTGTCAGTGGGCACCTCTCCAGAAAGGGCTGCTGTCTGCCCCAGCAGGATGGAGAGGGAGAGGAAGGGATGCCAAAAAAGGGGGGGGAAGCAGTTGATGAGAGGGCGACAAAAGGAATGAAAAATTTGGAACGGGTGGTGGAAAGACCAGGGAGAAAGATGTAAGGGTGGGAAACGGGGGGGACTGCAGAAGCAACGTGTCACAGAAAGCTGAGATACGGGGTGGAGTAGATCACGGGGTGGGCTGGGAGTTGTTTCTGCTCTGTGGTCTCCACCTAATTCATTGTGGGCTTTAAAGAAAATCCCGTGCCTCAGTTTCCCCACCTGCCAAATAAGATTTGTGGTGTTGTCTGTCCTTGCTCTTGAAATCTGCTGTGGATTTAACTGCCGGAGAGGGAGAGGGAAGGTCAGCCCCAGAGCACGGTGCTTCCCAGCAGAAATGAGTTCCAAAACCTTCCGTGCTTTGGCCAAACAGGCTCTGGCTTTGGGGAAGGGAGAGGGAACCTCCCCCCCCCAGAGTCCAGCTCCAGCTGAAGCCAAGGGGACCTGTGTGCAAGGACAGTGGGACTTGCTTTGGGTGGTCCTGTCTTCTGGGAAGGGGGGAGATGTTTCCCGCAGAGAGAAATGCCCATCCCTTGTTGAAAAGCAGCAGCAGAGCTGCCTGGGCAGCCCCTCCACCCCTTCTAAATCAAGCTAATTATTTCAATACGCATCTGCACGTCTAAGAAGGGGGGGGGGGACATAGGCATGCTTGCCCCGTGGTTTCTTGAGGAGGGTGAAGTCCCATGGGGTGGGTGGAACAGCTTCATCTCAAGGTCTCTGCTTCTGCAAGAGGCCACGTGTGTGGTGTTGCTCTCTCCATCCTCCTCGGCATTTCCCTGGGATATAGACCATCGCTCCGGAGCCAAAGCAGCTCCTGGTGGCCCTTCATGCTTTGCAAGTGTGTTGTTAGTAGCTATTTATATATTTTTTTTTTTTGGGTACCAGCTCTCTCTCCTCCTGGCCGTTTATTAGCAGCGATAGGTTGCCTGTTGCCTTTCCCCAAGCCCCCAGACACGTTTTAGTGCCGTCAAGTCGTGGCTGCCCTCGGGTATCACTGCCTGGGAAAAGCCAAGAGGCTTCTTCAGGAGGGTTGATTGAAGCCAGAGACCTCGACTCAGTGACAGAAGGATTTGTAACTTCGAGTTCCCTTCACTGCACCTTGTTCCTTAGGGGAGAAGGTGGGGGGAAAAAAATAATGGTATTTGTTTGTTTTATCCAAAACAACCAGAGATGAAAGGCAAAACTGTTGGCTGTGGACAAGTAGGATCCCTGGGGTGGGATTGCTCCCAGTCGCCCCCATCACAAGCCAACACCCACACCCTGTGTTTTCCACCTTCTTTTTTTTTATTTTTTTTTAATTTTTTTTTAGTTTCGGTTGGTTTTGCACCATTATCTCTGCTCTCTCCCAAATGGTGCTTTTTTTTCCTGCAGAGGACACAGTTACTCAAAGCCCAATAGGCTTGACTCAAGAAAGCCCAAGAGGCTTTCCCTCTTGACTGAGTCAGAGGGAAATAAAGAAACCCACTCAGCCCTGGCAGCGGGTGGTGGATGTCTCGGGGGGAATTGGTGGGACAGGGCACTCTTGGGGACATCCTTCCCTACCGTCCCCTCCCCACGCACACCACCAGGTCCCAGAACATTGCTTTTTTGTTTGGCTGCTTTCAGAAACCCTTGGGTTTGGTCTCTGCTGTGCGACAGGAGGTGATTTAACCCCCTGAGCTCCTGGGAAGGTTGAGGGCTACCTGTCCGGACTGCACATCCTTTAACCCATCACCAACCCATCCCTGGGGGAAACTAATTTAAGCAACCAAAGAATCGAGAACTTGAAGGGGTTGTGCTTGACTACAGGTCCAACAAAATGTGCTTAAAAATCCCTTCTGTCCCTTTGTTTTTGCTGAGACTGCTGCGATGGAGGTGGGGGTCATGATCTGGTGAAGCCCCCAGCGGGCACAATCCCAAGCATTGATACAAGGTACAGCTTCACCTCTCAAACTGTGTCCCCCAGTGTCCCTGTCCTGTCCCACCAGCTGCAGGTTTTCTGAAGAAATTCTGCTCTGGCTGGCGGGGAAGGATGAAAAATGTGGGTTGTTTTCTTTGAGGAGTCTCTTCTCCTCATAAAGAGATTAAACTGAAACACTTTGAATTCACTTAAACTGAAGGACCTCAAACCAGCAAGAATATTAGTGAAGTGGGTACTTCACCAAAACTCCACTCACTTTATTTTTCAATGTCCTTTAAAAAGATGATACATGAGATCTATGTACCCTGGGACTGAAAAATCCACTTTTCGTTCAAAATTAGTCTTCAAGCTTCTGCTTGATGAAAAACCACAGCCTCACTCTTGGGAGGTAGGACTCTGTACAAGTGAGGAGACCTGGGCTCGCTCGGGGAAGTGGGAAAGGAGATGATACACCACAGGGAAAGCTTGTCGAGAGCTGCTCCGCAGGCTAAAGGGCACTTCTCCTCCCACTCCCGCGACGTGCTGGAGATGATTCATCTCCTCTGCCTGGTCTCAGACAGAGCTGGGGCACGGTGAAGGTCTTCTACAGTTTGAGAGTTTTCTTGGTCTGCAGGAGAAGTGCGGAGAGGTCAGGGAGTGACGGGGAGCAAACCATGGAGACTGCCTTGATTGATGCCAAAGAAATGCCCCCAAAAATAAGCAAGTCTTATGAGATTGATGCTGCTCTCATGCTGTAGGCTATGACTTCTCCAGGCTGGGGGGGGGGAACAAACAAAGCTGGAGTTACTCAAGACAATAGTAGAGCTCTACCTAGACACCAGGAGGGGGCAAAACCTCGCTCAAGGTTGAGCTCGACACCTACAGCCTGGACCACTTGACTGTCGCTCCAGCTGGAGGTGTTGGTGTTGGGACTAGACCTGTCTGTCTCCATCTTCTCCTGGTGCTGACCTTCACTGCCTGAAGCACTTCGTCAAAGCCAGAGCGTCTCGCAGAGCTGTGACAGCTTCCCCAGGGTGAAAAAGGAATGGTACAACTTGGAGGTTATTCGTAAGGAGCCAAATGCTTCTTGTCCAAGGTGGGCTTTGCCAAAAGCGATTCCGATTACACCTGGCGCTTTGGGTTTCCAGCCCGTGTCTCTAATGTTATATTTGCCAGGAAAACTGGGAAGGTTCCACTTGGCGGGGAAAAATCAGTTCACCTCCATCCCTTGCACCCGTGGTCTGCACTCCCCGGGGGAGCTGTCCCTGCGATGACCTGCCCTTTGCTCCCTGTTGATTTCCAGCTGTAAGGTGGCCTGGGTCCGTGGTGTGTGCCCGTGCGATGGGCTGTGGCCAGGGGCCAAATGTCTGCTACTCAGCTCAGACCATCCATGGTGAAGCCACTCAGAAGACAGAGGGTAGAAGTGGGGCTCAAGGTATGATGAGAGCTGGCATTTCTGCCATGAGGCTCACCGTGGGCTAGAAAACAAAAATAGAGTTTGATTCACTCTCTGCCAGCTAACCTAGGTCTGTTTTTCCCTCTGAGCTCTAGGAAGATTGTCATGTCCCATCTTCCCCCCACCGAGTTGCCAGTATTTATTTTTCCTCTCAGGTCTATGCCATAACATGAACAGCATGATGGAAACATGGCAGTTTCGGTCCAAAAAAGCAGCATCAGCAGCCCTGAGAGGGAGAAGTGTGCTGAGAGCAGGAATTCTGTTTATGAAGGGTTTCAAGGTTTCAGGCTCCATCCTGCATTGGAACAAACCCCGTAATTTTGCAGTTCTCGAAGAGAAAATTCTCTTCCTCCTACCTCCTTCGCTGCCGCCAAAAATCTCTTTGTGTTGCTCAAAACATTTCATTTGCATTTCTGATGTCTTCATTATTCCCTACTTGGCCACAAAAACTTTCAAACCTCTGAAATGAAAAGGTTCCCTGAAACTATCCTGCGATTGCCATTCTGCAGGAGGGTGAGATGGGAAGCTTGGGCAGTGAGTAACCCCCCCCAGTCCCTCGGCGGATTCTTCCTCATCACTCTGACTGCATCAGTCTGATCCGGAGAGGCATTTTGTGCCTGCAAAATAACAAATTCCACCCAAATGTACCCCTGTGGAGCCCTCTCCGACCGGTCTCCGAAGCACCCTTCACCCACCCCTGGGCTGGTGCTGCTTCTTGCGTCCCATGGGATGGCCGTTCTCCTTCTAGGTGGTCCCAGCAGACAAACCCGTGGCCCGTGTACGAGCCCGGGATTCCCCAGCAGACCTCATCCGCGTTTGGGCTGCAGATGAGTTGCTGGGGCTGGAATCCACCGGGTGCTCTTTGGGCACAGCCGGGAAGGGATGAGCGTGGCGGTTGCAGGTTGCATCTGATGCCGGCTGAAGCTCCAACAGTGCCACTGGGAGGACTTTGGGATCATTTGGATCTGTTCCCAGGTCTTTATCTGTCAATGTCTATTCAACGGCATCTACCAACTTCGTATTTCATTGGCCTCTCTCTGAAACTGCTGTGCAGCTTCCTCAGCTCATTAGTCCCTAATCCCAGCACTGGGCACAGCCCAGCGATGCTCTGATCTTCTGATGGAGCAAGACCTTCTTCAAGCCATCTACGTGCTTGTCGGTGAGGCTTTTTTTCTTCCTCCAGTGCTGTCCAAGCTCCTATTTCTCATTTAGGAAGCAGTTTCTTGCTTTGATCATCCTGCAATCACCCGCTCCAGCCACACTGCCTCTCCAGGGAGAACATCCCATCTTCTGGAGTTATTCCCTCTGCTTCCAATGTTCCCACTTCCTTCCTGAGCTCTCTGCACCCTGCAGATCCCAGCCCCTGTCCCATCCCTGCTCCTGCAGACCCCTCTAACCCGTGCTGTCGCACCAGCCCTTGCCTTAAACTTCAAGGAAAGGAGTCTGCAGCCAGACTTTGCCAACATTGCAGATTCTGAGCTGCCCCAAGGGTGTGACAGCAAGAAGATATTAACTTCTGAGGATGGAATGCTCTCTGGCATGTGGTTTTCCATGAGGTAAGAACCATTTATCCTGGCCTCCAGCACTGGAAGGAGGAGCGATGTGCAGCCCAGCCTTGGAGCCATCCCCACAGGCACACCAGGAGAGGGGAAGAAAGGAAAATAGAATTGCAGAATCACAGAATGATAGGAGTTGGAAAGGACCTCTGGAGATCATCTAGTTCAACCTCCCTGCCAGAGCATGGCCACCCAGAGCAGGTTGCACAGGAACGTGTCCAGGTGGGTTTTGAATGTCTCCAGAGACGGAGACTCCACCACCTCCCTGGGCAGCCTGTGTTTCTCGAAGGTATTTCTCTCCTGAAGCTCAGACCAAGCGGTGGGTGCCCACATGAACTTCCCATGCAGGACCCAAGTGCCAGCGTAGGGTCTTCAGCTGCTGGGACAAGGGCCTGGAAGGAGCTCACCCTCTGAGGTCACTGCTATTGGCATCTTGGCATGAGAGCCATCATCGGGAGTGTGGACATCCATGTCCTTATTGCTTCATCCAAATCAGCCCCTGGGGAGTGCAGCAGCTAATGGTGTCTCATCTCCACCCGGGAAACCAGAGAGATCCTTCTGCCAAGCAAATTCAAAAGGAGCCAAGTGACAAACTTTCTTTTCGCTCATTTTTTTTCTTTCTCTTTTTGGAAAAGCTTTGGAAAAATTTCTCAAAGGGCTGTCTCAGCAACTTCCCTTCTGCCTCATCACTCCAAGCACTGCAACATCATCAAATTAATCAAAAGAAAACAGTGGTGCCTCTCATTTCTCCAAACAGCCAGATGCTCTTTCTGAGGTGAGGCAGCATCCTGGGTGGGGGAGGGCAGGATTCCTCTTTCTTTTTTTAAGTAACAGGTTTTTGCTTTCAGAATAAAAAACAACACCAAAAGGTGTCCCTTTCCCAAAACTGGCTCTGGATCCAAAAGATTTTGTTAGTGCAGAAATGGTGTCTAATGGGTCTGGCGGTGGGACCCAGGTCAGAAGGATCTCTGGATCCTGGATCTTGCCTTTGAGGAGGTTCAGCCAAACAAGTGCCTCCGAGGACAGATCTTCAGCATGGCTTCTAGTGCTTCAAAGACACTAAAGTGGTGAAATCCTCCTGTTCAATGCCCCGAAGCTCCCAGGTGGTTTATGATGGTGAGTCGCGAGGATTTCTCCAAAGGCTGCCACAGGAGCCCAGGGAAGCCCCCCTCTCCCTTGCTGCCACGGCACCTCCCTGGAGGTACCCAACCTTGAACCCCCAGCAGGGGACCTGCATCCTCCCCATCACCCACTGGGAACCCCTGTTCTCGGGGTTTCCTGTCCGTAAAGTGCTTTTGGAAGCTCGGGCACGGTGTTCTGGACATCCTGTCATTCCCCTTGAGCGTGTGAGTGACATCCTCGTGTGACCGTGGCAGGTCACCCCATGTCTCTGCTGGTGGCTGGGGGAGCCAAGTCAAGAGTGGAAAATAACTGACCCAAAAGACCCCGTCCCCGTCTGGAGCTCACAAACAAGGCCATTGCAAGAAATAGGCAGGAAATATTTCTAAAATGAAGCCATTGATTTTTTTTTTTAACTTTTCCCCCCCACCCCCCATCTGGGGTGAGGCCGTGGCTGCTCTGAATGGGCTTTTCTCTCCCCGTCTCTCTCCAAAAGACAGAGCCGGATACTTCTGGGCAGCCTCTGTCCGGGAGAGGTCTGCGCTGGCTGGGGGCAGGGGCAGGCACCCGCAGCCCTGCGAGGGACAAGGGACAGTCCCTCTCGCCCGACACCGAGCAAACTGCAGCACAACACCAGCCCCGGGGGCGAGAGACAGGGCCACCAGTTCAGTCTAATGGCTTTGTGATGGCCACGCTTGACTGGGCTTTTATGGCAGAGGGGAAGGGTGAGGGCAGCACAGCTCCAGGTCCTTCAGGAACAGCAATACACCACTAGTTCCTGCCCCAGCTGCCAGCAGGAGGTGGGGGGTGGAGGATTTTCTGCTGAGCATCCATCTACCAATGCCCACCCGGACCCCACTGCCCCTCAGGATGGGGCATCTCGCTGTCGGGTGGTGTTTGAGGGGAGTGAAGAGGTCCAGGTCGTCCTCCCCCTGGCACCACACAAAGTAGCCAACCACAGCGATGACTTAATTCAAGCATCTGGTCTTCTTTTTCTGTGCCGTTGGCACAGGCGCCAACGTTTATGGCTTTGCTGGTGTGTAGACAACGAGATTGTGCCTCCAGCCTCCCGGCCAAGACCTCTGGCTGACAGATTCCTCTCCTCGTGCCGGCAGACCTCCCTTCAGACGGGCTTGCAAGCACCCTCCTGGAAGCGGTGGATCACGCCAGGCACCTGCAGCGAGTGCTCCATGTCAGTTCCGAGGCGCCTGTGGGATATCTGGCACGCTGGGCTCTGTCTCTCCGAGCTTCTCCTCTCTCCATCGAGGCAACGTCTGCGCCCCTGGAGAGACACTGTGGTCCCTCAGCAGCCAAGCCCCAGGTTCCAGTGAAGCCCAGGGATTTCTCCCATTGCCTCATGGATTTAGTGCTCGCGTCTCAATTTTGGGCCAGTTGTGGGGAGCAGCGCGTCGGGGCTCATCAGCTACAGGAGATGGCTTGTGTTTGCTCATCGTTTCACACGCTCAGCGGCTCTGCGTTGACCTGCCTCCACCCTCCCTGATGTAATGAGGCTCAGGTCAAGAGGGCAGGGATGCTCAGCCGTGGAAATGAGTATTCTCCGAGAGGTTTAACAGCTGGTCTTGTCTTAGAGGAAGAGCTAGGTTTGCTGGATGGTTCATCTTGCTAACTCTCTGCCTTGCTGCTGGGAATTCTCTAGGTGAATCCTCTGCAGGTGTCAAGGGACCCTGAGCTTCCCCTGTAGGTGGGCTGGTAGAGGTGGCAGGGTGGGCCCTGTGTGGTTGATGGTTGTCCCCCAGCCCTGGGACCTCTCCGGCTGCCGAGCAGCCCCACCACCACATGTAGCAGAGAGTCTGGACCTGTTGTCTTTGGCCGCAGCGGTGCAGTGGGGGAGGGTGGGGTTTTCTTGTGTTTTATCTGATTGAAACCCTTTCACGTACTGGTGGGAGCCAAGCCACAAACCAACAGCTTTCTTTTCCCAGGGTCAGGGCGTACAAAAGCTGGGAAGAACTGCCCCTATGGCAGCCGTACCTCCTCGCTTCCACCGAGCTGGCTGCTTTCACCCTAAGGTAGCCAAGGTCTGGGAGGTGTCCAGGAGCCTGGTGTCACATTTTGGCAGCTGAACGTTGCTCTGTAGAGGCAGAAAAACTACAGAAAACTTAGAGCACAGGGAGATCATCTTTAAGTGAAGTATTTTCCATAAGGGTAGGAGCTGGGGGGCAAGGAGGATTGTGAAACTGAATTTGTTTGTGTGTAAGCATCTTCCCGAGACAGTGTTGAGAGCACTGTGTTGGTGTGAGTTATGCCCCGAGAGCGAGTGTCCTACTTTGGTCGGTGCCCAAAGCCCACCATCCTTAATGGGAAGGCTCATTATTGACTTCAGTGGGCATCTGGAAGACTTTTAAGGGCTGACGGCGGGAGCAGAACGGTTGCCAGGGCACATTACCTCGACGGTCTGTCGAGCGAAGGCGAAGGCTGCCAGTCCTGGCCCGTGGTCCTGCGCAGCTCAACCCATGGGCTTCCTTCCCACCCGTGGCCTCCCCGTGGTGGTCAGGGCATGTGCCACAGCCTGCCTTCTCTGAATGGCACCTCTCGAAGCCCCATTTGTTTTTCTCCCTCATGAGGGATCGTATGGCAGTGGTTTTCCATCGTGGCTTCACTGACACCCCGGTCTATGTCCCCCCGGGCAAAATGTGTGTGAACCAAGAGCTACACCAGCCTTACCACACAGGCTGGAGCAGTGGCACTGGGGACATCCTCAGCCTTCCAACCTCCCCAGCTCCGTGGAGGCAACCCATCAGTTTGCCTGAGTAAAATTGCTTGAACTCGCTGGCATTTGCAGCATCCGTAAAGGTCAGGAAAGAGGAGAGAGATCTGTCTCTCCCTCCTGGGAGCCACCTTTTTTTTTTTTCCTCTCCTCTGCTCATAAACACCAAGCTGCTCTGCAGACCGGGCTGGTTTTGCTGTGAGGTTTGGCAATGAGGTTTTTCTATGGGCTCCTGCAGCTGGAAGTGTGTGGGGCTCTCCTTTCCCCAGCTCCACGCTTGTTTTTGTAGGGCCCCAGCTTGGTTTTTGGGGTGCAGAGGGTCTGGCATGTAGCCCTGCCAGAGCCAGTGTCGGGGCAGGGCTTTCCTGTCGATGTGCAGGCACAGTGCTGCCCCACACACGGCCAAATTTAGGTTGTATTTGGGTCGTCTTCGCATTGTATTTGCACTCGTGAGACCCCACCTGGAGCACTGTGTCCAGCTCTGGAGTCAACACAGGAGGGACATGGACCTGTTGGAACAGGCCACGAGGAGGATCAGAGGGCTGGAGCACCTCTGCTATGAGGACAGGCTGAGAGAGCTGGGGGTGTTCAGCCTGGAGAAGAGAAGGCTCCGGGGAGACCTCAGAGCAGCCTCCCAATATCTGAAGGGGCTCCAGGAGAGC
>JAOTQQ010000005.1:18691512-18705272 GCA_026546715.1 Gallinago undulata
TGCTGGCAACACTTCTTTGGATGCAGCCCAGGATGGGGTTGGCCTTCTGGGCTGCAAGTGCCCACTGCCTGCTCATGACCAGCTTCTCATCCACCAGCACCCCCAAGTCCCTTTCCTCAGGGCTGCTTTCTAACCCCTCATCCCCCAGTCCGTACTGATACCGAGGATTGTTCAGTCCCAGGGGCAGAACCCTGCACTGGCTCCCGTTGAACCTCATGACGTTTCCTTGAGCCCACCTCTCCAGCCTGTCCAGGTCCCTCTGGATGACATCTCATCACCCTCAGGTGTATCGACAACACCACACAGCTTGGTGTCATCTGCAAACTTGCTGATGTTGTTCTCAATCCCTCTGTCTGTGTCTTTGATAAAAATGTTAAAGACTCCAGGTCCCAGCCCGGACCCTTGAGGGACACCCCTTGTCACTGCATCTCAGCGGGTTTTGACAGGACGCTCTAGCGTGGGACCCCTTGGAACCCGCAGCAACACCGTGGTGGTTGCAGTGATGGAGTTATGCTCTACTGTAAGATCTGATTCCCAGAGGAAATGTCTCTTCTTTCCAGGGCCACTGTGGATCTCGCTGTCCCATGGTACACCGGCAGACACTGATCGCTCTCCGAGTCTTTTAAGTGCTCGGGGCAAATAAGGGTCACGGTAGAAATACTAGACAATATTTGTGAAAAACATGTGCAAACACAAGCCCTTGCAGCCAGCTCTTCTCCTTACAAGCTCTCTGCCAGCTGAGGCTCTTCCTCGTGCTGGCATCTAACCCAAGATGTGCTGGATGAGCGGAGATTCAGGGAGGGCTGGAGACGCGGAGCTGGGACTGAAATAATCCAACTATGCATAATTCAGCAGTCCCCCCCTTGCATAATTTATCCCTCCTTATTCCCACGATCTTCCAGCCTGGATATCAAAGGAGATGTGCCTTTGGCTTGCTCAGAGGACAGATCGGCTTCCAGCTCTGTCGCGCGGTGCTCATATTAATGAGGCAGAGCTTGGCAGGTGTAAAACCTGAGCGGGAGGTGCTCCTCAAAAAGAAACATCTAATGTATTTTAGAGAGGTAAGTCTTCCACTGGGAAACTTGAACTTAACGGTCCCCTACGTCGCTTCTGTCTGTGTTTTTTCATTCCTCTTCTACAGGTCTGGCTGCTCTGTAAACAGAGGTGACTTCTCGGTTGCATTGAGAGTTGGTTGCTCCGTTGTAGGAGCCCAAATTCTGCCAGGATTTGGATCATACACCTTGTCTCACTATATTATCACTAGGATTTAAGCACAGGCATCCACTAATATGAGATGCTGCCTGTTGTTGTGGCCTTTTTCCTGTGTCTCGTTGATGAATACTGACCTTGTGCCTGGTCTTCACTGTTGTCCAGCCACCACCCTCCGGGCAGCAGTCCCCAACGAAGAGCACAGTGAATGGAAGCCCTTCCAAATGCCCACGGTTTGTCAAAATCAAGAACTGGGAGACAGGCTCCGTGCTTCATGATACCCTGCATCTCAAGACGGCGATGGTGAGTTGATAGGACTGGCCAAAAGCTGTCTGGGCACAATGGAGTGGATGACAGTGGCTTTACCTGGAAATGCAGAACTAGAAGAATTCAGGCCAGTCTTCTTGTCTCTGGTAGTGTCTGAATTTCGAACCTCTGGTGTTGGATGAGAGGAAAGCCCACCTGGGATAAATCAGGAAAAGTGTATGACTTTATGCCAAGCTGGGGCAAGAATCTAGTGAGCCCTCACTGTCCGTATCAGGTGGGACAAGAGATGACTGCACATGTTCAAGTTGTCTCACACAATGTTACCTATAGATATGAAAACAATTAAGTTGGAAATATCCCTCTTGGTGAAAGATGCCACCAACTTCTACACAGCTAGTTGTTGACTTCCCCCACCCCAGCTCGTGTACACTAAAGTGCCACAGTAACCCAAGGCACTCTTGTCTCCTTCTGTCTCACCAGGCCACTGCGTGCACCGAGCAGATCTGCATGGGCTCAGTGATGACCCCTAGCCAGCACGTCCGCAAGACAGAAGATATCAGGACAAAAGAGGAGGTGCTCCTGCTGGCTAAGGACTTCATTGACCAGTACTATTCCTCCATAAAGAGGTAAGTGTTAGCTGGAAAATGGTGTAGGTCCTGGCTGCTCCTTGTGCTGAGATGTCACATTTGATCTGATCTTGTAAATCAAAGCAGGAGGAGAGTGTGGTGCTCCACATTCAGCTGCTTCTTCAGGGGTGTGTCATCCCTAGCACTTGTTGTCTGCCCCTGCCCATATTACTGACCTCTCACACGTGCACTTGGTCATCTGTCACCTGAAAGCACACACGTGTGCGTGTATGTGTGCACATGGGAATGAGCTCGTGCCCAGGTGGAGAGCAGCAGGATGCCCTGCACTTCACCCAGGTTGGTGACCGCCATGTCCTCCCTTTTCCCCACACACGCAGATCTGGCTCCAAAGCCCACATGGAAAGGCTGGAGGAAGTGACCAAGGAGATTGAGGCCACTGACACCTACCAGCTGCGGGACACGGAGCTGATCTACGGAGCCAAGCACGCCTGGAGAAACGCGGCCCGCTGCGTGGGCAGGATTCAGTGGTCCAAGCTGCAGGTGAGCACCCGCACGGCTGGGACACACGGGAGTTTTGGAGGGGGAAATCCTGCTCTTCAAACACATGGGGAAGCGCAGCATGGGTACAGTTTGTGTTCAGCACACAGCAGCCACGTTCTCCATGACAGCTTTGGGGATGGACAGGCTGGGAAGTCAGCAGGAGCTGAAAAAACATCTGTGGGGCAAGTGTAGCCAAGGTGTCTGTGCCTGAAACAGGGCCAGCTGGAAGCTGGCACTCTGGAGAAGTTTTTCCAAACCCAGAAACTGCTCCAACACCTTACATGCTGTCTCCAAAACTATTCCTCTGCCCGGAGAGAGGCAGCAGGACACACTCATCCTTGGTACAGAGATACTATGGCAGGAGAAGGTCTGGCTCGGTGCCCTGTTGAGTAGCTGGAAGTGTAGGGTAGGATCTGAATTAGCGATCTCTAGTGGAATCCCTTGGTACAAAGATGATGTCTCCCTCTGTAACCTGGAGCACAGGCTGGGGCTGAGCAATTCTTGTGGCTGCTTCACAGAGGGTATAGGCACTGCCTAGGGCCAGGAGGCTGGGCCTCCACTCCTAGCTCAGCCTTCAGCTCTTCTCTTCCGCTGTTTCTTTTGGTTCATCTGAACCTTGGGAGGAGCTGTCCCTGCAAGAAGTTGTCTTCAAGCCTCCTGTTGACCCTCTTTCCTGGTTTCCCCATTCTTTTGTAGATGCCTTACCCCTGGAAACATTCAAGGTCAGGTGGGACAAGGCTCTGAGCAACCTGATCTAGTTGAAGATCTCCCTGCTGATTGTGGAAGGGTTGGTCTAGATGGCCCCTTCCAACCCAAACCGGGCTATGATTCTATGAGTCCCCAACCTTTCAGTGCCTCTCAGGCCTGACTGATACCTGTCCTATTTCAGCTTTGAGTCTTGATCTACAACAAAGAGCAGAAACCAAAGCTGTTGGTGAATAAACCAGGAACAGAAGCAGGTTGAAAGCACTGGATTGAGGAGGTTTTTGCCTGAGCAGCAGATGACTCACCTCTCCAAAGCAGAAAGGGCAGCTGGATTAGACATCCACATGTTGTAAAGGCAGGGAACACATAATTATGGAGCGTTACATACCTATCAAGTATGTAAAGGCTTTCTAGGGTTTTCCCTGTGCTGTGTTTCTTCTGCTTGTCTCTGCCCTGGGAGTTGGAGCACCCTGTAGCATCACCACCATTGCTTCCACTGTTTCAGGTGTTTGATGCCCGTGACTGCACCACAGCCCATGGGATGTTCAATTATATCTGCAACCACATCAAATACGCCACCAACAAAGGGAATCTCAGGTGAGCCACCACCAGGAGGTCACTAGGGTTTATAACCCAAAGCCTTTGGATGTGTGTCAGCCCAGCTCTGGGCCCTGCTAACATTGTCTCCTTCAGCAGCTGCTGTGCAATAGAATGGTTGTAGCCAGCACCTGAACTGGGGAGCATTACAGGGAGCTTGAGCAACCTCCTCTAGTGGGAGGTGGGTTGGAACTCGATGATCTTCAAGGTCCCTTCCAACTCTAACCATTCTATGATTCTATGATATCAGGGGGAGGTGTCCTGCTGGCCCAAGTGTATCTCTTGCTCTTTGTGGGGCCTCTAACGGCAGGTTTTCCAATTATTTCTCCTTTCCTATATTCTGCATCAAAAGTAGATCATGGGGCTGCTCTCCAGATCTATCTGAAACCCCACATTAGCAGCCAGCTTCTGCCTGGAGCTGAGTGGCTGGAAACACCCCAAATACCAGAGCTGGAGTTTCTTGGTGAAGGAAACATAATAAATGTCTGGGGCTCGTCCAGAGCAGAAAGCAGAGGTGGTGCAGGGGTTGGTGGCAGGCAGAGGCAGCACCTTTGCCGTTCCTCTGATGACCCCCATCCCGTGCCTTGGCGACGTCCTCGGCATTCACCGGGGCTCCTCTTCCTTCCAGATCCGCTATAACCATCTTCCCGCAGCGGACGGACAGCAAGCACGACTTCCGCATCTGGAACGCCCAGCTCATCCGCTACGCCGGCTACAAGCAGCCTGACGGCACCATCCTGGGAGACCCCGCAAACGTGGAGCTGACGGAGGTACCGGCTGGAGCCATCCCTCCCGGCCACCATGGGCACGGGGCTGGTGGGGACGTTGCAGAAGCTCTGACCGCCCCGGGTGTGAGGAGGGGGCTGGGTCAGGCAGGGTTTATCGCACCGTGAAGCTGGATTTGTCTCACCCTTGGATGCTCTCCTGGGAATAAGAGTGGTTTCCACACGTGCAGGGGTTGGCCATAGCTGCACCAAAAGAGTCTTACCTCCTTTTGCTTTTGCTGAGAAAGGGTCACTTAGTGGTGCTGAGGGACCTGTTGCAGGAGGACATGTGAGCCCACTGCTGACCTGGGCCAGTGGGAATCACAAATTCCTACCTGGAGTAAGACCTGGAGTTTTAGGCTCCTTTTCAGCCCAAATCCCCCTTATGTGGCCGCGGGTTGGCTGCGACAGGCAACCTCGTGTTGGAGCTGCCTTGGGTGGAGGTTATTACTTGTCCATAAGAGCTGAGCAGAGATGCTGTTAGGAGACACTGCTCAGTGCCTAAAGAGCAGGTGATCTTCTGGGACTTCTCAACCCCACCTTTGCTTCGCCTGTAGATCTGCATTCAGCAAGGCTGGAAGGCACCGCACGGGCGCTTCGATATCCTGCCTCTGCTCCTCCAAGCCAACGGCAATGATCCAGAGCTCTTCGAAATCCCCCCCGAGCTTGTGCTGGAAGTGCCCATCAGGCACCCCAAGTAAGTCAGAGTAAGCCCCGAAACTGCTTGAGGGCATCAGCAGGACTCAGGAACTCTGGTTTCATCCTAAACCACCTTGTGTGCTTGGCCTTTTCTTGCCATGGCTTGGGTTCTTTACCCATAGCCCTCTTCCAGATCTTCCCTCCACTCTAATGTAAAGCTGGCAGAGCCTGGAGGTGGAAAGCAAGTTGTGTCCTTGTCTCAAGGCTGGTTTCCCTTTCCTTGAAGTCTCCCAGGACTTACACCACTCTGAAATGTTCCTGATACATCACTTTCTCCCCATAAGCAACCCCTAAGGGAGATTATTGCCTCCAGGAACCGTCCTGCTTGCATGTCCTTCAGCCTGGCGGCTGGTAGCAAAGTAACCTCCTCCCTTCCCCTGCCTGCACTGGGCAGGGGAGGTCTCACTGGTTGCCTGACCCTGTTGTATCCCGGCAGGTTTGAGTGGTTTAAGGACCTGGGCCTGAAGTGGTATGGTTTGCCAGCAGTTTCCAACATGCTCCTCGAGATCGGTGGATTGGAGTTTTCCGCCTGCCCCTTCAGCGGCTGGTACATGGGCACGGAGATTGGGGTCCGGGACTATTGTGACAACTCTCGCTACAACATACTGGAGGTAATTCCCCCTCCTTGAGGAGGCTAGGTGCTCCTTGGGAGCAGGCAAGACACTGGAAGAACGTTGCCTTGAGTGGGAGAGCACAGAAGCTCCAAGTCTCCCTTAGGTAGGGCAGTTACATTCTCCTGGACCCACACAGCCAAAGGTTTAATGGGATGGAAAGTGGTTTTGTGTCCTGTGGGGCCAGCTGGTATCTAACACAGTGAGCATGATGCTTGTTGAGCTCCCCATAGACTTCTCAAAGCATTTGATGGATCAGGAGGCACCTGGTCATGTGCTTGATTGAGGTCAAGTGCAAAGGTGTAGTGGTCTGAGAAGGTGCTGAGGCACTTGGTGACTCCCCAGGGACGTGCCTGCTCATGGGGACCCTCCAGCAGGCTCCTCTGGAGGACTCTGCCATGGCTTGAGGCTTTCTACACTGGGGACAGAATGAGTCAGAGACAAAGCCAAGCCATGAGGAAGTGCTGGTGCAGGGGAACTGCACCCACCAAGGGTGACTCCTCGGCCCTTCCATGGGGCACACTGTGTTACTTGGAGGGGCTGCAGAGGTCTGTTCCTCCCAGCATATGGATCACCACCATCTCCTGCTGTCTCACGGGCCCACCCATTTCCTCTCCCCCCACAAAGAACAAATGGCCTTGATGGCCCTTTTCAGGAGCATTTAGTCATCTTCCTGTGCCGGGGGGGAAGGAGGGAGGCCAGACTGTCATGGAGAGGAAAAGGGTGGACCATAACTTCTCAGAGGAGAAGCCCTTTGTTGCAATTGTGCTGCCTTGCCCTGCAGGTGCCTTGTGTGAGCCTCCTCTGGGTTCTTCCTCTGGGTTCCTCTCCCCAAGTGGGGGTCTCCAGTCCATGGCTCTTGGCCATTAAAAGCATTCACCTTCTACCATGTTTTGTTACAGCAAGTGGCCAAGAAAATGAATCTGGATATGAGGAAAACCTCCTCACTGTGGAAGGACCAGGCCCTGGTGGAGATCAATATTGCTGTGCTGTACAGCTTCCAGGTACAGCAGGACTCTGTTGTGTTTGAGTCAGGCTTGAGGGACACAAGCACTGGATGGGACAAGGATGGAGAGGCATCTGCCCAAGGACAATGGCAGCAGCTGATACACTCAGCTGAAGCTGTGCTGTGCCTTCCTAGTTTTGGGCTGTTCCAGGAGCCTGCATTGAAATTTAATAATCTTTGTGCCCTGGATGTGGCAAAGACATCACTACCAGCATCTGAGCTCTGCCCATCCAGAGGGATTTCCCCCAAGGGGGCAAGATTGAGCTCTTCTATCCCATCAATGAGGCAAGAGTTGGCCCAGGTTTTCCTCCTACTTGAGGAAAGGTTGAGTAGCAAAACTAGTCCTTGGCAACCCAACTTGAGAGGGTGGAAGTCCTTCCCAGAGCTAGATCAGGACTTCTCTTTGAGTTGTGCAAGCCACGAGAGAGTTCCCCAAGGGGCTGAGCTATCTTGGTCTTTGTTTGGCCCATGACAAACAACAGGAGGAACAACCACCCCATAGTGCATCTACTCAGGAAGGACAAAGGCAGCTTCTCAGCCCTGGAAAAAGACATTGCTCAGTGACTGTGCTCCTTGGGAAGACTAAGGTCAGCAGCCACCTCATGTCATCTCCAAAGGGACAGTCCTGTAAGACCATGGGAGTGAGGCATATTTGGGTCAACACAGCTGAAAATGTAAAATTTTGGCTTTCGCCTTCTGGGGGGTATTAACCCACAGTTGTTGGCTCTGCTCTCTTCTCCCTCCAACAGAGCGACAAGGTGACCATTGTGGATCACCACTCAGCCACTGAGTCCTTCATCAAGCACATGGAGAACGAGTACCGATGCCGTGGAGGCTGTCCTGCTGACTGGGTGTGGATTGTCCCGCCGATGTCTGGCAGCATCACCCCAGTTTTCCACCAGGAAATGCTCAACTACCGTCTCACACCCTCCTTTGAGTACCAGGTACTGTCTGCACCTCACCTTCCACCCACGTTGCATGCCCAAAGCTACAGCCAAGAGCAGGGTGGGATCTGGAGCTCCGAAGATGCAGGAAGGAGAGGGAGGGACACCATCTAATCCCTTCAACAAGCTGTCCCTTGTGGCAATTAAGTCCATGAACAAGTTCATGGACTTCATAATTCCCTCTAATGTTCATGACTCCACCCTGAAGTTCATGATTACCTCTAATGCGGTGTAATGACCCCCTGCATGTTCCACCTTTTCCCAGGGCAATGGCTTTTTGCCCCACCATGGGGACATGGGAACGTGCTGAGGCCCCAACTTTTACCCTTGGAAGTGGAACTAAGCAGAGCTCCTCCCTTTGGAAGTGCCTAATTTTGATAGCTAGATGTGGAAATGGCCTGGTGGCCACCGTACGCCTCCTCCCCGCAGCCTGCAGGGTGGAGTGGATGGCTCCTGCCAGCTTGGAGAGCCAACAGTTGGATGGCAGGGCAGGGGTTCCTCCCCAGCAGGCCCGGCAGTGGGCTGAAACGGCGATGCTGGAGTATTTAACGCTTCAGACTGTGGGAAAAAGGGCCCTAAGCAGACACATCCTCATTAGCCAACCATCCCTGCTCCGGTGGTTTTCACACAATGTGACCTTTAGTCAAGAGCCCTTAAGGAACAATCGCAACCCCGGAGCAGTCTGTTCGTTTCTATAACCAATCCAGCAGGAACCCCGATGGTTCCTGGCCCTGATTACAGACAGCCGCCTGCGAGGGACCTGAATTAGCTTCTGCGCGCTCCTTCCTCGCTCCAGCTGCCTCCCTTTCCCAAAGGGCTTCTCAGGAATAAAACAAACCTGTGGGCTGAGGAGGAGGAAGGTTGTGTTTCCATCACTCCTCCCCTTCTGGCCATGCTTGCTTTTCTAAATGCTCATGGTCTTATTAATGCCCTTCTCAAGAGGTGAGAAGGCATTTGGCCAGATGGTTGTTATAAGCCAGCGTGGTTTAATCCTACTGTGATTTTTCTGTGCGTGCTCCATTGCCCAGCTGCCCCTAAGAAATCCACAGGGTTCCAAGGATCAGGGACCTACACAAGAGATTGAGAGCTGGGCAGAGGACAGCTAGCCCTCCCCACAGTGACCAGAGGAATTCAGTGCTCAGAACTGTGGACACAGCACTTTCCAGAAGCTCTGTGCCCATCCACCACTGCTGCTCTTCTCTCTCCTAGCCGGACCCCTGGAACACCCACGTCTGGAAAGGGGTCAATGGGACGCCTACCAAGAAGAGGGCCATTGGCTTTAAGAAGTTAGCAAAGTAAGTGCCAGCGGGCTCTGAAAAGTGCTTGGGGCTGCTCCTGATTTTGGGTGGTTCTGTTCGCTGAGCTGTTCTGTGGCCGCTACCCTACGGGTGTGTGCAAACTGATGGGTTGTGAGCATGGATCTCAGGTCTCTGAAGGCTTTAGCTGCCAAGAGCAACATGTGGTGAAACATGTGGTGTCCTTTGGACACCCCGTTCGACCACCAAGAGGTGTGTGACCAGGTGAATACTGGATATTGTGAATATTCTCTTTTCCCAAGCTGTTTCATTCTCCAGTAAGATTGTCTTCAATGCCAAGGATGCCTCACTTCTTGGTGTTATATTCCCTGTTTCTCCTGAATAGCGTCCTGAGGCAGAGAGATCACCCATCACTGTTCAGGGTCATGCTGGCACGAGCGAGGTGAAACTTGTGTCCATATTTCTCTTTTTCTCCCCGATTCTTTAGCTCCCTGAGGAGCACGTGTCTCCAGCACATGGCTAAACCTCTGAACACCCACTTTGCAAAGGAAGGAGGGGAGATAGGAGTGAGGAACCTCCCTACAGGCAGCAGATGGATCAGGGCCGAGCTGAGGTTTGCACTTCATGGCCAGTTGACCCCGAGTAACGGGCCATGTGAGTCCTTTTTCCCTGCCAAAGCTCCTAGTCAGCAGAGGTGTAGGAAAGAAGGGTAATTTGGACCCTTTGGCTGCTCCTGGACTGAATTCCTCCCCCGTGGGCCATTGGCAGGGAGGTTCTTGTAGGAGCTGCTGGCTCCGTGGCAGCAGAGCACTGGACCAAGACTGGGGAGGGCTGGGTCTGCCCCAGGATCTGTGGCCAGGCTGCCAGGTGGCCTCGTGCTGCTCACAGCATCTCCCCATGCTTGAGTCTCCCTGAAGGTCTCCATAAAGGTGACCAGCAGCTGATGAATGTGCTCCTCAGGCAGTGTCTGGGTCTGGGCTCCAGCCCAGGGCTGGTGGAGACCACGGGAAGATTAATTGAGCCATTGAGTTAGAAGAAACAATGCCTTCATTTCTCTCTCTCTCTCTCTGTGTGATTGATAAATGATTTTATAAAAATGTGAGCGTGGCAGGTAATTTAAAAAAAAAATAAAAAATAATAACTGTTCCCAACAAATGTTCCCAATTGTTCTCCATTGTTCCCAACGTAGGAGGGAGAAATTATTTCCGTAATTCTCCATTAATCCTGCCTGGATCTGAGCTGAACAAGTGGTGGACCAAGCCCAGAGGTCCCCAGAGCTGCCCCTGGCACAGGTTGCAGGGTGATTTTGACGCCTGGTGGGACGGGCTGTGCCTGTTCTGGCCAAATCAGAGCTTTCAAACCTGCGGTCCCTGCCCGTCCTGCCCTTTCCCTCCCCCTGTGTAAGCCCTGGGGCCAGAGGACACCACCATCATGGGAAAGTGCAAGGGCAACTTTAATAGGCAGAGCTACGCTGAGGAGGGATTGTATCGCAGCAAATATAAATGCTCCTGAGGCTGACTTCAACGTGGGAAGGCAGGACATCCCAGCCTGGTGGGGTTTCTACCTCCTCTTTCCTCCTTTCCTCCCTGTTTTTTTTTTTTTTTCCCAATGGATTTTCCAAACCTAGAGCATTTCTCCCCTCCTTGGCAGGAAGGGCAGGGCAAAGCTGGGCTTCTCTTTGGGCTTCTCTTTGGGCTTCTCTTCTCCTGCCAGTGTAACCAGTCCAGCTGCAATCTCCATTCCCCACCGGGGATGCAGGAGTCCTGCTGAACTTGATCACCCGGGGCAGGGGCTGATCACCCTGTGGAAGTGAATCAAGCAGCCCTTATTCTTGTCACCAAGATGCTTTGTGCTCCCTCAGTGCCCCCCCCCCCCAAAACTGACTCTTCCTTATTGGAACCCACCAGGCTCAATCCAGACCTGCCTTTCTGGTGGTCCCATTTAAAGGCTCGATGGTCCATTTAGAGAAAGCGAAGATATTCTGCGCTTAGGAAAGATAATGTTGATGTCCAAATTCTGTGATTATGAATGGTCTTAAAATAATAAACTGGACACACTGGGCAACCCAAAACTGGCTGATGACAACCTCCCTTGCCTCCCATCGCTGTGCTCCCACCGATGCCAACCCACCCAGCAGCGTTAGTGTAGATAAGGAGCCAGTGTCTCTGGTGCTGCATCACCTTGGCCAGGATTCGAGAGGCTGGTGACCTCTCGGGGCCCCTCTGCCCTGCTGTCAGAGCTGAGCCGGTGGGGAAAACTGGAGGAAATGCATCCAGACACAACTGCAGCCACGGGAGGCAGACACAGCCCTGCGAATGCTCAGAGAGATGTGCCTCAGCCTCAGGAGGGCTGCTCCTCTGGGTAAAGTTCATAGTACCGCTGGAGTGCAAATCAAAGGGACTACAGACAGCCTTGCCTGACCTTCTCGGTGTCTCGGGGCTTTGTGTGTGATGTGTGGAGACCAGGTGCTTCTGCTCCGCTAGGACACCTCCTGTAGAAAGACAGCCAGATAGGATTTAAAGACACAAAGAAATGGAGAAGGCACTGTTCCTCCCATAACGTGGGCTCTGGTTGGTCTCCAGCTTTTACTTTGAGGTTATCTGGTTGGCTCTTTCAGCAAACTGCTGCCTCTGATTCTTCTTCTTCTTCTTCTTCTTCTTCTTCTTCTTCTTCTTCTTCTTCTTCTTCTTCTTCTTCTTCTTCTTCTTCCCCTTCTTCTTCTTCTACTTCTTCCCCTTCTTCTTTTTCCTCTTCTTCTTCTTATTATTTTGATTATCATTATTCTCCATCCCTGCAGAAAGACCACCTCCAAACCTCATTTAGCATTTTTTTCCTTATATCCATTCAGGTATTTCAGCTGCCCCATCCAGCCTTCCTCTCTGACAAGCCAAGACCAACACACTCTTCCACAGTTTCCCTGTTTGGCCTATAACAGGAAAAAAAAAAAAAAAAAAAAAAAGACAAAGTGATGCTGCAAGCTTTTAAGGCAGTCTTTTAATCAATAATAAATAAAATGGTGTGAATAGCCCAGGCTGGAGGCACTGACAAGGAAGCAAGCTTTCTTACTGCTATTTATTCTTGCTTCCTAGGGCTGTGAAGTTCTCAGCCAAGCTGATGGGACAGGCCATGGCCAAGAGGGTCAAAGCGACCATCCTGTATGCCACCGAAACAGGGAAGTCGCAGGTCTATGCAAAAACTCTATGCGAGATCTTCAAGCACGCTTTCGATGCCAAGGTATTGTACTAGCTCCCAGCCCCTGCATGTGTGCAGTTGGTGGCTCAAGGAAACACCTGGAATACTGTTGGAAAATACATGGCTTAACACATGTGGAGCTTCCAAGCTGCCAAAGGTCTTCAGAAACTCCCAGAATGTGACTGTGCGGGTCTGGATTGAAACCTGCATGTGAATAGCATTTCCAGCTAATGCTCCTGCAGGCATTGTGGCATACCTGTGTCTTCTGCCCTCGGGGAGTAGCCTGATGGTTTGTCCATCAGGCTTAAGGCTCTTATTCTCATCCTTCCTGTGTGGAGATCATAGAATCACAGGAGGGTTTGGGTTGGAAGGGGTCTTAAAGCCTCCCCAGTGCCACCTGGGCTGCCCTGGGCAGGGGCACCTCCCACCACACCAGGTTGCGCCAAGCCGCCCCCAACCTGCCCTTGAACCCCTCCAGGGATGGGGCAGCCACAGCTTCTCTGGCCAGCCTGGGCCAGGCTCTCACCACCCTCACACCAAAGAAGTTCTTCCCCACATCTCAGCTCCATCTCCCCTCTTTCAGTGTCAAACCCTTCCCCCTCAAACTAGGGCTCCCCTCCCTGATCCAGAGTCCCTCCCCAGCTTTCCTGGAGCCCCTTTAGGAACTGGAAGGGGCTCTGAGGTTTCCCTGGAGCCTTCTTCAGGCTGAGATCTCTGCCAGTGCATTGGCATGGAGTCAGCAAGGAGATGCTGCTCCCATCCCAAGTGGACTGGGCTCTGGTTCAGGAGACTGGCTGGTGGTAGAGCTCCCCACTGGGGCACTCCTGCTAACATCTCTGTTGCTCCCAGGTGATGTCCATGGATGAGTACGACATCGTGCACCTCGAGCATGAAACCATGGTCCTGGTGGTGACAAGCACATTTGGCAATGGAGACCCACCTGAGAATGGAGAGGTAAAGAGGACAGAGCATAGGGACAGGTGACATGGGCAGGTACATGGGCAGGAGAGGGGTGGGAGACATGGGAGAGTGTCCTCTTTTTGCTCAGTTGGGGCTGGAATGGCCCAAACCAGCTCCTGGTGCTGTGTGGTACCTACCGCTGGGCCTCCCTGCTCTGAAATAGCAGGTATCTACTTGTTCCCTGCTGTGAGGCAAGTGACCAATCTGTTGCTAAATTCATCCCGTACAAGTGATGTCAGTGTCACACAAAAGGTGCCAGATCCTTGGTTAGGGACCTACAACCTTGTCCAGCCCAGTGGGAACAGCAGGCAGAGAGCAGAACCACAGTCACTGCCAAAACTGATGGCTCTTTTCTTTCTTTCTTTCTTTCTTTCTTTCTTTCTTTCTTTCTTTCTTTCTTTCTTTCTTTCTTTCTTTCTTTCT
>JAOTQQ010000005.1:18715218-18734648 GCA_026546715.1 Gallinago undulata
GAGCGGAGCAGAGGGGCAGAATCCCCCCCTGGCCCTGCTGCCCACGCTGCTGGGGATGCAGCCCAGGGTGCAGGGGGGTTCTGGGCTCCAGCGCACGTTGCTGGCTCATCTGCTCTAACTCCCCACCGCCACCTGAGCAGGCCTGGCAAGGAGATCTGTGGTGAAGGTGTGAAAATGCAAGAGCAAAATGATGCTTTGCTACTTTCCCCATCATGGTGGGGGCTGCAGGATGCAGCCAAGAGGGGGTCACGTTGCCCTGCTGTCCCCAAGGCAGCCAGTGCTCACAAAGCTGGCCAGAGCGTGCAGGTGGATGGGGCTGGGAAGCTGCAGTTAATCTCAGTTCCCACCTCCTCCTCCTCCTCCTCCTCCTCCCTCAGAAATACGTGCAGGACGTGTTACAGGAGCAGCTGGCCCACACCGTGTTCAAAGCGCTGAAGGAGCAGGGAGGCCACGTCTACGTCTGTGGGGATGTCACCATGGCCGGGGACGTCCTGAAGACCATCCAGCGCATCGTGAGGCAGCAGGGCCAGCTGTCGGTGGAGGAGGCGGGGGCTTTCATCAGCAAGCTGCGGGTGAGTGGTGTCCGTCCGTCCGTCCGTCCACACCACCAGACACCATGCCACCGGCGCTGCACCTGGTGCCTCCTCCCGCAGAACCGGCAGCACCCAGGAGAACGGTGCCCGCCTGGTGGGGGGTGAAATGCAGCAAGATCCGCCCCCATCCTTGCAGCCAGGCAAGGTCAGGAGTGTGATGTTCTGAAGCTTTGGATGGAGGTGACCTCGCTTTGCCCGGGCTCTGCTCCAGGCGCTGGGCTCCTGTGGTGAGCCTGGTGCTGTGCTGAGCACCCACAAGGGCTCTTCTGGGGACCCTTGGTGCCCCAGATAGGACTTGTTCTCCTGGGTAAGTCCCCGCTGGGGGATGCTGCCCCTGGGCAAACACGTTGCTGCAGATGTTGCAGCTGAAGCAGAACTGAGCTGGGTTTGGGGCACAGACCTGGGGACAGATGCTCAAACAGCTTTGCTTCTGCCCAGGAGGACAATTCATCCCAGTTCCTGCAGAACTACCCCTCCCCACCACTCCCTCCAGGAACCGAGGAAGCCCAGAGCCCCATTTTCAGCTGTTTGGCAAGCAAAAGCTCTGATACACAGGCTGGCCTTGGGCTACTTGCCCCCTGGTAGCCAGGCAGCCCCTGGGTTGCCAGCAGTCAGGGAGGTCTAACCCACCCAGCAGCCCCACAGCGTGACCTTGGGAAGGTCATTTCTCCTCCCTGCTTCCCTCCTGTCCCACCAGCTCTTGTGACAGACCCCAGAAGACTTCCTGTGTGTTTGGTACCCACCCACAACTCAAGAGCTTTCTGGTGCCCCGGCAAACCCAACTGTTTGTAAATAATCCTTTTTTTTTCCCCCCCCCCCCCCCCCGCCCCCCTCCCATCCTCTGTTTCAGGATGACAGCCGGTACCACGAGGATATTTTTGGAGTCACCCTGCGTACGTACGAGGTGACTAACCGCCTTAGATCCGAGTCCATTGCATTCATTGAGGAGAGCAAAAAAGATACGGATGAGTGAGTTGACGTGTTTATTTTAACCCCTGCAATCGTCTCCCAAGCGCGTGGGCTGCGGGATGGGGACGGGAGCTTTAACTTCTTCACACGTGGCCCTTCTTATAGCAGGGGGGGAGAAAAGATATTTGGGTTTTGCCCTGGAAGCAGAGGCTGCTGCTTGGCAGTCCCTCTGAAAGAGCTGTCACCTCGCTGGGACAAGTCCCCCCCCAGCTTTCCCGGGTTATCGCACACGCCGTACTGATGTTCTCAGACCTGACGATCCCATCCCAACGGGGATGGAAAAAGCAGAAGTCCTGGCCCTACTCCCCTGCCAGTGAGCCCACGGGTGACAGGCTGGAAGGATGGCACTGGCCCAGGTTGCCCAGAGAAGCTGGATGGCTGGCCCATCCCTGGAGGGGTTCAAGGGCAGGTTGGAGGGGGCTTGGAGCAACCTGGTGTGGTGGGAGGTGTCCCTGCCCAGGGCAGTGGGGTTGAAACTCACTGATCTTTAAGGTCCCTTCCAAATGGAACCATTCTGTGACTCCATGATTCCATGATTCCATGATCCCTGGTAAGGAGTGGCTGTCCCCAGCTCCAGTGCCAGCAGCAGGGGGACCTGGCTGGCTCCAGGGGTGGTACCCACTGGTGGGAGAGGTCTCCAGGCTGCTGCGTGCCCAGTTAGGAAAGATCTGGAGACTTTTCTTTGCACTGTTGTAAAAACAACCATAAGAAGTAAAAAAAAAAAAACAACCCATTTGACATTTTCTGTGTTTGTTTCTTTTCCACCATGTCCTGCCATTTGCTCAGCTCTGCCTCGGTGGGATTTTCCCCGGCTGAGCAGGAGGATTATTTAAGATAAAGGATGAGCAGCTGCCTAGGTCTTGCTCCATGTCCTGGCCCTTGGCAGCCTGGGGTCCAGTCCGTCCAGTCCCTTCCCTGGGCTCCCAGTTGGGCCACGTAGTGCCTGGTTGACCCGCCGTGGGTTTCCCAGCATCCCTGAGGTTTGGTAGGAGTTTTTCTCCAACGCAGGATGTACTCTGGGGTCTGTGCTGTGTATAGAGAGACTCAGCTTCCCATCCCCAGGTAGGGATAAGGGTTATACACCTGCTCACCTCGCCCAGCTCCGTAAATTCCCATCCACGGCACCATCCCTTGGGAAGAACTTAGTCCCAGCTGCTCCTCACTGCTCCTTCTCCCCTTTCACTTGCAGGGTTTTCTGCTCCTAACTGGATCCTTCGCCCCAAGGAGATGCCAAACCAGTCCCAGCGCCTGCTGCCCCCTCCAGCCGGAGGGCACTGGGTTTTGTATTTCACGGACACGGTGGCTCCTTTTCCGCGGGGAACTGCCCATGGAAAGCGCTCTGTCTCTCGTCCTGTCATTGTGTCCTGATGATGATGATGATGATGACTTTGATTTCCTTTTCTTCCTCTTTCTCTTGCTCTCTCTCTTGTCCTGTGGCGGTTTCTTTTCACCCCCTTTCCCCCCCCCCCGGATTTCCCCACTGAAGTACGATGGCTTTGTAACCTGCAGTGGCTCCTAACAGAACTCCACATTTCTCCTCCTTCTCACGAGGGCATTTTGCAGCTGCATGAAATCACCACCTTTGTGATCATCTGCGTTTTTGGTGTTTTGGGGGAGAGCAGAGGTGGCAGGGGCTGGCCAGTAGCTACGTCTTGTTGCTTGAATAGAGCTGGGGGACATTCCTTCCCCCCCCCACCCCCCAAGGCTCCCCCTTTTCCCAGCTTGGGGCTTGGCTGAATCCTTGCATTTTCGTGGCTTTCCTTTGGAGTTGTTCAGGCCTGGGTTGGGGGCAAATGATGCGCAATGCCCCCCTGTGTCTGTGAACTTTATTCATCCCCGAGCAGTGTGGGTACAAATGTCTCTGTTTTGATCCGAAGGGTGGGATGTCTCTGATCTGCGTGTCATGCCTTCTCCTAAACAGACGCTGTGCCGTGTTTGCCTCCTCCTCTGCTCCCTGCTCCCCGTCACCCTCTCCTTTCGCTCGATCCCCACTTTTGCCGGCATGAAAGCGCTTCCCCAGGGGAGCCAAGCACTGAACACACAGGCTGATGTGTGTCCTAGGGAAAATCTCCTGGCAATGGCTGCTGCTTGGCCAGGCTGTCCTCCCGAAGGCTTTCCAGGAGATACATGATCTTCAGCCAAGATGCTGGTTGGGAGAGATTCAGGGACCGGCTGCATCCCAGAGCTTTGCATGCTGCGAGCACGTGAACCCTTTCCCGGGTGAGACTGGGAGGCAACGAGGATGGGAGAGAAGTGGCTTCAACCTCAGCTGCAGGAGGCACCTCCTGGTAACCAAGCCCGTTTGGAAGACATCACTTGGAGGGTGACTTGGTGGCTCCTGCTCCTCAGCGAGGATGTGCCAACCAAGGACTCCTGAAAGCCCAGAGAACATCAGCTCCACCTCAGCGCAGTTTTATGAGCCGTTCCGGGACGGCAGTCCCCAGCCTCTTCCACACATTCCGGGAGCAGAAAGTGCCAGCACGGAGAGACCTGCCTGCCAAAAGAAATACATGTGGCATCTCGGTGGCAAGCATGTCTCCTCTGTGGGCTCCGCGCCACCTGCCAGCGGCACGAGCTGTCTCTGCCAGGACATCTCATGTGAGAAGGGAGGTGAAACGGGCTGCAAACATGCTGCATGATCCCGGGCTCTGACACGCTCACACCTGCAAAAATTCGGCCCCAAAAGCAATCTGTTAACACGCTCACGGAAAGGCATCAGCCCCTTTAACAGAGAAAAGCTGTCCGCAAGGTAAAGCACGTGTTACCTTGTGTGTCCTTCCTCCTCCTCCTCCCTTCCTCACCCTGCAGAAGGTTTGCCCTCCCTCGGTGCCAGGAGGAGGACAGCGGGTGCTGGCTTTTGGAGGTGGTAGATGGTGGCCCGTTCCTCCCACCCCACTCTGCTGCACCGAGCACCAGTGCTCCCATGGAGCGAAGCACCTGCATGGACGACAGAAGAGGGTTGGTCCAGGAGCTGCAACGCTGAGCTTGGCTTTCAGAGGGCTGAGATTGTCTGCCCTAAGCCAAAGTGGGAACAAAAAGAGCTGCAGGAGGTTTGCTGCTCTCCCAGAGCACGGTACACACCATGCGGGCTCCCTTGGCCCCAGGCTGTGAGTTACCCCCCACCCTCAGCCAGGACCTCCTGCCCTGTCCTCCTTCTTGACTGGCCGCATCTCCATGTGCCGTGACCATCTTCTTCAGCTTTGACTCCCTGAGTGATTGAAGCAGCTCCAGCCCAAAATCCAGAAGCAAAAGGCGTCCCAGGCACTGGGAGAACGTGAGATCCAGTTTTACTGGTCCCAGCAGAGCATCTAGTGTGGCGTACAATGTGAATGGATGCTGCCACAGTGTGGCCAAGAGCTGAGCTCGCCGGGCTAGCAGGGCGACCGGAGAAGGGCTTGGAGCTGGGGAGAAGGCCAGGTTTGTGTCACTGCCTGGGGACTCTCTGACCTGGCCGTGAAAGCAGGACAGGACCGGGAAAAGGGCAGCCCCTGGTCCACCGTGGTGGGTTGTGCCCTAACCCTGGGACAGGCAGTGGGATGGGGGAGCAGGGTCCCTTTGCTGCTGGGATGTGTGAATTTGGGCAGAGGTCCCATCCGTGGGAGCCAGCTCTGTGGCCTTGGAGCTGGAAACATACAGCAAACCTGGTCCTACCCCCCTCCCCCCCCAGTGCTATGGCTGCAGAAAGGGAGCAGAAAAATAAATTCAAATTCATCCCCTACTGGGGGAAATTTATTCTGTCTCTGGACTCTGCTCTGGTCCTCCTTTCACAGGAGAAGGAATGATGCAACCTGAGGAGGAGGTAGTGCCCAAAGAAATGCCCTTGTCTTCGTCCTCTTTCCAGCTCATCCTGTGTTGCTGGCAATTAGTTTTCTCCTGTCCTGCCCTCTGCCTGTATCGCTGTAACATCTCCCATCTGGAAATCATATTGCTGCTGCAGCCTGTACCTGAGATGGATGGCCTCGCTTTGCCCACACCCCCCAAAGCTCCCCACCTCCATCTCCCCCTTCCAGCTGAGGGAAAGCAGCGGAGAAGGGACCGGGGTGCGTGTCTTGCCTCTGGTGAGATCTCCAGAGGGGTCTGTGCGGGGCAGACAGCCAAGGCCATCCCAAGTTCAACAGGCATTGGGGTAGGTGAATCCTTCAGAGCCCTTTGGAAAGGAAAAGCTGGTCTAAGGGCAACCTGCCTGGCCCTGGAGAAGAAACATCCCCCCCCGCCGTGAAGGTCCATGAAGTGATTATGTCCCCCAGGGCTCCGGCTGCCGCTCTGCTCCCTCCGCCTGAGCCGCACCGCTGGGAATTTTGATTCATTGGGGGGTTTTTTTGTTGACTCAGATGTCTTAATTTCTCCTTCATCCCCCTTACCTGCAGGGGCTTCGCACTCCCCTTGAGCTTAATTTTCTTCCACAGCTAAGGGGGGAATAAACTTGTGGGCTTGCTTTATCATTCCACAAATGCGGCTCTTCCACCAGTTGTCTAGACTCTGCTCGTCTCGGTGTGACATTTCTGATGTGTGGGTGTAGCTACGACACCTCCAGCATGCTTAAACGGCAGGGAGCGAGGTGGGGTCTGCTGCAGACTGGTGCCCTGAGCAGCTCAGGGGGGTCACGCATGGAGGGGTTGTCCCTGTTGGGCACTTGGGTCACAAAACTGTCACCTCCGGGTCCCCGTCCAGGCTCGTCCACATCCTCATGCAGTTCCTGCCTCCTGGACCTGATGGACACCCAGCCTGATCCAATGTCCCACCACTGGATGTCCACCACTGCTTGTTTTGCAGCAGCTCAGCTTCTTTTTCACTCCCCAGGAGATCTGATTTTCAAGACACCATGAAGCGAGGGTGGTTGTTTTTTTTTCTCGAAGATTTTAATTCGTGAGTTTTTCAAATGTCCACAGGAAGTTATATATGAACTTGGAAACTCATGGGAAACGGTTCTCTGTTTTCCCAACCTGCTGTGTCCACTAGCAGGGAAAAATAATTCGTTCACTCAGTGCAAGGGTATCTATTGCCTGTCTTGTTGATGACTTCAAAGGTTTCATTTCCCCAGAAGGACTGCCAGGGAGTTTGTTGTTCTTCTGTTTATGAGAGACAGCGGGAAAATAATGAGACTTCTGCCATCAGGAGTAGACTAGCAAAGATGACACCTCCAAGATGGTTGCTGTGTGGGCCTGAGCTCGCTGCACTGAGGAACCAAGCTGGTCGCATTCATAGTGGCCAGAGAAATGGAGAGAAATGGGGAGTTTGGGCTGTCCACACTGCCTGTCCTCTCTCCTGTGCCTACACATCCCCCAGGGGTGAGCAGGGGACCCTGTTCACATCCAGTGTGTCCATGTGTGACTGGAAAACTTGGAGTGGTGTCCTGAGCCAACCTGATTGCACCTCCTCCTGCAGAAGAGGAGATGGGAAGAGACGGGAGCTGCATGAACCCGTGCCCGGTCTGTGATCGCTCCGTTCGTTCCCTCACTGCTCATACGCGGCGCCTCTCGCCCCGTCCCAGGCTCTCTCCAACTGCTTCCCCCTGGAGATCCCTCCTTTCTCCTTCCCAGCTCCAACTGCTCAGCCAAAAGGTGTAGTTTAGCAAGGGTGGGCCCTGGGGGTGGCAACGGACTTACAGTGCCTTGTGCCAGGAAGAGACTAATTGCACCGGGGTTGCCCTCCCGCTCCTGCCCTCTCTGGAGATGCTCCTACTACACATGGACCGGGGGATGAGGAGAACAGATGGCTTCGTTTCACAAGTGACATTCTTGGTGGGCAAACTCCCCCTGGGATAACCATGAGCAAGCTCACAGCCCTTCTCAGCCTCTGTCTACCATTAATCTCCCAGCGATGGGGTTTTATAGGGGGTACAGAGGCAGCGCAGGGTTAGAGCTTGGGTGCAAACTGGACACCACCTTCTGTGAACGCCCACCACGTCCTGGAGACCACCTTTGTATTAAGCTGCTCTGGGGGGAGAGGGCATGTTCATGCTGAAGCCTCGTGGATCCGCACCAAGCCCGAGCCAAAGCTGAAGCCATTAAGTCCCCTGATTTATACCTGCGGGGAGGCTGCAGAGAGTTCCCAGCGCTTTGTGGAAGGAGAATTTTATGCTCCAAACTAAATTTTGTTCCTGCCTTCACCGGGGACCCGTTCTCAGCTTTGGAATTGCTCTGATAACTCTGCAATTGCTTTGATCGTTCCAGAGGGGAGCGCAGTCCCTCTACAGAACAGATGGAGACACATTTTCAGGACCAGTCGAACTTTGCTCTAACTCCGGCTTTGTTATAACAATTTCTTCCACAAAACAGCAAAAGGGGGAGCAAAATTTGGGCTGGTGCTGGGCGCTCTCAAAAACCGTATATCCCAAAGTTGGATGAAATTATTGTAGAATCCGAGTCCTCTCAGATATGAAATAACCTTCCAAAACCGCTGGCTTCAGTGGCGTCGGGGGTTTCAGCAGTTTGCAGGATCAGGTTTGGCAGGAACAGCAGCAATTTCACCACGGCAGTAATTTTTTTTTGCACGTGTCAACCTTCAGTTCCACTTGCCTGCAAAGCATGACTCTCGCCATCCGTTTGAAATCTGCCCTGGATGGGGAAGATCTGAGCTCTAGCTTCTTTCATGCGGCCATCTGTATTTACCAGGCAATCAGGGGAGCTGGAGAAAGCTAATGAGGCTGCTGCTTTAAAGCACTTGGTTCCAGAAGCGAACCAGACCTTACGAGGGGTCGAAAGTGGCTTGATTTTTAGCATGGGTACAAGGGGAACTCATGAAATATTTAAGCATTGTAACGCAGGCATACCTCTTTCCTGCCGTGCCAGGAACGAAGTAGATTAGAGACTCTTGGCCTCCACCCCTACAGATGTTTGGCTGTGATGGAAGTTTGAGCCATCAAAATCACAGGGGAAAAAAATGAAAAACCACCACAAAAGCCAGCTTGTGAGTCCATAGCTGTGCAGCCAACAGCTTGTTTAGCAGCAAGAGGGGCTGCTGCTTTCCTGCCTTACTCACTCACTCGTGTACCTACCTGGCCAGATTTCGGGCAGGGAGGAGGGAGGAATCACTTGAAAAGCCAGAAAATCGAACCTGTGAGCCTTGCCCTGAGAATTCCTCCTTCACCAGGAGCTGACGGACCAAGGCTTTGATGCTGCTCCCCATCACCACGGCGGGGAAGGGGGTAGGACAGCGGGGGCTTCTCTCGTGTCCAGGAGCCAAAGCCTGAGGAGCTGCTGTGGGGTGGTGGAACACCAGGAGAGCGGGACCAGGCTGCGGGCAGACTCCTGGCTGCAGGAATTACACGTGGCTCCACAGGGCTGGTTCAGAAACCTGCTAGGGAATAACACCCGGCAAAGTATATTTCTTCTGGGGCCATTCTTAATGCTTTGAAATGTCAAGGCTAAATACTGAGCTGAAAGAGCAACTAATTTGGGGCTTCTTTTTGTTGCTTTGTTTTCATGTGTTGGCTTTGGAAAAAAAACAAAACAAAAAAAAAACAAAGAAAGGTATATCAAAATGTTTTGGATGAAACCGAGTATTTTTTCCCCACAATAATTGCTAATGGAGATTTAAAAATTTTCCCAGGGCAACAAAACTGCCTTAATATGTATTCAATTCCAACCAGAGGCATTAGCGCTACTCACTTCTCAACCTGCTTTTTTTATTTGTCTCTCTGTGTGACGGTGGCATGGAACGACGTCTTAACAAAATACACTCTACAGTGCTCAACGGGATTTCCAGAAAGAGAAAAGAGTATTTCGGAATCTCCCTGTGCCCAGCATTGAAGTGATGGCTTTGACGCCAATGAAATTCAATGTGAAATTTCTGCTTTGCTAGAACTCTACGAAATAGGGAAATGTCTGCGATTCCCAAGGTTACACGTGCTCTGCTGCCTTGAGACGCCTTCAAAAAAACACCCTGGGATCCGTGTGCTGAAAAGAGCTCAAGAGGAGGTTCCCTGGTCTGCAGCAACAACCCCCGGCTCTTGTAGACAATTCTCCAGGCAGTAGAAGAGCAGAGTCAGATGACTTTCAGCCAGGACTCACTGCTCTTTAGGTTGCACGTAGTTAGACACATGAGTTCTGACAGCCGCCCAGGGAATTTGATATTCAGTGCCAATTAATTTTTGTAATAGGAACAGGGATTTCTTCCCTCCATTCCCTTAGGCACCTTTGAAAAGCATAAGCCTCAAAGGTTGGTTTGGATTCTTTCTTCTTTTTTTTTTCTGGTGGCCTTTTTCCTGAAGAGCAGCAGTGCCGAAACAAGAAAGGGGACCGGTCTGTGAAGGATAGCAGCTTTGGGGCAGGCACCTCCCAAACTTGTCATTGCAGAGGTTTTTCTAAACCCTTCAGATGTGGGTGAATTCTGCTCAGCTTGATGGGACTCCAACTTCTCGCTGCTCTCTGGTCCTCCCGCTCCTTCCTCCCGCCCCTCAGCGCCTCCTCATGTCACTGTGCCTTCATTTGGTTTTTAAGATGATGCCGTGATTTAAGACTGGCACGTTGTCTTCACTCTCACTTTGCGTCCCGTAAGACAGGTATGTGTGGAGGGGGGAGCATTTAGCTTATTTTGTAGCTTTTCGTGTCATCCTACGGTAGGTATCTTCTGAGGAGCAAAAGGGTGGGGAAGGTGGGAGCAGGGATGAGCCGGTGTTGTATTTGATCGTACCAGTGCTTCAAGCGGCCAGAAACGTGGTTTTTCCCCTACCTCCGAGCTCTCAATGCTGCTAAAAATCTCTGCCATTCGTACAATGTACTCCAGCCCCCTCTCTCGGACTGACTCTGGCTCTGTTTGCAAGATATCCACTTTGTTCTAAAGCATGCACCTCTCTCTGTATAGTTCCCATCTTCTGATTTTATGGAATACTTATGCCTGTTTGCATTACAGTCAAAATAAAAAAAAATAAAATAAAAAAAAAAAAAGGTGAACCAAAACCTGGTGGACCTCGTTTTTCTCTTTTCTCCGTGTTTTTAACACTGAAAGGCCTCTCCTAATATCTTGGCCGGGCTCCGGTTTGCTAGCCATAAAGCACCATAAGTAGGGTGGTGGCATCAAACAGCGATGTCTATTTATCTGGGAGACAGAGACACTTTCTTGTAAGGTTGCTTGAGTCGTGTTTCACATCGTTTATACCATCTCCACTGGGAAAATGCCAGGGTTGAGCAAGGAGGGCTGTCTGCATGCCGTCCGGGACAAGCTGTGATGCTGGAGCCCCAGGAGGACAGCAGCCGTGCTCCAGGAAGGACCTGGGAGACCTGAGAAGAAAGAATGGCTGCACACAGCCAGGTGAATGAGCCAGAAATATGGGGTTTTGCACAAGAAGGCAGGGTCCTATTGCAAGGAGGTACTAAGGTGCCGTTATTTAAATGAATCACTTCATAGTGCTCTCCAAGAAGCAGCGGGACATGGATGTGATCGGGGCAGAAAGACCCAAAGGTGTCTGTGAGGAGCAGGAGAGAGGATGAAAGGTGTGCAGGGGTGAGGGGCTGCTCCCCCGGCACCCTGCAGCACCGGGCTGGCCAGAGGGGAATGTGGCTCCCGTGCTCCCTGGGGCATGGCCGTGGGTGTGCCTTGGACAGAGCGGCAGTGTGACCTCAGAGACCACCATGGTGTGACATCAGACACTGTTGTGGTGTGACCTCAAACACGGCAGTGGCATGATGTCAGTCACTGTGATAGCATTACCTGAGGCATAGCAGTGGTGTGACCTCAGAGACCACCATGGTGTGACCTCAGATACAGTGACAGTGTGACCTCAGACATGGCCATGGTGTGACCTCAGACACCACCATGGTGTGACCTCAGACGTGGCAGTGGTGTGGCTGCAGAGACCACCATGGTGTTACCTCGGACACCATCATGGTGTGACCTCAGACATGGCAGTGGTGTGGCTGCAGAGACCACCATGGTGTTACCTCAGACACCATCATGGTGTGACCTCAGACGTGGCAGTGGTGTGGCCGCAGAGACCACCATGGTGTTACCTCAGACACCATCATGGTGTGACCTCAGACATGGCAGTGGTATGGCCGCAGAGACCACCATGGTGTGACCTCAGACATGGCAGTGCTGTGGCCGCAGAGACCACCATGGTGTTACCTCAGACACCATCATGGTGTGACCTCAGATACAGTGACAGTGTGACCTCAGACATGGCCACGGTGTGACCTCAGAGACCACCATGGTGTGATCTCAGATGGTAGTGGCGTGGCCTCAGAGATCACCACAGTGTGACCTCAGATGTGGCAGTGGTATGGCCGCAGAGACCACCGTGGTGTTACCTCAGACACCATCATGGTGTGACCGCAGATGTGCCAGTGGTGTGGCATCAGAGGCTACCATGGTGTGACCTCAAATACCACCCCCATGGTGTGACCTCAGACATGGCAGTGGTGTGGCATCAGAGACCACCACCATGGTGTGACCTCAGATATAGTGACAGTGTGACCTCAGACATGGCAGTGGTGTGCCATGCCAGTGCTGTGGCATCAAAGACTACCATGGTGTGACTTCAAACACCACCATGGTGTCACCTCAGACGTGGCGGTGGTGTTGCTTCAGCCATCACCACGCTGTTACCCCAGACACAGCAGCAGACACTTTGATGTCACCTCACGCACCATGCTGGCGTTACCTCAGGCCCCACGGTGGGGCTACTGCAGACATGGCGGTGGCGTTACCTCAGGTGTTAGTGCAGACATGGCAGCAGCATCGCCTCACACAAGGCTTCCCCTCTGCCCCTCGGGCCCTGCTAGCCCAGAGCAGGCTGGCACAGACCACTTGCACCCGCCTGGCTCCCCGCAGCCTTCCTGCGGGGGTGGGTCATGGTCTCTTACGGACCGACGGAGGGGCCGGCGGCCTTTGGGGGACCGGGGGTCCCCAGCCTCCCTGGGGGCGTACGCCCCTTCCTGGGGTAGGAACTTTGCAGACGCTCCCTTGGCGCCGCCACTGCCCTTGACCCGGAGAAGCGGCGCGCTCCGCCCCGCGCCACCGCCGCACTTGGCAGACGCTCCCTAGCGCGCCCGCACACGGGCAAGGCGCCGCTCCGCTCTGCGCTTTCCGGGGCCGCGGTACTTGGCAGACGCTCCCCGGGGCCGTTCCTCCGCCTTCCCTCTGCGCCGGAAGCGCGAGACGCTCCCTGACCCGCCCGCGGGGAGGGGGGAGGAGGGCTCCCAGGTAAACATCCAAGATGGCGGCGGCGGAGGGACCGGCGGGGCCGGGAGGGCCTCGGGGGGCGGCGGAGGCCGACGCTGACGGGATGGGCCTGACGGACCTGCCGGGCGAGCTGCTGGAGCTGATCCTCTGCTGCGACGTGCTGGGAGCCGCCGACATCGGGCGGGTGTCCTGCACCTGCCGCCGGCTGCGTGAGGCCTGTCAGCCCCGCGGCAAGGTGTGGCGGGAGCGCTTTCGCCTCAGGTGGGCACCGCCGACCGGCCCGGCCCGGCATCGCCCTCCAGGGGGAGCGGCGAGGGGTGGCCGGGCGCCCCGGTGGCGGGAGGGCCCGGTCAGCGCAGGCCGGGCCCTACTGGGGTGGGTTCAGGTGGCACCGGGGGACGGTGCCCTCGCTCCCCTCGGCCTGCGAGGGCCTGGGTGCTCCCGGGGGGAGGGATGCAGCCCATCTGTGTCTCTCTTGCTGGCTCTGCAAGGTGCGTGTGGAACCCCTGAGGGAAGAGATGAGCCCTGTGGCTTTCTGCTGTGTATAACGGGTGAGGAGAAGTCTTTCCCAAGCAGGGATGGCAGGGACTGTCACAAGGCTGCCTCCCCGCCGAAATCCTGCGGGAGGGGACCACAGGAGCCTCACCTTGCTCGGTAGAGGTGGGTCTTTGCAGCCCCTTCCACAGCCAGGCACTTGGATTACTTGCAGGCCCCAGGTGGGGGGTGGCAGTGGTGCAGACACAGGGCAACATGCGTTTTGGGTTGTCAACTGGCCTCTCTCATCCCACTAAGGTAGGCAATGTCAGCCAGCAGCTCCCACAACAACTGCCGAGACTTGTTCTGCCAGAGGACTAATGCTTTACAGCAAAGAGGTGTTTACATGTAGTGCTTTTGGGAGAGCTATTTTCTCAGAAACCAAAATTGTAGAATCATAGAATGGTTAGAGTTGGAAGGGACCTTAACAGAAACACCTTCCACCAGACGAGGTTGCTCCAAGCCCCCTCCAACCTGCCCTTCAACCCCTCCAGGGATGGGGCAGCCACAGTTTCTCTGGGCAACCTGGGCCAGGCTCTTGCCACCCTAAAAATCCTTTGCAGTGACTTTTGCTGCTTATGAATTCAATTTTCCCCAAAGGCTCAGGGTACCTGATAATGAGGATGTAGCTGTGTTATTAACAGTTTCACTGGCCACACTTCAGCTGGGAATAAAGCATGAGCATTGTTATTGATAATGTTTATGCCACGGTGGTTTCAGCAGTTCTAGAAACTCCAGTCTGTCACTGGGGTTTGCCAACCTATCTAGAATAGAGCACTCTCATCTGCTACCTGGTTTTGTCTGTGTTTTGGCACAGGAAAAGTAGCAATAATGCTTTATCCAATTGCCAGTTGGCTTCTAAAATTTAGCACAGCTCAAAGGAGAGGATTATTCTTTTTCCACCAGTGTAAAAGGCTGCTGAACAATTACAGCTTCCCCAATTCACTGAGCTGTGGCCTGGGATGGCTGGCCAGATCCTTTCACTAATTTAGTGGCTCTAATTTCTGAAGCGAACCTGAAAGTTTAAAAATGGTTCAGATCCAGCAGCTGAAATTCAGTGTGGTAGGTGATTAGCACAAGCTGCTGCCCTCCTCTGTCTTTGATAATAGAACTTTTGGCAGGAGTTTGTACATTGCCCTTGTCGACCTGGCTGCATTCCACCGTGAGTAATTGCACTTTATCTTCCTCAAATTTTCAATATCATTTCAACCCAAGAAATTACTCTTTCTCATCCTAAAAATAAATGATTGTAATTGTTATTACGGTGTGGCTGGGTTTCAGCAGTAGATGAATGGCAGGGGATCCATCAGGAGAGGGGTCGTTATATAATGCAAAGTTATTTGCTTACTCTTTGACTTTATTTTGTAACTGCAGTTGCATCGTGGTTTATTATTAATTGGGAGTAAAATATCTCTCATCTGTGGCTGGATGCAACTGTGACTTTTGGTCAGTTGGTAGAAGTAGTGATTTAAACATTTGGCCTTCTCTCTATTAATAATAGTAAAAATATATTGATATATAAAAGTTTGTGTGTGTTTATATATATTACGTGAAAAGAACCTAAGGCATCCTTGTAGTTGAAGGAAAATGCTTTATAAAAACCAGTAATAATTAATAGAATTTCAAAATGTGAAACAAATGCCCTGTAAATTGCCAAAGGCCTTACTCTCAGCTTTCTTTCCTGTGCCGTCCAAAATATTTCCATCTGCACTGATTCTTTGTCGTGTTTCATACGCAAGTGATCTTGGTATCCTTGGAACAGTCATGGGTGTTGCTGTGCTGGTATGTATTTTATTGCACAGGGCTGTGCTGTGGCAGCATGTGTCCTGTTACTAGAAAAGGTGCTGCTGCCTCCAAAACATTACCTGAAGTTAGGTTTTCAATTGAGCCTTGAAACGCTTCTTAGTAAGCTGTGGAGTGTTTTAGCTTTTGAACTTTCAGACTCAGTAAAGAAGATACAGCTTTCTTTTACATGAAAGGTGTGAGGTTTTTGGTTTTTTTAAATAAATATTTCTTGTAGTAAAAATGAACTGCAAAAGCATTTAGCTGTCACAATTTGACTTCAGGATTCTGTTTTCCTCCAGTAGATGTTGCCATCAGCAAGGGCAACAGAGGGAGCTCTGTTTTGTGCATCCTTTTCATTAGACCCACGAGGTAATGGGAAGAACACAGGACCATGAAGTCTCATTCCTTTAGATGCCAAGTTAGCTTACATGTGATACATCTTCAGAATAGCAAATTATTTTGTTCTATTATAAAACTCTGCCTCTCTTCTACTAATGTGATACCTCTGCTTATCTTGCAGAGCTCCAGGGAAAATCTCTTAGGATATTGAAATACCCAGAGTATGAACTGTTTGAAGGTTTCTTGTTGGCAGGCTTCAGGAGAACTTACTCTGAAACAACCATCAATAGACAGATGAAATTGTTTGGATTTATGCTTTAATGCTTGAGTCAATCATTAGACTAATTTATACAATTACATTTAGAGTTGTACTGTGTCTTGGCAATGTCTCAGCTTCGCAAGTTGTATGGTTACAATAAGGAACGTTTTATGGATCTGGAGGTTCTCAGTGATGTTGAAATACTAATGAACCTGTTCACTTATGTCTTGTTGCGTAGATGGCCATCGCTGCTGAAATACTATAGCCACACAGATGGTGTTAGCTGGCTTGAAGAATACAAAGCACGGCACAACGCTGGTCTGGAAGCCCAGAGAATTGTAGCTTCGTTCTCCAAAAGGTTCTTTTCAGAACACGTAAGTCATCTTCTCTATGTATGTGCAGCAGCCTAGCTGCTTGTTTAGTACTTTTTATTAGTTTGCCTTTCGTCTCTCTTCACATCCTTTCAACTAAGCAGTCAGAAATTTCCTATTTCCTCACTTTGTGTGAAAATGCTGGATCACCAGCCAGAAAGGGAGAGACGGTTCAAAGCCCGAAGGTGTGTAGAATCCAAAGCATCATGTTCAGCTGGGGCCGCTGCAGCTTTAAAAGCTCTTTGCCCATTTCTGCGTGTTCAGACCCGGCTCTGGGAACTTCTGAAAGACTGCTAGTTTGTTGACACAAACCTGTTCCACAGCCTGTTAATTTATCTCACCGCAGACCTTGTGCGAGGATACGTTCTGTGACTTGTCAGAAGTCATTTGAGAACGGGACCGAGGCACAATAGGTTCACTGCATTGGAAAATGTAATATTTACATTCTTTACCCAACCATGATGCCAAGATGCTTTTGAGTTCACTGTGATGAAGGTGAAAAACCTAGTCTCTGAGAGATTGACTTGCACGTGGGACAACAGCTATTTCATTGTCTGTTTGCTTAGTTGGTGGGGGTAGGAACTGCAGCTTGATTCCCTGCGTAGAATTGAGGGGAAGAGACTTTCAGCCCAGTTCCAGTAGATCCTGTGGGGTGCCTGCTAAGATACAGCATAATAAGAATCACTTTTTCTTTACTCTATTAGTCTGTGTCCTGTACTGAAAAGCTTGAAAGCAAAAAGATTTGGTACAATTCAATCAAAGCTTAAAAAATAATTCAAATTTTTGGAAGAAAATAACTCTTCTGACTATAGATACCTAGTGATTGCTTCAAAAAATTCTGTTCTTTCAAGAAACTGGTAACTCTGGGTGAGGGCTTTCCATGTAAATTTGAGGCTGAAATGAAGGTTCCTGCTCCTTCATTTCTTTTCCCAGGAGCAATTTGCTGCACTAGGGAGGATTTCTAGAGGTTCAGTCAACCACAGGCAAAAGATGATTCCACATTAAAATGACATTCAGCTTGGGCCCAGCCTGCATAAGCTTGTGCTGTTCACCCGCTGTAGGAGCCCCCAGTGCTGTACTAATTAGCTCAAATTCCTGTAGGACACTACTGGGACTCTCAATGGATCCTTATAATAAATCTGTGGAGGAGAGACTGTGAGTACTTGGTGAGCTGGACGTTTTTAAGATCTTGCATAGATTTTTAAAAAATAGAACAAAATTGGTTTTGAGACCTTTTTATGGAATTACATTCTTTTGGGATGAATCTGTTGTGCTCCCCATAATTCATTGTCTGGTTTGACAGGTCCCCTGTGATGGATTCAGTGACATCGAGACTCTTGGGTGCCCAAGTCATTTTTTTGAGGACGAGCTGATGTGTATCCTTAACATGGAAGGAAGGTAAGAAAGAGGGGTTAGAAATGGAAGGGATTTTCCCCATTTCACTGGTTAAAGGAGAATGGTACTGTGGTAACCTGACCTTGGCTTCTGCCCTTTTGTCACTCTCACATTACAACATCCCTGGGCTTACCAAGGCTGGGAAGTATTGCTGGGTGTTTAATTTCAGGACAAATTTAATATTCCCAAAAGAAACCATGTAAACTGTTTGACAAGAAGGAAGTCCTCTGGCCTTGTGCTGCTGCTTGTTGCTTATTTCCTTGCCAGTTCATGACATCTCTCAGGACATGTTGTTCCATGTACCCTTTTTTCTGCAGTAGTTCTGGCTTAAGGAGTTCCCATCTTCATATTCCAGGTTTCCATAAAAAAAGGATCAGTTTGCTGCACTGATTTGCAGGATGAGGCCACAGCACCAGAGGGAAGGAGGAATACTCAGTGAGGATTGCCACCCTGAATCATGAAACTGCAGCTTTTTTTTCTGCTCTTGTTCCTTTACTTAGCTCTAGTAGGTTGGTCCAAATTTTGTCTGCAAATAAGCAACTGAGTTTAATTCAGCCAGCCGCTGCAAAATTTGCAGTTCTGTAAATTATTCACTTAGGGGAAATGCCAAGTGGGTGAATAGAACTCGTGGTTATCATCTGCCTGGGTATTCTCATCAGCATGGTTAACACTGGGCAAGATGAATAAGTCACTGCTTTACTTGAAGATTTTTCTGTTGATAGCGTATAAACCATGCTGATTTTGCTGTGATACGAAGCAGCAAGAGATTGCTCTTAATGGAGTCTAATAGCCTTGATTAAAGGGACTGTTAGTGGAGCTTGAAAAAACACAACTGGAATGGCAATCATCTCATTTTTGCTTTTCCACATCCATTTTATTACCTTCCCTATTTGAACTGGGACTAAACATCTCTCATTTGACAAGTGGTTAAAAAGCTTTTGAGCCTTTGCACTGGCCAAATGCCTCCCCATAAAGCAGAATTGATGCTAATTACACCCTAATTAAGCTGTAGTCATTGTCATTCAGGAGCATTAGGCTAAATCATTTCCCTGGAAGATATCCCAATAAAGCAATTGTCCCTATTGAGCATCCCAATTTATTGGGAGAAGATAAAGTGTTATGAGGTTTGATTGTTCTCCTGTCCAGTAGGATGGAGAAGGCTGATTTGACCCGCAGTCTGGAGGAGAGGAAATGTAAGCAGGGAAAGATAGGAACAATGTTTTGCAGGTGTCTTATCTTGTGGATTTTTTTGAGGACAAATTTCCTCTTAAACATTTACCTTTTTGGCTGACTCCTCAGTGATAGTGGTGTTGTGACTTGCTTAGAAAACCAGTAGTCTAAACTGTAAACCGGTATTCACTGGAACAGTTAAATCAAAATGTTCACCCTTAAAGTGCGTGTTTGGGGCAATACTCTTTTTGTATTTAAATCTGCAGGAAAGGTCTCACCTGGAAGTACTATGCAAAGAAAATTCTATACTTCCTACGGCAACAGAATATATTAAAAAATCTGAAAGAGTATCTTCAACGCCCAACTGATCGGCAGTCATTTTTGGAGGGTAAGTCCTTGGCAGAAATCCTATGTAGAGCACGTCATCACAGTTTTCCATCGCTTGTTTTACTTGGAAAGAGACACCTTTGTTTGTATTTCAGCTTGGACAATGACTCAGAATTGTTTGGGTTTTTGATGTACCTGAAATCATTAAAATCTTGCAGTAGTTGCATAGCGTTGCATCAGAATGTCAGGATTATAGTAGGTTCTGTCAGAGCTGTACGCTTGAATAATTGCCCACAGACAGATGAGCTGAAAAGCAGTGGACAAAATACTAAAACACTTGCATTTGCATCTTGACTGATGTATTGAGAAAATCAGCAGTAGCTCAGTGTCTGAATTAGCTTACACTGCAGAAGCATTTTAACTGTGGCCCATGGGCTAAATCATGGAATCACAGAATGGTTTGTGTTGGAAGGGATCTTGATGACCATCAAGTTCCACTCCCTGCCCTGGGCAGGGACACCTCCCACCACACCAGGTTGCTCCAAGCCCCCTCCAACCTGCCCTTGA
>JAOTQQ010000005.1:18734748-18745871 GCA_026546715.1 Gallinago undulata
CCCCTCCAGGGATGGGGCAGCCACAGCTTCTCTGGGCAACCTGGGCCAGGCTCTCACCACCCTCACAGCAAAGAACTGCTTCCGCACATCTCAGCTCCATCTCCCCTCTTTCAGTGTCAAACCCTTTCCCCTCATCCTGTGACTCCCCTCCCTCATCCAGAGTCCCTCCCCATCTCTCCTGGAGCCCCTTTAGGGACTGGAAGCAACTCTAAAGTCTTCCCAGAGCCTTCTCTTCTCCAGCTGAACCCCCCCAACTCTCTCAGCCTGTCCTCCCAGCAGAGGGGCTCCAGCCCTCACAATGTCACCATGGCCTCCTCTGGACCTGATATAGTCTGGACCAGACCAACTGATGTGATCCTGAGTTGGTTCCATGTTATCCTTTCCCAAGGGCTTCTCAGATAAGGGCAAGGAGTAAGCTGCAGGGGCAGTTGTTGTTGTAGTCCATGTGCTGTGGCTTTTTTTCGAGAGCAGTGTGACCACTGGACCAGTGAAGCTGTGTGATCTAGAGGTGGGGAATGCATGGAAGTCCAGTTGTGGGGTAGGAAGGCACATGCACCTGATATGAAGAATGCAAAGGCTTTTCTGCAATTCACGTCCTCAGCCTGGTGGATTATTCTTTTATTCAAGCTTCCTGTGGAGAAGATGGTTTTCTGAATGTCCCACAAGCTCATGGTGTCTGTAGAAGAGTTGCTTACTGTTGGTACATACCTCAAGAACATCATTCAAACGAGTCTTTAACACCAAAGCTGGTTCTTGTTATTGGCAATAGACTTTGAAGAAGGGACTATGTTAGGGCAAGAGAGGAAAGCCTAAAGTGGCTTTTTCTGGAAATAACTGAGAGAGTTAATTACGTAACGTAATCATGTGGCTCACAAATATATGTATTTGTCTGCCACGGAGGTATTAATCAGAGCACCAACAGGTAGTCTTTTGTGAAGTTTCAGCTGGTCAGCATGGGGAACAGTTTGGAGGGGAGACAAAGAAGCCATGGCTTGGCTCTCTGCTGAAATCCTTGAATATGGGCCTGTTGTGAAAGTGCTAAGGAAGCAGGAAGAGAAGTGCTTCCTGCTAACGAAGCAGTGGAGGAAGCTGAAGAGGTATAATCTATGCAAAAGTCTTACAGGTGAATGGAGTTTATTCCAAAGACTGAAAAATAGGGAGGCTTTGGAAAGGGCAGTGGTGACAAGATGACAGGGAGAAGATTCTGTGAAAGGGCTATTTTTCTCCTGCAGAAATTTGACAGAAGAGGCTAGGACAGAGGGAAAATGAAAATCTGTTCTGTTATAGTGGGTTTCTGAGATGAAGATAGAGGGCGGGCGTGGAAGAGAAAGATGAATGTAGCAGAAGAAGGAATGATGAGCAGGAATGGTAGTTATGGAGGATCTGGCAGGAAGAAGCCAGAACTGAAGCAGAAGTGAAGTTGAGATTGTTTCAGGCTCTAAATAAAAACCGCTGTAAGCTGGGAGGATGCCAGGAGATGCATTGTGACTGGCTGGGAAAGCCTGGTCCAGCAGCTTACCTACTCAATGTACTATCTATTGCTTTCCCTTCCTGGATGGTGGAGAGGTGAATACTGAATTTAATTGGTATTTATCATGTCAGTTTATTCTTTGCATTTTGTGTGATGAAATCCAATATATGACTGCAAGTTTTAAAAGGAAAGCTCTTGTGTTCTGCTGCAATTGCTTGCTGCATGCCTGGAATTTACAGTAGGTAAAATCAAGCAAAGAAAAAAAAACTGAAGTCCTGTTTCTTATATAGTTTGTTTTTTCCAGGTGCTGTTTTAATTGATCAATACTGTAACCCCCTGTCAGACATCTGCTTAAAGAGTGTCCAGGCGCAGGTGGATGATATCACAGATAAAGTGCGCAAAGTCCTGCGGACAAAAAACCCACGGCACCCCAGCTTGGCTTCCAAGGCAGGTACTGTACAGAAACATGTGCTTTGCTGCATTCCTGCAAGTCTGGGTACAGGCAGACGAGGTGAAACAGCTGCTGAATTATTGCAGCTTAAAGAGCTGTTGTTCTTTATCCCCTGGCGAGCATAGTCTGACATTTGCTTAAACCATCATTCAGGAAACAGCTGTTTGGTGAGCCACAGGGACTCAAAAGCCCAGGATTGTCAGTCCATCTGATTCTGTCTAAGAAAAAAAAGTTATCAGGAAGGAATTAGGGAATTTCTTCTTTTTTGTCCCTGAAGTCTTCAGTAGTCCTAATATCTGTAGAAGAGCTATGGGACAGGGGATTGACCTCTCTTCCTCTGCAAGTCTCAAAAAGACAGCAGCAATAGAAAAGGTATGTGGTTTAACACCTCCAAAGGTCAGGTAGCATCTTGCTCCTTGTTTTACCAAAGTGCTGTCTTTCCAGGAGAGAATGAGTGTCTGCCTGTATTTGTGTACCTGGAATGGCCAAACTGGGGCTCTCGAGCGTTGAAAGGCCATTTCCCACGCGTGCCTGGGCAGTGTGACATGTCTAGCTGTGGTGCCCTGTCTCTTCACTGTCCAAATCTCTTGTGTTCTTACTCCATATGAAGAATTTTGATATAAGGTTAATTGCATAAAGGTTAAGAACAGTCGTTTTCTCAGTCTTTATTTCATTGCATGTGTTTTTAGGAGAGGTCGTGATTCCAGAAGTGGAGCTTCAACGGCAGGTTCTTGATGCTATGAATTGTGTCCTGTATGAGCAGTTAAAATACAAAGGAAACGAGCTGGATTACTACAACTCCCTGAATTCCTACATTCACCAGGTACGCTTATATTAGGCAAAAACTAGGAGGTTGCAAGGCTTGCGACTCTATATTTGTGGTGTTTATTTGTCCAAATGTAGTCAGACAAATGTCATCTTTTGTTGCCTATTCTGGCAAGTTGGTGTATTTTCATTTGTAAAATGAAACCCTGGGGTTTTGCTTTTCTTCTTAATAACCCACATGTTTTTATCACATTTTTATCCCCTAGGTTTTGATCCGCAGGACGGGAATTCCCATCAGTTTGTCTGTGCTTTATTTAACAATTGCCAGGCAGCTGGGAGTCAAGCTTGAACCGGTCAACTTCCCTAGCCATTTTCTGCTCCGGTGGTGTCAGGGAAAAGAAGGGTAAGTCATCTGCTCAAATTTGAAGTTGTGTCCACCGTATTAAAAGCCAGAAAGCATTTGCGGCTCCAGACCTGTACCAGAATGTTTAGTTATTTTCCATCCATAATTACAGTGGAAAGATCAGGTCTCTAAAGAAGTTTTCCCAGAATTAATCTCTGCTGTTGATGAATGGTAACGGATGTCCTGAGCGTGAAATAATAGCAGCCATGAGGTAATGTTTCTCTTATTTAAGAAAATCGTGAAAAACCAAAAAGAAAATAAAAAGGGGCTGATTTCATGTAACCTTTCATGCAGAACAGTTGTGAGAAACCATTGCTGCTGTTCTGGGCACTTATTTAATTCTCTGAGTCAGCACAGGATACGTCTTTGACCAGATCATGATCAATTTACAGAAATCTGTGTTTTGTGAATGACATCAGCAGTCCAATTCAGAGCAATGGCTTTGTCTATATATACCTTTTTTGGCACTGGGCCTCAGCTGCCATACACATGGGCTCTGATACACTTCCCAGTGCAGTGTCATAATCTAATCTAGCGATAGATACAGCAAATCTGAAAATATCTGAAGGAAAGAACTGGCACGGTGGAGTGAAAAGTCCCCTTGTTTTTTCTGTCTTTTCCCACACATGTTTATCTGAAGCAGCAGCTAGAAAAAGAGAGAAGGTACCAGATAATCTCTCTTTAGCTGAGGTATGAATGACCTTTCTTTTACAAACAAGTTTGAAGGTGCTGAGGGAAGAGCAGAAGCAGGTAATCTTGGTTTACCGTGAGACCCACCATCACAATTTAATTTCCTTGTTGTTTCAATAGAAGCACAGATATTTTTGACTACACCTACATTGATGCCTTTGGGAAGGGGAAGCAGCTGACAGTGAAGGAGTGCGAGTACCTTATCGGCCACCATGTGACGGAGGAGTTCTATGGCGTGGTGACTTCAAAAGAGGTTTTGCAGCGTATGGTGGGAAATCTCTTAAACCTGGGCAAGCGGTGAGTTGAGAACCATCTGGTCTTTAAGGCCTGTGGGGATGGAAAAAGGGCCCAGAGTATAGTGTCTGCATATCCGATACTGCTTCTTCACAGTGTTGGAGTGCGTGCTTTAAAAAGGTGAATTTCTGTATGTCACGTTGCATTGTCTAATTGCTTTTAATCACCTGTAGCAGTAGTGAGTATTTAGTAAAACTAGTTCCCCTGAGGAAAATGGGCAGATCTTTTTTTTTTTTTCCATTGTGAAAAGCTGAAAGGAACTGTCCACCGTTCCCTTAGGAACAGAGACCTTCATTATGATCTGGTAAGCACAGCCCACTAGCTCAAATCAGAGAATCATAGAATTGCCTTGGTTAGAATGGACCTTTCAGATCATCTAGTCCAACCATCAACCTAACTCTGATAAAAACCATCACTAACCCGTGTCACTGAGCACTTTGTCAACCCGGCTTTTAAATACCTCTGGGGATGGTGCCTCAACCACTTCCCTGGGCAGCCCATTCCAAGGCTTGATAACCCTTTCTGTGTAAAAAGTGTTCCTAATATCTGATCTGAACCTCCCCTGGTGCAACTTGAGGGCATTTCCTCTTGTCCCATGGCCTGTTCCTTGGGAGAAGAGACCAACTTCCCCCTGGCTACACCCTCCTTTCAGGGAGCTGTAGAGAGCAAGAAGCCTCCCTCAGCCTCCTTTTCTCCAGGCTGAACACCCCCAGCTCCCTCAGCCTCTGCTTGTAAGACTTGTGCTCCAGACCCCTCACCAGCTCTGTTGCCCTTCTCTGGACCCACTCCAGCCCCTCAATGTCTTTCTTGTGGTAGGGGGACCAAAACTGGGCATAGCCCTTGAGTTGGGGCTTCACCAGTGCCCAGCACAGGGGGATGATCACCTCCTGAGTCCTACTCACCATGCTGCTACTGGTACAGGCCAGGATGCTGTTGGCCTTCTTGGCCACTGCTGGGGTTTCAAAGGTACTGTTGGTAGAAAATCTAGTTTTATTTTCAAATGCCCTTGGCAATCACTTTCCCAAGTAGCCATAGACAGGAATCCCAGAGTGAAAGGATTGCTCTAGGTGTAATTAAGCTAGAGGAACAAAGGCAAATTTCAAAAAGGGAATGGCCTGAAGAGTGAATTCTCTATGTAGGATTATTTGACTGAGTAGAATACCAGTGAGGTAGAGTCCAATCATTGGTTGTGTCACATTTTTCCTTCTGAGCTGGCTGTTGGATGTGATGAGTGACAGCCGTGCTGGAGTCACTCTTACTGAGCACATACCTGTAGCATCATTTTTGGTGACTATCCCTGTATATCGGAGCCCTGGGGATTGGGGTTGAAGGGATAACCTTACAGTTGGATTTCTTTTTTTTGCTGGCAGAGAAAGCACTGATCAGTCTTACCAGCTCTTGAGAGACTCGTTGGATCTGTACCTGGCCATGTATCCGGACAATGTGCAGCATCTAATGCTCCAGGCTAGATTATACTTCCACCTGGGAATCTGGCCAGAAAAGGTACCTTGCCACTCGGTTGTATGTTTTCTGATAGGCTAAGCACTATTAACGCTAGTTTATTGATTTTAATTGGGTTTTTTTGGACTACGTCAGCTTGCATTACAGTCTGCCACAAGTTGTTTCTGTAATAAATGCAATTGAACGAGTTATCACATTTCAGAGAATCAATTTTTACTATGTGAATCAGGGAAAATAGGATGATTCTGGTTGGCCCTAGGGGAGACTCGGGAGCAGCCTGGAGTCTGAGCCATTATTTATGATTTACTGCCCCAAGTCTGACAGCTTCTCTTGCAACCAAGAGAATAATTGTTCTTCAATACTGTGAACCAATACTGTGGACTTCTAGGGGTAGGTTAGAAGAGCATCCTACTTGGTTTATACCTAGATTGTGGTGGTAAAACTCTTGCAGGACTCCTGTAAAAGCAGCAATTACCTTATCGGAAAACTTGTAGGAAGTTATCTTTTATAAATAAAACCAAAGCTGTTCTCTGAAACTTTAGCCACATAATTGCTCTTGTGAAAAACCAAGATCCTTCTTGGGATCCTTCTTTAATTCTTGGGATTCTTTTTCACCTTTAGCTTAGCAACCTGAGTCTTGTTGTCTTGTGAATGTGGGAAAGAAGGTGCTGAGACTTACAACTTGTCTGGATCATCTGTATCTTTCACTGAGTCAGGAGAAGGCACAGGGAAGAAGCATGTAACTCAAAAAAAGTATTATTTCTTTAGTGTGTCACTACAGCAAAGAGATGTTCCCTCGTCAAAATTTCCTGCTAGTAAAGCTCACACTTTGCCATTTCCAGGTGTGAGGTTTGGGTGAGGGGGCAGAAGCATTGGCCGAACAGCTGAGCAGAAAACAAAGCTCTTTCCACCAAATTAACTGAAGCGTAGGACTGCTGGAGAAGCTGCCTTCCTTTCGAAGAACAACCTGCACTAAGCTTCCCCTTCCTTTCTTAGGGCAGCAAGTTTTAGGGTCGCCAGAGAAAAAAACAGCACAAACTAAGAAATTGTGAGCTGAAATTCCCTGAGCTGAAATGGCAACGTAAATAGGGGACACTGAAGTGAAACACTAAAAGGTGTTCCTTCCCCTTTCTGGCACTCAGCACTGTGTTTGTAAAGCACCAAGGCTTTATATATGTGCATTTTGTTGCCACCAGAACAAATAATACAGCCCCATGGCTGAGTTTTTACACGTAGTTTCTCTGTACCATGTTGCCAGATGCAATGAAAATGTGCAAATTTGGGCTTTTCAGCTTTGCATCCCCATGTGCATCCAAACATTCCAGGCTGTCAGGTGGGATTGTGTCTGTCAGAGAGAATGCTCTGTGTCTGACACAGCAGAATTTAATAGAAATGGATTTAATAGAAGTCTGCTGGATTTATGGGAGGTGGCATAAAAAAATCTTAAAAGTAAATCAGAGCTACACAGTGTTGTCCTAACTGTTTGCAAATAACAGTAAATTAAATTGCCAGGAATCCCTGGCAGCTGTGGTCACTGTGCTAGGCCTTCTCCTTTCTATGGGATTTTTCAGGACTTTCACATCCTTCTTAAGATGCCAGAGAATTAAGGTGGTCAAGAAGCCTGAGCTGTGTTTCTTCTTCTCAAAACTAATTATCCACATGTGATAATTCTTCTGAATTTATTTTCTTCACCTCTTGGCTGATGTTCTTGCTCAACAGCCTGAGATTTCTATTCCTCTGCTGCTCTGAACGTAGAATGACCAAACCTTCCAGCATGTGATTGAGGAGACAGTCCTTCCACCAGGTGCTAAGGTGTGTCAGATTTTGGAACTGTGGCAGCACCTGAGGGATCTGATGTTGGGATGGATTTATCTGTCTTTTCCCAACCTGTTTAGGCAACAGTTTTGGTAAGAGCAAGGGACACAAAAAAAAAAAATGAAGAGGTAAAACCTGCATTGCCTGACTCTAACAAACTTGGCAGCAGATGCTCTGATAGTGTGCCCGAGGGTGTTGGTAGGCTGGTGTTCTGGATCTACAGGGTTTACTGCCTTGAGAGAACTCTTAAAAGTTGGTGTTCTTTAGTCATCCTGAGACAAGCAGGTTCTCTGCCTCTTGTTCGCTAGTAGCATCACACAGGATATTTGCATTTCCTTCTATGCTGCCCTACTTTCCCCTCTGCCAGGCTCCCACAGACATGCTGAGGAACTCGTTTAAATTAAAATGTTTGTTCTGAATTGCAGAGAAGTCATCTGGAATCACTTCCCAGCAGCAGTCTGGGAGGCGAGCAACGATATTCTCTTAACATTTCAAGAAACCTCCAAATGGGCTTGTCGGTGCACCGTGGTCACAAAATGCAATGCAGTTAGCTTGTGTGACTGAGTTCCAAGGAGTTACTGTGCTCAGCGGTGCCCTTCCTTGGAAGCAGGGAGCTCTACAGATAGGAGAGGACTTTTTGCAATTTCTGCAGGCTAAGCAAGTGTGAGGAACTCCTTCGGAGAGCGAAAGCTCTCAATCTGTGTGGGAAAAGTGTGGCAGACCTAGGCCTGGGCACTTTAGACCCAGCTGACTTGAGAAATGTGTCTGTATGTGTTTGTAAGCGTTGGGACTGCTGTAGAGACTTGTTCTGAATCTGCCTCTCTGTTTTTTTGGTTGCTGAAGGTCCTGGACATCTTGCAGCACATTCAGGCTTTGGACCCGTCGCAGCACGGGGCCGTCGGGTACTTGGTTCAACATACCCTGGAGCACATCGAGCGGCGGAAGGAGGAGGTAGGGCCAGAGGTGAAGCACCGCTCGGATGAGAAGCACAAGGAGGTCTGCTTCTCCGTCGGTCTCATTATGAAACACAAAAGGTGAGCTCTTCAAAGCCTTCCCCACATTATTAGCAGGCTGTTCTGTAACGATGAGTGCAGAAGTATTTGTTCTGACAGTAATGAGGCGTGGGTTTATCCGCCGAGGAGGTACCTGGAACGGAAAATGCCAGACACGTACATCTATGCCATGTACCTTGTAGAAAAATGGGGGCAGCTCTATCTGTCCTTCGAGAGAGCGAGTGTCTTCACTGCTGTTCCCTTGCAGAGAGAAGCTTGTGAGGTGACTTGTCTGAGTCATCGTGTATCACACAGCTAAAATTTCCACAGTCCAGAGCTCTCGAAGAAACAGCAGTAATCAGTTAATGAGGGACTGTGGAACAGAAGGGACTTCAAAAAAAGACTGTAAGATTCTTTTCCTGCGTTGCACAGAGGCTTTGTGTTCCTGCCTGTGCTGCTCTGCCACAATGATGTGCCAGCACTGCTTTGCTTCAGCCACTCCTCCAACTCAGCAAGACATCTGGAGTGTATTTTAAGGGTGCCAGCAGTGACAGTTATACCTCGCAATTAATCCATAAATAATGTGAAAATAAGGATGGCTTTGTTTTGGGGAGTTCTATATTGGGATTGCCACGTCCGTGTCATGGAAGTAATTGCACAACACAATAGGATGGTTGGTTCTCTCCCCGTTTCTTGTTTCCTGTTCTCCTGGTTGCTGACTTCCAGTCTCTTTCCCATTTTCATTTCTTGCTCACGTTTGGTTTTCCTTTGTTCTCAGCTATTTGTTTATCCTGTCACTCCTGCTCATTTCCCCCCACCTCAAAATACACTTATATATGCACCCAATCTTTTTGAATTAATTTTTTTTCCCCATCTTGTCCTATCCTCCTTGTGCCAACTCACAGGAGGCTCCTATCCTGTTTGTGCTACATTAGTCTTGAGGAAAAAGAGCTGGCTCTGGAGTTTTCACAGTCCTTGGTGTGTCTTTTTTTTTTTTTTTTTTTTAATTAGATATGGCTATAACTGTGTGATTTATGGCTGGGATCCTGCATGCATGATGGGGCATGAATGGATCCGGAATATGAACGTCCACAGCCTTCCACATGGCCCCCACCAGCCTTTCTACAACGTGCTAGTGGAAGATGGCTCTTGCAGATACGCTGCTCAAGGTGAGCAGGACTCTCTTACATTTGCTGTCTGTTTCAAAGTACATTAGGAGAAGGAGATGCTTAAATGATTAGCACTTTTAAGTATGAAACAAACTGTTAGTTCAGGTTGAGGTAGGAAGGAGAGTGATCTTGAATTCATGGGCTGCATTGTTTGCTCTCCGTGAAATGAGCACTGCTGGGAATGAAGGTTAAGGACCACTCTGGTGTCATCTCCTTTCGCCTTAGAAATGTGGGTTTGGATGTGATCTGGTTTATGGTGTAAACCATGACGCTTGCTTTTAAAAGAGGTAATTCAGCTTTTGCTGAAATCTGAAGTTCTGTCAGCAGCTCTTACCCTTTGACATTACAGCTGTGCTTTGGGCAGGACCTCAAAATAGGGTCTAGGAGTGAGAACACAGACTTTGCTTGTCAGTGCGTGGCTTTCGTGGAGAGACTGTGTGTGCCAAGATCCCAGAGAACACAGGTAGTGCCACCTCTGATATGAATAGGACAAAAGTGAATGCCTATTATAAACCTCTTTACATTTGTGGAATCTCTATCACCCATTCTTTACACAACATACCCTAGGAAAGGAAATTCTAGTCTGATGTCAGAATATGAGGTTGGGGTACAAGGAATGTCGAACTGAGGTTCAAAAGGGGAAAAAAACCCAACCCTATACATACATATCTGTAACTCTGTGCATCATAAACAGAGTATTTCTTTGCCTTCTGTTTGTTGTTCTCCATGATATGGAGACATCCCATCCGGCTGGGGCGGCTGCACAGCCTGGCTTTGCTGAGACAAGATGTGGAAGCTGCTGGAGGCGAAAATATATTTACAAGATATAGTTCTGCTCTTTCACTAGAGGTTGCTCCCAAGCGCATTCTGGTCTGTACCTGTGAGCAAGAGGTGGTTTTACTGGACTGGACACTCCTACCTGTGCAGGTGTTTCTCACTGTCCTGAGAGTTACTTTCGTAGTCCAAAAAGATGAAGTGGGGACCAGGAATATTTCAGCTCAGCCTTATGACTCTTATTAGGCAGTACTTGGCCTCTCAGAGAGTCTTAAAAAACCCAAACATTTTTGATATTAAAATATGCATCTCAGTGCAAACTAATCAGATAATTGTGCTCTGGGGCTGAGTCATCACTTACATCTTCTGTATAATTGTTTATAAACAAGTTTAACGCTGGCTGGTTCCAGAGAAATGAGTATTTTAACCAAGCTGTAGGTTGATGCTGTCATCTCTGTGGCATCCAAGTGTTTTGATATTGTGAGGGAAAATAAAAGGTTTGTCCTTGCTGCCTGACTGTCGAGTATCCCCTCTGAAATACATCCTCAGATCGTTTGGGGAGGGACGATTTCATAACTTACTGACCTGACTTTTGGGGAGGGGATGATAGGAGGAGGACTTCTCCCTGAGGAGAAGGACTTAGGGGTGCTGGTGGGTGAGAAGCTCCACACGCCCCGGCAACGTGCGCTGGAGCCCAGAACCCCCCGCACCCTGGGCTGCATCCCCAGCAGCGTGGGCAGCAGGGCCAGGGGGGGATTCTACCCCTCTGCTCCACTCTGGGGAGACACCCCCAGTGCTGCCTCCAGCTCTGGGGCCACCAACAGCAGAAGGACATGGA
>JAOTQQ010000005.1:18764299-18781716 GCA_026546715.1 Gallinago undulata
CTTCAACCCCTCCAGGGATGGGGCAGCCACAGCTTCTCTGGCCAACCTGGGCCAGGCTCTCACCACCCTCACACCAAGGAAGTTCTTCCTGAGATCTCAGCTCAATCTCCCCTCTTTCAGTGTCAAACCCTTCCCCCTTGTCCAGTCATCACACCCCCCTGTAAAGGAGGAGGGCTGAAGAGTATCAATAAGAGGGTAATTATTATCCCTTGAGCTAGGGATTGGGCAGATTTCCCCCCCCAGCCCTGCTGGCCACGCTGCTGGGGATGCAGCCCAGGATGTGGGGGGTTTCTGGGCTCCATCGCACGTTGCCAGTTCATGTCCAGCTTTGCACCCCTCAGCACCCCCAAGTCCTTCTCCTCAGGGCTGCTCTCCATCCCTTCATCCCCAGCCTGTGCTGACACCAGGGTTGCCTTGATCCAGGTCCCCTTCCTGAGTTCTCACCTTTGCCTGTGGGATACAACACGGGTCTGTGAGACAAGAGTCCACCTTCATCCCTACCTACCATCAGCTGGTAGCACTAACAAGCCCTGGGGAGGGCTCCGATGGGAAATCCAAAAGCAGGATCTATCTGGAGACAGACTGGATGGTGACTCCATTCATGCCCGTGAAGTTATTAGGGAAGAGGCTCCATTTAAACGTCCCCTACCCCTGGTGAAGATGTGAACAGTCATGACTGCGTTTGCTACGCTCCAGCACCCACTTCAGCGTGGCATTAATGACTACCCACTGAAGTAGGACAACAACCCTTTTCAGAACCAAAAATTAAACTCCCAACATGGATACTCTCCAGCAGCCTAAGTGCCCTCATTTGCATTCTGAATGCCAGTTAAGTATGTACACAGTCCTCTGCTGTGGTACAACCTTCCCAAATCAATTCCAGCGACAGGAAACACAGAGCAAAAGGACCATGCTCCAAAGCACCCGGAGGAGCTGCCTCCAAGCCAAGGAAACAGTGGCTGTGGTGACAGAGAATCTTTCTCCACTGGAGGTGATCTCAGCCTTCTGGTATCTGGATGGGTTGATGGTTGGTTCCCAACAACCTGATGTCTTCTTCTCTGCCTAAGAAAGCAAAGACCTCTTTGCAGGTCTTCTAGCAGCTCAGTGACTACCACTGTCAAGGAGCAATGCTTGCCCCAGGCAGTGCAGAAGGAGAAGGGAACGTGGACTCCAAGAAAAGGGCCCGACACACAGGCGGCCACAAGACAAACTTATCTGCTACTTGCCACAGGGAGATGAAGAAAGAACAAAGCTGTCCCGAGATAAGGAGGCGAGATAAGGAGAGTCAAAGCTGGAACAAGCCAAGGGTGCATTAAGCCAGAAGGGGCAGCAGGTCACAGCAGGGAGGGGAAGAGAACAATGATGGTGGAAACTCTGTGTTCAGCCACATGAGAAGACACAGGGGCTGGAACAACCCACCCAAACATTCCTGCTACAGAAACTATTATTTACTTGACAGGTTTCAGATGAGCCTTTGTTCAAACTACATATCCGTGACACTTCCTGCTCTTCCAGAAACGAAGGGAAGGAGCTGGCTTCCCAGGAGGGCAGAGAAAGAAAAAGAAAAAAAGAAAAGGAAGACAAAACCTTTACAAAAAGATAAAATTTATTGGTCAGAATGACTTTGCCCCTTGCACTTCTTGTATCAGTCTACCACAAGGGAAAAGCTGTTACAACCCAAACCCACACGAGAAGGAGGGTCATGGGGCCATGAAAAATCACCAGAACCATGGAAGAGTTGGGAAATCCGACTCTCTCCAGGCAGGAGGAGCCCAGCACAAAGCTCTGCAGGGTCTGCCTTGGTGACTGGTTGATGGTGGAAGTGACAGACCCACCAGCCCCTCTCCTGCCAGTTTGGACACATTTCCTTCACCCCTCCCAGCACCGGACTTTTAAATGGATTCCATTAAGCCTGCAAAAAGGTGTTAAGTTAAAACTTAACCTCAATTTAAACTTGATTTACGTGGCTTTGGCTTGTACCAGTAAGTTTACAAGGCCAAATCACAACCACAAAATAGTTTTAAAGCAGTAAAACATATCCACACAGGACTGGAGTTCTTGTTTGCCAAACTGGTTCTACCTTTGTCAACCTGGATTTAAGATAAAGCCTCAATCCTCTTTTTCACCTGAGGTTCTACTATTTATTTTGGCCTTGATGCTTCTCCCCAGCATTAGCATGGACTCCCCGTGCAGAAGAATGGTGGCCAGTTCATCCCTCCTGCTTCATTAAACCAGTGCTCAATTCCCAGCTGGGAAGTGATGACCGTGTCAGAAATCCCAGTCCCAGGCATCCAGGGAAATCCTCCAGCAGAGAACATTCCCGACAACTGACCTGAGACACGACGGCCTTTCTTTTCATTGCACAGGGCTTAGCTCACCCTAAAAGACTTACGAACAAAATAACCCACAAGCACATACACATACAATTAGAAAAGATTTAATCCAGAATTTTAGAGAATTAAAAAAATAAATTATTATTTTAAAATAATTTTGGTGCGTGTGGCCTGCTGAGTTTCCAAGCATCCAGCCCGGCCGAGGCCAACCTTCCCCTCCCTCTCTCCATCACCCTCCCCTCTCCCAACAGCGTAACCTTTCATGCACGGTCCCGTTCCTAGACACATTCCCATGCACCCCATGGAAAAGAAGGACAAGTAGCTCGTTACAAGAAAAGAATTTTCAAACATGTGGCTCAGCAAGAGGCTTTTCTCAAGTCCTTGGTGTTTTTCCTTTCCCTCTCAGGACAGGCATGAGTTCCCCAGCCTCCCACCACTTCAGTTTGCCACCCAGGGCTCTCGCTTCCCAACCGTGTCCTCAGCCAAGACTGGATCAGCAGCATTTTTCCCCACAGGCAGCAGGAAGGAACACTTGTGTTTACACTCAAGTTTACTGTTCCCCTTAACTCTTCAGTCTCCCCATTCCACCACAGCGGACCCTCAAAAAATTCGGGATGTGCTCGAGGGCAGCCATATGCTCTCTTCTGGTTCGTATCCCCAAGTTTTCTGCAAACGCTCAGCCGGTTCGAGCTGACACGACCGTTTTTGGAGCTTGCCCGTTGTGGATCCCCGTTTTGCCTTTGGCCACGTACTCAGCAGAGGGCTGGAACCACAGAAGCCAAGTAAAGGGAGTTACCTAAATGTTATCGTAGGGAACCGCAAGGCCGATGTTGTAGTTGTAACCGGTCACTTCATCGTAGGAAGAGCGGCAAATGGGGAGGACGCTTTCTCCAGCCAGCTGGTCCACGGAGAACTCGTAGGCATAAATGATTCCCCTGTGCCTGGACAAAACACAACCGGGACACACCACTTCACCTTCGTTAGATATTTCAACAGGGGAAACGAACAAAGTTAGAGATTGCCACAAAGGATCAAAAGGTGACGCTTCAAAAGCCGAATATAAAACCTTCTGCACTAGGGCTGTCTGCGCAGTTTTATCACAGAAAACTCCCTCCTGCCTCCTTCCAGGGATCCCACTGAGCCCTGGAAGTGAACGGTGAATCACTCACTCCAGTGATGCAGAGATGTGACTGTCATCTGCCGACACGTTTCTAATCTCGTCAGGGAGGGGGAAGGTAAGTACGTGGCAGTTTGACAGCTCCACTGCACACACTAACAGCCACCTGAGATGCAAATACCAAACCCTGGGTTTAAATACCAGTAGTTTTCCTTTAGGAGGAGATATCGGAACTAATATTTAGAGCAAGGAAAGGGCTGCAATTCTCTGTCTGGTTTCAGTGGCCTTTAATATTCCCTTGCTGAAAAATAAATGTTTGGGGTTTTTTTTGAGCTCAGAAGTAAATAAAAACCCAGTTCATCCATGGTTTTGAAAGACTCTTCTTTGAACTTTTTTTATTTTTTATTTTTTTTTAAATGCTATACCCTCTCTATTACTGCTCTGCATCATGACTCAGGTGCTTAGTATGCCACTTAAAAAATATAAAATAAAGCAAAAAAAAAAACAACAATAAAGACTCCTGCCCTTGCGAGCTGGGTCACTCACTTGCGGTGCGCGGTAAGGTCGTCATCCTCGATGCTGGCGCCGCGGGGGGTCTTGTCATCAGGGATGTTTGCAGTGATGAGGCTGTGAGAATTAAACCACACGTGGCGGACCGGGTGCCTGAAAAATAACCCACAGTGAGACACCACCTGTGTTAGCCCCCTAAAACCCAAGTGCAGTAAAGGAATCGCTCTGGATTAACGAAGAATTCCTTTAAATCAGCGCCCTCTCTGTGGCCAGAGGCTGGGAACCTGCACCTTTGGCTCTTTTCCTGACCGGAGCAAATAAACACAGCTTTTATCCCCATCTAGTGGGCTGTGACCAGAACACACGGGGAGGCCAGAAAATATTTTCGAGGCTTGGCAGCACATGAGCTGCAAGGGATGCGGGTGCCTGCTTGCTCCCCTGCTGTAAGGGCATCTGGGAAGAGCAGGATGTTTCCAAAGTGAAGGATGGGGACACCCAGGACCCCCACAGCCCCACCCCCAAGCACTGAGCTGAGCTATGGCTGATGAGAAAGGGACCGTACAGCGCAAGCTAAGAGGTCTGGTCTTCTTGCCTTTTCCTCTCACTGGTGAATAAGCTCACCCTGAACCCCTCTAAGAGCATTTACTGTTAAAGATGGGTCACCTCCATGACCCTAACCTATCTCCTGTTCCCTCTCTTAGTTCCTGCCCGTGGTTTCCATCCATAACATTGGGCTGCAGGGATGGGTAACACCACACACAGCTTCTTATCTAGGGAGGCCTTTTGGATTGAAGCGATGTCTTCCGATTCCTACATAGATTAAACAGTATTTTATATGTTCAAACTAATGGTTTCACTTTTAGTACATTCCCCAAAGCTCAGCCTGCCCTCCTTGGCAGGCTCATTAGCACTCTTCCAGGAGACAATCAATGCAATATTGTCCTTAATGCATCAGCCACATCACAATGGGCTTTATAATTCACAGGGTCAAAACAGGAGATAAATGCTATTAATCAATGACAACTCCAACTTGAACTTCTCTGCCTGTAAATACCTCATTCTAGCTCCTCTTTAGGGAAGATGCATTAAAAAAACCAATCAGGATTTATCTTCATTTTATTAAGGGTATCGCTCAGACTTACAAGGAGCTAAATCCTTGAGGTCTGCGTTTAGAAAAAGCTGACTCCCTGGAATCGTGCCTTGATCAGCAAATCATAATTTGGCTGTAGCAGCCAACAGTCTTCTGTTAACTCCAGGATACTGGTCTCTGCTTGTACTTTCAGTACTGTCACTTCTTGTGCTTTCAGTACAAACTGGCATTTTAATATTCAAATGAGTTTAAATACCAGTCTGGCTCTGATATTGCTGCTAAGGGAACGTGGGAATGAGGGGAACAGAAACCCAGGTACCGTGTAAGGATATAGCGGAGAGAGACAGCCAGAACCAGGCGTTCTGGAGACAACAGCCAGGAGTCCAGCACTTTAAATCCAGGGCTCAATGAAGCAAATACTGCTTGGGGAGAAGACACTAACTGAATTAACAGAAAATCCAGGGGAAACAATTTCCATGCTCCCTTACGCCGACTGAAGCACTCTCTTTAACTAATGAGTAAAAAAGCCTACGACAGCTAAAGGGCACACACAGAAACACGCACAGGACTCCAGGTGGGGAGGCAATCTGTTCCCAAATCACATTAAAGCTAACAGAACTCTCAGAAGCTTCAGCCATGGGCACGTTAATCGTTTTGGTCCTGGATCATCCCATCCTCACCTTCCTTCTGTCAGTCAGATCCGATAAACGCCCCTGCAATAAGACCCCAGGCAGACAGCATTACCTGGCATGCATTTCCCAGAGCTTGGTGCCCATCCGTTGGTCCCACACGCAGACCAAGCCCTCTTCTCCTCCGCTGACAATCTTCCAGTCGTCCATCTGGACCGCAGACACTCCTAACTGGTGGGCGTAGAAGGAGCACAAAGATTCGCTTCTGCGGAGATCGAATACCCTGACCCTGAACGAAAGCAAATAAAGAACAGAGATAAAACCAGCTGTGGGGCTGCAGCCTGTGGGTTCTGAGAGCACAAGAAATTTTGGGGGTTATATAAGTACATCTAGGACACCTGCAGTGCTTTCGTAGGATGGCAGCAGTCCCACAGCCACTACAGGCCAGAAACCCAACACGGTTGTCACTCTTCTTCACTCTTCTGTTATCTAAGAATTTTTGAGGCAGACTTTTCCTCTCTCTGTCTCCTTGCAAGTCCCAGGGGACATAAAACTAAGTGAAATTTGGAGAAAGCTCCTCTGCCTGTGCCTCCCAAAATGTCAGCAATTCCATGAGGCATAAAGTCCTGTGTTTTGGGCATATCGCTAACACGTCCTGCCCCTTGGGACCTAACCCACCTCCACTATGGCAGGAGGTAATGTTACTATGAGGATCAAGGAAAGAACTATTATTACAAAGATTGAGGAAGGGACTAAGGGCGTGGAAATTCAAAAGACAAGTCAAGGGAATCCCAGGTTTATACACTTGAGTTATCCACCAATATGGAAACAAAGCTCCACAAGCACCCCAATCAGTATCTCTTCCGAAATTATTTCAAAAATGCCACCAGTGACTGTGAGAAGATTTTAGGTACGTCTGATCTTTCAGAAAGTATTGATTACTCAGACAAGGCATTTTGAAGAGAAACATGCCAAAGACTAAGCTATGGTTAACGAAGCAGAACTATAGAACAAGAGCTTAGATTTCAACCACTGCAACAAGTCCACAAAAACAGCTAAAGCTGATGGTGTTAAGTTTTAAATCCAGTATGTATCACAAAGGACTATGTTTTCTGATCCTTATAGATCAAGATTAAGAGATAAAGCAAAGGATATAAGCAAATAATAAAAAAAACAACGCAGCAAGTGAAAACAGAAGGGGAAATACTGATCTCAGATTTGAAAAGAAGCCAGAGAAAGTTCCTCCCAGCCGATGGCTATCAAGAATGAAACCATCAGGTACACATTAATTCCAGAAAAGGCCAAAACACACTTGTTCCAACACATTAATTGTAGTTTATTCCATACCCCTGCTACGATCCTAATGGTGTTGCAAGTCTTTCCTTTTCCTTTCTCAAATGGAGATTGCATCATATGATTTTACAAATAACACATTTCAGCAACTGAAAGAAAAGGCAACAGAAGAGTCCAAAACTCCAGCAGAGCAACATCCATCTGACATGTAGAAAAACAGGCTGGAACAGAGCGAGGAGCACGCTCTGTGTGGCTCCACAGTCACCCTGAGGAAAACCCCATCACAACAGTTGCTGATGGCGAAAAGAGACTTCTCGCTTTCTCCAACTCCAGCAGAGAGAGGCTTTGGCTACGTATTAGAGCTGTGCTTTGGGTAAGGACGGGGGATTTTGGAAGTGTTCACACCCTGTCTTACTGCACGTGTTCTGCACGGCAATCAAAGCTTCTTCTGTTTGGTGAGCACAGTTGGAACCAAAGATCCGATCGTGTCCTGCTTATTTCATTAGCAAGGACCCAGGTTTCAGGCAGGTGTCCATTCTGGCACAGCCTTGGAAGAACCAGAGGCACACTTGAGTTGTTTAGATGTGCTTTAAAAAATAAAAAAAAGGAAACGCATTTTGCAAGTCTAATGTGATGCTCTAATGCAGACCTGGCAGGGTCTGCCCTCTCCTGCCTCAGCAGCTGGGCTCAGTGGGAGCACATCAGATCCATCCCAGCTCACAAGTGAAGGTGTTCTCAGGCTTTGACTCTCCTTTTGCACTATCTAAGAAGCCCACTTGCCTTCAGGAGAGCGTGGAATACACGTTTTGGTCCACATCTTTCACTGATATTAAACACTGGCCCGGCCATACGTTTGCTTTCCCAAGGCTACGTTCCATCTCAGGCTGACCAAGACAAAGGCTGCTCCCGCGCAGAGCACACACTCCCTGGTATCAGATCTCTTGCCAATGCAAAGCACAGCAGCAACCAAACACATCAGCAATGCTTCAGGAGTACTTTTTTTGACAGAAAAAGATTTTACAGGCCCTTCTGAAAACATTGCACTTCAACAGGGCGGTCTGTGTTTTGAATAAAATAGCACATGCTCATAGAAACGTGAAAGTGCTGTGTTTAATTCCAGCAATTCCTTTCCCCGCTGGCCCTCAGCAGTTTGAACTCCCGTGGCAAGGTCTCTATTTTGTACACTTGCTCCATAAAAGGGCTATGGAGGTCCAAGCCCCATCCCACCTGAGGACACCCAGCACCTATTCATGGAATCACAGAATAATCTGGGTTGGAAGGGACCTTTAAGATCATCTAGAAATACCATCAACCTAACTCTGGTAAAAGCCCCTTCAGGCAGCACCACAAAGAACTGACCTCTGAGCCACCCGTTGGCCTGTCTCCTGGATGCCAAACTTATTTGCTGAACTATTGATTCCCAACTTCTTGCTGTTTTAGTGATGGGCAACCCCTGAACTCAGTCCCTGCTTGAGCTGAAACACTGAAAAGCTTTCCGGAGGGGAAAGGGCACAGACATTTACTCTAGTTTGAAGGGAGCACACGTCAATCTCACTTAAGGGATATCAGCTTGATCTACTGATAAAGAGAGATCAAAATTGGAGGTTGTTTTACTGGGATGCTTTGGAAAATCAAACATCTGCTTTTAGAGGAGAAAAACTCTCAAGCATTCAATTACCCGTGTCAAACTTCAGATATTTCCTTTATCCCCTTTGCCGAGGAAGTGTGAGGTTTGCTTGTGCTGCCTATTCACCGAGAAGGAAAAAAAAAAAAAAAAAAAAAAAAAAAAAGAAGCTGTTTGACAAAATAATCATTTTTTGCAAGCTGCTGCACTGGCGGGACGGAGGTCTGGGATTTGGCAAAGGGAAGTATCCGCCTTACAATCTGATACCCACCACCACACCAGACCACCACCTGCAGCCTGGTGCCCAGCGCAGAAAGGAGGAGGGAAGGAACTGGGAGCCATTAGAGACTGGCTCCTCGCCATCCCACATCTCCTTTGGTGCACTGGATCAGACCCCACAAATAACTAGCCAAAAAAAGAAAACCTAAAAATTGGACTCAAAGGGTCTTTTTAAGCACTTTAATCCTTTCGTGCTGACTGTTCCCAGCGCGTCCGTTCCTGGCACCAGATATTGTGCAGGGAAAATCCTACTCCCCAAGCCAAGGAGTTAAAGAGAAAGCTGCTAATCAGCTAAATAGAAGCTGGAATCTGTTCATATGAAAGTCTCTTTTTTTTTTGTCACCTGAGGGACAACACAGTGTTCCGAAATACACTCTTGACATCATTTGGCAGACGGACTCATCTCATCCTACATGATTCATCCCTTAGGTTATTTTTTTAATATCAGAAAGTGAGCTTTTAAATGCCAAACTAATTTTGCGGGTGGTGGTGGGGAAGTGGAAGATATTCCAAGTGGTCTCGCTGGGCTGTACACCAACTGCGTCCACCAAATGGCTTAAAAAGAAAGTCTTCCCATGGAGCTTTCTGAAACAAAGCAAACTGGCAGCCACGTCCAACTATTACCTAATATTTTGTTCCTGAAGTTCACGCAGGCTGCATTTGAAGCATTAGAGGAGAAACAAATTCTAGCAGGTCCAGCTGTAGGACAGCAGGATGGAAAGTCAGCTCATTTGAGATGGGTTACAGCTCCTGGTAGCACCTACCTTCTGTCCTTGTTGCCTGTAACAAGCATGTTTGGAGGACTGTTTTGGAGATTGACACACGTAAAGTCACCCATGGAGTTGCCCATCTTCTTCAGACACTGACTTGTTTCCAGATTGTAAAGAAGAATCTGGCAGAAAGAGAACAAACACTGGCTAAATGTAGCACAGGCACAACAGCCACATTTTGGTGTGGCATAAAGCAGAGCAGCATTATCACCATCAGAGACTCAGGTCTGTGGGGCTTGTTTCTCAATATTCTAATCCATAACCAAGATATAGATCTATGCCTACTGAGAAGGCCAATGCCATAGCCTCAACCAACAGGAAATACAGATTGACAATGGAATTTATCGAGAAGCAGGGATGCAAGGCTCTTGCCAACCAGTATAGGTACAGGTATAGCTCTCAGGCAGGCAAAGCAAGCCATACAGGTTTTCTCCAGGTCAAATTTTTAAGGCTTACAGAATTACAGAATGATATGGGGTTGGAAGGGACCTCTGGAGACCACCCAGTCCAACCCCCTGCCAAAGCAGGTCCACAGAGCAGGTCCCAGAGGAACGTGTCCAGGTGGGTTTTGAATGTCTCCAGAAAAGGAGGCTCCACCACCTTCCTCGGCAGCCTCTTCCAGGGCTCTGCCACCCTCACAGGAAAGAAGTTCCTCCTCGTGTTTAGATGGAACTTCCTATATTCAAATTTGTGCCCGTTACCTCTTGACCTGTCCCTGGACACCACTGAAAAAAGACTGGTCCCATCATCCTGACACCCACCCTTTAAGTATTTATAGGTGTTGATCAGATCCCCTCAGTCTTCTCCAGACTAAAAAGACCCAAGTCCTCAGCCTCTCCTCAGCAGAGGGATGTTCTAGTCCCATCATAATTTCCATAGCCCTATGGAAAAGGAAATATTTAGAAGGTTTAGACAGATGGACCGTGCAAGAAAGATTCAAATACAGGAAAAACCGCAGAGCAGGGCTGAGCACTGACTCAGCACTGACAAGCCCTGCTGATGGCTTCTGCACAGATCCTGCCACAGAAACAGATGAAGAGAATAATTACATCTGAGGTGGCAACTCAGATGAGAAAGGAATGAAAACAACCCTAATTTTAAGCAACATTCAAGACGATTTAACCAGAGACTGGAAGAGAGGAATGAGCTGTTTTCCGTCTCTTCACCCTCTTTGCTTTAAATCACGTTCCCTCCTTTCCCTGGGGGGCCAGATGAGCTTTACCTATTTGGGTCTTTCAATTTAGGAGTGCGAGTATTTTTAGAAGCAGACAAACATACTGGTCAAAGCCCCATGGAGCTCAGCACACTGCCTGGTTTTATGTAACTTCATAAACATTATTAAATTTCATGGTGATGTGCCTTTAATTTAAAAGAAAGTTATGACCATGAAAAGAGTAATGGTTGTTAAAAACATCAGAAAAAAAAACCCTTATGGCCTTCATGGCAACGTCAGCACGGCTATGTCAATGTCACATCAATATTCTTAATGTCTACTTTCCTGATTATATCCACACACAGTTTAATAAATAATTACACTACCTGTACCTATTATTTCAACATTTGCCAAAAGACCACAGTGATGCTGCCCGGCCTTTCACTTCCAATCTGTGCAATTTGAGTCAGCATCTGAGAGGCTGAATTAAGAGAGGAGAAGATCACTTTGCGATGGATGCCTCTAGGCTACAAAAGGAAGCTTTACAAATCTCTAGGAATACTGAGAGGAGGGCAGAGACTGCAGGTTTCCTCCACTTGCCATTTCTCCCAACTAAAGAGCAGGCATGGTTTTATTCAGATGTATCATCAGCTCCCTGTTAAAATCAACACATTCAGACCCAACTTCCTCAGCTGCTTATAATATTTATAATTTCCCAACCAGTCCCCCTTCCCAGCCTTGTCTCTGTGAAGCTCTATGCCTCAAATCCCAGCCTTCAGCACGCAATTTTTCACCCTTAACTCAAAAATCAAAAGCAATTTTAGCCAAGCTCTGTAAAGCAAGAAAGACTCTACCTTTGTAGGGAGACTTAGGACATAAAAGTTGCTAAAAAATAAATTTAAGCTTCCGTACCTACAAAAAAGCTGTTACAAACTGCACGAAAATGTTAGTCTTCAAGGTAAAGACCAATTTACAGCCTGTTCTCACTTGCAGCACCGCTTCCAACTGCTCACTAACCAAACCCAGTGATAATGACGTTCTGGCAAAGGTCTTTTGCGTGGTTTTCAGTGCAAAGGAAATTAATATCTGTGCCTGGCAACCGAATTCCTCCTTGGAAAAGTTCTGAACAAAAAACACAAGTCAATAAGCTGCCGAATTCAACTTACAAACAATAAACAATCAGGTCAACAGCAGCGTGTTCCAGCTCCCAGTTGAGCCCCTGAACCAGCCCTTCCCAGCTGCAGGGTAAGCTCTGGAGAGGAGAGGGCCAAGAGCTGCCTTCTCAACAGTCCCCCAGGGCTAATACTTAAAGTGAACATCCATAAACTATTAATTTCTCTAAATGACCATAGCTCCCATCTATCCTATAAACATACGAGACATACTTGAGAACTCAGTTATGGACATGAAAGACTATAATGAAAAATTGCTTCCATGTAGCATTTAATGATTGCCCTGTTTTATGCTGGAGCAAATATTACACATTCTCCCACTTGCAGTCTCAATTTTAGACCTGTGGCAATCCTTCTATGCAGGCAGCACCATCTGAAAAATTATTTGTTTCTCCTCACATCGCTTGTAGATGGCCATCAATTTAAAGTGTGTGTATCTAAGAAAGAGAATCTGTAAAAATAAAGGTTCAGATCCACAAAAGTAAGAGAAAAGCTTTTGTCTTATCTTCTCCTACTCCCTCCACATCCTTTCCTTGTCGCATCAGTCTCCATTCTTTTAAAGATTGCTGGGTTGTTTTTTGAAATATTATAATGCACATGTGTATTTCTAAACAATTAGCTCTATCACTGGAAGAAAGATTCCAGGTTTTACCTACCTTTAAATTCAACTTCTGTCTTGAGCAATTTTATGGTCTGCAAACAAATTTCAAAACCTTATCCTGACAAAGAGATAGGTAAAGCAACAAAAAGAACTCAGAATGCTTTTTTTTTTTTAAAGTCTGAATAATAATTTCTTGATGACAGGGGTTTTAAAAGCATACTGATGACAACTTTGAAGTTGCTAGAACACTTCTGATGAGCTCTCCTATAATATCCCAAGACAACAAGGATTTTCTTTACAAAGGCCAAGGAGAAAGAATGAAAATACCTGGTCAATAGGGACTTGAAATAAGGGCCTGTATGTTAAAGGGCAGATAAAGCGTAACATCTTTAGGAGGTTTATAATCCTATAATGCACACTGCAAAGGGATTACCCTTTTAAAGATATTTATAATCCTATAATGGATGCCCAGGACCAGTGACCTAATAGGTACCGAACTGAAGGTAAGTGAACCAAGAGCATTTGGGTGTGAAATGAAGTCCCCTGGGATAACACACTAATGAGCATCCCTTCCCCCAGTGGGACCGGGGGACACGAGGGAGGAAAAGCATTAAATACTCTAGTGCAGATGCATGGGGACCCCAACGCACAAAATAAAAAGCGTTACCTATTAACATTGTTCAAATGAAAAAGTCTAAGTTATTGGGTAAGAGCCAAGCAATCTCCCAGAATACTTAATAATTCAACAAGCCAGAAATAGCCAGAGTACCTTTACCATTATGTTTAGTTAAAGACCACAGAGATTAGAAAACACATTATCCATCTCAGAGGCGATTCTTTCCATGTTACAAGTCCCTTAACGACCTTTACCATCTCTCCCTCTCTCTCTCTCTCTTTTAATAAGGCTGAGCAAATGGGACTTCATTTTATCTGATTGCCACAGACTAGTGGTATTAATTATTCATGCCCGTACTCTCTCTTTTGTTAAGGCAGTGCATTAGACTAATTCCCCTCTTTACTGCACGAGTTGGGCAAGTCTCAACCTGTGGCCACTGTTCTCAGAGAGATGTGCCCAGAAGCTGGCGAACTCACGAGCCCAGGCAGGGAAAGAAAGGAAAAGTTGCTGTTCTTGAGGAAACCGCAGAGCGGTGGGTACGGGGAACGCTCTTTAAATGCTGTCCAAGAACTCGAGAAAGAAGACTAAATTAATTCACAAAGAATGAAAGTCTCTGAAGCCAGAATAGCTGAGCTGTGAGCTTTGTTACATCTTGTAGCTAAGTGAGGTCAAGCATGGTCGATGTACTCTGGTTGAGATATTTCCAAGAAAAACCAAGGAACCGAAGGAAATGCTGTTGATGGAACTCTTCCATGCATGTCCAATACCCCAGCAGGTGTTTTGGGATCCTGTGTTGTTGGAGATGTCTTTTTTGGACGGAACATTAAAACAACAAATCCCCAAGCACTTGTTATCAAAGAGCCTGTGGTACTTTCAACAAGAGCAGGGGTGTTCAACCCACTGTCCTGGCTGAAGGCCAGCAGACAACTGCTTTGTGAAAGAGCTCCCTTCCCTCCCCAAGCCCCTGTCTGCTCCTCGTCAGAAGTCACCACATCGCACACCCGGCAAAAACCAAGCTGTCTCTCAGAACTGGGCCGAGCACTCTGTATATATGGACTATTTCATTCTTATTTAGATAAAGTATTGAACGGAGTAGCATAAATATTTAGCAAAAGGTATGCCATAAAACCACACGCAAAACCTACATCCTTTTCCTTATTGAATAACACACAGGATACATTAAAAAAAACGCTTTCTCCAAAAGAACCATCTAGGATAGAGGTTTCTGTCATTTCAGAGACAGAAGATCAAAACAAAAAAGAAATCTGAGGTGCTCAAAGACGCAGAGGAATAAGCAGCGAGACTGGGAACACAATTTGCATTTAATTTCAGATTATGTTTCTCCACCTTTCCTTCTGCCCATCCCTCTGCCAGCTAGAAAAAACATTGCCTAAATACACACAAATATTGCCAACAAAAGAAAGGGTGGTGAAATTTCAAGTCCACCATGAATAAAAGGGGATCTGGGTTTTGCTCAGGTCAAACCCCTTCAATTCAAAGGGTATCTATAAAAGCGACCAGGCTATTTCATCTGCGTTTGTGGCAGAAGTCATCAAATTAAGTACAACATGGTACACAATGCTGCAAGTTTGAATTTTATTCCTAAAAGGATGTGGAAAAATACCCATATTTTCAAAGTTTACAAGCCTCAGGGGCACAGTTTCCCAGTGCAAATGTATTGAATTGCCTACTGTAAATATGGCACGTAACGCTGCAACAACAACAACAACAAAATTTGACTATTAACAAATGCAAGGTCAGCATATTGATACTGGTACACAGAGATAAGTGTTCTGGCTCCATAAATTTAAAGATGAGCTAAGATTTAAAAGGAGCAGCTGAGGGAGACAGACAGACAATCAGAGAGAAAGAAAAAGAGTAAATCATACACAAAACAACCAGTAAAAAAATAAATAAATAAAATAAAGCAGTTAATATACATGAATAATGGATGTTTGATTTAAAAGCAGTTTACTCCAATATGATGTAATTTTTGACAATCAGCCAGAGAGACTATTTTGCAAGTTCTTGCCAGATATAAGTCATTGTGTAAAGCTGGTAACACAACCGTTTCTCCGAGCATGTGGAAAATTGACTTTCATGCCATCCTAAAGGTGACTTTACACTGGCAAACGAGAGCTCTTCATTTCGCATGCGCTGAGCTGCGCCCGGCAGCCTCCAGCAACGCTTAAAGACCCACACACGGTGAAAATAAAGAGTCTGAAGGGCTTGCAGCAAATCCAGCAGCTGAACAGAGCCAGCCACATGCTCTACATGGTCCTTCAAACATCTACACCTACTGAAAAAGTTACACGTGAAGCTAAAAATGAGCGTGGTTCGGTCTTTCTCCTTTTGAGAGTTCATCTGGAGTTACAAAGCAAGGCTCCAAGCTGGTAGGAAGAAGCTGAGCCAAGCGTTGTGTGGGCAGCGCATGAGCTTGGCCAACGTGGTTCTGCCAAAGCACCTGCAGCCCTTGATGTTCCAGCCCTGGCCACTGGCCGGGGCCGGGCTGCCAGCGGCCAGGGCTCTGCCAGCCTCTACGGGCTTCTCCTGTGGACAGACGTCTGCCAGGACCTGGATGGAGGTCACCGGGTTCCTCTGATTCGTGGCTGAAGAGTGACGGAGGAGCTCAGGTTCCCAAAGAGGAAAGGATGGGATGTTTACCCACCGAGCCGCCCATCCGCTAAAAAACAAGACCTAGCCCAGAAACACCTTCTCCCTAAGCTAAGGATAGGAGAGGGGAAAGGCAAGGTAATTCTGAAAAACTGAATGAATTCGCTTGGTTTCATAGATTATTGCCTTGAACACTCGGGGCACATCCTAGTGGCTATAATTTCAAAACCTGAGAATCTTCCCTAAGGAGCTATGTCAATTTTGAGGTATTCACACAAATGTATGAATACGGGAAAAAAAGAGAAACCAAACCAAAACAAAACAGAATATTATTAACATGAGCCGATACAAAAGGGATTCTTTTATTATTTTTTTGAACTTGTAAAATTATTTCTGGGCATTTACAAATGCAGAAAAGCCAAGACGGATGCTTGTTGCTTTTCAGCACAGAGGGATTAATCAACACATCATGCAAAATGTAGGCAAGGAAAATTTCTGATCTCTACTTCTTGAAGTGCCTGATTTCTAATTGACACAGTTCAGATCCTCAATAAGAGTTCTGTCGCTCCTACACGGTACCAAAGAGTTTATAAAGAAAAAGGTATTTAAAACACCTCGCAGCTTCGAAGATCTGCTAACTCTCTGCAGTCCCACAGCTCCCCAGAGAGAAACGTCTGGGCCAGTTCCATACGTTCTAATTCAGTCACCAGTAAGTCCTGCCCTTCTACTGGTACGAATAAAAGAGTTTTTAAAGATCAATTTATTGAATATTAGACTCTTTACAAGGGTCACAGCAGTTAAAAAAATGAAAAGCACATCTTTTATATGAGAAAAAACAAGATACAAAACAGAAGTCTTTGGAACTCCATGAGAAATGGGAGACATTACAACACCAGAAGAGAAAACGCAAGCTTACCAGTTCACAAAGAGGAGAATTTGGTTAAAAGAAGGTGCAAGAGCGATTAACAGCTTATATAAAACAGCTGTGACCCGAAAACGTCATCCAAGAGAGACAGTAGAGTATGAAAGTCTATTTAAAGGATTAGTTCAAAATTTGTAATTTAATTTTTTCAGTTAATATTAGTTCATAACATCCATTTCCAGCGGTTAATTCTACTGGATACACTCGCATCAGCAAGCGGCAGAAGAACTCGGCGGCAACATTAGATACAGGAGCAGAACTCGGCAGTATTTCAAGCGCTGATGAGAAGAGACAGGTGATGCTGAACACCATTCATCAAACACAAGCCAATCACTAGCTCAAAACAGATGAAAAAGCGACAGCATAACAAACAGCTCCCCAGACATCTGATCCCAACATATCCAGCCTTCTGTTTCTACGCTGGAGGCTCTGAAATCATCTCTGTTCTCCCTTCGCTCTGCTCTTCCCCATCTACCGGTTCGGAAACAAGGTTCAGGTTTGTGCACAAAGCAACCAAACCCCCAGACACGCTCTGACCCCACATGACATTAAAAGAGTTCTTCAGCTGCGTATGTTTAAAATAAAATTCTCCTGCATGCTTATATGAAGCTTCTTTGGTGGCCCAGGTTGGCCAGAGAAGCTGTGGCTGCCCCATCCCTGGAGGGGTTCAAGGGCAGGTTGGAGGGGGCTTGGAG